>CM062289.1:73604427-74204427 GCA_031216915.1 Pictodentalium vernedei | reverse complement strand
TAATTCTTCTTCTTCCTGTTCTTGAACCACGCCACCCAGTGAGTGCCTTCACCTGATAAATCGTCTAGATTTAAAATTCCGCATTCTGATTGTCGAGGTCTTCTTTTCGGCAAGGCATCTCTGGAAAACACGCCTAGAAAATCTTTGATTTTCAAATCCTTTGCCGCATTCGACAGATCGATGTTGGATAGGGGTTCATCAGGTAAGACGACACCTTCTACGGATATCTCTATTTTCTTATTCATAAATGTGTAGATTTTTTTTTTAAATTTATTTATTTTATTATAATTCACTAAAATGACGTTATTTTTTTTTATGTTTTTCTTTTTAAACTAACTCTCTCGATGTCTTTATCGACTTCCTTAATCATATATGGAATCCTATCATCCTTAATCATATCTGAAATCCTATCGTCTAAAATTAGAGCCAAAGTCCAATGTCCGAGTGCCAAAGTGCTTATTTTATCATCTAACATGAACCTCTTAACGTTGTTGGCCATCAGCAAAATCTTGTTGACTATTTCGGTATACAAGTCGTGATTTTCGCTTCGAATCGATTTCATAGTCTTGTACACCGGACCACTTCCTAACAGACAATCTTTATACTCTTGGGAAGAGATGTTTTTCTTCACCATGCACGCTTTAACCACTTTGCACTTCTTGATCTCTTCATCTTCTCGACGATAAGCATACAGTTTGGGTCTCAAGCCTACGAATTCGACGATTTGTTTACCACCGCTCTCGTCCTTAAATTTACCCAACACCTTCTTGTTGTCATTCGATTGAATGTTGGACGGGTGATCAATGGGATAATTGCTCGTGTTGAACCACGCGGCCACGTCCGGAGATATATCTCGGTAGATATCTTTCATCTCTATCTCATAAACTAAACTGTCCATGTCGGTGAACAGTAGTTTGGCTTTATCACCAAATTTTCGTTTGACATAATCATAGTGAAACTCATACATCAATTGCTTGCTGATATCTAAGATGATCGGTCCAAGATAATATGGTTTGTCGAACTTCAGGTGCGTCTTTTGCATGTGAACAGCCACTAGATTTTCATCGAATATGGTTCAGTGTTTGTAATTGGGTTTCGCCACTAATTTTTTAGCTTTTTTCTCAGACGTGACAAGTCGAACATCGGTTCTCTTCCTGATGTTTTCCATCGATTTACTGTACACGCAGTTGTTCATGATTTCTTTTTTGAAATCGTTCTCGGCTTGAATTCTGAGATTCGTGTTGAGATCGATGTATTATTCATCCATGGCTCTTCATCAAATCGAATGATGCAATGTATGTCGACTAATTTCATCCTGTGATCGATGTATTGTTTCAAATTCTCGCTGTAGACGACGTACTTACGTTTGTTAAATAAATTGGTAATGAGTTTTTCCTCGTCTCCTTCGATCGGTTCCATCCGTTCAGGAGCCAGTGGATAATCGTTGTGTAGATCGTGTAATTCTTCCAGATAGTTCAAATCGACTTCTAAAATGAAAGGATAGTCTTCCATTTTTGCATCTCTTTCGGTTCCGTCACCCATTCAGAATTTCCAATCGGTAAAGGATGACTCATAGCCCAACCATACAGATTATTAGCGTCCCAATACTGTATGTATTTATTCGATTGTTTCGAATCAAAACCTTCTTTCATGTAGGGATTGTTAGCTTCAGAATATCTGTGGGAGATCATCGAGACACCACCTCTCACAGCCCTTTTGAACATGAGCAACATGTCCACGTCGGATAATAATTCCAATTGGACTTCGGTTCGGTGGTCTTCAACAGAGTGTCCCACGCCAGACCGGGTGCGGTGAAATACCAAGCCGGATCCAGATCGTAATTTCGATGACAGACGTCTCGAAAATTTTCGAACACGTCTACCAAGAGCAGAACGTCAGTCTTCTGATAGAGATCGTGATAATCTCTCATGGTTTTCATATCGAATGATTTCCACACGTTTTTGGCATGTTCGTAATTCTCATTGGAAATGTATCGGAAATTTGTATAATTTCGAATAAAAATCTTCTTTCGAATGTAGTGCGGTATCATCGAATCTCTTTAGATCGTTCATGTAATCGTAAGGATAGACTCCTTTCCTCAACATGACGTCTACTCATTCTCCAAAATGTTCACTCATGATTTTAAATTTATCCTTGCTCATGTTATTGACTAATTTTTCCAGAGCAGTCGACATGAATTTAAAACTGTCGATGAAACGTATGCTTCTACGAATGGATTTCCTTTTTTCTTCCAACGTCTCTCCGTCGATTACTCTTTTCTTCTCCATGAACTTCCATTTCGTGAAGGAAATGTATCTTTCTTCGCTGTTCACCATGCAATTTAATTCTTCGTGGGAGGTGCCAAGATTTTTCACGAACAGATGACTGTCGTAACCCGAGAGATTGTGAAATATCACTGGATAGAAAACGGCGTCTCGATATTTTAAATTACACTTGCTGTGAGCCGGACCATGATACAGACCCGTGTAATGAGCGTGGTCTCTAACCTTCTTATTTTCCTCCAAATTCTCATCAAATGATTGTCTGCATATGTGACATTCGGTGGCCCTGTTATTTTCGTCCTGCTGTTCTCGCGTGATGATCATTTTTGCTGGAGTTTTGAATTTGTCGTATGACATTTGAATTTTTGATTCTAACTCTTCCATGAACATCGTTGTCTTTGCACCGTTTTGTATAGGTGAAGGGACCCATGTCGTGTTGCAAGTAGAAAACACATTTCACGTAAATGCAATAGCCCGAAGGCATGTGTTTTTGATATCTTTCAACGTAACTTTGAAGAGCGTCGGGTTGGCAGGAACTCATTTTCATGGTGAAGCATTCGAAATCGGCATACACGACGAATTGTACTTTTAACCTTCTATTGCAATTTTCAAAGTTCACGATGGTGTTGGGTTTGGGCATTTCGATGGTGACACCTTGATTTTCATTGCAATATTCCTGATGTTTCGCTAACGATTTTTCGCTGTGAAACACATTCATGCAGTTGCAACATAAACATATCTTTCCTTTATGTTTATTATTTTGTCTTGATAGTAATCGGCTCAGATGTTTAACCCAACAATAATGATGATTGTCACCATTCGAAATCAATAATAAAATAATCGTCTTTTCTCTTTCGAGATACGAAGTCTGTCTGAGAGGATAGATCATTCATTTTTCATCGTCGTATCCCAAGACGTTCACCACTACAGTGGGATTTTGAGCCTCGAAATGATCAATGTGTTTTAACTGCGTTGGAAAAGTCACTCCAGTCCAATCGAGATTTTTAGAAGTCTCCTTGTAATGAGAAACTCTATCGGAGTTCATTTTGACAGGGTATAAAGCGGAGGTGACTACCCATTTAAAACACTGATCATCTTTATTTCTCACGTTGATCACAGCATTTTTTTGAGCTAAGAAATACGGAAATTACACGTAGGAAGACCCTTTCAACGAATCGTTTTTAGTTATATGAATTTCGAGTTTCAACACCTCATCGAATGTCCAATTACTACCTTCATGTTGATAATTCGCAAGAGACGTCAACATCTTGTCTTTCATCTTTTCGAAAACGTCTGATAAATCTGAACCTCGAAGTACGGGTTCGATGTTAGATCTGAAATATGCATTTTTCACGATGCTCTCGCTGGACTTCACGTCGATTTTATTCATCACGCAATGGAGTATCATCTTAATTTTTTGTCCCACGTTCATGTGTTCACGAAACAAATCCAATACTTCTTTCTTCACCCGTTCCATGAACAATTTCGGATCGACTTTCTTGAACGAGGGAACCACGTCGAAAGTTTTAAAAACACCTTTGATCGCACTCTCCCGTTCTACAGGCTTCGATTGGAATACTTCTGCGACGAGTCATGCTATATATTCTTCTCCTTTCCCTTCATCGATTGCTCATCAAATTTCATTCAATATATCTCGTTTGTCTCAATTCTGAAGTGCATCACTCGTTTTCGTTTTAGTTTTTTTTTTCTTTTGAAACTTGAAGTTGTTCAACGGCTTTTCATTTAGTCATCTTCTCATTTTTCACAATCGATGCATTTTTTGACTGTTTAAGTTTATCCACTTTCGATTTTTTTCTTTCCATTGTTTCGCAAACGGTATTCCTGTATGACTTCAATTTTTTTTGATTTGGTTCTATGATTTCTGAAATGTGGAATTTTTAATATTTTACAAATCTCGTTTAACTGAGGTACGGTTTTCACATTTAAATTTTTCATTTTTTTTATTTGTTTGCTCCGTTTGTAAGAATTTTTTTTTTTTAATTTTGTATTTAAATAATTTGTTAAAAAGTTTTAAAATTGTTTTTATATATATATGTTTTAATTCCTTCAAAAAAAATTTTTTTGATGAAATTAATCAATTTTTTTATGTTCCTTAATGTGAAAAAAATTGAATAAATATGAGAAAAAAGGATGTTGAAATTTAAACTTTTTATTTATATATATAAAGAGAAAAAACACTTTTACAGAAAAATTTTTTTTTCACATTAAAGAAAATTAAAATTAAAAAAAAATTTTTTTTATATATATATAAAGAGTAAAAAAAACAAAAAAACTTTTTTAACAAATTATTATTAAATACAAAATTTATAAATATACATTATTTGCAATAATTCATAAAACAAAAAAACAAATAATCGATCATGAAAACAACACCTAAAAGATGAGAATTGAAATTGAAATGAGTCGAAACGTGTAAGAAATTTGGTTTTAAAATCTATTGATTACAACTACATGGCTCCATCGAAATTGAACGAGGTCGAGACGAAGGGCTTAGAGCACAAATATGACAAATATAACATGCCTTTGAGATTGGACGAAGCCATGCTCAATTTGTTTTCTGAGTGCCAAAGCGATCTACAGAAAATCGTCATTGCCAAAGATAGAGAATTCGACAAGGACGATTTGTCATTGCCCTATGGAAGTTACATATATCCAAAAATCTCACTCGAACCCGTGGACAAATCGGGTGGTGAGAGCGCGTTCACCGATGTAAAAAATCTAAAAAAAGTAAAGATAAACATTCAACACATTTTCGAAAAAGGAGAAGACACGAGCGTCAACATGCTAATAATGAACGTGGAAATATAAACAATAGAGAGATTGATTTTTAGCAAAGAAGAAGGAAAAAAAAGTAATGAGATCTAGAGAGGTTGATCATCTCTAGATCTCATTACTTTTTTTTTGTGTTTTTTGTTTTCCTTCTTCACTATCGTCCATATATATTATAATAATGTGTCCTTTTTTCTCAAATTTGGGGTCGATTCTTCTTTTCTTTTTTTTTGTGATATGTTACGTTTTTATAAGAACACATTTGTTTATCCGAATCATAATTATGAACGAATGTGGTGCATCTCTTGGTAACACTCGCATCATTATCATTCTCTTCAGAAGGTAGTGTTGACGGTGGAAAACGTCACATTCTTTTAAATTTCAACCATCTATCCCGATCTTTATTTAACTCTTTTATCAGTTCTTTCCTAAGATATCCATCATTAGCGTCTAATTGTTTTTCCACATCTTTTTCCCACACTATCTTGCAATATTCATCATTAGCGTCTAATTGTTTTTCCACATCTTTTTCGCACTCTATCTCCCGATATTCATCATTATCGTCTAATTGTTTTTCCACCTTTTTATCCATTTTATATTATTCTTAATGGTGAATTCTCACCAAACAACAAACCCTTGCTGAGTCGCTCAACGTTCCGTCCACTCTTCAGATAGAGACCGTTTCCACTCAAAGAGTTGCCGCCTCTAACGGGTTCTAGATATAATCCTTCACCGCCGTTGTCTACATGGATGCGACACACGGCTCCTCCCTTCTTCACAAACAGTCCGCTGCCACCCATTAATTTCTCAACTGCTGAACTCACGAGTCCCGAGAGAGCTTCCACGCCGAGAGTCTTTCTGAGAAAGGGTAATGCTTTTGCGGCAAAGGGTAATGCTTTTGCAGCGATTCCTGCCAATAGCGGTAGGAAACCGCCTTTCATTCTCAAATTGTATCTCAACTGAGCTGGACTCAATCTCACCATCAACCCTCTTCCATCACGAATCGCTTTCTCCATCCTTTTGATTTGACTTCTGGTCCAGGCGATCGAATCCTGACCGCCACTAGTCAGATCTTCGTGAGTGAATTTGAATCTCACTGCCTCGCCTCGAGTTGTTAATGCTCTCTTAAGTTTCTTCCTCTGTCCTGCGGATATGTTCACGTTTTTAACCACGTATTGTATCATAATTCTTTTTTTTTAAATATATTTTGTTCAATTGTTTTTTTTTGTTTTAATGATAATTATATATATTAAATAATTTTTGTAAATTAATATTGCATTTATTTTATTTTCTTATTTATATATATACACAATATTTTTTTTTTTGCTTTTATATTTCTCTTATGTGAAATCGTATCATCACCCTCTCTCCGCGAAGATCTAACAGTTCAACATTTTGATCCGTCAACGTGGTTTTGAGACTATACAACGTGTCTAAAATCACTGGTAGATAAACTAAATTTCAAGGTCGTTCCACGATCTTATAACCTGGCGACACGTTTGGAAAGAAGGAATAGATCATCGGTTGAGCGCTACCATTCATGTAGCTTTCAGCAATCATGTCCACGTTCACCAGAATGCTATTGACTGCGAGAATGTCGACCATATTTTCAGATGCCACGTGTCCTCGATACATCTTTCGATTGAATCCCAGCATCTTGCCTATAGAATCGTACGTGTTGAAATCCACTTGAAAATTATCTTCCAAATCCAACATCATCTGTAAGGTACTAGGGTTGCGAGCGAGTCTGATCTTGTTGCTTCCCTTTCCATCTGTCTTCATTCGCATCTGAATGTAATTGTTCAAATCGTCTATGTCGTAACTTCCTTTGGGAATTCGAATCTCCAACCAATCCACTCCGTCGGAATACTTGAATGAGTTATTCTTTTCGATGATGTTGGGAAAGGAATAATAAGTTTCCAGATTCACCAACGCCATCTCGTATCTTTTCTCTCTATTCAATTCGATGGAAGGTTCGAATTTCGTTGCGAATCGAGTCGAATCACCACTCACCACGATTTGAATGGATTGTTTTGCAGCCATATTCTCGGCTATCCGTTCTAACAATTCTCCTTGTTCGAACATTATATTTTAATTTTTATTTTATTTTTTCAAAACTAAATTATTTAATGATTTATTATTTTCTAATTTTATTTTCGCTCTCTGTCTTATTATCATCAGAAACATAAAACTTGTCGAATCCGCACCGATATTTTCTGCGATTAAATTCGCTAGTCAAATCAATCACGACGAAATTGTAAAGTCCTCCATCCCAAACCCTCTTGCAGAATCTCCTGAATTCCGCCACGCTCATATTGTTTGCGACGTGATCACCATAGATGTGATTGAGATTCTTGAGATCCTGGCGAAAGAGACACAGTAAATTAGCATTCTCCCTTATCGTCTGTCTGGGCAATCGAAAATAATTTTGCAACAGGTAGAAACAGTCCACGTTGCTGTGACGACCCCTAACGTAATACGATTCGCATCGGTTCTGTCTCTCCAAAAGCAGATCGTCGAAAATCATGAGATTCTTATCTTCCGATTTCAATTCTCTAGGATCCGGAACGTCGCTAGAGTTCTCATAAAATCGACACTCGATGTTCGAAGACGCATTTCTCTTCATCAATTCCATCGCCGCACCATCCAAAATGGTCGAAAGAGAAGCTTCGCTTTTGTCGAATTCCTCCCTACTGTCAAAGATTCTGGCTATGACGTCTTTGGGCAATCTACGATCCATGCACTCTCGAAGCAATCTGAATTCAGGTTGAAACAAGCTCTTGCCAAACACGAACAATCTGTCGTAATCCAACCAGTCGGGTCGGGACAACAGATTCATCAACAGATTGGTCTTTCCACAATTCGATTTTTCCACTATCAAGCCTCTTATGCTTTTGGGAAAGAACTCGTTATTCGACCTCTTGGTCGCGGCGTCGTTGCAAGACATATCTTTAATGTTCATCTTTGTTTATTTTTTTGTTATTTTAGATTTTTTCAAACACAATTTTTATGTTTTTTTCAAACACAGTTTTATAAATATTATTATTTATTTATATTACACCGTCACGAGTTCTCTTCAATCCAGATTCACTCGTCATTTTGGCCAAATCTTGTATGGGTACCACAGCATCCTTAAAATCTTTCCAACTTTTCTAACGTAGCTCGCTTCACTGGCAGACTGATCAACTTGTCGATCAACACGTCGGCTGCCCTCTTGCCAGCCACAGAAGCTATCCTACCACTGGCTTCAGAAGCGGCTTTCTTACCAGCATCCAAAGCCGTCTTCTTACCGACCTCAAATGTGGTCGATGCGAGTTTTCTACCTGCATCGCTCGTGAACGCTCGCATTATAGAATCGACGATGCCAGAACCGCCTTGAACGTAAGTTCTGATGTATCCCCTGTTCTTTATCACCAACATATTTTATAATATATATTTTGTTTTTTCACTGGTAAATCGTTTGTTGTTTAAATTACTTTTATTATTTTGTAGTGTAAAATTTACTTTTTTTTTGTTTTATATATTTTTGTTTGTTTCTCTCTCTACTTATTATATATCAATCCTTCAATTCGTTCATCAGTCTTTTGTAATCGCGTTTATTCAAAACCTGCTGCCTCAACAATTCATCGCATATGCTGACTATCTCATTATCTAATCCAGAGTTACCAGCCCGTCTACTTGCCATCAACAAACTCAATCTCTGAGACAGAGCATCAGAATCGCTCGGAAGAAAAGTGGTTTTCACCCCTTTGCCAGTCACTGACTCGACGAACTTCTTATTCATATCCCATATGGGTTTCACCACCTTCGTCCACTTGTAACCTCTGTTGGCTTTGGGTCTCGTCTCTCCAGCATCGTTATTTCTCTTCGTGGCGGGGGTCTGAAGCAGAATGTCGCCGTAATTGTCGAAATCCTGTTCCGTGTAATCTCCAGGCTTGTCGAAAAGGAGCAATTTGCGCAGTCCAGGAGTTAATTCGTACCTATTCGAACCGACGATTAAATTATCATCATCCTCTTGCACTTCTGTGTCGCCCACAAAAGTTCTACCATCAGAATCCTTATAAATTCCATACAACAGATCTCTCTTACCACCATCCTCGGACGACGCGACGCTATCAGTGGTGATAGTCGAAGCTGTATCGTCGCTCTCACTCACGTCAGTTTTGATTCTCATGGGAGTGTAATCCTGTGTAGATTGAAAGGAATACTGTTTTGTAAAACTACTGGGCAACGAACCCATTCTCAAAGAACTCTCTTTTATGGGTCTCAATTCTTCAACTGTCTCCTTCTTGCTTCGTTCCTGAACCTCTGTCACGGGTTTAAATATTTTTGTGGCTTCGTGTCTCAATTCCATCTCTCCAAGACATCTGCTTCTGTCAGCCGATTGAATGCTCTTCTTGGCACGTTCATATTCGCTTAAAAGTTGATCTCTACGTTTGGAATCTGTGATGTGTAAAAACATTTTTTCGTTTTCTAAATTATTAATATTTCATTAGAGTATGCTAACTTGAGTTATTTTATTATTTTCAAAATCAAATGTATAATTATTTTTATGTTTTATGTTTTAAGTAAATAGAAATCTTCTGTCTTTAATATAATATCTAAAACCAGTTGAGGAAAAACATTTTACAAGATAAACCTCTATAAATGCGTTTGACTTGAACGCGTTAAATATCGCATCACCGATTATTCACTCCATAACGAACTGGAGAACTTTGAAAAAGTTTGAAAGTTTTAGCGTATAAGAAACCGGTTTCTGATTTAATGCGTTTGAGAATAATTATATCCGTTAAAAGGGTTCATTCATATCTCCGAACATTATAACAAGTAAATTAAAATTCAGTCACCTCTTAAACCTAATTGAGTGGAAACGTGTTTTTATTGTATATTATTAAAACAAAAATACCTTTCATTCACACCGGAACAAAACATGAGTGTCTATTATGATACAATTTTATCGGAGTCGATTTTATAGTCGACTCTATTGAACGAAAACCTTCATTCACACCAAAACAAAACATGAGTGTCTATTATAATAGAATTTTATCTCTTAAATTCATCTAAGTGAAAAAGGTTTTACAGTGGAATTTTTATTTGAATGAAACAATTCTACGAACTGTTTTATTTGAATGAAACAATTCTATGCACTGTTTCATTAAAATTATCTTACAAATTTCGCTGTGACAAAACGTGAACAGATGATTCCATCGGTTCTAATTTTCTAAAACTCAAGTTTCAATGTCATCATTAAACGAAAACCTTCATTCACACAAGAACAAAACATGAGTGTCTATTATGATACAATTATCAGACTCGATTTTATAGTCGACTCTATTGAACGAAAACCTTCATTCACACCAAAACAAAACATGAGTGTCTATTATAATAGAATTTTATCTCTTAAATTCATCTAACTGAAAAAGGTTTTATAGTGGAATTTTTATTTGAATGAAACAATTGTACGAACTGTTTTATTTGAATGAAACAATTCTACGAACTGTTTCATTAAAATTATCTTACAAATTTCGCTGTGACAAAACGTGAACAGATGATTCCATCGGTTCTAATTTTCTAAAACTCAAGTTTCAATGTCATCATTAAACGAAAACCTTCATTCATACCGGAACAAAACATGAGTGTCTATCATGATACAATTTATCGGACTCGATTTCATATTCGACACCATTGAATGAAAAAAAGCTATTTATTTACACTGAGTACAAAATTGAAAAACTCCTCAAAACCGATTCTATCACTATTCGCCCCACAAAACTTGCGAGGTGAATCGACAAATCGGGTTTTCGCTGATCGGATCGCACCCTAGACCGTCCCAAACGCGATTCCGAACACAGGTGATACAGAATCCGCAAACCGCCTTTTTTCTGCCTTTTTTCCATGTACCGGAGGCCGAAATCGGTTTTTAAAATAATCCTCGATGAGTAACGGCGTTTTACGCTGACTTTTCACCGTTGGCGAACGTCGAGAAAACGTTTTGAGGTCGATTTTTCCTGATCTAGAATCCGCAAATGGGTTTCCCCGATCGGATCGCACTTTTGACGTTCGAACACCCGTTGGCGAACGTAGGTGATACAGAATCCGCAAACCGCTTTTTGATGCTGATACAGAATCCGCAAAACGTTTTTTGCTCGCGTTCACCAATGATGGATCGATGGTCTGATCTGCGATGGGAACGTCAACAAAAATTTTTAATGTATATTTTCTTAAAAATTTCGTACATTTTTCACTTTTTGAGCGATGTGTCGAATCTATGCGTTCGCCAACGGGTGTTTGAACGTCAAAAGTGCGATCTGTGAGCCCCAAAACAATTGCGGATTCTGTATCACCATGAAAAAACGATATTTTTACACTCTGTACACGATTTAACACTGAATCCCTATGGCGTGTACCGTACATGTACGTGTACGTGTACAGTACATGTACAAAGTGATAAGGAATCCGCATTTATTACCTACTAGTGCAGTTTTATGGAAAGAGTTAACTTTATTACAGGTTTCAACAATTATTCCAGGCAGTTTTATGGAAAGGGTTAACTTTATTCTCGTCTGAAATAAAATATGTGCAATCCACATTGAAGTCTCAAGAGGCTTAAAAGCATTGAACTGAATAATTTATAATTTATTTCCTTGCAAGGCAAAGGGTTTCTCTCAACTTAGTTCAGGAACTTACATCCCATTATAATAACAAGGTTAGATTTCATTTTTGACTGCTAACTCCACTGATGTTTACATAGTCTCCAGTGTGAATAACATAGCATTGTATTGCTTGGGGAGAATTTACTGTATCGGGAAATTGGAGGCTGTGAAAACCCTGTAGCCTACTAGGGCATACTCAATGGCTCTAGCGACCTGAAAAACATAGGTGGCCGAGAAGTTGTGACTGTTTACCAGTATGCAAAAAATCAGCGAGATAGGACAATTCGTTTTCGAGTTATCGTTAGGACAAGGAAGTGCATAGATGACAGAAGACAGGAGAAGAAGAAGAAGAAGAAGAAGAAGAAGAAGAAGAAGAAGAAGAAGAAGAAGAAGAAGAAGAAGAAGAAAAAGAAGAAGAAAAAGAAGAAGAAACTAGAGAAACAGAATTAACTGCCACCAGTAAATTCACGTCTGTGTGAAAAGGGTTAAAGTATCATGAAAAATACTATATAGAAAGAGAATGTATGGAGGCTTATTTTCAGGAGTAAAATAGTTTTTAACAAATCAGAAATGGGTTTACGTTAACAGTATTTACAGATATTCATACAGGAATCAGAACAATTTTCCTAAGAAACCAGAAAAGGCATATATGTGCATAGCATTTAAATGGTTCGATCAAGAAATCAGAAATTGACATTACTGGCTCTGCCATTTATTTGAATGGTGAGATACTCTGGAAAATATACTGCGAGCAAAAGAGTTCAGTAATGTTGGAATATAGATGTAAAAAGCCTTAAATGCCCCCAAGAGCCTATTTGACGACTTATTGGCTTTAGCAAAATACCTGGGCCCCATCTATACCCATGTGAGTTTAGAACAACATTGTGAGAATGGAAAGGGTTTTCATTATTCTCAATTTTGCAGAAAATAATTTTTTTTTGACACAACTCTCGAGAGGGTTTAAATACTTTAAATACTCCATTTTAATATTTTGAAAGAGCGCACGGTGGGTCAGTTGGTAGAGGTACAGGCTACAAGTGAGAAGTCCTCAGTTCGAATCCCACCTGCAGCAACCGCGCTGTGTCCTTGGACAAGACAATTCACCCCATTGCCCACGTGTGGGCACGGTGGTGCTGTGTACTAAGGTACACTGCACGTCGATTGTCCACCTGTCTTCAACCAATGCTAACCATGCTTGTGTGTGTGGAGTAAGTATGTGGGGAGCTGACAGTTGCTTGCTGTTGCCTGATGGTTCTCTCTGGATACTCCGGCTTCCTCCACCCATAAAACTGTTGTGGTCTTGATTAGCCATTGTGCAGAAATACGTTACCTTAAACACCAATATGAGCATGACCCACTTTCAAAAATTTTGGCCACACCAACTTTTTTTACGTAAAAATGCATGTATGGACTTCAGGAATGCTTTGGAGAGTCAAAAAATGTGATTTCCGGCAATTATGAAAAATGCACCTAATGACCCCCAGGTGACCTCCGTGACCTTGACCCACATTTTGAACTTCCATCAAGTGTCGACTCAATTAGTGTTGGTCCCAGGCCCATGCATCACACCATGCTTGTGATATGAGCGTGACCCACTTTCAAAATTTTTGACCACGCCCTCTTTTTTTGATGTAAAAATGCATGTATGGACCTCAGGAATGCTTCAGGGGTCAAAAAATGTGATTTCAAGCAATTATGAAAAATGCACTCAATGATCCCAAGGTGACCTCCGTGACGTTGACCCATATTTTGAATCTACATCGAGTGTCGACACTTTTGGTGTTAGTCCCAGGTCCATGCATCATACCATGCTTGAGATATGAGCGTGACCCACTTTCAAAAATTTTGGCCACGCCCACTTTTGGGGGTAAAATTGCATGTGTGATCTTTGGGAATGCATTATGGAGTCAAAAAAGTAATTTCCAGCAATTTTGAAAAATGCACTCAATGACCCCTGGGTGACCTCAGTGACCTTGACCCACACTTTGAACCTCCATCGAGTGTCGACTTATTTGGTGTTGGTCCCAGGTCCATACGTTATACCACGCCTGAGATATGCCAAAAATCAACGTGATAGGACATATAGTTTTCGAGTTATCGTGCAGACAAGGAAGCACATAGAAGACAGAAGACAGGAGAATAAGAAAAAGAAAAAAGATGAAGAAGAAGAAGAGAAGAAGAAAAAGAAAAAAGAAGAAAAAGAAACCGTACAAAAACAATAGTCGGTGTGTTTCACAGAGACTAACTAGAGGAACAGAATTTACTGCCGCCAGTAAATTTAAGTCTGTGTGAAAAGGGTTATAGAATCAGGAAAAAACTATATAGAAAGAGAATGTATGGAGGCTTATTTTCAGGAGTAAAATATTTTAAATAAATCAGAAATGATATCCATACAGGAATCAGAACAATTTTTATAAGAAACCAGAAAAGGCATATATGTGACCAGCATTCAAAGGGTTCGACACACGAATCAGAAATGGACACTTTTGGCTCCGCCAATTATTTGAATGATGAAATATAAAATGCAATTATTAATAGTTCTGAAAAATATGCGCTTAATCGCGTTCATTGCCCGCATTGAGGTGGACCACATTTTGAACCTCCAGAAGGTTTCAACACATTCGGTGTAGGCCCCATGTCTACAGGTCATTCCAAACCAGAAGTTTTAGCGTATCCCACTTTAAAAATATTGGCTCCACCAACTCCGGATATGCCATGTTTAGAGATGGTAGCAAATATTCATATTACCAAGAAAGAGTAAGGTACATGATACCTCTGGAAAATATATCACGAGTAAAAGAATTCAGTAATGTTGGAATACAGAGGTAAATGGCCCCCAAGAGCCCATGTGTGTTTAGGGCATGACTGTGGGAAAGGAAAGTGTTATCATTATTCCTGCATTGCAAAAGTAAATGTTTGGGGACCCATATTAAGATATTGAGAGGGTTAAAATAATCCCTTTAAATACTCCATTTAACCCTTTAAAAAGAAGCTCATTCCAATGAGAGGTCATCAGCAATATTTTTCAAGCAAGAATGAAATGAAATTTGACTGGAAATTTCAGTGAATAATGCTGACTCTATTTTTCTGTTATGTTGGGGAAAGGGTTAAGAATGCCTTACTTTGGAAGGTAAACCTGGAAAGGTGTCGCATTCCATATAGAATTAAATGTTACAGAAAGGAAAGCGTAAAACAAACTGCAGCAATGAGTTATATGAAGGGTGTTTGTACTCACACTGAAGTATTAAGAGGGTTAACAACAGGCCATTCAAATATTCCATTTCATTACTTTAAAATTGTGATAGGTGTTTTGAGAAAGCTACACACCACTCCATACCGAAACCTGTTGAGTTATGATTGAGAATAAATAAATCTTAAAAATGTTTTGAAATGTGAAGGGTAGAGCTGTAGGTTAACCGAAACCGAACCGAGGTTTTCAGTTTTTTTTAAAAACCGAAACCGTCGACATCCCGTAATCTAAGGTTTTTCGTTTTTTTATTAAATTCTCTCTTGCTGCAGAAATTCACAGAATGTAGCCATCCCAGAGTCGTGAGAGTACCTAGACACTGCCAATGGCAGTGTCTGGGTACTCTCACTACTCTGGGAAGGCTACATTCTGTGAATTTCCGACATTTCAGTTTAGTTGTGTTTGCAGCTTTCCTCAAGTTGCGTGTAGGTGTCAGACCTCGAAAAATGGCCAAGCACAATAACAGTTCTGTATATTTAGGTAATTATTGTATTGGCCTTCCTGATTGTTCATGTATTATAGCTTATTTCGGGCATTCATTGAGTTTCACTCAATTTTACTGCCATTCAGTTATGACTCCGGACATAAGAATGAGTTTTATTGAATTTTATTTGGCCTCATGAACAAACCGAAAACCGAACCGAACCGAGGTTTTACTCCACCCGAAAAACCAAAACCGAAACCGAACAAGAAATTTAAAAACCTACAGCTCTAGTGAAGGGTTCTATTTTCAACATA
Organism: Pictodentalium vernedei; assembly: GCA_031216915.1. Lineage (NCBI taxonomy): Eukaryota > Metazoa > Mollusca > Scaphopoda > Dentaliida > Dentaliidae > Pictodentalium > Pictodentalium vernedei. The sequence goes on along the minus strand of CM062289.1, from coordinate 74,188,717 downwards.
GTTAATTTTGTAGCAAGATATTAAGTAAATATACAATGCAACCCGATGTAAAATTTATAGCATTCCCTTTGACCACTTTGTTTCTGAGAGACTGTATCAAGTTATAAATAATGGCTATTGACTTCAGTGAACTTGTCACATAGTTATGACGTCACGCCTTTGTTAAAAGTGTGTGATATATTTCGAAGAGTTGGTTAGAGCATGTGTGATATTCAACATATATTGCCACACTTTTACCAATCAAGGAACAATAGACAGTGATTGTGTAACCTGTCAGTTCTAATACAAACACAGCCGAGAGGAAAGATTAAGGGCACCTGTGCTAAACTGTTTTGAACAGAGAAACGAGAATTTACCTGACTTTTGATTTTATTGAAAGAGTTAAAGAAAGAAATCCACACCCGGGTGTAAATGATAAATGGAACGTTTAATTTCTCGCTCAACCTTTTGAGCGCAATGACGAAACGGAAAAAATGAAGTAATATCACTTGCTTTCCATCAATCTTCATGTGTCTTGCAAGTTTTCTTTAAGAAATTAACTAATCAAACGGGAATGGACACGTGTCAGACAAGGGTTCAGTGGAATGTTTGATTGTTCGTGTTTTGATTGTTTGTGCAAACATCAATGTGACAAGTCGGTTACAGCACAAAAACTCGTGATATTGAACATACAATCGCTCGAGTTAGTTACTCGGACAAGTCCTCGTTAACTAACTCTCGCGATTGTATATTCAATATCACTCGTTTTCTATGCTGTAACCTATGCTCATTTGCAAGTACAGTCTATCAGTATAACGAAACATTAAGATAAGATTGATTGTATTAGGTTATCATGTTGACAAACAGTGCATAGAAGGCACAAATATTACAACAGCACTATCAAGGCATGCCTTCTTTGAATGTATTTTTTTTTTATTTATTGGGCTTAACGATACTATTGGCAGCCACTGTCATCTTGTGTCGGACAGTTTTATGGGAGGAGGAAGCTGGAGTACCCTGAGAGGACCACTGAGCAAATGCGAGTAACTCTCAGGCTCCCCAACAGACTGACTCCACACAAGCAGGTTAGCATTTGTTGAAGAGAAGTACACTATCAACGTACAGTATGCGTTAACCCTTTACCTAACCTGAAAATCAGACGACACTTGCAAAAATAATTTTTGAATAACTAATATTTTTTATTTTTTGTTTCAAAAAATAGGTTATGACCCCTCGTTGGAAAGAGCTCGACGAGCTCGTTCCAACGAGGAATCATAACCTATGTTTTGAGACAAAAAATGAAAAAAATAATGAAAATTAATTGGCGATTTTTGAGAATAGCGCTGGCGGGTTTTGGCCGCTACGTTTTAGCAAAGGGTTAATGCACAATGCCACCATGCCTCCAAGTGCGCATTGGGGGTGAAGTATGTCAAGGACACAACAGGGTTACCACAGCTGGGATTCGAACCGAGGACCTCTCGGTTTGCAACTTTCGCCTCTATCTAATGAGCCACGGAGTCCCTTCTATGAATGTAATTGGAATACTTTGGAGGCTTATTTTCGCGGCAAAAATAGTTTCAAAGTAATCAGAAACAGGTTTTCTTTAACAGAGTTTAAAGATATTCATTCAGGAATCTGAGACCAGAAAAAGCATATCTGTACAGAGCAAAAAAAGGTTCGATCAAGGAATGCATTGGAGGGGGGGGGGGGGGGGGGAGGGGGTCAAAAGATGTTTCCAGCAATTCTGAAGAGTGCACTCATGACCCCAAGGTGACCTCAGCGGCCTTGATCCATATTTTAACTCCCCCCCACCCCCCCGAGGATCGACTCATTTGTTGTTGGACCCAGGTCCATTCATCACACCATGCTTGAGATTAGTGTGTCCACTTTCAAAATTTTGGGCGACGCCTACTTTTTTCATGTAAAAATGTATGTATGGACTTTGGGAATGCATTAGGGTGTTCAAAATGTAGCTTCCAGCAATTCTGAGAAATGCACTCAATCACCCCTGGGCGACCTCAGTGACCATGACCCATATTTTGAATCTCCATTGAGTGTCGACTCATTTGGTGTTGGTTCCAGGTCCATACATCATACTATGCTTGAGATAAGAGCGTGACCCACTTTCAAAAAATGCTTGACCACACCCACTTTTTTCATGTAAAATGCATGTATGAACTTCGGGAAAAGCATTTTGGAGTCCAAAAATGTGATTTCCAGCAATTCTGGAAAAATGTACTCAATGACCCCTCGGTGATCCAGTGACCTTGACCATATTTTGAATCTTCATCGAGTGTCGACTTAGTGGTTTGGTCCCAGGTTCAAACATCCTACCGTGCCTGAGATATTGGCGTGACCCACATTCAAAACACCCCTACGGACACCCCTAACACCCCAGAAATCTGAGAAACATAGGTGGCCGAGAATTTTTGACTGTCTATCAGACTGTCAGCGAGATAGGACAATTCGTTTTATGAGTTATCGTGCGGACAAGGAAGTGCATAGAAGAGAGAAGACAGAAGAAGAAGCAGCAGCAGCAGCAGCAGAAGAAGAAGAAGAAGAAGAAGAAGAAGAAGAAGAAGAAGAAGAAGAAGAAGAAGAAGAAGAAGAGAAGAAGAAGAAGAGAAGAAGAAGAAGAAAGAAACCGTACAAAAAACAATAGTCTGTTTGTTTCACAAAGACTAATAATAACAACCTGTGCGTATCAGGTATCATAGAATGTGGGGAACGTTTTTTAGAGCTACGACTCCAAACTTTCAGCATTTTGTTCTTGAAGCTCGGCTGAACTCGGTTGCATTTTTAGAAAGTCCCCAAACCAAGCACTTGCCCCGTGGGAACCTCTGCACATGTGCATACGCTCTCTTGACATTCAACAGGATGCAACGCGAAATTGGTGTCTCTCTATGTGAGACGATGCGATAACTATTTGTGAAGAATGAGTGAAACTTTCATGGAAATCGGACATGAATTGCCTGAGATTTAGCGTTTTTATTAGTTGGGGTAATTATTTGAATTTTGTCTTTTTCTAGCGGGTGCGAGCTGGCGCTGGGTGGTTGTCTGAGGTTGTGGTTGCGCTCCCTCTCTGGGCTAATTCTATTTGAAACTTATAATTTACAGTGACTGGTGGAGAGATGCTGATGACTGAAAGATGCATCTCGTCCCACCGGCGCCAAATGGGCCCCGTCAAGCCAATAACAGTTAGGTAATCTCCAGAAAGGAAAAGTTGACAGAAATCGCGCATGGTTTAATGCGAAAAAGTGGTAATGTGGTTAATTTTATATTTAAATTGAATAGACACCAATACTGCCGGTCATACGCCCACTGCGTCCAGACCGCTGAAGGCAACTACATGAAATCTCCCGAATTTGTTCTATCATCCCCGCTCAACACTTTAGTATCTTTGTCGAGTGCCGAGGCCCTAAGGGAACATCGTGGATTGCTTGGAAACTGGGGCGACGATTCGTCCCTATTCGATTCTCAATGCAATGACATTTCCATTCATTATTTACGTGTCTTCAGACGACTTTGGCATTAATTTTGTCTATTTGAATAACTGTTCAATTTTAACTACTCGCACCTTTATGAGGACAGATAGTTTGGACTTGAACTGTTTATTTTCGATCGTCCCGACAGAAACTGAAAACTCGACCCAGTGGCTAAAAAGCTGTCATTTGGCAAAGCTGACTTTAAAATTTAACAGACACCACTGTCGGACATACGCCAATTGTAACCAGACCACCCAAGGCAGCCACTTGAAATTCTCAGAATGTGTTCTACTATCCCCGCTCGACAGTTTAGTATCTTTCTTGAGTCCTGCGACCGGGTCAAAACACCGTGGATGTACCAATAACGGAAGTCGCAAATCTGCCAAGGGTTAAACGTTTTTTAATAACATATAAAACAAGAAGGGTGGTTATGACTGCCGGCAGGTCATGAAAAGTATACACTCCGTTTCATGTACAATAGATTGTGGAGAGAGTTTTTGGAGTAGCTACTCGAAATTTTCAACGTTTGTTCTAGAAGCTCTGCCAAACTCAAACTCGACCTGTCCCTGAAAAATCCAAAAACCGAGCGCGTAGCCCGTGGGAGCCTCACGCGCACGCGCATACGCTCTTTTCGAATTGGACATGACGAAATGCGCAATTCATGTCGCTTTTCCAGGCAACCGATGTAGCAACTATTCGTGAACGCTGAGTGAAAATTTCGTGAAAATCCGCCGAGAATTCGCTGACATATAGCGTTTTTGAAGAAAGGAGGTATTTTCTGAATTTGGTCTTTTTCAAGCCGGAGCGAAAGAAAAGGGCGGAAATGGGCGCAGTCTCTCGTAGTGCCCCCCCCCCCCCCCCCCCCCCCTCTGGTCCACTTAAAAGTTACAATAGAGTGTGACTGACGGAGAGATGGCTGTAATCGAAATAGCTTCTTTAAGAACAGCACCCAGGGATCCCATCGCAACCTTGAAACCTTTGAGAATCGTCAAAAGTTGAAAGTGGAAAGAAAACGGCGGTGAGTAGGTTTTTGGCGGAAAAGATTAATGAAAATTTGCATATTAGACATTAAAATAGCACTTCAGACATACACGAACTGTGTCTAGACCGCTGAAAGCAGCGACTTGCAATTTTCGGAACTTGTTCTACGAAGACTGGCCGACATTTTGTCATGGAATCGAGTGTTCTAACCGCGTGGGAAGCACCACGCCTCGGTTGGAAACCGTGGAAAACTTTATTTCCAATGCAATGAAATTTCCATTCATTATTTACCTTTCAACGGCCGAGAGTGGCATTATTTCTGTCTATTTGATGAATTGTTCAACTTTAACTATTTGCACCTTTATATAGGACCGAAAGATCACTGCATGCTTACCAATATTCAGGGACCGATTTTACGAAAATAACAGTTATTCTAACAGTACCCACTTGGGAACTCTCAAAACTGCCAAGGATTAAACATTTAATAATAACATGTAAAACGAAAGTTGTCATACTTTGCTAGCTGCATGCACCCATAGATAAAGTTCAGCACTCAATCAATTTGGAATGGAGTAAATTGCGACTATAGGTATCGCGGAACTAAATATTTAGTTTAGAGTGATCTGCCTTGAAATGTTTCACTCGGATATTGCATCATAGTCTAAAATAAGACTCCTATAAAAAAACTTATTGCTTGAGAAAACTGTTAAAGCATTTTATTAGGTTTTTACAACAATACTGAATATTTCCCAAGAAAAAAGAGATTTTCGAAGGTTTTTCTGGGTCTATAAAATTCAGTTAACTATTTGTGTATTTTTGTTGGGATTTCCCCGAAAAAACTGAGTTCAAGGACGGTACTTCACTTCCTGGTGCATTTTCTCTCTTATTTGTAGCATGACCCCATGTTTTCTGGCCAGAGAAAGTTGTGTGAAGGTCTGTACTTTATGTAGGTATTTAAATATTTAATTTAAAGTGATGCGATCATATTTTTTTCCACATAAGTGTTATAATGGTCGCCTATCGGAAAATATTTAGTTCTGTGAGACCTTAAACCTACGAAATTCTAAAACAATGAAAGCTTTTCTTCCGGCGGCACCTATCTGTATGCAACCGAAACAGGGATTGGGTTAATCTTTACATCAACCTTATAACAGAAAATATTATTGGAATTGAACTGTGAATCTGAATATTGAAACGCTTTTTCAGATATTCTATTCCAAACTACCACTGAATGCTTACCTATATTCAGTGATCTTACGAAAATAACAATTATTTCGACAGCACCCATAAGGGAAGTCTCAAATCTGCCAATGGTGAAACTTTTAATAATAACATATAAAAAAAGAGATGTCACACTTTGCTTGATGCATGCAGCCATAGAAAACATTCGACGCTCAATCAATTACAAATGGAGTAAATTGTCACTTAAACTTACCAAATTCTGAAAAATGGAGTTATTTTCGACGGAACCTATCTTTATGCAACCGAAACAGGGATTGGGTTAAACTTTACAGCTACCTTATAACAGAAAATCTTATTGGATTTGAACTATGAATTAGGGCTGTCACGATTTTTTAATTTAGGAATCGATTAATCGTCGCAAATAATCGATAATAATCGATTAATCGTACCTAGATGACCCCCCCCCCCCCTCTCCCCCTCTCTGAAGTCGATAAAAAATAAAGTTCAAGTCAGTTGACCTACCTCCGGTAAACAACGAAGACGATCCTCTTTTAGGTACATTCAAAGCTTCGATGTTCTGAACTTTTGAACCGTCAGTGTAATAATCAAGACCGGTCGGCAGTTGCGAACTTCGCAACTGCCGACCGGTCTTGATTATTACACTGACGGTTCAAAAGTTCAGAACGTCAAAGCTTTGATGAATGTACCTGAAAGACAAATGCTTCCAACGGCTTCTTGGGGTTTAACATCGATGTTCTTAACTCTTCACCTTTAGAAACAATAGTTTTTTTCATCAAATTTTCTTTTAATTATTAAACGTCTAAAGCGGGATACAATTTACCGATTATTCGACAACGAAAAATACTAATCGATTTCGCCGTGACCGATCAACAATCGATTAATCGATTAATCATGACAGTCCAACTATGAATCTGAATGTCAACAGAATTTTCAGATATGGGCATATGGTTCAACTTTACAACCAAACGTACAACAGAAAATATGCTCGATAGGTAATTGTGAATACGAACATGTAAATCATTTTTCGATATACCATTCGTAAATGGAAGAAAAATGAACTAAAAATGAACCAATTTTATTAAGAAGTTTAGGTTACTCGAATTCAAAGCCCAAAAACGGGGTGAAGGTTAAAACTTTGAATAAAATATATAACAGCCAAATTATTCTTGAATGAATGCCGAAACTTCTCATGGGATGTGGCCGCAGTGCTGAGAAATCGCATGTGAAAATTGGCCAGTTTTGCCAAAATTGCACTTTGCTCGGAATTTTTATGTCAATAGGGAGCAACATAGGGTAATACAGCTTATGTAGTCAGATGAAGTAAGATGAAGTAAGTAATGCTACAAATTACGAAAGCTCCAGCTAAACCGCCCAGGGTCTTGAGAATTGTGGCAAAACGTAACATTGTGACAACATTTTGCAAGGTTTTGGCAGAAAACGAAAAACTTCAGAAATGCCAGGTGAGCAACTTCCAATGGAACTCTATATATGTGCCTGTAGAATAGTATGGAATCGATCAGACAAAGATCATTGAAATAAAAAATATTGTTAATACTAGAGAAATAGAATTTACTGCATCCAGTAAATTTAAGCTTGTAAGAAAAGACTTAAAAAATCTATCGGGAAAAAACTATATGGAAAGTGAATTTATGGAGGGTTATTTTTCAGTAGAATAGTATGGAATCCATCAGACAAAGATCATTGAAATAAAAAATATTGTTAATACCAGAGAAATAGAATTTACTGCATCCAGTAAATTCAAGCTTGTAAGATAAGGGTTAAAAAATCTATCGGGAAAAAACTATATGGAAAGAGAATTTATGGAGGGTTATTTTCGGGAGTAACATATTTTTAAACAAATCAGAAGGGGATTTTCGTAAACAGTATTTACAGATATTCATAAAGGAATCAGAACAATTTTTTTAAGAAACCAGAAAAGGCATATATGTGCACATCAATCAAAAGGTTTGGTCAAGAGAATGCAGTAGGGGGTCCAAAAATGTGATTTCCAGCAATACTAAAAATGCACTCAGTTATCCCTGGGTGACCTCAGTGACATTGACCATATTGTGAACCTCTATGAAGTGTTGACTCATTTGGTGTTGGTCCCATGTCTATGTGTCATACCATGCTTGAGATATGAGTGTGACCTACCCTTAACAATTTTGCCCAAACCCACTTTTTTCGTGTAAAAATGCATGTATGAACTTCGGGAATGCATTAGAAGGGTCAGAAAATGTGATTTCCATTAATTCTGAAAAATGACCTCAATGGCCCCCAAGTGATCTCCATGATCTTGATCCATATTTTGAACCTCTATCGAGTGTTGACTTATCTGCTGTTAGTCTCAGGTCCATTCGCATACCATGCTTGAGATATGAGCATAACCCACTTTCAAAAATTTTGGCCATGCCCACTTTTTTACGTAAAAATTCATGTATGGACTTCGGGAACGCTTTAGGGGTAAAGAAAATGTGATTTCCAGCCATTCCGAAAAATGCACTCAATGACCCCTAGGTGACCTCCATGACCTTGACCCATATTTTGAACCTCTATCGAGTTTCGACTCATTTGGTGTTAGTTCCAGGTCCATACGTCGTACCACGCCCGAGATATGGCCGTGACCCACTTTCGAAACACCCCTACGGACACCGCTAAAGCCCCAGAAATCTGAAAAACATATGTGGCCGAGAACTTGTGACTGTCCATCAGAATACCAAAAACCAGCGAGATAAGGCGATTCGTTTCTGAGTTATCGTGCGGACAAGGAAGCGCAGAGAAGACAGAAGACAGGAGGAGAAGAAGAAGAAGAAGAAGAAGAAGAAGAAGAAGAAGAAGAAGAAGAAGAAGAAGAAACTATAAAAAAAAGAGAATTCATGGAGGCTTACTTTCGGGAGTAAAATATTTTTTAACAAATCAGAAATGGGTTTTTGTTAGAAGTATTTACAGATATTCATACAGGAATCAGAACATTTTATACGAAACCAGAAATGGCATATATGTGACCAGCAATCAAAGGGTGTGATACACGAATCAGAAATGGACATTTTTGACTCTGCCCACTGATTTGAGTGATGAAATACATTCATAAACATTACAAATGCATTAAGGTGTTATATATATGCATTCCCCAGTCTTTCTGAATAATGCCCCCATATAAAGATCTTCAGAAGGTTAAAATATTTCCTTTAAATACTCCATTTTAATCCTTTAAATGGGGGCGCAGTGGCTCAGTTGGCAGAGGTGCAGGCTGCAAGGCGAGAGGTCCTCACTCTGTCCTTGGGCAAGACACTTCACCCCTGTTGTCCATGTGGGTGCATGGTGGCGCTGTGTAGTAAAGCGTATTGCATATCGATGGTGCACCCGTCTTCAACCAATGCTAACCCTGCTTGTGTGGAATTAGTATGTGGTGGATTTGACAGTTACTCAATGTAGCCCGGTGGTTCTTCCCGGGTACTCCGACTTCCTCCACCCGAAAAACTGTCGTGGTCATGATTAGCCACTGTGCTGAAATATGTGACATTAAACACCAATAAATAAATAATCCTTTAAAAAATGAGCTCAATCCAATAAAGGGTCATAAGCTATGTTTTTCAAGCAAAAACGAAAAAGTAATTAAAACTGAATAGACATTTCTGTGAATAATGTTGACCGGTTTTCTCCGTTGTATTGGCTAAAGGGTTAAGAATCCCTTACTTTGGAAAGCACACGGAAAATGTGTCCCATTCCACATAGAATTAGATGTTACAGAAACTAAAGCGAAAAACACTGAGTTTCTCAGCTGACAGTACCTGCTTTTGCACTCCGGAAGGATGGAACGGCACAAATCAGAGACATTCTCTTAATGGCACTTTGGCACCAAAGGTTTCTGCATTCTCAGTGACACCGAGCCGAGCGCAGTGAAAGACTATAGAACTCCTCTAACAAATGAGTTTTAAACAGGCATAGCACTAACACAGTTAACAATACAGTCGACCATGTCAGTATTGCATTGTTACCGGCATCCTGATAGTTTTGTGATAGGTTTCAACAATTATTCAGTGCAGTTTTATGGAAAGGGTTAACTTTATTCTGTCTGAAATAAAATATGTACAATCCACATTGAAGTCTTGAGAGGGTTAAAAGCATTGAACTGAATAATTTATAATTTATTTTCTTGCAAGGCAAAGGGTTACTCTCAACTTAGTTCTAGGAACTTACATCCCATTATCATAACAAGATTACATTCAATTTTTTGACAACTGGCTCCATTGGTGTTTACATTATCTCCAGTGTGAATAACATAGCATCGTATTGCTTGGGGAGAATTTACTGTATCAGGAAATTGGAGGCTGTGAAAACCCTGTGGCCGACTGGGCCATACTCAGTGGCTCTAGCGACCTGAAAAACATAGGTGGCCGAGAACTTTTGACTGTCTACCGATAAAAATCAGCGAGATTGGAGGATTTGTTTTCGAGTTATCGTGGGGACAAGGAAGTGCATAGAAGGCAGAAGACAGGAGAATAAGAAGAAGAAGAGGGAAGAAGAAGAAGAAGAAGAAGAAGAAGAAGAAGAAGAAGAAGAAGAAGAAAAAGAAGAAGAAAAAAAGAAAAAAAAAAGAAGCCATACAAAAACAATAGACTGTGTGTTTTACACAGACTAAAAAAAAGAAAAAGAAACCGTACAAAAAGAATAGTCTGTGTGTTTCACACAGACTAATTAATTGGCGATTTTTGAGAATTGCGCTGTCCGGTTTTTGGCGTTACGTTAGATCAAGGGTTAAATAGTTCATCGCCTATTCTTTAGATTCAATCGTCAGGCGACTATGGTTCCACTCAGTTTGAGAATATTTGAATTGTCCAGTCCTTGCATCTCGAGACATTTATCGATGTCTCATTATTCATAGTAGTGTGTTATAACGACATTATTTCAATGGTATCGGACACTCGAGGCCGACCCGGATATTCCTGCGAGAGAAAATTTTTGGGTTTTTTCAGGGCTGTGAAGACTCAAAATCTTCGCATGTGAGGTATTTGCAGAGTCTGCAATAACTAAAGAATTTCATTGGAGCAGAGCCCTTGTAGCCGACCATGATTCGGCCCCGCGGGAGGAAATTCTGATTTTCCGGCCTGAAAAGAGGCAAAATTCGCGCATCTGAGGTATTTATCGACGTCCAGAGTAATGTGTAATTTTCAGGACCGAAAAGACGCCAAACTGTAGCAGCAGGGAAAAAGAGCCCCGCCCCCCCCCCCCCCCCCCCCCCCCCACACACACACACACTGCCAGGGACGTGGCTAGAGGTTTCCGATTGGGGAGTGTAGGATAGTGAATTCCCAACTAAGGAGAGGGACCGGGGGAACCCCCGGTCCCTCCCCATAGTTGGAAATTCACTACCGATAAAGATTTTGAAAATGAAGCCATGAAAGGGGGCATAATGATTCTAGTAACTAAAATGCGAACACATTTATGATAGAATTATAAGGTTATTATTATTTGGTATTATTCTGGGAATTGAATATGTGCTAAACAAGTGCTCAAGCTGAGAACTTTAAGCAATTCACACTGTCCTAATATTAAATCAGATCCTATGCAGGAATGATCAATTTTCGATGTTTCATCATTTTGTAACTGTGAATGATGGAATTAACTCTGTATAACGATTTTACATGATGTGATTTTCTTGAAGTGCATTTCGAGGATTTTTTTTTACTAAGATAAGTAAACGTATTATAGAAATCTTGTGCCGTTTGACATGATACATACTTATGAAGCAAGAATTTGCGTACACTGTAGTTGTAAATAGTAACAGTTAGAATTTTTGCCGATTTGAAACCGAGTTGGAATTCTGGGAAGTTTCAAAGAAGCTCTAAAATCCAGATAGGTGGAATTTCCAACTACTCATAACTTGCCCTCAGAATTTCCAACTATAGGAAATTTGGGCCAGGATTGGGGGGTGACATCCCGCCCCATCCCCCCTCCCCCTGTCGCCACGTCCCTGACCACAGCTTCCGGCGCCATTGAACTTATTTGTATTTGAAGAGAGGAAGGGCACTAAACAATATCGTGCTACAGCCCATTATAGAGTTTAAATGTTTAAATCGTTATTGATCTCCTTTGACCTTTCTTTGTTCGTTATATCATCCATATTTTATGTACCGTTATCCGATAGCCCTTCTGCATTACTACTACTGCTAGTACTACTACGTGGGGGCGCGGTGGCGTTACGGTAACCGGTTCTCGTCATATCACCGAAGTTAAGAAACGTCGATCCCGGTTAGTCCTCGGATGGGTGACCGTCTGAGCGATCGATTCGGACTCCCGCGTTGTGTCCTTGCGCAAGCGCAAGGCACTTAATTCCGTTGTCCACATGGGGGCACGATGATGCCGTGTTAAGGCGTATACTGCACGTCGATGGTGCGCATATCTTCAACCAATCTAACCCTGCCTGTGCTGCAGTGTGGAGTTGCGGCGTTGGAGAGCTGGCAGCTGCTCGTCGTTGCTCGGTGGTTCTCTCCGAGTACTCCGGCTTCCACTCGTAAAACTGTCGTGGTCATGATTAGCCATTGTGCATAAGTATGTGACCTTAAACACCAATAAATAATTAATAAATAAATAAATAAATAAATAAATAAATAAATAAATAAATAAATAACTACTACTACCTACGTGTCGGCGAAAGAGTGGGAGCTACAGTACGTGGAGAGTGTATTATCACTAAATCACTCGCAGAGTGGAGATTCCACCCAAGCAATAACTGCAAATTTGCTGCAAAGCATAACCAGCACAAGCAAAGTTTCTGTCAATGGACCTCCGGGTTGAACCCGGAGGTCCATTGGCTGAAACATTGCTTGTGTTTTTTGTCGATGTGTACACAATTTGAAAGTTATAGCTTGGGTGACAATCCCACTCCGCGGGTGATTTAGTTACAATCCACTCTACACGTACTGTACCTCTCTCATTTTTAGATCGTATATTTCACTTTCTCCCCCTTTTGATGAATAGAAAATTACCCATACGGGTTTCTAATGGTCATATGTTGTTTATTTAACCATTTGCCTCGTTCGTATAGCAGTCACTTAGTCTTGCCAAAGAAAATTAGGAAAAATTCTCTTTTTTGACTGAAAACATTGCTTTCGACCCTCACTGGAATGAGCTCGTTGAGCATGTTCCTCTGAGGGTACATAAGCTACATCCTCCCCGCCGTCGCACACACACTTTGATATACAGTACGTGGAGAGTGTATTATCACTAAATCACCCGCAGAGTGGAGATTCCACCCAAGCAATAATTGCAGATTTGTTGCAAAGCATAACAAGCACAAGCAAAGTTTCGGCCAATGGACCTCCGGGTTAAACCCGGAGGTCCATTGGCTGAAACGTTGCCTGTGTTTTTAGTCGATATATACAAAATTTGAAAGTTATAGTTTGGGTGATAACTCCATTCCGCGGGTGATTTAGTGACAAACCACTCTCCACGTACTGTAAGTTCCACCGCCGCCGCCACAGCTACTACTACTACTACCCCTGTTCACCCCCACTGCTCACGTCGATGGTGCACCTTTTTTTCAACGAATGCTAACCCTGCTTGTGTGGAGTTAGTATGTTGGGGAGCTGACAGTTGCTCGCAATAACACCATGATGTTTACTTATTTTGAAAAGATTGCAGAAACAATCTAATCATATTAACTCAATATACTGAAGTTATTAATATCGTATTGTTTTTGGCTGTAAAGTAAAACCACTCATTTCTTTAATTTGATTCTGAACGTTCCTACTCAAATGTTCAAGGTCCGTACATTATATTGTCAACAATACTCCTACATTTTGTAAACTAACTCCCAACTTGCAACTTGTATTCCATACTAGGCAAACCAGACTGCTGTACACCAGGACCCCACTACATTCACCAACACCAAGCGAATCATCTGATCTTATAGTGTGTCCAACAGTACTGCTTCTTATGTGACGCAGTTTTACAGATGAACAGCAGAACTATAAAAATCGGCGCTGTAACGCTCAAGATTGTAGACAGCTCTATAAACATGTCAAGCCACAAGGACATACAATTGAATAGCGAAATAATATGAGCAGCGAAACAAACGATTGTTCATTTCCGGACGCGTTCTCATGAAAGTTGTACTCAGGTATGGATCATTCTCTTCGAAACGAGATATGGATCTTCTTCTCAAGGAATAAAATGAACGCCTCGGAAAATGTGACTTCAACAATGGAAAAGCGATACATTTTTCCACAATGATTTCTTTTCGGGTCGTTTTGTGGATGTTGTGCCTCTGTGAATCGATATTTAAATTTAGCCTGATTAGTTTTATTCGCCCAGTATGAAAAGAAAACTGATATAGTAGTGTGCTAAAAATAGAAAACGTGTAGTGTCTGGGTGTAGTGCCTGGTCAGTTCTGTGGATGCAAACTACACGAAATAGGGGTGCAGCATTCGTCCAATCAGGAGCCTAGAAGGTCAAGTGAGATATAATATATTTGTAACAATGTATATCCATATACCTTAATAATAATAATAATAATAATAATAATATTAATAATGCAATGTTAATGTCTACAATCCACCGCAGTGCTCTCTGACTTACATTATTATACCTATCATAGGTGTACACGCCCTTTATTAATACCAAGATATTCTCTGCTCAACTCTACGGAGCATACTGCAGGTGCACCACAAACGAGTACACCGTACAAAGAATATGAAGCCTTTAAGTTAGGTAACCTGCACTCAGAATGAAGCCCAAATATGGGCCTCCAGCACTCTGCCAGTTAATGTCATCAACAAAGCTCGTGTGAAACACGGTTTATGTATCTCATTAGCAGAATAGGACGAGTGTGGATTGGAGTAAATGGAGATTGGCAGAAAGTGTTTGTGTAAGGGAGAGATTGTTGTGAACACCGATAAATGGGAACTCGCGAAACATTCAACCTTGATAATGATAATGATATTTATTTTTCCGGCATACATACAATGCACAATACGAAATATAGCTATAAGTATGATACAGACATAGAGGATATGGAATGAGTGTTTTTCTCAAAAAATATTTATGAAACGCGTCTAAGAATTTTCCGTTTTTGGCGAGCCTCTGGCGATCCCAAACGGAAAATTCGGACGAGTTTCATAAATATTGTATGAGGAAAACACTCATTTCATATTCTATTTATCATATGACACACACACACACGCACAAACTAGCCACTTAGTATGACTTTTTAACCCATCACTTAACTTGAGTTGCAGACGGCACTTGGAAAAAACATCCTCGTATTAAAAATTTTCACTTCCAAAACATAGGTTATGACCCCTCATTGGAACTGAGGGGTCATAACCTATGTTTTGGAAGCAAACAGTGAAAATATAAAAAAATGAATGGCGTTTTTCTTGTAGGTAAAATATTAATACAATATAACCCACCCTAAATAGGACAGATAACGTAAATTCTCCCTACTGAAATTATGCAAATGTCACCCAGTTGTATGTTGTTTAGCCAATCAAATTGTCCAGTTTTGAAATTGACCAATGAAAGCTCCCAACACTAATTATGCAAATTATGAAAATGTGGCCCAGTTTTATTTTGCTCGGCCAATCAAAGTGTCTTGTTTTGAAACTGACCAATGAAATTGACGGAAGGCTTTATTTATCACTGATTAATATGAAAGCAAAATATCAAATGTTTTAAAGAGAACAAACCAGACGAGTCTTATGATAAAATGGAATATGCGACAGATTGGCTCTCTTCCTGTCATCCCCCATGATATATATCCTGTTTCACGTTGTGTCAAACCTCCAGTTGTGGACTGCGCACAAAAGGGGACTCCCTTTTTTGAATACAGAAGAATAAATGTCACCAGCATGAAGATACTACAGTGTATAAACTGGGCACACATGCATGTCTTATGTATAAGGGTGTTTTTTTTATATGGATTTGTGAACTCGCAGCCCAAACACACACTACAGGTTTCTAAGTTTTCTAGAGGATGACAATTTGTACCAAACAATCGTGGACACTTTCAGGTTCAATTCATACAAAGCAGGGCCCATCGACAACCAGGGACGTCCAACATTATTGTAATGGCATCGTCATCCATTGCACACGTAGGCTGCGAAAATCGGGTTTTCGCCCAGTTATGAATGTAACAGTCAGCACTTGTTCAAATTTTTCGTTGAAAAAAAAAACATGAAAATGTTGATATTGCGTATGTGTGTGACTCTATTAGTCTCCGATTGGCACACATTGCCAAACATGGCGTGTGTGTGGTGGTCGTATTGGTGAGGGTGGTGATGGAATGGTAGAGGGTCTATGCGTAACATTCTGACTACATATCATGGATACCTTCAAAATCCTTTTGAGCGTTCCAAAGAGGCTAATTCAACATAATCACCAATCGGGTGGCGCGTTAGCGAATATATAAAAATATTATATCTCACGTAACCTTCTAGGCTCCTGATTGGACGAATGCTGCACCCCTATTTCGTGTAGTTTGCATCCACAGAACTGACCAGACACTATGCCCGGGCACTACATGTTTTCTATTTTAGCACACTACTATATCAGTTTTCTTTTCATACTGGGCGAATAAAACTAATCAGGCTAAATTTAAATATCGATTCACAGAGGCACAACATCCACAAAACGACCCGAAAAGAAATCATTGTGGAAAAATGTATCGCTTTTCCATTGTTGAAGTCACATTTTCCGAGGCGTTCATTTTATTCTTTGAGAAGATGATCCATATCTCGTTTCGAAGAGAATGATCCATACCTGGGTACAACTTTCATGAGAACGCGTCCGTTTATTTTATTCTTTGAGAAGATGATCCATATCTCGTTTCGAAGAGAATGATCCATACCTGGGTACAACTTTCATGAGAACGCGTCCGGATATGAAAAATCGTTTGTTTCGCTGCTCATATTATTTCGCTTTTTAATTGTATGTTTTTGGGCAGTAAACGAATAAACAATGGAATTCAGTTGAATCTTCGGAGTTTGTATCGCGTGCTGACCCATTCGGTAATGTATATGTGTGACAAATGTGTGGAAATTATCAAACTACGTTGTCAAATTTCGAAAATTTTAGTTTTCATTCGCGAGTTGCGCGATTCTAGAATACACAGTTCCGTTTGGGGGAAATGTTTTGTTTACCCTTGCCGACCGATTCCAAATCTGTCTTCTGCTCATATCAATAATCCAACTTAGCCGTGTTTTGGAAGAAGAAAATGTTTTTTAAAAACTACATGGTTTTTTTTTTCTATATAACGCTGGTTGGTAGGGCTGCTACCTTGGCAACAGATTAACAAATCGGACAGATGTTTTTCTTGATGAGTGTTCGATATAATATAAGGATTAGTGCATGTCTTGTCGTTGACTTCGCCCATATAGTGCCCAGTGAGGTGGTGTAGTTCCCTCCGCTTCGCGGCGGGAACTACACCACCTCACTGGGCACTATATGGGCGTAGTCAACTCCAAGCCATGCACTATTCCTTAAATGGCACACAATGAAGAAGAAAACAACCTATTCTATTGCAAAATGTGGCAAAATCCACCAAAAATGATTCGTTGTCTGCAACTCTGGATGTTGCCTTCACGTTAAGATCGGTTGAGCAGTCAGAAACAGAACGGCAGACTGTGCAGGTTGTTTCATTGAAGACTCGAATTGATCCAAACCTCGTTTTGTGCAAGGTGTTGTTTTTAAGAACAATTGGAAACGTGGCGGGACCGTATGCCACTTTACTTTATCGAAATCCTCTACTAAATTTGTCTTATAGAATGACTGCTTGCATTAAATCGATCGTTGTAAAATTGAGCATATTCTCTTGAAAGGTTGTTGCACGAATGTCACCAAATCTGTATTCATTTCTCAACAGGTGTATTATACTAACTACGCAGCAGTTACTGGTTTTTAGTCTGTGTTTCTTCTCCTTCTTCTTCTTCTTCTTCTTCTTCTTCTTCTTCTTCTTCTTCTTCTCCTGTCTTCTGTCTTCTGTGTACTTCCTTGTCCTCACGATAACTCGAAACGGAATTGTCCTATCTCGCTGATTTTTAGCATACTGGTAGACATTCATAACTTCTCGGCCACCGATGTTTTTCAGGTCGCTAGAGCCATTGAGTATGGCCTAGTAGGCCACAGGGTTTTCACAGCCTCCAATTTCCTAATACAGTAAATTCTCCCCAAGAAATACAATGTTATGTTCACACTAGAGACTATGTAAACACCAGTGGAGTAAGCTGCCAAAATGAAATCTGACCTTGTCGTCATAATGGGATGTTATTTCCTGAAACTAAGTTGAGAGAAACCCTTTGCCTTGCAAGGAAATAAATTGTAAATTATTCAGTTCACTGCTTTTAACCCTCTCCAGACTTCTGTGTGGATTGCACATATTTTATTTCAGGCAGAATAAAGTTAACCCTTTCCATAAAACTGCACTGAATAATTGTTGAAACCTATCTTATTCAGTTCAATGCTTTCAAGCCTCTCAAGACTTCAATGTGGATTGCACATATTTTATTTCAGGCAGAATAAAGTTAACCCTTTTCATAAAACTGCACGGAATAATTGTTGAAACCTATCTTATTCAGTTCAATGATTTTAACCCTCTCAAGACTTCAATGTGGATTGCACATATTTTATTTCAGGCAGAATAAAGTTAACCCTTTCCATAAAACTGCACTGAATAATTGTTGAAACCTATCACAAAACTGTCAGGGTGCCGGTAACAATGCAATACTGACATGGAATAGTCATGGAATATTTTATTTCAGGTAGAATAAAGTTAACCCTTTCCATAAAACTTCGCTGAATAATTGTTGAAACCTATCAATACTGACATGGTTGGCTGTACTGTTAACTGTGTTAGTGCTATGACTGTTTAAAACTCATTTTGTTAGAGGAGTTCTATAGTCTTTCACTGCGCTCGGCCCGGTCTTACCGAGAGAAACCCTTTATCTTGCAAGGAAATAAATTATAAATTATTCAGTTCAATGCTTTTAACCCTCTCAAGACTTCAATGTGGGTTGCACATATTTTATTTCAGGCAGAATAAAGTTAACCCTTTCCATAAAACTGCACTGAATAATTGTAAAATTTGTTGAAACCTATCTTATTCAGTTCAATGCTTTTAACCCTCTCAAGACTTCAATGTGGATTGCACATATTTTATTTCAGGCAGAATAAAGTTAACCCTTTCCATAAAACTGCACTGAATAATTGTTGAAACCTATCACAAAACTGTCAGGGTGCCGGTAACAATCCAATGCTGACATAGTCGACTGTACTGGTAACTGTGTTAGTGCTATGACTGTTTAAAACTCATTTGTTAGAGGAGTTCTATAGTCATTCACTGCGCTCGGCTCGGTCTCACCGAGAGTGCAGAAACCTTTGGTGCCAAAGTGCCATTAAGAGAATGTCTCTGATTTGTGCCGTTCCATCCCTCCGGAGTGCAAAAGCAGGTACTCTCAGCTGAGAAACTTAATGTTTTCCGCTTTATTTTCTTAACATTTAATTCTATGTGGAATGGGACACCCTTTCAGTGTGCCTTCCAAAGTAAGGGATTCTTAACCCTTTAGCCAACATAATGGGGAAAACTGGTCAACATTATTCACAGAAACGTCTATTCAGTTTTAATTACCTTTTCATTTATGCTTGAAAAACATAGCTTATGACCCTTTATTGGATTGAGCTCATTTTTTAAAGGATTATATATTTATTGGTGTTTAATGTCACATATTTCTGCACAATGGCTAATCATGACCACGACAGTTTTTCAGGTGGAGGAAGTCGGAGTACCCGGGAAGGACCACCGGACAACAACGAGCAACTGTCAGATCCCCCACATACTAAATCCACACAAGCAGGGTTAGCATTGGTTGAAGACGGGTGCACCATCGATGTGCAGTACGCTTTAGTACACAGCGCCACCATGCACCCACGTGGGCAATGGGGTGAATTGTCTTGCTTAAGGACAGAGTGAAAACCTCACGCCTTGCAGCCTGCACCTCTGCCAATTGAGCCACTGAACCCCCATTTAAAGGATTAAAATGGAGTATTTAAAGGGAATATTTTAACCCTCTGAAGATCTTAATATGGGGGTATTATTCAGAAAGACTGAGAAATGCATTGTATTACACCTTAATGCATTTCTAAAGTTTATGAACGTATTTCATCACTCAAATTAGTTGGCTGAGAAAAAAATGTCCATTTCTGATTCGTGTATCAAACCCTTTGAATGCTGGTCACATATATGCCATTTCTGGTTTCTTATAAAAATGTTCTGATTCCTGTATGAATATCTGTAAATACTGCTAACGAAAACCCATTTCTGGTTCATTCAAAAATATTTTACTCCTGAAAAATAAGCCTCCATGAATTCTCTTTCTTTATAGTTTATTCCTGATACTTTAACCCCTTTCACACAGACTTGAATTTACTGGTGGCAGTAAATTCTGTTTCTCTAGTATTTCATCATAATTATGTGCCTGTGGCTTTTTTCCTGGGAAGCTACTTCAGGGGAACTATTAACTGGTAGTGTGCTAAATTATTTTTGGTAATCAATGTTTGTTCACATGTCTTTGCCTTGTTGCAATTTATGTGAGAGTGCCCTCTCCCATAAACTGTAATAAGGCAAATCCTAACAGACTAAATAATTTCACTTAACCCTTTACCTAACCTGAAAAGCAGACGACACTTGCAAACAAAATTCTTGAATAACTAATTTTTTAAATTTTTTGTCTCGTCGGGCTCGTTCCAATGAGGGGTCATCACCTATGTTTTTAAGACAAAAAATGAAAAAATAATGAAAATTAATTGACGATTTTTGAGAATAGCGCTGGCCTGTTTTGGCCGTTACTTTGGGTAAAGGGTTAAAAGATAATGTGAAACACATCCATTGAATATGAGGCCTTAAAGTTGTAGTGCCTGTACTTATAATAAAGTCCAAATATGGGCTTCCAGCACTCAACCAGTTAACAGCTGTATCTGAACAACTATAGCCTTTATTACACGCATGGGGGCCCGGTGGCTCAGTTGGTAGAGGTGCAGGCTGCAAGCCGAGAGGTCCTCGGTTCGAATCCCACCTCCGGCAACCGCGTTGTGTCCTTGGGCAAGACACTTCACCCCCATTGCCCACGTGGGTGCACGGTGACGCTGTGTACTAAGTCCTACTGCACGTCGATGGTGCACATGTCTTCAACCAATGCTAACCCTGCTGGTGTGGAGTTAGTATGTTGGGGAACTGACAGTTGCTCGCCATTGCTTGGTGGTTCTCTCCGGGTACTCTGGCTTCCTCCACCCGTAAAACTGTCGTGGTCATGATTAGCCATTGTGCAGAAATATGTGACCTTAACCACCAATAAATAAATAAATAATAATAATTACACGCATGTTCTTTGTAATCCCCATTTACAGCAACACTAAACCATGCGGAAAATGAAAATCTGTTCCGCACATAGAACACATTGGAACTCAGCGGAGGAAATAGTAACACGGGTTCCCCTCGCAAATTTGCTTGGCGATAAAATGTGGTCTTTTTCTTGATATTTCGTCTTCTGAGTTCCATTGTGTTCTATATTCCTAATGGCGCATAGAACATATTGGAACTCAGGAGACGTGTTGTCAAATAAATTTCTGAGTGTCCTTCTAATAATTGTTTTATAGACGTGAAGGCGTGTAATAAACGCACCTCTACGTTGAGAAAAATGTAGATTTTTGGCTCCATGCTTTAAAAAATTCTCGAAACATTGTTTCGGCCATATTGAGAAATTTCAACAATTTGGTAAAGACAATGTCGGAATAAAGTCTCTCTCTCTCTCTTGTCTTCCTCTCCCCATCTCTCACTCTCTCCCCACCCTCTCCCTCTCTCTTCTCTCCCTCTCTTCTCTCTTCTCTCTCTCTCCCATCTCTCTCTTTCCCTCTCTCTCCTCAACTATTGTTTGTGAAAATTGTGTGTGTGTGTGGAGGGGAGAGGGGCGATTCAGGGGCGTCATGCTAGGGAAAAATTTGGAGGGGGGCGGATCGGTAACACCACCTAAGCGTAGCGTGCCCAAAAGCTTTGGCAAAAGTGCCTCCCAGATTGCCGGAAATGGCACTTCCCAGGCCTTTATCGAAAATATTTCCACACGTTCATACTCCAATAAAGATTATAAAAATTGCATTCAGTTTTTTATAATTACATTCTGCAACTGTTTAAACTACGTTTTACCAAACAACAGAGCAGAAAGACGAAATAAACATGTACGAACGAACGAAGCGAAAAACCATCCTCACACAAAAGACAAAGCGCACACCTTTTATTTTTAATTTTTACAACTTTAGAAATGGATACGAGTATTTTAGTAAAGGGCTTTATGCCACAGTTTGGAAATGTCACCAAAGAAACAGCAGCGGAGTTGATCACTGCGAGAGGCGCTAAAAGTTAAAAATCCGCCCAAACACCGCCCGAATTACATTCTGATAACTGCGCTCTGTCGCAAATGCGTGGCAAAGTTCGACCAAATGTATTCATTGGAAAATAAATTACATTTGGTCATAACGTTTTCACCCAGCTGACCAATGGGAATTGAGTATTTGGACCCAAAACGTATAACTACATTAACAATGTAATTATTCTTCGATGTTTCATCATTTTGTAACTCTGAATGATGGAATTAACTCAGGATAACGATTTTACAGTGATTTCTTGAAGTGCATTTCGAGAATTTTTTTTTTATCACAATAAGTAAACGTACTATAGAAATCTCGTACCGATTGACATCATGCAAATTATGGAGCTCGATATTGCGTACACTGTAGTTGTAAATAGTGACAGTTGGAATTTTTGCCGATTTGAAACCGAGTTGGAATTTTGGGAGGTAAAGGAGACATCAGCATCACCAAAGAAGATCTAAAATCCGGATAGATGGAATTTCAACTACTCATGACTTGCCCACCGAATTTCCAACTATAGGAAATGTTCTCCAGGATTGGGGGGAGGGGACACCTCCACCCCACCCCCTCTCGCCACGTCCCTGTTGCTATATGCAGTGGTAGATGGAACCATATTTGGACCACAAAAGCTAGACTATTCATGGTTGGAAAGGTATATGACAGTATTTTGGACTGGCTGTACCTCAAAATCAAGTAATACGAAGTAGCGTTCAATTAGACACGGAACGATTTCGGACACAGATATTATGAAATGTTTAGTGACTGTGGAGCAGAGTGGGTTGGGGAAGGGGTGAGGGGGTTCAAGGTAATCAATGAAATCAAGTTCTCATTTGGTCAGAGTCGCATTCTCTGGTCTAGAGTTATTCGACTAAAGTTAGTTAAAAATAATGTATTTTATGGTTTCCAGACAATCAGTTGAGTTTACTTGTACATATTTTTTTAATGTATAAAATTCTGTTTGACAAATACATCTCAAATTTGCATTCATTTGTATTGGCACTTTCTGTCCAAGAGTAATTCACACAGAAGCAGTAAAAAATAGTACATTTTACCGCTTTCGGTCTATCACTCAGCCCATTCCGTCGGGTCGTTCGTCATCCATCTGTCCTTAGGCCCATAAGACATATGTGCGATTTTTGGTTTCCTGATTATAACTGAAGTACACATTCTGAAAAGTTTTTGGAACTTTCATATATTTTATAGAATGACAAAATACAGAGCAAGTTCTCACTTGGCCGTGTTCGCATTCTCCATTTCCCTTGCAAGTTGGTGAAGAATAATATTTTATGGTTTTCAGACAATACTCTGAATTTACTTTTACCTGTTTTTTTTAAACTTTAAAATTTTATTTACAAAGACAAAATACAGATCAGATTCGCATTTGGCCATATTCACATTTCCTCTTCCAAAGTCAGGGGCGGCGGAAGCTCGATAAAAGTGAAGGGGCATTAATTCACAATGCTACCATGGCTCGAACCAGTGTTAAAAATTGTTACAATCGTTTTTCGGTAAATGTACCATGACTCGCTATAGTCTCTCGTTTAGATGAATTTACCGCTCTGTGGACACTGTCCTGTCCGTTTCTTCCACTTCAACCATCTTCCAATCTGGATTCGGGGAGGGGGTCGGAAAAAAAATTTGCAATACACGATGCTGGGATGGGTGGGTGGTCAAACGGCTCAAAAAACACATTTTTCCAACCCCTTGCAATTTTTTCCTGATCCCATTTTATGCCAAACTAAACACTTTAACCCTTTACCTAACATGAAAAGCAGACGACACTTGCAAAAAAAATTCTTGAATGACTATTTTTTTCAATTTTTGTCTCAAAAACATAGGTTATGACCCCTCGTTGGAACGAGCTCAACGAGCTCGTCCCAACGAGGGGTCATAACCTATGTTTTTGAAACAAAAAATGAAAAAATAATGAAAATTAATTGGCGATTTTCGTGAATAGCGCTGGCCGGTTTTGGCCGTTACGTTGGGTAAAGGGTTAACCCTTTACCCAACGAATCGTCCGCATCCGCCAGCGTAATATGTAAATTCAGTAGTTGAAAAAATATTATTTTTCCCCAAAATTCATCAAAACCATATTATGTGACCCTCGTTGGAACGAGCTCGTTCCAACGAGAGGTCACATGATATGGTTTTGTTGAAATTTTTTGAAAAATTTAAAAAATGATATTTAAAAAAAATAAATTTTGATATCGTCTGCGTTGGGTAAAGGGGTAAAATGATTTAGACTAATATACACACATTGTAGCCCTATTAGGGGGCTGTATTGATGTGTATGTTAGCCTATCTGGCCCATTTGGGTCCATGATCAACATAAATAGAAACATAAAAAATTACTAGAGAAACACAATTTACTGCCACCAGTAAATTCAAGTCTGTGTGAAAAGGGTTAAAGAATCAGGAAAAAACTGTATAGAAAGAGAAATTATTGAGGCTTATTTTCAGGAGTAAATTTTTTTAGACAAATCAGAAATTGATTTTCATTAACAGTATTTACAGATATTCATACAGGAATCAGAACAATTTTTATAAGAAACCAGAGGAGAGCAGGGTGGCTCAGTAGGTAGAGGTGCAGGCTGCAAGCCGAGAGGTCCTCGGTTCGAATCACACCTGCGGCAACCGCGTTGTGTCCTTGGGCAAGACACTTCATCTCCATTGCCCGCGTGGGGGCACGATGACGCCGTGTACTAAGGCGTACTGCACGTCGACGGTACGCATGTCTTCAACCAATCTAACCCTGCCTGTGCTGCAGTGCGGAGTTACGATGTTGGGGAGCTGGCAGCTGCTCGCCGTTGCTCGGTGCTTCTCTCCGGGTCCTCCGGCTTCCTCCAGGCGTGAAACTGTCACGGTCTTGATTAGCCATTGTGCATAAATATGTGACCTTAAACATCAATAAATAAATAAATAAATAAATAAAAAATAAATAAATAAATAAATAAGAAACCAGAAAAGGCATACATGTGACCAGCATTCAAAGGGTTCGATACACGAATCAGAAATGGACATTTTTGGGTCTGCCAATTATTTGAATGGTGAGATACATGGATAATCTTCAGCACTGCATTAGCTGTTATAAAATGCAATTACTAATAGTTCTGAAAAATATGTGCTTAATGACCTCCGCTGCCCGCATTGAGGTGGACTACATTTTAAACCTCCAGAATGTTTCAATTCATTCGGTGTAGGTCCCATGTTTATAGGTCATTCCAAACCTGAAGTATAAGCGTATCCCACTTTAAATATATTGGCACCACCAATTCCGGATATGCCATGTTTATAGATGATAGCAAATATTCATATTACCCTGACAACGTTAAGGTACATGATACCGCTTGAAAATATATTGCGAGTAGAAGAATTCAGTAATGTTGGAATATAGAGGTAAACGGCCCCCAAGAGACCAAGCGTGTTTAGAACATCATTGTGAGAACAGAAAGTGTTATCATTATGCATGCATGGCAAAAGTAAATGTTTGGGGACCCATATTAAGATATTGAGAGGGTTAAAATAATCCCTTTAAATACTCCATTTTAACCCTTTAAAAGGGAGCTCATTCCAATGAGAGGTCATCAGCAATGTTTTTCAAGCAAAAACGAAATGAAAATTGACTGGAAATTCCAGTGAATAATGCTGGCTGGTTTTCGATATTATGTGGGGGAAAGGGTTAAGAATGCCTTACTTTGGAAGGTAAACCTGGAAAGGTGTCGCATTCCGTTTAGAATTAAATGTTACAGAAAGGAAAGGGTAAAAACATTCTGTAGCAATGAGTTATATGAAGGATATTTGTACTCACACTGAAGTATTAAGAGGGTTAAAAACAGACCATTCAAATATTCCATTTTATTACTTTATAATTGTGATAGGTGTTTTGAGAAAGCCACACACCACTCCACACTGAAACCTTTTGAGTTATGATTGAGAATAAATAAATCTTAAAAATGCTTTGAAATGTGAAGAGTTCTATTTTCAACATGGTTAATTTTGTAACATGATATTAAATAAATATACAATGCTATTCAATGTAAAATTTACAGCATTCTCTCTGACCTCTTGTTTATCAAGTTTTAAATAATGGCTATTGACTTCAGTGAACTCATTTGCAGGCTATCAGTATAACAAAACATTAAGATAGGATTGATTCTATTAGGTTATGGTGTTGACAAACAGTGCATATAGGACACAAATATTACAACTATACTATCAAGGCATGCCTTCTATGAATGTTATTTATTTATTGGGCTTAATGACACTATTGACAGCCATTGTCACCCTGTGCCGAACAGTTTTATGGGAGGAGGAAGCTGGAGTAGCCTTAAAGAACCACTGAGCAAATGCGAGCACCTGTCAGGCTTCCCAACAGACTGACTCCACACAAGCAAGTTTGCATTTGTGGAAGACAAGTACACCATCGAACCATCGACGTGCAGTACGCGTTAATGCACAATGCCACCATGCACCCAAGTGGGCAAAGGGGGTGATGTATGTCAAGGACACAACAGGGTTACCGCAGCTGGGATTCGAACCGAGGATTTCTCAGTTTGCAGCCTTCGCCTCTACCTACTGAGCCACGGTGTCACTTCTATAAATGTAATTGGAATATTTTGGAGGCTTATTTTTGAGGATAAAATAATTTTAAAGAATCAGAAATAGGTTTTCATTAACAGTATTTAAAGATATTCATTCAGAAAAGGCATATAAGTACAGAGCAAAAAAGGGTTCGATCAAGGGAATGCATAAGGGGTCAAAAATGTGTTTTTATCAATTCTGAAGAGTGCACTCAATGACCCCAAGGTGATCTCAGCGGCCCCCCCCCCCCCCCCCCAGAGGGTCGACTCGGTGTTGGACCCAGGTCCATTCATCACACCATGCTGGAGTTGAGTGTGTCCAAAATTTTGGCCACGCCCACTTTTTTCATGTAAAAATGCATGTATGGGTTTTGGGAATGCATTAGGAGGTTCAAAATGTGGCTTCCAGCAGTTCTGAGAAATACACTCAATGACCCCTGGTTGACCTCAGTGACCTTGACCCATATTGTTAATCTCCATCGAGGGTTGACTCATTTGGTGTTGATACCAGGCCCATCCATCATACCATGCTTGAGATATGAGCGTGACCCACTTTCAGAATTTTTGGCCACGCCCACTTTTTGTGAGAAAAAATGCATGTACGAACTTCGGGAAAGCATTTTTGAGTAAAAAAAATGTGATTTTCAACAATTCCAAATAAATGCACTCAATGACCCATAGGCGACCTACGTGACCTTGACCCATATTTTGAACCTCTATCGAGTGTCGACTCGTGTGTTGTGGGTCCCAGGTCTATGCATCATACCATGCTTGAGATATGAGTGTTACCTACTTTCAAAAATGTTACCATGCCCACTTTTTTGTGTCAAAAATGTATGTATGAACTTTGGGAATGCATTAGGGGTCCAAAAATGTGACTTCCTGCAATTCTGAAAAAATGCGCTCAATGACCCCTATGTAACCTCCGTGACCTTGACCCATATTTTGAATCTCCATCAAGCGTCAACTCATTTGCTGTTAGTCCCAGGTCCATTCATCATACCATGCATGAGATATGAGCATGACCCACTTTCAAAAATTTTGGCTACGCCCACTTTTTTAACGTAAAAATGCATGTATGAACCTCAGGAATGCTTTCTGGGGTAAAAAAAATGTGATTTCCAGCAATTGTGAAAAATGCACTCAGTGACCCCTAGGTGACCTCCGTAACCTTCACCCATATTTTGAGATCTCCATCAAGTGTCGACTCATTTGGTGTTGGTCCCAGGTCCATTCATCATACCATGGTCGAGATATGAGCGTGACACCCTTTCAAACATTTTGGCCACGCCCACTTTTTTAACGTAAAAATGCATGTGTGTACATCAGGAATGCTTTAGGGGGTCAAAAAATGTGATTTCCAGCAATTATGAAAAATGCACTCAATGACCCGTTGGTGACCTATGTGACCTTGACCCTTATCTTGAATCTCCATCAAGTGTCGGCTCATTTGGTTTAGTCCCAGGTCTATTCATCATACCATGCTTGAGATATGAGCGTGACCCACTTTCAAAACTTTTTTGGCCACGCCCACTTTTTTACGTCAAAATGCATGTGTGTATGTCAGGAATGCTTTAGGGGAGGGGGGGGGGGTCAAAAGTGTGATTTCCAGCAATTATAAAAAACGCACGGAATGCCCCCTAGGTGACCTCCATGACCTTGACCCATATTTTGAATCTCCATCAAGCGTCAACTCATTTGCTGTTAGTCCCAGGTCCATTCATCATACCATGCATGAGATATGAGCATGACCCACTTTCAAACATTTTGGCTATGCCCACTTTTTTAACGTAAAAATGCATGTATGAACCTCATGAATGCTTTCTGGGGTCAAAAAAATGTGATTTCCAGCAATTGTGAAAAATGCACTCAATGACCCCTAGGTGACCTCCGTAACCTTCACCCATATTTTGAGAACTCCATCAAGTGTCGACTCATTTGTGTTGGTCCCAGGTCCATTCATCATACCATGGTTGAGATAAGAGCGTGACACCCTTTCAAACATTTTGGCCACGCCCACTTTTTTACGTAAAAATGCATGTGTGTACATCAGGAATGCTTTAGGGGGTCAAAAAATGTGATTTCCAGCAATTATGAAAAATGCACTCAATGACCCGTTGGTGACCTATGTGACCTTGACCCTTATCTTGAATCTCCATCAAGTGTCGACTCATTTGGTTTAGTCCCAGGTCTATTCATCATACCATGCTTGAGATGTGAGAGTGACCCACTTTCAAAACTTTTTGGCCACGCCCACTTTTTTACTTCAAAATGCATGTGTGTATGTCAGGAATGCTTTAGGGGGGTCAAAAGTGTGATTTCCAGCAATTATAAAAAACGCACTGAATGCCCCCAGGTGACCTCCATGACCTTGACCCATATTTTGAATCTCCATCGAGTGTCGACTCATTTGGTGTTGGTCCCAGGTCCATACGTCATACCATGCCTCAGATATGGGCATGACCCACTTTCAAAACTTTTGGCCACGCCCACTTTTTTAACGTAAAAATGCATGTATGAACCTCAGGAATGCTTTGGGAGTCAAAAAAGGGATTTCCAGCAATTATGAAGAAATGCACTTAATGACCCGTAGGTGACCTCTGGTTGACCATGGTTGAGATATGAGCGTGACCCACTTTCAAACATTTTGGCCACGCCCACTTTTTTACGTCAAAATGCATGTAAGGACGTCAGGAATGCTTTAGGGGGTCAAAAAATGTGATTTCCAGCAATTATGAAAAAATGCACTTAATGACCCCTAGGTGACCTCCGTGGCCGTGACCCATATTTTGAATCTCCCTCGAGTGTCGACTCATTTGGTGTTTGTCACAGGTCCATACGTGATACCAGGCCTGAGATATGGGCGTGACCCACTTTCAAAACACCCCTATAGACACCGCTAATGCCCCAGGAATATGCAAAACCTAGCGGGCCGAGAACTTGTGGCTGTCTATCATCATGCCAAAAAGCAACGAGATAGGGCAATTCGTTTTCGAGTTATCGTGCGGACAAGGAAGTGCATAGAAGACAGAAGACAGGAGAAGAAGAAGAAAAAAAGAAAAGAAAAAGAAACCGTACAAAAACAATAGTCTGTGTGTTTCACACAAACTAATAATAAAAAAAAGAAGAAAAAGAAACAGTACAAAAACAATAATCTTTCACCCAGACTAATTAAATATTATCTTGCTATTATAAACAGTTCCTCGAACTAAGTTGAGAGAAACCCTTTGCTTTGCAAGTAAATAAAGTATAAATTATTCAGTTCAATGCTTTTAACCCTCTCAAGACTTAAATGTGGGTTCCAAAGATTTTATTTC
Source organism: Pictodentalium vernedei (assembly GCA_031216915.1). Lineage (NCBI taxonomy): Eukaryota > Metazoa > Mollusca > Scaphopoda > Dentaliida > Dentaliidae > Pictodentalium > Pictodentalium vernedei. Next base: position 74,158,756 of record CM062289.1, on the reverse strand, counting down.
CATGAGAATAATGTCAACCCTTTCCATACCCACATTACTGCTCTAAAACATCACATAAGTGGCTAAATTGTCCATTTCTGATTCCTTGATCGAACCCTTGTAATACTGTGCACATACATGCACATAGGTTTTTTCGTGGTTCCTTGGAAACATTTATCTGATTAATGTACGAATATCTTTAAATACTAATAACGAAAACCTATTTCTGATTTCTTTAAAAATACTTCACCCCCCCCCCCCCCCAAAAAAAAAATAAGTTTCCTTAAATTCTCTTTCTATTTTTGTTCTGATGCTTTAACTCTTTTCACACAGACTTGAATTTACTGGATACAGTAAATTCTGTTTCACTACTTAGTCTATGTGAAACACACAGACTATTGTTTTTGTACGGTTTCCTTTTCTTCTTCTTCTTCTTCTTCTTCTTTCTTCTTCTTCTTCTTCTTCTTCTTCTTCTTCTTCTTCTTCTGCACAAGTTCTCGGCACCTAATGTTTTCAGATTCCTGGGTCATTAGGGATGTCTGTTGGGGTGTTTTGAAAGTGGGTCACGCCCATATCTCAGGTGCGGTATAACCTATGGACCTGGGAACCAACACCAAATAAGTGGACACTCGGTGGAGGTTCAAAATATGGGCCAAGGTCACTGAGGTCGCCTAGGGATCATTGAGTGCATTTTTCAGAATTGCTGGAAATCACATTTTTGGACTCCCTAATGCATTCCCAAAGTCTATACTTGCATTTTTACGCAAAAAAGTGGGTGTGGCCACACATTTTGAAAGAGGGTCACGAAAGTGGGTTATGCTCAAAATTCAAGCATGGTATGATGGATGGGCCTGCTGCTAACACCAAATGAGTCAACCGTCGATGGAGGTTCAAAATATGGGTCAAGGTCACTGAGGTCACCCAGGGGTCATTGAGTGCATTTTTCAGAATTGCTGCAAATCACATTTTGAACCCCCTAATGCATTCCCCAAGTCCATACATGCATTATGTACGTACAAAAGTGGGCGTGGCCAAAAAATTTAAAGAGAGTCACGCTTAAATCTCAAGCATGGTTTGACGTATAGACCTGGCACCAACACCAGTTGAGTCAACACTCAATAGAGGTTCACAATATGTGTCAAGGTCACTGAGGTCCACCAGGGATCATTGAGTACATTTTTCAGAACTGCAGGAAATCACATTTTTGGACCCCTTAATGGATTCCCTTGATCGAACCCTCTTAATGCTGTACACATATATTCCTTTTCTGGAATCTTGGAAAAATTTTATCTGATTCCCGAATGAATATCTTTAAATACTGTTAACGAAACCTCATTTCTGATTTCTTTAAAACAATCTTATCCCCGAAAGGTCAGCCTCCAACGTATTCCCATTACATTCATGGAGGGGTGTGATGATTCAGTGGGAAGGTGTGCAGGCTGCAAGCCGAGAGGTCTTCAGTTCGAATCCCACCTGCGGCAACCGCCTTGTATCTTTGGGGCAAAATGTCTCACCCCCAGTGATGTTGTGTACTAAGGCGTACTGCACGAAGAAGGAGCCTTTCCACTAATCCTGCTTGTGTGGAGTTAGTATGTTGGGGAGCCTAACAGTTGCTCGACGTTGCCGGGTTATTCTCCCCTGGTACTCCGGCTTCCTACAACCGTACATCTGTCCGACGCGAGGTCACCCTGGCTGTCGAAAGTGTCGTTAAACCCCCAATAAATAACATTCATAGACGGCAGGCCTTGATGGTGTACTTCTTTGTGGCTGGAGTGACAACCCTTTACAAGTACGCGTTGTTTGCGATTGGTCAAGTAACTGTTAAACCATTCCAAAAGTTTTTCAGGTAATCCATTTTCTTGGAGTTTAAAATGTAAGCCCCTATGCCATACTCTGTCAAACGCTTTAGATATGTCGCAGAAAGCTGAACATGTCGGTTGTTTTTTGTCAATGGCGTGACAGAGAGAATGATACATTTCTATGAGTTGGAACACCGTACTATTTTGAGGTAAGAAACCCGATTGGAATTTGTAGAAGAGATTATTCTCATTAGAGAAGTGAAAAACTTTATTGAAGACTACTCTTTCCAATATTTTTCCAATGACACACAGGGGAGATATAGGTCGGTAATTAGGTCGCCTTTTTAAAAATTGGTATGAAGTCTGCTAATTTCCACTGATACGGATAGGTACTGGTACGCAATGATTTATTATACAACAGGCTCAGTGGTTTAGAGACAGTAAATCGCGTTTCTGGAAGCATTTTGTGGCTTAACCCATCGTGGCCATGAGCTCTCTTTCTTGGTAGTACAGCTAAAATATTAGAAATGTCGGATTCTGTTATCTTCTGACAATGACTCTGTGCAGTGGAGCTTTAGGGGAGGGAGATGATGATTCAACGAGTCAAGTTTACTATTATCAATAAAAATATTATTCAGAAGATTTTCTTTCTCAATATCTTTGTTCACTATACTAGTTCCTGATTCAGTTGTACAGTGAAGAGAAGGTATATACGATTCGCTACAGTTATTCATGAATGATTTGACAGTATGCCAAAACTGTTTAGGCTCATTTTCGAGAGTTAAACTTTCGTCTAATCTATATATATATTTTTCTTTTGCAAATTTGTTCATATTGTTCACGTTGTTCCTAATTTCTCGGTACTAAAACCAGTAGTTAGTAGTATTATGTTTGAGCGCCAGTTTCCTTGCCCGGTGACGGGTACGTATTTCGTGCCTCAAGCTGCTATCAAACCACGGTTTGTCGTTCCGTCGAACAGAGATATTATAACAAAGTATGCAAAGTTTTGCAATATCCAAGTAGGCCTTTGCAAAATTTGCAACACAATCATTTATATTAGTTGTGTCATTGATAAAAGATTTCCAGTTATTTTCATAAATCATTCTGTTCATTTTCACAAAGTCAGCTTAAGAATAGTTCCACACTGATCGCGTAATTGATTCACTGTGCGGTCGTGGAAAGGCAATATGGGCAAACACTGCCTTATGGTCCGAGAGACCCAAGTCAAGTGTATCAGCTTTTAGGTTATGGTGTCGCTAACAATTATGGGATCTATCAGGGCTTGAATCGTAGCTGTAATCCTAGTGGGTTCCAGAATCAAATTTTCGAGATTGAAGCTCATAATAATATGTTGAAGAGGGCCTGATTGTTCCAGAAGATTGCAATTTAGGTCGCCTATTAGGATCACAGAGGAGTTTTTTGTAAGTGCTTTGTCTGTCATTTCCTCCAGCTTGGCCCAATAGGTAGGGATACAATGTCGTTATGATTTTTATGTTACACAGAGAAGGAATTTATTTTCCCACCCACCTCAAACCATAGTATGTCATCGTCGAACTGTAACTCAGAGATTTGGTTAAAATATAGTTCTCTTGAGAAACAGACAGCTACTCCCCCGCCGTTTGTTCTAATGGGGCCCTCATAGCCAGCTGTTCGGATATTGTCAGAATCAAATTCATTTTCAATATGTGTCTCCGTAAAAGACATAATATCAAATTCGTCTATTTCGTCTGTAAGGTCCTCAAGTTTGTGACGAATACTTCGAATATTGTAGTGTAATATGGAGATACCTCCATTGGGGGTGTCCGAATCGAGGCCTGGGTTGGGCTCGATATCTCCACTAACAGCTAGGAACAGGTATATTAGGCTAAGGCAGAGGCTTGCTAACCAAGCTATCGGCATTCCTATTCTGGAGAAATGGTACCTGTTATCGCCAGTTATACGTTTCTGTCTCAGATTGCCTCCACATTAACATATGTTATAAAAATAGCCCACAGACATTCGATGTTGGACAACATCAGTCGCCATGACTGGGGCTGCGAAAAAATCTTATATATGGACTGGATATAGGTAATAATTGTATAGTTCTTGCATGTTACTGACACAGGTGATTTTGTGAATGATTATGGTCTGGGTGATCATTTTACTGTCCTTCGTGGTGAAGAAGGTATCTACAGAGATGCGATCTATTTTTGTTCTGAGGTGTAATTGTTGAGTGGTGGATGGTCAGTTTAATGTCGGTATCAAAATAATGGGTTACTCCGGTGTGGCTTGGCACAATTCGCTGGATCGTTCCAATAGGAACTCTACAGTAAATCGTGATAAACAACTGTTAACAGAGAGTATTTTGATTGATTGATTTCACCCCACTTAATGAGGTGAACATGTATAATTCAAAAGTAGGCAGTAGTAGGTTTCATTGACTTCTGTTGGACATGTATGTACCGTGGGTCAGGTGGTATAAAGTTACACTGATGAGGTTTGTCACAGTTTATTGGAACAACAAATTTCAACAGTGTTAGGTTTGATTGGCTTCATTTCAATTGGTACTATGGGGTAGATGGTAGGAGGTTCACTGGTGAGACATGTCACAATTCATTGGAAAGCCCCAATGGGAACTCTCCAATAAATTGTGACACACACTGGTAGGTTTGATTGACTTCATTTCATTGGTACTATGGGGTAGGTGGTAAGATGTTTCACTGATGAGGCATGTCACAATTTATTGAAAAGCTCCAATAGGAACTCTCCAATAAATTATGACACACACTGTCCATAAGATGTATTTGGACTTTGATTGGTTTCACAACTGTTAAAGAGTTGAAACTGTAAATTTGTTCACTGTTGAGTTGGGCCTGTAGATTCCAACACTGTTTAAGATTTGAACCTTAACTTTCATCAAATAGGTTGTAGTACATGTAGTTTTGATTGACTTCACTTCAAATAGGCAAGTAAGTACCATGGGGTAGGTGGTAGAAGCTTGTGCTGATGAGGCATATTGTGCTGAAGAGGCATATCTGATGAGGAAGGTCCGAATAGAAACTCTCCAACAAACTGAGTCTGTGACACTCAGCTGTCAATAAATAGTATTCTGACTTTGATTGATTACTCCACTTATTAAAGAGTTAAGCCTGAGATTTCATTAAGTAGGTAGTACATGTAATAGGTTTGGTTGACTTCATATCTATTGGACAAGTAAGTACCATGGGGTAGGTGGTAGGAGGTTATAGTGACGGGGCATATCGCAATTTATTGGAAAGTCCCAATGGGCACTCTTCAACAAATTGTTGCAAACACTGTCCATAAAAAGTATTTGGACTTTCAAAAAGTTGAAACTTGTAAATTTTATCACTGTTGAGTTGAACCTGTAAGATTCAGCTCTGTTAAAGATTTACACCTGTAAGTTTCATCGAGTAGGCAGTGATAAGGTTGGTTGACTTCACTTTTATTGGGCACGTAGGTACTGTGGGGTAGATGGTAGAAGTTTATACCGATTAGGCATACCACAATTTATCGGAAAGTCCCAATAGGAACTCTCCAACAAACTGTGACAAGCAGCTGTCGATAAATAGTATTCTAGCATTGATTCATTTCACCCCTATCAAACAATTGAAAACTGTAAATTTTATCACTGTTGAGTTGGACCTGTAAATTCCAGCACCGTTTAAGAGTTGAACCTATAAATTTCATCAAGTAGGTAGTAGACGGTTTGGTTGACTTCACTTCAAATGGACAAGTAAGTACCGTGGGGTATGGTAGGTGGCAGAAGGTTACACTGGTGAGGCATATCTCAATTTATTGAAAAGTCCCAATAGGAACTCTCCAATAATTTGTGGAAATCAAGAGTTTTTTGACTTTAATTAATTTCACCACTGTTAAAGAGTTGAACCTGTAATATCATCACTGTTGGGTTGAACCTGTCAATTTCAGCTCTGTTAAAGAGTTAAACCTGTAAGTTCCATCAAGGAGGCAGTAATAAGTTTGGTTGAATTCACTTTTATTGGGCACGTGGGTACTGTGGAGTAGATGATAGAAGTTTATACCGATTAGGCATACCACAATTTATCGGAAAGTCCCAATAGGAACTCTCCAACAAACTGTGACAAGCAGCTGTCGATAAATAGTTTTCTAGCTTTGATTCATTTCTCCCCTGTCAAACAATTGAAAACTGTAAATTTTATCACTGTTGAGTTGGACCTGTATATTTCTCCCCCCACTGCATGTGTAACATACGTCTGACCAGGGTGAGATAGCAGGGAGAGACAGATGTATCCCACCCCACCCACGTGACGTTATACATTTATAACGTTATTATGACGCGATGCATAGTATTTGGCTACCAACTAATTCATATTGACATCATCAGAATGCCGTGTGTTCAAAGTTTGATGCTCTAAAACTCTTTAAACCCCAAGATGCCACCGTTCCTAATTGATTTCGTGGTATATACCTTTGGTATATACATAACTTTTGCATGCTCTTTCCGATGGTGTCATTAGTTTTTTCAAAATAACGAATACCAAATGAGTTGATTATATCAGCACGTGGCCGCCGATTACCTCTGGCTAACGTAACCGCTGTATGGTGGGGGGAGAAAAATAATCCCTGATGGGTACGGGTGTGAGATGGGAAAATCTCACCCTCGGGACAAGATATTTGGTCCAGACACTCGGCAAGCCTCGTGTCTGGCCCAAATATCTTGCCCTCGGGTGAGATTTTCCCATCCCACACCCGTACCCATCAGGGACTATAATATTCCAGCACCGTTTAAGAGTTGAACCTATAAATTTCATCAAGTAGGTAGTAGTAGGTTTGGTTGACTTCACTTCAAATGGACAAGTAAGTCCCATGGGGTAGGTGGTAGGTGGTAGAAGGTTACACTGATGAGGCATATCACAATTTATTGGAAAGTCCCAATAGAGACTCTCCAGTAATTTGTGACAATCAAGAGGTTTTGAATTTTAATTAATTTCACCACTGTTAAAGAGTTGAACCTGTAAATATCATCACTGTTGGGTTGAACCTGTAAATATCAACACTATTAATGAGTTAAACCTGTAAATTTCAACACTATTAATGAGTTAAACCTGTAGATTTCATCAAGTAGGTAGTAATAGGTTGGTTGACTTCATTTCTATTGGACAAGTAAGTACCATGGGTAGGTGATATAGTGTTGCACTGATTAGGTCTATCACAATTTATTGGAAAACCCTAACAGAACTCTCCAAGAAATTGCGACAGTAGAAGGTTTGATTAACTTCACTTCTATCGGACATGTAGGTACTATGGGTAAGTGGATGAAGATTACATTGATGAGGCCTATCACAGTTTATTGGATAGTAGCAACAGGAACTCTCAAACAAATTGAGACAGATATAAATGGGCGTGGGCCGAATAGATGCAAGTTTTTGTGAGAATCACTGCAGTGACTGTAAGTCGTCCATATTCCGAATTAAGACTTTGCGATCAGATATACTGTTTTAACAAAAATCTTCCCATCATGAGTCCAGAATGATGCGACTTTGTTCTGTCTTTTCAGTTCCATCAGTGACTTAATAATTTCATACCTTCTTGTGGCGAGGCTTTGCGTGATGAATATCCTATCTCGGTCATTCTTCATTTGTCTTTTGGAGCTGAAGATCTCATTTCGGTCACAATAACTGATGAAGCGAGCAATAATGTCCACACATTTCCGAGCTTGTACAACACTGCCAGAACTATCTGTCTTGATCTCCCGGATTCGACCAAGCGGATGAGATCGACTTATCTGTTGAGTTGAGATATCCTTTTTGAGTTTCTTGCGACAGATGTCAACTACAATTTGATCGGTATTAAGTTCATTTATATCTCCATTCACAGGCACATTTCGTAACCCTTTGGACCACATAGCAGCCACATGCTACCATAGAAACCAAGATGGCGGCCTCCAGTATACAAAATGGTCGACGAAAACACTATCACCTTAACAACACGCGCTGCGCATGCGCACTAGGACCACGCATCACTATGGGGATGACGTCACAACATGGCTACTCACGCGGGGTACCGTGACAACCAAACATGGCGCCACCAGGTCACGTGACTATGACGTCACATGAGATTCTGCATAAGATCTTGCCAGTCGGGGCCGATCCATCCCTCTCCTACTACTCATATCTGCCAGGTTCAATTCGTAAACTATGTGCTGAAACTATAAACCTTAAAAGCGCCGATCGGTGATAACGGTTTGTTATAATCGACAAATAATTTTCAGTTTTGAAGACGAATTTGAATACACCATAGATTTTTAATCTGGGTGATTCTGAGATTGGCGGGAACCAAGCTTGGGAGTATTGATCAATAATTCTGCGTTTGATAGGTCCATATAGAATTTGGATGTGGACTTGGTTTACCCAAAGACAAGGCATACCTAGAGACTCAAATACTTTTGATTTGATAGGCCCAATTTGTACCCCTATATGTGGCATTATGGTCCGCATCGGTCCTTAAAACTCTGTAGGCCCACGAACGTAGACTACGTTTATTTGAGTGAATTTTTATCCAGAATTTAATCATGCGCAGTTTTCGAGTAATATCCAATGGATAGCGTCCAAGTTTACCATATATTGCATCACTATTTGTTGATTTTTTAAGTTGCAACATTCTTTTACAAAATTTCATATCTATCTTCTCAATCTCGTTGGCCTTAATGTAGCCCAAATTTCACAACCATAGTACAAATCCGACGTTACGAGCGAATCGAAAAAATTACGCTGTTCGCTCACTGGAAGTATCATTATTTATAGACGTGACGGCGTGTAATAAACACAAAACGACACACGCGTGTGAATGGGTTAATCGATATGGCACGAGTGTCATATCGATTAATCCATTCACACGCGTGTGTTGTTCTGTGTATTTATTTATATATCACGGTTCTTTATTTCTATTTATGTACACAGCATTCCGAACAAAGCATCATTCCAATTTTAGCATTTTATGTTTACATTATCACACATGAAACATCATAAAACATCAAACATGACCTTGAAAAATAAAGATAACAAACTTCAGTACCCAGTTTATGAAATGAAAGGTTTGTTAGAAAGACCTGTCAAAAGGAGAATCCCCCAAAAAGAAGCCTCCATTCCAATGAATGTTCATCCATGGGTTGATCGGTGTTGGAAACACTAATCACACCACAGATGCACATACTATTGATATAATTTGTATAAACAATAACATAAATAGAGGATATGGAATGAGTGTTTTTCTCATATTATATTTATGAAACGAGTCGGCCGAGTTTCATAAATATTATATGAGAAAAACACTCATTTCATATTCTATTTATCATATGACACACACACGCACAAAGTAGCCACTTAGTATGACTTTTTAACCCATCATCTAACTTGAGTTGCAGACATCCTCGTATAACTAAAAAATTTCTTTTTTTTTCCAAAACATAGGTTATGACCCCTCATTGGAACGAGCTAGTCGAGCTCGTTCCAATGAGGGGTCATAACCTATGTTTTGGAAGCAAAAAGTGAAAATATAAAAAAATGAATGGCGTTTTTCTTGTATTGCGCGAGACAGTTTGTGCCGTTACGTTAGGTAAAAGATTAATACAATATTACCCACCCTAAATAGGACAGATAACGTAAATTCTCCTGACTGAAATTATGCAAATGTAAACCCAGTTGTATTTTGTTTAGCCAATCAAATTGTCCAGTTTTGAAATTGACCAATGAAAGCTGCCAACTCTAGTTATGCAAATTATGAAAATGTGGCCCATTTTTATTTTGTTCAGCCAATCAAATTGTCTAGTTTTGAAATTGACCAATGAAATTGATGGAAGGCTTTATTTATCACTGATTAATATGAAAACAAAATATCAAATGTTTTAAAGTGAACAAAACGGACGAGTCATATGATAAAGTATAGAATCGAACTAACAAAGGTCTTCTTCAGATTTCAACACAAGCCTCCACCATAACATGGGTACTTACAAACCGACAGCCAAGATCCAAATGACGAAAAGGAGAATTTCCCACCAAGAAACCAAAACGAAGCAGCACAGATGAGAACAACTCTCAAAACCTCATTAACCCCAAAAGCAACCAAGTCGCAATGACGCTGTGCTTGCAAATGACATTTATTCTGCATTATAGAATAAATATAAATCTGTTTTAATATTAAGAGTCTACCTGTAAATAAGCCATTCAAACAATTAAGTTGAAACTGCACACTGCCATGTTTGTACAAGTAATAATTATGAATGAAGATACATAACATGTGTAGTTTTTTTATCATTCCGCTGTTCCGTTAATTGTGTTAATATCTTGAAGTTTACAAGACGAATTAAATACTTATTGATTAAATTCTTACTATAATTTAAGTTAATATCTTTGTCTTGACGTGTTCTATCTCCCCACCCTCTTCCGGACCGATCGGCAGGTATAATGATGGCCTAAAACCAATACCCGATCTAGAATAATCTAGAATAAGCCGTATTTCTATCCGCTGTAACCAAATAGACATGTTTGGTAGAAATATTTTGCGTTATTCCCGAAATATCGGCAATTGCGCAGCATCCTATTCCATTCTGAAAACGCACATGCGTCTCCGTTGAAAAGGTGTCGAGTTATTTTTCTTGGATCGATAAGTGGAAAGGGGGTCGACAACTTTGTTTTATTGGTAACTGAAAACTGACTAACAAGAAAACATTTTGTGCAAGCACAAGCGCTCGAGAAAATGCCAATGAAATACTCTTATTTTGTGCACATATGATGCAATCTCTTCGTATTGGAACATAAGCAAGAAACATCCTGTGAACAAAGTTGAATCTCTCTGACTAAAAGAAGGTGAAAACCACATTTCATAGTATTGTGACTGATGACTCACAATAAATTATTTTAAAATAATTTCAATTCTTGGACAGAGTTTCAGGCTATTAGGGTTAACATCTTCTTCGAAAACACTTAAAAAGGCACCCCCCCCCCCCCCCCACCCACAACAAAGATAAGCTTTTCGGACGAATCGTCCCGGCGTGACAGGAATGATAGTCCGTAGGAATGGTAGTCCCTCTGGACTATTATTCCGCGGAATTATAGTCCTAGGTCTAACATTCCTAGGAATAGTAGTCCACCGGACTACTATTCCTAGGAATGTTAGACCTAGGACTATAATTCCGCGGAATAATAGTCCAGAGGGACTAATTTTCCTACGGACTATCATTCCTGTCACACCGGTACGAAACTTAACTTGGGACAAAACACCGAGGTGATTTTGAGAGGAACTGCCTCGGCACAATCTCCAAATATTGTCATTATTGGTTCTCGATAAAAAATAAGATTGCAAGCTTATTGGACAGGAGGTGGTGTGGGGAGGTGTTTTGTTACACTTTGGGGTTAAGATCTCCAATCGAAAAGAAATTGGAAATCTACTCCCCCCGTCCACACAAATTAAACAAAGCAGAATACTTAAATGCAGGCTTCAGACATATCGCGAATTAGGAGAAAATATTCACGTCGAGATCTCATCTAATATATTCGAGGAGCATGGAATATCATAACAAAAATGGTTTTAAAAAGTACTTATAAGTTTGGAGGTGGCATAACACAACACTAATAATGATAACATTGAATACGGTAAATCCCAGTGGATACAGTATATTTAATACCACGATTACCTACTCTACTATATGTGAATAGCCTATGACATAAATTTTAGATTTACACACCAATTGTGGTGAACACGCCAACAATGGGATTTCAATAGTTAAATTTTACACCCACAGTAGAACTACATCCAAGCTGACCTTTGGTGACGTCGACCTGAATGCAAACTTGTCTAAATTTATCGCACTTCGCCTCGCGAAGAGTGAAATGAAAGTGGCAATTATTTATTACGTTTTTAAATGGGTTTACCTCATAGGATGCCAAAGATTAACAAACATGCACTGCCTCATGTTAATAAAGCATCCATAACTCGAAAGAGTATGTTATTATGTTATCTATAGGGGCGCGGTGGCTCAGTTGGTAGAGGTGCAGGCTGCAAGCCGAGAGGTCCTCGGTTCGAATCCCACCTGCGGCAACCGCGTTGTGTCCTTGGGCAAGACACTTCACCCCGATTGCCTACATGGGGGCACGATGACGCTGTGTACTGAGGCGTACTGCACGTCGATGGTGCGCTTGTCTTCAACCAATCTAACCCTGCCTGTGCTGCGGTGCAGAGTTCAGAGTTACGATGTTGGAGAGCTGACAGCAGCTCGTCGTTGCTCGGTGGTTCTCTCCGGGTACTCCGGCTTCCTCCACCCGTAAAACTGTCACGGTCACGATTAGCCATTGTGCATAAGTATGTGACCTTAAACACCAATAAATAAATAAATAATATGTTATCTATACTATATTTTAGAATGTCTGTCTGTCTGTCTGTCTGTCCGCTATAGCAATGACTATGGGCCACCCCGAGTGTGTCCAAAATGGGTCTACTAGGAGTACTTTTTTATGGCAGAGGTCATCGTCAGGTTTAAAAAAGGTGTGTGGGTGGGGGTGGGGATGTGGGGGCACCAAAAGTTATGACCACAGTTTTTTTTACCGATTTGTGTCTTCAAAGGGGTCTACTAGAGGTACGTTTTTTTTCAGGAATCTGATGGTGAGGTTTAAAAAAGTATCGGGGTGGGGGTAGGGGTGTAGAGGGACACCAAAAGTTATGACCAAAATTTTTCTCACCGATATACGTCTTCAAAGGGGTCTACTAGGGGTAATTTTTTACCAGGAATCTAATGGTGAGGTTTAAAAAAGTTCCGGGGTGGGGTATGGATGGGGTGTAGAGGGGCACCAACAGTTATAATACTCTCCTCAGCCCGAGCAACGCCGGGTAACCCTGCTAGTTAAAAATAAAAAGGCTCAGTTTCTTTTTCCATTTCGTTTCGGCGATAAAATTGACAGCGGAAGTACCGCCCACCGATGCTCATGTAAACAAAAACAGAATAGCACATATGTACGTCTGCTGTTCAGTAAAATCGAGAGAAAATAATAGCGACTCTTAATAACCTGACGATAATGGTATAAATAAAATATACCCAAAGTAGCATGGTGTACCAAATGTTCACCACTCGTGGTGGAGTGGTGTTAACCGCGCTCCAAAGGCTCGCGGTTAACACCACTTCACCACTCGCGGTGAAAATTTGGTACACCAAGCTACTATGGGTACATTCTATAGATACGTTTCATTTTTCATTGCTTTCGAAGTCTATTGAATCGACTTAAGAATTCAGCACCGCATGATCTGGTGCAATTATTAACCCAATATACACGCGCACTGAATAAATTAGACAAACCGAGTCAGTGAGGTCGAGTATTTAGGGATCACAAAGCAGGTTTATTTCTGTTCTTGAAACACTTAGGTACCGCAGTATAGACACATCGAACGCGAACCAAGCGGTATTCGATGTTGCCTACAAAAGAAATTGGGTCGGACTTTCTGGTCAATTGGTTTTGTGTCACTGTTGCAAAAATACTTTAGGAGACGGCATAAAAGCATATATATGTAATACGGGTTGTTTTGCTTGTATAGTTTGAAAGCAAAGTTCAGAAATGAAACTAAAGCAAAACCAAATAAAGGAGAATTACAAATATTCGTTTCAGATTTTTGTAGACGTCCATTTTTTCTCCAGTCACTTGAATCATCCTGAGAACTGGAAACACAGTGAGCTGTGTCAGGCATTTGCGTTAACAAGTGTACAATAACCACACTTGTGGATCATCGACCAACCGGAAACTATTCGCCTATTCCCGGTGTTGTATTCAACCGGATGCAAACACTAAGCAAAGGATCGAACAATTTGATTGGTGAATTGAATTTTTTCCAATTGGGGAAATAGTTTATCAATTAGAATGGAATGTAAACAAAACATTGACAAGAGGTTAAAAGGTACTGGAAATCGGTTAGTAAAGGCACTTCACACAAAATAGTTACCCTAGTCGGGCGGTGCCAATATTTGCGGTAACCGGTTCTCGTCAGATCACCGAAGTTAAGCAAAATCGAGCCCGGTTTGTCCTTGGAGGGGTGACGACCGTCTGAGCGATAGATTCGGACTCCCGCGTTGTGCCCTTGGGCAAGGCACTTCGCCGCGATTGTCCACATGGGGGCGTGATGACGCCGTGTACTAAGGCATGCTGCAGGTGTATGAATGTAAACAAAACACACACAAAATAGTTACCCTAGTCGGGCGATGCCAAATCGAGATAGAAAAATCGTGAATTTCTTTTAAATTTTGTTTTTGAATACTCGAACTCAAATTTGTTCGTCGTTTGCGTTGCAATCCTTTTCCTGAAATATTGCATTCGAATATTTGCAGAAAAAAACTCACGGAAACAACAACCTTCGTTGTTTCTAGTCACCTGTTGTGTAAATATCTGACAACATTCAGGATGGAGTTCGACAATACGCGAGCCTATTGGGGCCAACATGCGTAGCGGTTGATCGAGCATTGCGATATATATGAATGCGAATATTCAAAGTGTTAAATGCGAATATTCGCAAAGCATTGCAAATAGTCGCAATGCATTGCAAATATTCGCATTCAACATTACGAATATTCGCATTTAACACTACGAGTATTCGCATTCACATTGCGAATATTTGCAATCAACATTGCGAATATTCGCATTCAACCCAACGTGTGTATTGGGAGCATTGCGAATATTCGCATTCACATTGCGAATATTTGCGGTAACCGGCTCACGTCAAATCACCGAAGTTAAGCAAAATCGAGCCCGGTTAGTCCCTGGATGGGTGACGACCGTCTGAGCGATCGATTCGGACTCCCGCGTTGTGTCCTTGGGCAAGGCACTTCGCCGCGATTGTCCACATGGGGGCACGATGACGCCGTGTACTAAGGCGTGCTGCAGGTCGATGGTGCGCAACTCTTCAACCAATCTAACCCTGCCTGTCCTGCAGTGCGGAGGAGATGTTGAGGAGCTGGCAGCTACTCGTCGTTCCTCGGTGGCTCTCTCCGGGTACTCCGACTTCCTCCACCCGAAAAACTGTCACCGACACGATATGATCTTGGCTCTTAATGTGTCGTTAAACCCAAATAAATAAATTGCGAATATTCGGATTCACATTGCGAAAATTCGCATTCAACATTGCGAATATTCTCAGTGTGGAATGCGAATATTCGCAGTGTGGAATGCGAATATTCGCAGTGTGGAATGCGAATATTCGCGATGTTGACTTCGAATATTCGCAATGCACTGTGAATACTCTTGATGCTCGATCTCCGCGCTACTGATGTTGGCCCCATTGGGCTTCCGTACGACAACGCTGGCGATCAGTGTTCTATTTTTCATTTGAATTAAAAAGTTATAGTCATTGTTCAGTATACCAGCAAAACCAACTGACGGTGTTGAAGAAAAAATTATAAAAATTTCCCGATTTACAAAAGTGTTAAATATCCGAAACAAAATCGGAAGAATATATTAATTCAGTCCACTTTGGCGATGTGGCGAAATACCAAGCTGAACCGAACCGAACCGAACCGAACTGAAGGAAGAAAAGATACATTAAGGCCGCAGGTGTATGGCATATCATTATTAATGATGAAATAAAGTTGAATTACAAAGAAGTCATCCGTTTAAAGTCTATTTATGTGATAAAAAACGATATATTACCAGATGACGAGGTATCTCGTATTTTATCTTCGTGCTCGGTATGTGACTGATAGGTGTTAATTAAATTCCCTCATCCTATATCAGGACTTGGGACCGTCAAATGTTTTAATAGTCATTATGACACATTCTCAGACTGCATAACATTATGATGAAGATGATTCTGATTTATTACACAAAAATCTTGAACAACAAATATTTGAAAAACGTGCTCTTTCCAAAAGTAAAAGGAAAGGCATATCTACCGAAAATCAGTAAACCGACGATGATACCTCCACTTAAATCAATAAACCGACGATGATACCTCCACTTAAATCAGTAGACCGACGATGATACCTCCACTTAAAGCAGTAAACCGACGATGAAACCTCCACTTTGGATTATTATAATCCCTGATGGGTACGTGTGTGGAATGGGAAAATCTCACCCGAGGGCAAGATATTTGGGCCAGACACGAGGCTTGCCGAGTGAGATTTTCCCATCCCACACCCGTACCCATCAGGGATTATTTTTCTCCCCCACCATACAGCGGTTACGTTAGCCAGAAGTAATCGGCGGTCTCGTGCTGATATAATAAACTCATTTGGTATTCGTTGTTTTGAAAAACTAATGACACCAACGGAAAGAGCATGCAAAATTTATGTATATACCGAAGGTATATACCACGAAATCAATTAGGAACGGTGGCACCTTGGGGTTTAAAGAGTTTTAGACACCAAACTTTGATCACACGGCATTCTGATGACGTCAATATGAATTAGTTGGTAGCAAGGAACTGATACGATATGCATAACGTCATAATAACGGTGAAAATGTATAACGTCACGTGGGTGGGGTGGGATACATCTGTCTCTCCCTGCTATCTCACCCTGGACAGACGTATGTTACATATGCAGTGGGGGGGGGGGGGGGGGGCGGAGAAAAATAACAACTGTGAGAGCGTGAACTACACAATAAAATCAGAGAATGAATGAAAAGTTTTGAAATTGACAGATTTGACGGAAAGACTTTTGGACATTGTCGATAACCAATTTATTATTACATGTATCTCTTGTTTAATTATTGTCAGTAGATGTGGATTGGGCATTCCAGACCAAGCCTCAAAATAGCACATTTCAAGGTTAATTTCCCATAGGATATTTCCAGACCAGTGGGCCGGATAAAAAGGTGGGCTCGAAAAATCCTATGAGGAAATTATATGGGGATTTTATTTAGAGAATTAAAAAAATACATAAAATAAAAAAAAAAGTTAAAAATTTTCCGTTCCATCCCACCTCACGTCCGCATCCAATTTTGCAAATATGTGGATGTCTGAGTGGAGTGGGGAGTCTCAACCATAAGAAAGTAATTTGCTTTCCTGCATGATTATCGATGAAAAGACTTCATTCAACTGTGCACTTCTTTCAAGACATTGATGTTATTTGAAGAGCGTGTGTGTGTAGAAATTAAAAACTCATTATTACACGCACGCTGTTTCATATTTAGGCTTTTCCAAACCGAGTTTAGGAAAGACTCTTTTTCTTCTTCTTTTTCAAAATTCTTCTTCACTATTTTTCTTTTGCTCCCTCAATTTTGTCTGTTGCACAACTCAAAAACAAGCTGTACGATTTCAGCAAAATTTGGCATACTAATGTAATATCATAAAATCTAGTGAAATGAGGTATTGTCATATCCGTGTAAACGCTTTTTTCAAAATATTCTGCCAAAAGCATAAAAATTTCACCATTTTTCAAAAGTCTAAAAATTCTTTACAGTTTTTTAGCTCTAATTTTTCAAACATTTAGATCATAATATGATACATCAAAATCTGAACACAAATATTTAAAAAATTAACCCCTATGGACAAAAATGACGGGAATATAGAATTTGTTTTTCAAAACTGACCAACTTGAAGGGCAAATTTCTCTAATTGCAAGGCTATTGCAACAATGTTTTTGGTATGGATAGATGCAACAATGATTGCAGAAGAAAGTTACTGTTTACTTTTTAATCTCAGATTTAACCCCCAAGCACAATGAGGATAAGAATAAAAGTATTATTTGAAAATGCCAAAATTAGCCAAGTTTGGTTGCTTTTTTCTATCAATTTGGAAAGGTTTAATTTCAAACACTTTGCATGTCCGTATTCACAATTGACTTTCGAGCATATTTGCTGTTGTACAGTACGTGAAGAGTGTATTATCACTAAATCACCCGCAGAGTGGAGATTCCACCCAAGCAATAATTGCAGCTTTGTTGCAAAGCATAACAAGCACAAGCAAAGTTTCAGCCAATGGACCTCCGGGTTAAACCCGGAGGTCCATTAGCTGAAACATTGCCAGTGTTTTTAGTCGATATATACAAAATTTGAAAGTTATAGTTTGGGTCATAACTCCACTCCGTGGGTGATTTAGTACAATCCACTCTCCACGTACTGTAAGTTGGTTGTAAAGTTTCACCCATTGCCCATTCTGGTTGCATAAATATACATTCCATACTTTAAATAAGGAATGATGTGACCCTCAAAAATTATTTTATAATTTAAATATTTGATATTCTCACTTTTAAAGAACATTTTTTCGAGACAGTTAGTCTCATTCTTCAACAATCCAGCCTTTACAAAAACTACATTAACAGGTCTGTCTTTTTCTAGTGTATACTAGCTGAGACGAGAAAGTTTCAGATATTGTGTCATGAAAGAAATATGAGTAAAATGTCTGTAAATATGCTAATGAAGTTGGTGTAAGAAAAACAACAGCCACCTCGATTATGTTAATAACAACAGCCACCTCGATCATGTTAATAACAACCGTCACCGCGATCAAGTTAATAACTACGTTTTTTTACGGTTTTTTTTAGTTGAGATAATAGCTATATCTGAGACACGTTATGCCCGTTTCTTGAGAACTGTTATTTTGATTCGAGGAACTGCGGTACACGTCTTACTTAAATTGAGCCACGATTCCACATCCGGTATAGTCTCACTGTGCCCATTCCTGGAATTCGCATTCAGTTTATCGCATAGGGGCTTCCATATTTTTGTGTCAAAGTATTGCTTTCTAAAACTGACTTTATAATGTTTTCTCCACGCATGATATTCCATATATTTTTCTATATTATTCATCAAATACGTGAGATATCTTCCGAGATCTACAGTATTCTGAAAATCGTTGACGTAAATGAAGGAACCAGGTGGAAGCAGCTTTTCATAGTCATCTTTTCTCGCTCCCATAACGACCGGGACAGGTCCCATTGCCAGTCCATGTATAAACGACTTTTCCGTTATGTATTCATCACAATACAGGTTCTCAAATGCTAAATAAAACATATAATCTTTTATTTCGTGACATGAGTCATTGCTTGTCAGTAAACTAGGAATAATACCTTTACAGGGACGCTTCCCACAAAGTCCGTACAGAGTAACAGGGATTGTAGTGTTCAGGGCGTTAATAATATCCATTCGCTTATTAGGTGCCTCGCAATTTGATATTAAAGCGGCCACAGGTTTACGTCTCCTCTGTAGATCAGATGGTATATTGCGTGTTTCTGTCAATGCCTGGGTTTTTCCATAGGGGATGAATATATCTGATTTTCTCTTATAAGTCATTGACCAATTGAACACTCCACGAAAAAATGACAATGGAATGGAAGATGGGCTAATGTACCCGGTGTCGTCGAATATCATAACCCACCTTTGATTGGATCTGCGATTCCTAAAATACTTTTTGTAACTCGTGTCAATTTTCCTCAACGTTACAGCAACGACATCGGCGATATCCCACAGACTGTCATCTCTTGTTACAAGACAGTTATCAATGACAATATTGTTTTTCCCAAAAAATTGATTCTTCCCAAGATCTACTATTACAAACTTTTTGTGTGGTTCCAAGCTCTTCTGTGGGTAATTTGAATGGTTTTCAATCTCAGGGCTCTTACTGATCCAAGAAAATTTCGCTTTCAACATGACAGTATCACAAAGTTTGAAGATCAAAACCACTGTTGTAATGAGAGATAAAACTATGATAACTCTCGTATAAAGCTGGAAACGCCACGGTGACCACCTGTAAAAGAAAATGATTAACCATTTAGATCACACTGGAGAGCTGCGAAACTTGAAATTCGATTTGATTTAAAATCATTCCGTTCATTTGAATCGATTTAATTCCAGTCACACAGACTCGGATACTTGCGAATCGTTGAGATATTTCCAAACTTTCACCATATATTACCTCAATCTTGAACTCTTCTATCATAGGGTCTCCAAGAGGGGACTTTTTGGAAGGAGATTTCAAGGACGTTCCGCTATTGACAGTACCTTGATTTCGTTTTTTTGAATATTCCGCTTTTTTGATCCAGTTTACCAAACAGACGAGTCGCTATTGAATGTAATAGATGAGTAGAGTCTGGAAATCGCTATTGTTTAACTACTTGGGTGCTGGAAGCCCAAATTTGGGCTTTACTAGGAAGTGCAGGTAATATAAGTTAAAGTCTTCATATTATGTGGAAGTGCTTCATATTATTTTTGAAGTGAAATTATTTAGTCTGTAAGGAATTCTCTTGTTATAATTTGTGGATGAATGTCTATTGCAACAAAGCAAAAACACGAGAACAAATTTTGATAACCAAAAATAACTTATCACTCTACCAGTTAAAGAAGGTATACAGTTAAAACTAGAAGTCCTGTCCTGAAATGCGCACAAATAGCACGTTGATCTGCGCGTTAATGTACGCGTTATGGCCATAGTAAAGCTATCGAATTCTGTCCATTTGGCCTGTGCACAAGCAATGTTTCAGCCAATGGACCTCCGGGTAATCCGGAGGTCCATTGGCTGAAACATTGCATGTGTTTGCTGTGAGTAACCAGGAGAATCTGCCGTGCTTTGGATGCCATTCGATATGGCAATTGCGCGCAATTCCAAAGCGTAATTAAGTCTAGATAAGCGCACTATTCGTGACAGGACTTCTAGTTTTAACTGTAATATCTACACACTTTATCCGTTTACCTAACATGAAAAGCAGACGACACTTACTTGCAAAACAAATTCTTGAATAACTATTTTTTTCATTTTTTGTGTCAAAAACATAGGTTATGACCCCTCATTGGAACGAGCTCGTTCCAACGAGGGTCATAACCTATGTTTTTGAGACAAAAAGTGAAAAAAGTAATGAAAATTAATTGGCGATTTTTGAGAATAGCGCTGGCCGATTTTTGCCGTTACGTTGAGTAACGGGTTAAACTCAGTTGGGTTAAAATCAACCCTACTGGTTTCATATTTATTCAACCAAGTTGATTTGGGTTGATTTTTAACCCAGCTGATTGCAGCGTGCTATTGGTATCACTGAACTAAATATTTGAATTAGAACTGCCTACTTTGAAATGTTGCACTCGGAAATGATGCAATATCTAGCAGCCGTGGGAATATATATTGTTTCAATGGACGTTTGAAACATTCTATTGACATCTGGCATTATTGTTGAATACTCCCGAAAAAGAAAGAGGGTGATTTGATGACTTTTATTATTATTAGGGGGTGGGGGGACTCAGCGACACCGCCATGTCATGGAACTACGCGACTACATACTGTTTTTTCACTTTTTCTCTTTTTGAATCTACGGGCGCGAACTATGTATTCTACGGGCTAATCAGTCCCGCAAAACAGGAGTCCAGGTGCGAAATATCAGCTTTGTCGTGGCTCTACAACAAAGTCGCACAACTGGCGCCAGATAATAACAGATAATACACCAGAAGTGTAAACTCGAGTGTTAAAATTAAGGGCGGGTGGTGGAATAAAAGCTTACATAAACCTAATTAGGGATAAGCGTGTTATGTGTGCATGCAGGAGGAGGGTCACATACAGTTCTGCCCATAACAATGTGCGTCTAAGAAAACAATTGTCCTCTTATAAATAACGCCAAGTTATTGCCTGATTGAAATTTAAATCTGGGAATAATATAGAGGGTAATCGATTGACTGGACTGGTTACGTTAAATAATTCATGAGAGGTGAGGGACGTTGTACAAACACGAGTGCGCGAATGCGCACGAGTGTTTTACAATATAGTCCCTCGCCTCGAGGGAGTCCCTCATCCAGGGAGGCCGCTACGCTTGGCAATTCGATACAGCTTCTTTCGTTGCCTGATCAGCAATTTCAGTTCATTATGAAACAATTTTGGTTGGCTGGGCCTTGAGAAAGTATATTTATTCGGTATGTATCTGGCTGCCAGATGTAGCACTTTTTCCGTAAAATCGATAACAATAATGTTATCTAGATTAGAATCATCAAACATTTCACCCCACTCTTCGATCTCGATGGCAGTATTGAGGTCAGTGTAATCGGATGCATACGACCATACACGTCGTTTAACTGGTTGAGTGCTGGAAGCCATTATCATGGCTTTCAAGAAACATGAGGGTACCATACTAAAGTCTTCATATTCTTTACACAAATTTCCTATTCAGTCATAAGCAAATACAATTGTGTTGATATAGATTTCCATTATTAAAAATTATTGGAGAGTGCCTTAAGGCACTCTCCAATAATTTTTAATAATGCAAATCTATATGAACAAATTCCAACTTCCAAAATTAATCTAGCACTCAACCAGTTAAATGCAGTGGGAGTGTGCTTAACAAAGTCAACTTCAAGTAGGTTGGGTGAATGGTAATGAATTAGATTCGGGAAGAATGGATGCAGGACTTCATAGGATAAGACACCCACGGTACTGCTTACCACATAAACATCCATCAACGATGCCGATGACTAAGTAAAACACGTCGATTCGTTCACAAGCTGCGTGAAGTTGAAATACTTGGTGATTTATCCAAAGTCATTCCTTGGTCGGAGTAGTTGATTATCATTAAAATCCCCAGTAACAATAAAATAGGATATGTCGGAGTCCTTAGCTTTTTCAATGGACGTTGAAATAATATTCCATGTTTCTTGAGAACTGTTTGGCAGTCGGTAGAATACGCCTAACATAAACCGGCACCCCACCCTCTCTCGTTAACCGATCTTCGCGTATGAGCTCTTGAAATCCAGGCAGGAGGAGTGATATTGCTGAGTCACTTTTATTTAGCCATGTCTCAGAGAGGGCCAGGATATCACGACAGAGCTTCACATTTAATGATATCTAATTTAGGCGTGATACTCTGTATATTGAGATGACATATTTTTAATATACTATCTTTACTGTGTAAGTCCACAGAGTTAGGGTCTGGATTCAGTTCTACATCACTGGATAACAGCATTATTAACTTAGAGACAAACAAGCATAGAAATATAACACAAATTGTGCATACTGGGGCTCTAAATGTATGTGAGTAGTATGTCTCGTATGTTTCAGGGACCATTTGGGGGATCTCATCGGGGGATCTCATGTGACGTCATAGTCACGTGACCCAGTGACACCATTGTTGCCATGGTAACCCGCGCGGGCGACCATGTTGTGACGTCATCGCCATAGTGATACATGGTGTTAGTGCGCATGCTCAGCGCGTGTTGTAAGGGTGATACGTGTTTCCGTCGTCCATTTTGTATACTGGAGGCCTCCATCTTGGTTTCTATGGTAGCACGTGATTGCTATGTTACCTAAACCCTTCTTATAGGACAGGGGTATGTACGGAGGGTATGTTCCTTTGTAGAAGAGTAATTTCACGATTCGCAGAATTACCACAAACAACCCGACAAGTTGTACTATTTCGAATTCTTTCAGAATTCTCTGCTTCTATCTATATATGCAATAGTTTCCTCTACCTGACCATGTTCCTTTGTTCCGGGGTATACTCCTGTAGCGTAGAAGAGCCTATCAGTTGGAACAGCTTTGCTTATAAAAACTATATTTAGCTATTCTGGTCTATTCTTGATAGTTCTGACCCTATTCCAAGTACTCTTGTAGTGTCCTTTATCTAGATCCTTTATATAGATTTATAACCAACCAATCAGATTGCTTGAGTTCCCATAACCTGTATGCAGAGTTATCTCCCTTCTGTATAATAAAAGCCTATATCAATGGCAATATCCCCAGGCACCCCAATTTCGGCATCCCTTTTTGGAAAACATATGGCCTTCGGCACCCCTTTTTTGTCGTATGAGGCCATGAGGGCTATGTAAAAGCCCTAAATGAGTCCTCATTTATTATCCCTCATAGCCTCATTGAATTTTGAGGTTATGAGGACCATGAAAAATCCCTCAATGAGGTATAATTTACTACGAGTCTTAGCCTCATTTCAGTATTTAACAGCCATATCCCCAGGCACCCCAATTTCGGCACCCCTTTTTGGAAAACATATGGCTTTCGGCACCCCTTTTTTGTCGTATGAAGCCATGAGGGCTATGTAAAAGCCCTCAATGAGTCCTCATTTATTATCCCTCATAGCCTTATTAAATTTTGAGGTTATAAGGACCATGAAAAATCCCTCAATGAGGTATAATTTACTACGACTCTTAGCCTCATTTCAGTATTTAACAGCCATATCCCCAAGCACCCCAATTTCGGCACCCCTTTTTGGAAAACATGGCCTTCGGCACCCCTTTTTTGTCGTATGAGGCGATGAGGACCATTAAAAATCTCTCAATGAGGTATAATTTACTACGACGCTTAGCCTCATTGCAGAAAAAGGGATTCCACAAATGGGATTCCAAAAAAAGGGATTCCACAAATGGGATTCCAAAAAGGGATTCCACAAATGGGATTCCGTTTCCATCTTGTCGCCAAAGCTCCAAGGTCACTACAGGTCTATGGTCTATCTGTCCTATCATTAGCTTCTACAACAGTCTTGTTCCATTGCGGCCTTGTACCAGTACTATTGGCTTCTTTTATTCTGCCCCATATCTCATCCATTACTTCCTAGCTATACCTTGGCTCAAGCCTTCAAAATGTTCAATCAGATTTCCCCTGTGTACATATAAGGCATTCCGTAATTGAGATTCCTAGCCGATTCCGTAAAATTTGGATTCCGCGTTTTAACATCGACACTCGAGGGTATTCCCCTTCCCTATTGGAAGAATTCAGTTCAATGGGTTGTAGTTCATTCAGTTAAAATTCAGATCACCTTCATTATATTTTCATTAAGGCTGTAAATACCTTCATTTAGGTTATGGTTCAAAAATTCATTCAGTTCAAAGGGAGTTAATACCTTCATTTAGGTTATGGTAAAAAAATATAGTTCCTTCAAACAGTTCAAAGGAGTTAACACTGGATTATATTTAGGGGTTATAGTTAAAAACTGTATTGGCTTCAAAGGGTTCATTCAATTTTGTTCAGTTCAAGAGGCTTAATACCTTTATTAGGGTTATAGTTAAAAACTGTATTGGCTTCAAAGGGTTCATTCAGTTTTGCTCAGTTCAAGACTGTTAATACTGCATTATATATGGGGTTGTAGTTCAATACTTTGTTCACTTTGTTGTGTTCACTTTGAGGCTGGTTGTGTTTGATCAGATCTGTTCAGTCTGTCCAACTAGTTCGATCAATCCGACTAGTTTGACCTTCTTTCAATTTGTTATGTTCACTTCGATCTTGGTTCTGTTGGATCTTCGTTCTGTACCTTTATTGTTTCGTAGTGGTTGGTTGTATCTGTTCAGGTTCTTGTAGTCATTGGTGAATTAGGTGTTATCAATCCCTTTCCATACCCTCGAGTGTCGATGTTAAAACACGGAATCCAAATTTTACGGAATCGGCTAGGAATCTCAATTACGGAATGCCTAAAATGTATACAGGGGAAATCTGATAGAACATTTTGAAGGCTTGAGCGAAGGTATAGCTAGGAAGTAATGGATGAGATATGGGACAGAATAACAGAAGCCAATATTACTGGTACAAGGCCGCAATGTGGAATCCCTTTTTGGAATCCCATTTGTGGAATCCCTTTTTTGGAATCCCATTTGTGTAATCCCTTTTTCTGAAATGAGGCTAAGAGTCGTAGAAATTATACCTCATTGAGGGACTTTTAATGGTCCTCATGGCCTCATACGACAAAAAAGGGGTGCCGAAGGTCATGTTTTCCAAAATGGGGTGCCGAAATTGGGGTGCCTGGGGATATGGCTGTTAAATACTGAAATGAGGCTAAGAGTCGTAGTAAATTATACCTCATTGAGGGATTTTTCATGGTCCTCATAACCTCAAAATTTAATGAGGCTATGAGGGATAATAAATGAGGACTCATTGAGGGATTTTACATAGCCCTCATGGCCTCATACGACAAAAAGGGGTGCCGAAGGCCATATGTTTTCCAAAAAGGGATGCCGAAATTGGGGTGCCTGGGGATATGGCTGTTAAATACTGAAATGAGGCTAAGAGTCGTAGTAAATTATACTTCATTGAGGGATTTTTCATAGTCCTCATAACCTCAAAATTCAATGAGGCTATGAGGGATAATAAATGAGGACTCATTTAGGGCTTTTACATAGGCCTCATGGCCTCATACGACAAAAAAGGGGTGCTGAAGGCCATATGTTTTCCAAAAAGAGATGCCGAAATTGGGGTGCCTGGGGATACTGCCACTGATATAGGCTTTTATTATACAGAAGGGAGATAACTCTGCATACAGGTTATGGGAAATCAAGCAATCTGATTGGTTGGTTATAATCTATATAAAGGATCTAGATAAAGGACACTACAAGAGTACTTGGAATAGGGTCAGAACTAACAAGAATAGACCAGAATAGCTAAACAGAGTTTTTATAAGCAAAGCTGTTCCAACTGATAGGCTCTTCTACGCTACTGGAATATACTCCGGAACAAAGAAACATGGTCAGGTAGAGGAAACTATTGCATATATAGATAGAAGCAGAGAATTCTGAAAGAATTCGAAATAGTACAACTTGTCGGGTTGATTGTGGTAATTCTACGAATCGGGAAATTACTCTTCTACAAAGGAACATACCTTCCGAACATACCCCTGTCCTATAAGAAGGGTTTAGGTAACATAGCAATCACGTGCTACCATAGAAACCAAGATGGAGGCCTCCAGTATACAAAATGGACGACGGAAACACGTATCACCCTAACAACAAGCGCTGCGCGTGCGCACTAACACCACGTATCACTATGGCGATGACGTCACAACATGGTCGCCCACGCGGGTTACCATGACAACACAACATGGTGCCACTGGGTTACGTGACTATGACGTCACATGAGATCCCCGATGAGATCCCCCAAATGGTCCCTGAAACATACGAGACATACTACTTATGTGGAAGAGTGCCTCTTACAGAGGCATTATCCATCTTGTAATTAACAGGCCTGGTGGGTGTCAATACACCACACCCAACATGGCTAGCTGATGCGGGATTTGACCATGAGATCCCTGTTTCTCCACCACAGGCGAGGTCGTAGTAGAGGAACAGGGAAGCCATGGAGGCGAAGCTTCCAGAGAGATCGTAACCGTTGAGGCGCATGTACAAATAGGATAAAACACAAATTTCACTCTTCTGCAAATTATGTTTTATGCTGCGACCGTAGACTACAGAGTTGAACACACCAATCCGAACACGATAAACCTCGATAGTATACATTATGTAACACCGGGATAAAAAAAATATTCAGGTTCACGGATCTTGGTACTATTTACCCGATTTCTAGTTTTAATGTGATGGTTACAGTTCAGGTCCAAGTTGGCTTTACAGGTGGTGTCAGGATTGAAAGGAAGTTTAAGAAATCTATGTACAAGCGTATAGAAAGACAAGAGAATGAAAAGATGTTGCTTTAAGCAGATATATACAAAATACTGCAACATCGGTACCAAGTTTTGGATAATGGTGCTGAACCTCGACATAGTCGTTAAGAATTGCAGTATATACAGTACAGTTGTACCCGGTACTTCATTAATTAAATTTTTGATGATTATTCCTATAATTAGTGTATGGAATCTAACATTATTGCGTCTATAGAAATGTTGCCCATCCGTTGAAAGGGACCAGCTCATGGCGAACGTACTGTATACCCCGATATTATGCCTAGCACTTTGTTGAGAGTTGCCTCCACTTACATACAATAAAGTAGAAGAAATAAAACTCCTCTTTTAGCAAAGGTCGTCCTCCACTGATCGATGGTGGTGGATACTGTGAAAGGTGAATCACAATTGCGCCTGATTTAAATTTCGTGAGCGCAAACCCTTTATGACAGAATTTTACGCTGGTTTCTCCACCTACTGATCTGCTCGAGGTCCCCGGGCTGTGAGCCTCCACACACAGTACGCACTTACCCGTTTCTCCTGGTCTCCATTCGTCTGTTATCTTTACTGTACCCTAGTTCACAAGAATCTGAAACACATAAATGCATCGTAACATAAATTGGAAGGTTTGTTGACTGACACATCGTTCATATTTCGTATCATTCAATTATTTTTGGAATTAGCCATACAAAAAACAACAAAGAAAAAAACTACACAAACGGTTATTTTCGATTTCAGCAATATTCATGGATAATGTTTCAAAATCCAACACAAACAAAATTGCGCGCTTCGCTTCAAGGGGCACAACTTTTACAATAACTTGTGATTTGCATCAAGGGAGACAATTTTCTTGATCATTTCACGGAAGGGATGTCCTGATTACTCCTTTTTTGCAACGCAGCATCCCATTCTGTGCAATCAAAGTACCACGAAGACCAAATAAAATAATAAAAAACACTAAGTATGGATTATAAATTAAATCAAGTGTATTTTCAAATAAGAATTATCTCCCAAAAGGGTATTTTTAAAACTGCGATATGAATTTCTTTAAAACTATTTATAATCCACAAAATGATTGAAAGTGACACGGGTCAGGAAGACAACAGAGTGAGCTTGTTCGCTCGGGAGAATGAAAACAATGACATTGATGTCCGAAAACGACACACTGTTTATTTACTTAAGCCATTTTTCGTTCTACAGTGTGCCAAGAAGTTTACAAATATATATATATATAAATAACACCAATAAACATTCCAGAGCGAAGGTTGGCAAGTACGCCGCCATAACACCAATAAACATTCCAAAGCGAAGGTTGGCGAGTAAGGAGGGGAGGAGGGTGGAAACACGTGATGCTCCTCTGTGCTGTTGTAACAATAAAATGGCGACTTGATGAGGTCAGTTTATCACGAGACTTGATGGAATTTGTGAAAAGGTTCATTGGTCCGCGTAAGGCTAATTATAACACTGAAACAAAGAACTGGTCAAGTTGAAACTTAGTCCCCGGTGGAGTTATGTTAACACCAATCAGTCTGAGTGATGTCACTACGCTGGTTGGTGTGATAATTACTTCATAGGCCCCTGTCAGACTGTGGTGAAAAATACCTGGAAAGAATATTTTGCTTCTATAAATGTGGCGAAACCTGTGGTGTAGCAACTCATTAGTTTAAACAATATTTATTGGAACAAATTACATTTAGTGCATACAAAATTGTATACTTACACATAACTCAGTATGGTAAAATATTACACGGCATAACAGTAGAAAAAATTTACAGGAGGGATTTGGCAGAAAGCTCGTCTCCCTAGCTCCTAAATATGCTTAAGGAAGAAGATGGTTAGAATAAGTAACTACAGTTAAAACTAGAAGTCCTGTCACGAACTGTGCGCTTATCTAGGTTTAATTGCGCGTAGGAATTGCGCGCAATTGCCATATCGAATGGCATACAAGGCACGACAGGTTCTCCTGGTTACCAATCGCAAACACAGGCAATGTTTCTGCCAATGGACCTCCGGGTTACCCGGAGGTCCATTGGCTGAAACATTGCTTGTGCACAGGCCATGTGTACAGAATTTGAATTATATTTAAAATAATAAATTTTGATATCGTCTGCGTTGGATAAAGGGTTAAAAGCACTTGGAAATGGACACACACAGTTGGCTAAAATGACTACTGCAGTA
The DNA here is from genome assembly GCA_031216915.1 of Pictodentalium vernedei. Classification (NCBI taxonomy): domain Eukaryota; kingdom Metazoa; phylum Mollusca; class Scaphopoda; order Dentaliida; family Dentaliidae; genus Pictodentalium; species Pictodentalium vernedei. The sequence goes on along the minus strand of CM062289.1, from coordinate 74,129,494 downwards.
CCTTTCCGTGGTCTGTCGCCTGTCGACTTTAGTCGCCTTTCGCGCCAAAAGAGTTGAAGAGACATTTTTCTATTCAGTTATTCTCATTCTTCAGCAATCCAGTCTTTACAAAAACTATATTGACAGGTCTGTTTTTTCGTATACAAGCTGATACTTGGAATTTTGAGATATTGTGTCACGAAAGAAATATGAGTAAAATGTCTGAAAATATGCTAATGAAGCATACATCGATCATGTTAATAACTTCGTTTTTTTCAAAACGTTTTAAAGGTCGTTCAAGTCGGTGATGTTCTATGGTGTGTGTTTGTCCCAGATATTCAAGAAAAACTGACACTTTTTCACTGCAAACCTTGTCAGTATCATGGATGATCGACTCTCTATTGTAAAGAAACCTAACTAATTATTTACAGACAGCACTCCACTTGACTGGGTGTTTAAGGTACAGTACCATATAGGCCCCGGATCACCACGGACCAGTCTGGATGATCCAGGGCCTTATCCTTGACGACGCCGTAGTGGTCCTGGATAGTCCGGGGTCGTCCTTGGCCATCCGGGGTGGTCCTTGGGTATCCGGCATGTCGTCCCGGATATTTTTGACTGTCAAAAACCTCCGGGACGATCCGGGACGAAGATTTAATCCGGGGTAGTCCTTGACCATCCTGAATCATCCTGGACTCCGCCGTGTTGGCAACGGGGTCGTCCTGGACGATCTGTAACTTGAACGGGATGAGCCGGCGTGAACCGTATCGAAACGAGGTAGTCCGGGACAATAAATGACATGCACGATCACGCCGGATCATCCCGTTCAAGTTACGGACCGTCCAGGACAACCCCGTTGCCAACACGGTGGAGTCCAGGATGATTCTGGATGGTCCGGGGTGATCCGGGATGATCCGGGCCCTGTCCGTAGTGATCCCTATTCATCCCTAACTCTGCCGGGTCGATCCGTGACTCCTCCTGGATGGTCCTGGACTGTCCGGGGTGGTCCGTATCGACACTGGCTTGTTGGGTTTTTATAACGCATTGTGGGCAACAATACGCATCCGGGACGGAAAAGTATCGCCGGATCATCCCGGACCACAGTTACGGCAATCCGGGATAATCCTGGGCTATAGATCCGGGACTAGCCTATATGGGACTGTAGCTTTAGCAAATCGAACTGTTATGGTCACATTGGAAACAAAAGTGGGAGTTACAGTTCATAGAGCGTTTCCTTGGTGAGATATATTTATTTATTTATTAGTGTTTAAGGTCACTTATTTATGCACAATGGCTAATCATGATCGTGACAGTTTTACGGGTGGAGGAAGCCGGAGTACCCGGAGAGAACCACCGAGCAACGGCGAGCAACTCTCAGCTCCCCAACATACTAACTCCACACAAGCAGGGTTAGCACTGGTTGAAGACAAGTGTACCATCGACGTGCAGTACGCCTTAGTACACAACGCCACCGTGCCCCACGTGGGCAATGGAGATGAAGTGTCTAGCCCAAGGACACAACGCGGTTGCCGCAGGTGGGATTCGAACCGAGGACCTCTCGACTTGCAGCCTGCACCTCTACCTACTGAGCCACCGCGCTCCCCTCATTGGTGAGATAAAAGATTACAGCATTTGCAACATTACCTGTATGTGAGGAGTTTAATAAAATGCACAGTCGGAACTCGACTCGGAACTTGGTGGAAAGATCTCACTTATGATAGTATTATTATATGCATGCCAGAACGTATAGAGCATCATAATAAATGATAAAACACTCCATAATAGTCGTTTGAGGTTGGATAATAGTTTATCTATATCTGAGACACGTGATGCCCGTTTCTTGAGAACTGTTATATTGATTCGAGGAACTGCGGTACACGTCTTACTTAAATTGAGCCACGATTCCACATCCGGTATAGTCTCACTGTGCCCATTCTTGGAATTCGTATTCAGTTTATCGCATAAGGGCTTGCATATTTTTTGTGTCAAAGTATTGCCTTCTAAAACTGACTTTATAATGTTTTCTCCACGCATGATATTCCATATATTTTCTGTATTGTTCATCAAATACGTGAGATATCTTCCGAGATCTACAGTTTTCTGAAAATCGTTGACGTAAATGAAGGAACCAGGGGGAGCAGCTTCTCATAATCATCTTTTCTCGCCCCCATAACGACCGGGACAGGTCCCATTGCCTTTCCATGTATAAACGGCTTCTCCGTTATGTATTTATACGCAATACAGGTTCTCAAATGAATTACAAGATGAAACCATTTTGAAAATTTTGAAAATCACACTTCAAATACCGGAGATATGATGTCATTTCAGACATGAGTTACCCCCTTCCCCCTTTCTGGTGACAGCCCTATCTCAAAAATTAAATAACATAGAACTATAATAATATATCACAGGCGGTAAATGGAATAGTTGAGAGTGTTACTTCCGACATTTGTTTTAATATTGCTGAAAAAAAACAGAACGCAGTGACGTTAATGATGATGGAGGTCGGAAAACGTTAAATTTATTTTCACTGTATAAAGATGAAATCAGGATATCTTATTGTACTCATCGTCCCGAATAACAAGTTGGAAACATTTCGAAAATTGGACTTCAACTTCCGGAGATATGACGTCAATACCGACAACCCACTCACCCCCACCCAGCCCCACCCCGTTTGATGATAGCCTAAGCTTCCACCCTAAACTACATCATATACTTCTATATTAATATCACGGTCGGCAAGACAAAGGGATGGGGGCAAGGTTTGTGTACATTCCCAAATGGTTGGAAAATTGTTAACGCTATGACGTTATTGGCGATCCAAGTCGAGAAACTCTCCCAGAGGCGGCGGAGCCAGGGGGCACGTTCCCCTCCACGTTTTTTCAACAGGCTGGCCTTCGGGTTGGAGGATGATTAAAGTAGAAGAAACGGACAGGACAGTGACCATACAGCGGCATATTCATCTAAACGAAAGACTATAGCGAGTCATGATATATTTACCGAAAAACGATTGTAACCTTTTTCACACTGAGTCGAACTATGAACTTTGAAAAAGTTTTGAAAATCCGACTTTAACTTCCGGAGATATCATGACCCTCTCACATTTGATGACAGCTCTGGCCCCCAAACTACAGCACATAACACTAGAATATATGATGAGGGCAGTTTCTGTGCAGTTTCATCCAAATTGTCGAAATATTGTTAACGATATGATGTTTTTCGGATGTGACGTTATAGGAGGTCATAGTGTCCAAAATTCAAATGCGTCGGAATTTCGTGAAATGTTGGTATGTTATGCAGCTCCAAAAATTAGGACATAGCTGTTTTTTCGATGTATCGCAATGTTTCCACATTTCACGAAAGGTTAACAAGCTTTTTGTTACATTAATCTAAAAACAACATTCTGATACGGACCCACTCGGTGATGGGTGTGTCTCCCCGCCCCCGCCACAATTTAAGATACTTTCTGTGAAGCAATCCTGTCGACATTTGGCACACTTATAGAGCTTTCTTTCTATTTCTCAGCTAAGGTAGCGATTTTTGATACAGCTGTTCGATCCCAAACAGCGCCCATTTTAGGCGTGTTTCTAAAACTTTTAATTTTAATGTCTGCATCAAGCCTCCCACTTTCAACTTTTGTAAAACCCATCTCCGACAAAAATCATATCTAAAATGTGTTATCGACCTGGAAAATTGTTAACGGTTTTATGGCCGAATTTTCGTGCGATGTTATTGACCTCCCCGTTACCAAAAACTAAATGTCGGCCGATTTTAACCCTTTGAACCCTACACGCTAAAAACTAAAGTGTTAAAAACTACACTTGAAGTGCTGTATTTAACACTTACTAAGTGCTGAACTACACTTGAAGTGCTGTATTTAACACTTACTAAGTGCTGAACTACACTTAAAGTGCTGTATTTAACACTTACTAAGTGCTGAACTACACTTGAAGTGCTGTATTTAACACTTACTAAGTGCTGAACTAGCACTTTGTTTAAGTGCAGATATCCCAGAACTTGACAGAATACCATTTGACAAGTGTAATGTCGAGACACTTAAAAGGAAACAATGCAGATGACGCGGATCAGGCTCGAACTCTCGCGCCTGATCCGCGTCATCTGCGTTGTGTCCTTTTAATTATGTACCCACCAAGCGCAAATCAAATTATGGACGATTCTGGAAGAACCACCAATGCTAGACACATGGGAAGTGCCTTCCATTCAAGTTTCAGATGTCTGACGATTGTAATGTCTAAGTGCTTAAAGCATTGCACTTTGAGTGTTAAAATCAAACCCTAAGAGTTAGAATGGGTTTAACACCTTGAAAGTGTCAGTTTTAACACTTTAGTTCTTAGTGTGTAGCGGCCGTTTTTTTCGGCCTGCAACATGATACGTCATAACGCCATTAAATAGGATGGCTATTCACTAAATGAGTGGGGTAAACCAATCAATATTTTCAACGTGCAGCCCCGCGGCTGCACGTTGAAAATATTGATTGGTCTACCCCACATAATGAATATGGACTCTTCTAATTGCTGCCATTGAACTGGCATGGAAGATACCACTAGAGTTCATTTTATTTATTTATTGGTGTTTAAGGTCATTAGAGTTCAAAGGGTTAATAACTTTTTAGTCCGTTGTAGACTTAAAAAAATTTAACAGAAAGCTGTTCTTAAGGTTTTCCATATATCGCCATTTTTAAGATTTTAACGTCACTTCAAATGTTGGCTTCTATGGACCTTTTTCATTAAAAGCTCTGATTTTCAAACAAGCATACTTTTCTGTTAGTATTACATACATCTACAAAATTTCACACCATAACGTTGATAATGTTATGTCCGTTTTAGAGCTGAAACGGTTAAGGGGTTTTCTTGATCGATTAATCGCGTGGATTAACCTTGGTTAAACGATTAATCACTTGTACAAATAGATATCTGAATAACTGCCATACCGTTGATGATTTACAGCATGAACCCTTTACCCAACGTAACAAACAAAACCGACTGGGCCTATATACAAAAATCTCCATTCAAATTCATTGTTTTCAATTTTTGTCTCAAAACACAGCTTATGATCCCTCATTGGAACGAGCTCGTTCCAATGAGGGGTCATAAGCTATGTTTTGGAGACAAAAGCTGAAATTTTTTAGTAATTCATGAATTTATTTTACAAGTATCGTCTGCTACCCGCAATGGGTTAAGGGTTAAGAATGACTATGTCCAGCCACTGATACATTATAATGGTCATGCAAGTGAACAAGTATGTCAGCAAGTAACTTGCATGCTTTACTCTGTCTCATATAATTGATGTGAGTCAGTTTGACAATGTTTGCCTGTTTTGGAGCAAGTTTGTTCCTTTGTTAACCCATGTAATACAGTAGTTAAAAAGGAAAGGTTAATCGATCAATTACTTTTTGGATCGATCAAGATGCTGATCATTGATTAATCGAATAATCGGTTAACCGTTTCAGCTCTAGTCAATTTCAGATTTCAACCTTAACCCAAAATAATGTCAAATTGTCTTTTCCACGGTTTCATATTGACCGCGTTGTTGAACTTTTCTGGGGCGCGGTGGCGTCGCGGTAAACCGGTTCTCGTCAGATCACCGAAGTTAAGCAATGTCGAGCGCGTTTAGTAGTTGGATGGGTGACAATTTCAGCGGCTGATTCGCGCTCCCACGTTGTGTCCTTGGGCAAGGCACTTAACCCCGGTTGCTTACATGGGAGTACGATGACGCTGTGTACTAAGGCGTACTGCACGTCGATGGTGCGCATGTCTTCAACCAATCTAACCCTGGCGGTGCAGAGGTCAGAGTTACAATGTTGGAGAGCTGGCAGCTGCTCGTCGTTGCAATGGCGGATACAGAGGGGGCGGTGGGGCGGTCCCCCCCCCCTTTAGCTCGTGTTTGTCTCGCATGTAGGGCGTAGCCAGGATTTTCATTTGGGGACAATACATGAATTGAAGTAAAAACATACAACGACATTAATTTTCTCCATCACCATTCGCTATGGAAAACAAATATACCGTTGAAATTATGCAAAATATATCTACTGGTCGCCTTCATTTATAGCGTCACCGACACAGCATGATTTTGAGGTGTTACATGCCCCTAGCCTCAGGTAACCCATGGCTATGCCAATTATGGGTTAGGATCTTAATTGGCATATATAGTCATGGGGTACCTAAGTCTAGAGGGCTGACTTCTGAAAACTTTCAAACGCTGGCAGATCGCAATGTTCTCCTGAGGTTAAGTCGGTTATGACTGTAAACAGTGTGTCCAAAATACAATATTATGGTAAACGGATCTGAAGAGCATATTTCAAATTTTCTAATTCTGTCTTGAACGTATGGCAGAATTTGAAATTCTGAAACATGCTGTTTAAAAAGTGTTAATTAACCGTTCAAAAATTCAAGAGGATTTCCACCCCAGAAGCCACCAGAATGCCCCATTTGGTCGCTCATTTCCAAAAAATTTCTGGGGGAGAATCACCCCAGACCCCCCTACAAAAACTCGTGCCTTTGGCACTCGCGGCAGATGTCTTAGGCATCTGCACGATTCGCCCCCCCCCCCCCCCCCTTGAGAATTCCTGTATCCGCCACTGCGTCGTTGCTCGGTGGTTCTCTCTGGGTACTCCGACTTCCTCCACCCGTAAAACTGTCACGGTCGCGGTTAGCCATTGTGCATAAGTATGTAGTAAATAATAAATAATGTTGAACTTTCATTCTCGAAATTTTGGAATTATAGTCTTCAATAAAGAAAACATCTAAAAATGCAATCAGTTGTTAGTCGACGAAAAATTCGCCTGGGACCGCCGTTAGGGTGACGGTCGGGCGTTACATTGCAAAACTGTAAGTTCGTCCGATTTCCATGAAATTTTAGTATGTTTTACAGCTTGCAAAATAAAAAAAATACCTGTTTATGGAATTTTTTATTTAATGTCATTTTCGATGTTTTAACGTCAAATGGAGTTTTTGGTATCCAAAACACACATCGCACACCTACAACCATTACCATAGCACTTACAAAGATCAAACTTCTCATGTTGGCGTAGCAGTAATTTCTTTCGAGCATTGCCAAGTTTCTTTGTGATTGACGCAAAACCTTTTAGAGTGACAACGCAAATAACGCAAAAAAAGGGAAAAATACACCTTTTCGTGTTGCATGCGTACAGCTGTGGCCAGAGCACCTGTGGGCACCAAATATCTCATGTCGACGCAGTAGTGGCATTTCTGAGGCATTGCAAGTTTATTTCCAATTGACACAAAACATTTTTCGTATGTAACAGTACGTGGAGAGTTTATTATCACTAAATCACCCGCAGAGTGGAGTGGAGATTCCACCCAAGCAAAAATTGCAAATTTGCTGCAAAGCATAACCAGCACAAGCAAAGTTTCAGCCAATGGACCTCCGGGTTAAACCCGGAGGTCCATTGGCTGAAAGATTGCTTGTGTTTTTTGTCCACATGTACATAATTTGAAAGTTATAGCTTGGGTGACAACCCCACTCCGCGGATGATTTAGTTACAATCCACTCTACACGTACTGTAACGTCAACAAATGGGGAAAATATCACTTTCAGGTTATATCACGCCTAGAGACACAACAGTAGCACTTACAGCGACCAAATATCGCATATCGAAGAGGCAGTGACAGTTCTGAAGCATTGCTGAGTTTGTTTGCGATTGACGTACAACTTTTTACGTTATGGTGTTATTTTCGACACTTTTATGTCATATTAGGTTTTGGTGCTCAAAACACGCGTGAAACGCCTGCAGCCATTACCATAGCACTTACAGAGCTCAAACCTCTCATGTTGGTGTTGCAGTAATTTTTCCCAGCATTGCCAAGTGAATTTATGATTGACGCAATACTTGTCGAGTTTCAATGCATGTAACGCGACAGCTATTCCCAGAGCACTTACGGAGAACAAACATCCTATACGAAGCAATGACAGTTCAGAGGCATTGCCAAGTGTATTGGAGATTGACACTGAGGTGTCATAACCAATGTTTTTGAGACAAAAATGAAAAAAAGTTGTTATTCAAGAATTTTTTTTTTTTTTGCAAGTGTCATCTACTTTTCATGTTAGGTAAAGGGTTAACCCTTTACCCAACGTAACGGTCAAAACCGGCCAGCGCTATTCTCAAAAATCACCTATTAATTTTAATTATTTTTTCATTTTTTGTCTCAAAAACATAGGTTATGACCCCTCATTGGAACGAGCTCGTCGAGCTCGTTCCAATGAGGGGTCATAACCTATGTTTTTGAGACAAAAAATGAAAAAAAATAGTTATTCAAGAATTTTTTTACAAGTGTCGTCTGCTTTTCATGTTAGGTAAAGGCTTAAAATGAAATCGGATTCTCATAAAAAATTTCTCTATTCTGTTGCGCTAAAGAAAATTAGAAGACACCTTATTTTTAATTTTTCGATTTATCCCCGTTGTTGACCTTTTTACGTGAATTAACGTTTTAGCACTTTTTTTTATCTTTTATGACCTCAGAACGGCAAAACGGTGACACGGATATCCCACTTATTACTGTACCCACAACTTTGAATCTTCGTGACTTGTTCACGCTTGGGAGATCTAGCGTACGCCATTTTAATATTTTCCAATTTGAACCTTCATCCAAAACAGCGTAATTTCTAACGCTTTTTCTTACTCTTTTAATATCAATGCCTGTATTAACCCCCCCCCCCCCCGGTATAACACCACATTGAAGGACAATACAGTGTAGGCTGATCATAGGACGGATGGTGGTGACTATGGACAAGTGAACAGTGGTGACCTTGAAGCTACGAAGGAACTGATTTGGGCTAGGAGCCATAACTATCATCTAAAAGTGTATCCTTAAATAGTAAAAAAAATTAAGCCTCCCTCCCTGCCACCTCCCTATAATACCAGTGGGTGTAAAGTAAATGGGTAAATTCTCCTGAGAAAACCTGCTATTTGCAGTAGGGTAAATACGCCTTATTAGTGAAGCAAGGGTTTCTAGAGCTATTTTTTATTGAATGATATTAGGCACCGCCGACGTCATCACAACGTTAAAAACGACACGTTGTTCAGTACCTGATGGAACAGCCTCGAGCATATCTAACACACCTTAACCCTTTGATTAACATGAAAAGCAGACGACACTTGTACACAAAATTCTTGAATAACTAATTTTTTTAATTTTTTGTCTCAAAAACATAGGTTATGACCCCGCGTTGAACTCGTTCCAACGAGGGGTCATAACCTATGTTTTTGAGACAAAAAATGAAAAAATGATGAAAATTAGTTGGCGATTTTTGAGAATAGCGCTGGCCGGTTTTGGACGTTACTTTGGGTAAAGGGTTAATCGGCGTTGCATACTGTCCACGACCTTCCTAATTTCTCTCACTGTGATGTCTCATTTCTCTATAAGCACGCGGCAGTGAAGTGGTCAATAGCCAGCAAATATTCACCTGTTTCAAGGATGTATGCCCGATCGGATAGAGGAATGCAGAATGTCACAATATGAGCTATTCGTATACCCACATGTATTATAGGAGGTGGGGGGAGGGTGCTTAACTTGTTTTGGACAGTATATATCACCGTGTTATAGGTATCCTCAAATATCTGTTTGTGCCTTTGTGCTGTATGTGTTGTGCGCACATTGTGCACTAGCACACAAGCAAAGGTCGGCACATCTGCAGTAGTGGTCTTGAAGCTATGAAGGGTGTGGAGGAGGTCTAGAAGTCAGGATCTCAATAGGGCTGGGAGCCGTAACTATCATCCCTTTACCTAACGAATCGCCCGCATCCGCCTGCGTAATATGCAAATTCAGCAGTTGAAAAAATATTATTTTTCAAAAACTTTCAACAAAACCATATCATGTGACCCCTCGTTGGAACGAGCTCGTCGAGCTCGTTCCAACGAGGGGTCACATGATATGGTTTTGTTGAGATTTGTGGAAAAATTTGAAAAAATGGTATTTAAAATAATAAATTTTGATATCGCCTGCGTTGGGTAAAGAGTTAAAAGGTATTCTCAAATGCCTATGCCTATGTGCTACACGTGATGTGTACACATTGTGCACTTCCTCCCAAACATATCTAGGCATGTCAGAATACTTTTGGGAGGCCGGGGAAGTCCCAACATAGACAAGACTGGCCAATGAATGGAGAGCAAGGTATAGATAGAATAAACTAGGATAGATAGAATCAGATCTCCAGTTTAACCCTTTACCTAACCTGAAAAGCAGACGACACTTACAAAAATAATTCTTAAATAACTAATTTTTTTCATTTTTTGTCTCAAAAACATAGGTTATGACCCCTCGTTGGAACGGGCTCGACGAGCTCGTTCCAACGAGGGGTCATAACCTATGTTTTTGAGACAAAAACTGAAAAAAAATAATGAACATTAATTGACGATTTTTGAGAATAGCGCTAGCCGGTTTTGGCCGTTACGTTTGGTAAAAGGTTAATAGAATGCGCCTTATAGCATTACGTGCAACTCTTATAAGCCCAAGAACGGGCTTCTCCAAGTCCATTTTGGTGCTTTTAGACACGTTTTGTTTTCGGATCTATTTTGGGTAATTATATATGCTTGTGTAGAATCAAACGCACCCACCGGACACACACCGTTCTTTTAGAAGAGAGTTGGGTCACACAGCAACCACGTACTATCAGAAAAACCAAGATAGCTCTTCCAGTATACAAAATGGACGACCGAAACACGTGTCACTCTAACAACACTCGCTGCGCAGGCGCACCAAGACCACGTATCAAGATGGGGATGAGTTCACAATATGGCCGCTTACGCGGGCTATCACGACAATCAAACATGACGTAAGTAGGTCATGTGGGTACGTCACTTGAGATCCCACAATGTAGTACGATCTTCACATCTCCTACTACTCTTACCCCAGAAGCTTCAAGATATAGCACTTATATAATATCATACATCCATAAATTAGTTCTTGAAGGGGCAAATTGCACCATTTATTTGAACATTTTCCCGAATTACTTAACACTATGGCGTCTACCCCTCCCCCCCTCCCAACGGTCGCAAAAAGTCAAAATTAAATTTCCTTGTACGAACTTGCAATCGTGACAGCTAATAGTCCAAGTGGCCCCAAAACCAGACTTGACAATTTTTTTCTTAAATCATACTCCATATACCGGATATATGACCTAAACAACGTCGGGCCTATTTCCTCCCTTCCGGTTTCAGAAATACCCACCACCCCCACCCCACCCCCACCCAAAGTACAGGACATAGCACTATAATCATATAACACATCGCTAAAAGAAAAGGCTCAATTGCCTCCTGTGTTTCCACCTTGTCGGAAATTCGTTCAGGCTATGACCTCCTACCTTCCCAAAGTCGGAAAACGTCCAAATTAAATTCCATTGAACAACCTTGAAATCAAGGCACATTATACCAAAACTAGAGCTCCCCAAAACAGACTTGAAATCAAGGCACATTATACCAATACTAGAGCTCCCCAAAACAGACTTGAAATCAAGGCACATTATACCAATGCTACAGCTCCCCAAAACAGACTTGAAATCAAGGCACATTATACCAATACTAGAGCTCCCCAAAACAGACTTGAAATCAAGGCACATTATACCAATACTTGAGCTCCCCAAAACAGACTTGAAATCAAGGCACATTATACCAATACTAGAGCTCCCCAAAACAGACTTGAAATCAAAGCACATTATACCAATACTAGAGCTCCCCAAAACAGACTTGAAATCAAGGCACATTATACCAATACTTGAGCTCCCCAAAACAGACTTGAAATCAAGGCACATTATACCAATACTAAAGCTCCCCAAAACAGACTTGAAAACATTCTTAAAATCATACATAATATCACTTGCAGCAAATATTACGTGAACAACGTTGGAGGTACACCCTCGCTTCCGCTTACAATCCTACTCCAACAAATACATAACATACCGCTATAATAATATCACACACTGCAAACAGTGTTACGGCATTAATTTCCCATTACTTTAATATTGTTGAAAATTACGTCATACTATCAGGTCTTACCCGACGAGGGTCGCAAGGCACATCATAGTACTCGTGATTTTTGAAAATCACACCTCACATACCTCATATGTAACGTAAACAACATCGATCCTACCCCCCTCTCTTCCTGGGGCGCGGTGGTGATGCGGTAACCCGTTCTCGTCAGATCACCGAAGTTAAGCAACGTCGAGCCCGGTTAGTCCTTGGATGGGTGACCGTCTGAGCGATCGATTCGGACTCCCGCGTTGTATCCTTGGACAAGGCACTTCACCCCGATTGTCCACATGGGAGCACGATGACGCCGTGTACTAAGGCGTTTTGCATGTCGATGGTGCGCATGTCTTCAACCAATCTAACCCTGCCTGTGCTGTAGATCGGAGTTACGATGTTGGGGAGCTGGCAGCTGCTCGTCGTTGCTCGGTGGTTCTCTCCGGATACTCCGGCTTCCTCCACCCGTAAAACTGTCACCGACACGATATGACCTTGGCTGTTAATGTGACGTTAAACCCTAATAAATAAATAAATAAATAAATAAATACCCCCTCTTCCCGTGACTGCCCTGCCACCCACAGTCCTTCATATACCACTATATGGGTTAATTGCCAATTTATATCTACATTGTCGGAAATTAGTTGCGCTATTTTGTTTTAGCCATCGGTCGTGAGAAAACATAAAATTTACGTTTCATTAGGGAGATCCGCAAGTATACAGAAGAAGTCTCCTTGGTTACGAATCGAAATTAAGTATTTTTTATTGTTTACTAATCATATATATTTCATTTTCAGGTTAGTTTATTCAACTTTGTGGGGAGTTAGTTTAGTATAGTAACTGGGACAAAGTTAGGAGGTCTTAAATAAAACTGTGAGCGCTAAGTTGTCGAACGGTTCGTCGTGTTGCCTTTTGTCGCGTGTTTACAATTTTCCCTGTCCGATCGCGTAATTTTGTCTTCATGATGGCGAGCAAGTCTGTTCAGACGGAGGTAAGTATGGAGGTAAATACGTGTAATATCGCGGTCCAGGTTAACGGTGCCAACGGGGTAAGTATTGGTGTGCAGACAGAGGTCACTGGGGGTGTCGGTCAGAGCCGGGTTGGTGGGGCCACCGGTGGCGATATTGGGCTTGAAGTTTGTAAACAGTGTTCTATGATGTATGGGGACTGTCGCTCGATGGGATATGGAGAGGTATGTGCAAACTGTCAGGAAATCCTCCGCCTACTTGAGACAATTGTCAAGTTTGAGGGGGAGATTGCTGAGCTGAAGGGAAAACTTGGTAGGGCGGGGCTGTCTGGAGTTACGCCTGTGAAAGTGGCTTTCCGAGAAGGATGGAAGGTTGTCGGTGGTTCCAAGAGGAAACATGGGGGTAGAACCTTTGATGTGAATGAGGTAGGTGATGAGGTGGGGGCTGCTAGAAAAGTACGTAGGACAGATGAGGGGGGGGGGGGGGGGGGCCCAGGCCGGAGCAATGCTGTAAAGCGTTTGGCATGGACTATCAAAAGTGGTAGGATGGGGGGCCAGAGAAGCAGGTAGATAGGGGTGTAAAGACCAAAGGCAGTGGGGAGTGCAGCACCAGAAACAGATTTGATGTGCTCGATTCGGAAGAGACAGAGGAGGAGATGGAGGTAGTTGCAACAGATAGTAGCTTGGGGCCTAGGCCAGGAAAAAGGAGGAGGGATCCGGGGGAAGACCAGGGGAGTAGTCCAGGTAGTTCAGAGCCTGGAAAGAGGCGGAGGGACAAGGATAGGAGTAATCCTAGGTCAAAGATACCGATACCGATATTCATTCCGAGTGGGGCTGTTGGAGAGGAAGAGGACGCTGTAAACAATAGGAGACTAGAGGAGATAAATAGGGCGAGGGCCAAAAGTAAGTTGGTGGTTGCGGGAAGTAGCATAGTTCGGGGGATCGACAAGGTTGTCTGTGGTCCGGACAGTAAAAATAGAACAGTTCTGTGCTTTCCGGGGGCTAAAGTGGAGGACCTGAGGGATAGAGTGGACGGTATTGTAGCTGGGTCGGGGCCTGATCCAGTAGTGGTATTACATGTGGGGTCCAATAACATCAGGGAGAGGAAATCAGTTCGTTTGGTGGACACATACAAGGACCTAATTAGTAAGCTACTTAGCAGGAATGCTCGGATCATCGTTTCAGGGGTGCTCCCCGTTATGGGTGGTGGGAATGAGAGGAACTCACGGATTATGGCACTAAACGAGGAGCTGGAAGAGCACTGCAAAGACTTGGGAGTACATTTCATTGACCACTGGGATTCATTCTGGGGACAAGGAGAGTTGTATGGGCGAGACGGATTGCATTTAAGTAGGATGGGTACAGACCTGCTGGGCCAAAAAATTCTACAGGTGGCTGGGCCTTTTTTGGAGAAAAGGGGGGTAGGGGACCACAGCCGATAACCCAGAGGGGCACAAATGCTGGGAACATAGGAAGAACAACAAACATGCACAATACAGGGACATACCAGGGTTATAATAATGTGCCAGTGATGACAAAAAAACAAAGATTCATTAAGTTTGGGTACTGCAACATCCAGGGTCTGCACAAGAAAGTAAGCGAAATATCAACAATGATGGACGAAGGAGACTTCGATATAATGGGTCTAAGTGAGACGTGGATACGACGGGATGAGCGGGTTGATCAGATAAAGGGTTGCGTGTGGATAGGAGCTGGGCGAACTGAGGGTCAGAAACGGGGTGGGGGTGTTGGCATCTACGCTAAAGAGGAATTACAGCCCTCACTGATTACAGATCTCACAGAAGCAAGGACTCAGATTCCAGTATCCAACGAAATAGTATGGGCAAAAATCAAGTTAGGAAGCAGGAGTGTTGCCGTTGGTGTTGTATACTTAGCAGTGGAGGGAAGTAAGCCCGAGTGGAATGATTCAATATATACAACTCTTAGATCGAACATCACAGAGCTTGGTAGCAGAGGGTTCAGTATTGTCCTAATGGGTGACTTCAATGGGCACATCGGGGATAAGGAGGAGGGCATACAGGGAGGTGATAGGAAAATTAACACGAATGGGAGGAAGATGTTGGACCTATCAAAAGAGCTTGGTTTAAAGATCCTGAACAGGGATGCGAAATGTAAGGGTAAATGGACCTGGGAGAGGAACGATAAGAAAACAATAATTGATTATATACTCACTGACATTGGCGTATGGAGGGAGGTTATAGATGTAGAAATAGATGACGAGGGAAAAAATGACTTAGGTAGTGATCACAACCTGATAACAGTTAAGATTGTGGGCAAAAAGACGAATAGAGACAGAAATACCTTCAAGGAAGTTTGGGGACTAAAACAAGGAGCCGACTGGAAGCAGTTTCGGGAAAAACTAAAACCAAATCTTGATTGTATACCTAGGGATGCAAATGTCCAGAGTATTTCAGATGGCATAGTAAATAGCCTAACAGAGGCAGGGAAGGAGTGTATAGGAAGGGTGAGGGTCCCAACGAGAGAGCTTGGATACAGGGTTAACGAGGGACTGAAAAAGGCTATAAAAGAAAGGAAGGTAAAATGCGCTGCTTACAGAAGAAGTAGGAAGCTTAAAGGGGTGGATAACAATGACACGAGACTAATGAAAGGAGAATATGAACTGGCACGGAAAAAGGTGAATGAGATAAAGAATAATAATAGGAAGGAGCTCAATTGCAGTCTTGCCAGAACAATAAAGAAAACGGGGGGTTCGAGCTCAAACGTATTTTGGAACTGGGTAAATAAACGGGGGAAAAGTAGTGTAGAGAGTATCAAAGTGGATGGGGAAAGTACAGAAGATAAAGGCCGTATCGCTTCAGAGTTAGTCAAGCACTGGGAAAACATAAACGATAGGCGATGGGGCAGTGGGTCCCCACCAAAAAGAAATACACTGGTGGAGGAGAACCTATCCAATCGTGTTTGTAGCGAAATAACGACAGAAGAAGTGCGGAACGTGGTCTCGAAATTAAAAAATGGTAAAGCGGGAGGGACTGATGAAATTCCGAACGAATTCCTCAAAAATGGAGGGGAGGCACTTATTGAAGTCCTGACAAACCTTTTCAACCTGGCTCTGCGAAAGCAAGAGGTCCCCAGAGAGTGGAGGGAAAGTAAGGTGTCGTTTATACACAAAAAGGGGGATAAGGAAGTTCTAGATAACTATAGGGGGATATCAGTTAGTAGTAACATCGGAAAAGTATTCTGTAAGGTCATATACGGTAGACTAGAGGAAGTTATTGAAGAGAAAGGTTTTTTAGGAGAAATTCAAAATGGTTTCAGGAAAGGACGAAGAGTCACTGATCACCTATTTACACTCACCCAACTGATAGAATCAACAAAGGCTGAAAAGAAAAAGATGTTTCTGGCATTTCTAGATGTGAAAAAAGCGTACGACCGAGTGTGGAGGGAAGGTATGTGGCGAAAGCTCGAGGGCATCGGACTGGGGGGTGACTTTGTGGGAATCATGAAAGCACTGTATACAGATGTGCAAAGCCAACTCAGTCTAGGAAGTATCACTACAAAACGAGTCCCTATGGATATAGGCCTCAAGCAGGGGTGTATCTTTTCACCGATTTTGTTTGCATTGTATGTTAAAGATTTAGGGGACGAACTAATTCAGAGTGCGGAGGGGGTAAATGTTGGAGACATAAAGATACCAGGTTTATTCTTTGCGGACGACATGGTGTTAATGTCTAGAACTGAACAGGGGCTAGAGAAACTGCTGGAAATTGTTGGTAGATATGGGAACACTTGGCGGCTCGAACTAAATGAAAATAAAAGCAAGGTAAAACCCGTTGGACGCAAGGTAGATATGACGAAGAGATGGAGAGTGGGGGAGTTCTCAATCCCCGAAGGGGAAAGCAAACAAATCACTGTAGGAGAAACGGGAGAGTATGAGTATCTAGGGGTAAGCATAAATATAACGGGAAGAGGGGTGTACAGAAATTACTCAGCCAAACTGATTCTGAAGGGGAAAAGAATTCTGAACCAACTAAAACTTTTAGGAAAAAATAGTTTCAACAAGGTCTTTGTGGGGAAAACACTGTGGGAGAGGGTGGGTTTACGAAGTATAACGTATGGCACGGACGTGATTCCATTTAACCAAACCGTTATTAAGAAGTTGGAAAGTACTCAGAATGATGCCGGCAGATGGATAACAGGGTCGAGTAATGCTGCAGCTTTGGAAGCAGTAAGGGGGGAGCTTGGGTGGATGAAAATCAAGGACAGGGTAGATTTGGGAAAACTGTGTTACTTTAACTACTTGAGAAACCTGCCTGACAACCGGTGGTGCAAATTGATGCTCGATACCATTTGGAATTCTAATATAGAAACGGGGTGGTCAAAACATGTGAGGGAACTAATGGACAATTACTCTATAGAGGTCACAAACATAGAAGTAGGAATGAAAGAAGGCAAAAGGTTTGTCAAAGAGAGAGTCATGGAAGATTGCAATCGAAACTGGCGAGCAGGGGTTAGCGTGAAAAGATCACTGCAGGGGTTACAATATAAAGAAAAGCCAGCTTTTGAGAAGTACCTAGATG
Source organism: Pictodentalium vernedei (assembly GCA_031216915.1). Classification (NCBI taxonomy): domain Eukaryota; kingdom Metazoa; phylum Mollusca; class Scaphopoda; order Dentaliida; family Dentaliidae; genus Pictodentalium; species Pictodentalium vernedei. The sequence continues at coordinate 74,111,991 of CM062289.1, read as the reverse complement.
GCACCTTTGGAGGGTCACTGCTGTTCAAACTGAGATCACTGGAGCTTCGGGGAAAAATTGGGAGAGATGGGGAAAAGGGATGCCAAATGTGCCACTCTGGAGTAGTGGAGACCCTGGAACATTTTCTCTTGGAATGCCCACAGTATATACCTCATAGAATAAAATTTACTGGAAGAATAATGCAGAAGTGGGGTGAAGAAACAAAGGATAGATGGCTGAAGGGGGACACGAGGGAGAGGGTAGGAATGCTTATTGAAGAAATTGAAAAAGAGGAAGTGAGGGACACTATTAAGCAGTTTATATCTGAATGCTGGGAGGAGAGGAGGGGAAGAGGGGGTGGGGTGCAGGGGGAATGATGGCCTTCTCTTATGAGGACCGCGACAAATCAGCGGCTGGCCAAAGAGTTATTATTATTATTACACGAACATTAACAAAAAGCCGAAAGCGACTTTTGTCACCTATTTTATGATGATTATCTGTACGTTCTGGTATGCGCAGATCAAACCTACCATCTGATTAATTGTTGGAAAGGGCTCAGAGAGCCCTTTCCAACAATTAATCATATGATAGAGTTTCAAGTATGTCATAAATTTTATTAAACTTCCTCGCATACAAGCGTACATAGAGGTCCTCCATATATGGCTAAAGTGGGCGTGGAAATAAAAGGGTTAAATCAAGGCATATACTACTGCTCGTGGTCCCAAAATAGGGTGGACAACAGTTCGAAAATCAACCTTCACATACTTGACATATCACGTAAGGAACGTTCGCGGTAACCTTTCCCTTCCCGTTACAGCCCTTACCCAAATATTATATCATATGGCACTCTTATTATTTACTTATTATTTATTTATTTGAATTTATTTGTTTAACGGGCGAAGAAAGCCGGAGTACCCGGAGAGAACCACAGAGCAACGGCGAGCTACTGTCAGACGTCCCAACGTATTAACTCCATACAAGCAGGGCTAGCACTGGTTGAAGACAAGTGCACCATCGACGTGCAATACGCCTTACTACAGAGCGCCACCGTGCCCCCACATGGACAGTCAGGATGAAGTGCATTGCCCTAGGACACAATGCAGTACCCCTGGCGGGGATCGAACCATGGACCTTTCAGTTTGAAGTCCAATGCCGTAACCACTGAGCCACAGAGCTCCCTGGCAATATCATAATATCATACGATAACATTATTAATTTAAGGGGCAAATTGCACCATTTGTTTCAAAATTTTCGGAAATTACTTAAAGCTACAACGTCTTATGCACCCACGCTCGCAAAAAACGTCCAACTTAACTTTCATTGCACAAAGATAACGCGAAGGCACATTACAGTGCTCGTGATGTTTGAAATAAAATTTCGGGTAAAACTACACACTTACCTCCATCTACTTCTCCTCATCGCTGTATTGTGACCGTAATTATACCTTTTTCGTCCAGCTGTTACTCCATTTGTAAGAACGCATGTGTCACGTATGGCTGCCCATCCCAACACTATTACAAAGGGCGACATATTTGCCGCAGTCCAGTTCACTCACACAGTTCGCGTTTTCACATTAGAAAACGGAATCCCCAACACACTTTGACTGAGCAGAAAAACTGTCGACATTGCCATCGGTTTTGGCGAACAACTGTAAGTATTTTTAACTCATTGTATTCGTTGCCGGTAGGTCTGCTCATCGTGCACAGAAAAACTGGCCTCCGACAAAACCGGCCTCTTCCCAAACAAGTCACCAGCCAAACGCAATACAAACTTTTCAAGACCCGCACACCCCTACTCCCACCAAGTATCATATGTTGTCAGTGCCGGACGCATAGCAAGGATTCTTTACTGGGGAACCTTTGTCTTCTTTGGGTGGTCTGCCGGACAAGCATTACACCCTATGTATGAGGCTCTTGATGGGGTTCTGTGAACTATCCAAAGAAAAACGATAGAAATTATGATTTTGCGCGACGTGACAGAATGGGACAGCTAAGTCCCTTTCCACCCAGGGCTGGCACGGCTTCTTTTCCATGTTTTTTTCGGAGTCTGGTTTGGGGAAAATCTTGGGGGTGGGGGGTGCTTTCGATCAAAATATTTGAGCCCGGTTACGGCGGAACTGTGGCGCCCTTTGGGCGAATTTGTGTGTCCAAACTGGTAAATTTCGTTTGCTTGAAATGTGGACTTATTTATCCGCACACTCGTATTGTTGATGATGTCACGGTCAAATGAAAAACATCAACAACACACTATTTAACACTATATCACTTGAGTAAAAATGAGGGTTTCTGCGACACAAAACGATATTATTATTTGATATTTCAGTTACATTGGTGTACTTTTGTTTCAGGGTCGAGGCACAGTTGGGCTGACCAACGGTGCTCGCACAAACCTTACGTATCTCGCGCCGGTATCCCGAACTCTTTCGACAAAAAAGTGTTCACTGATTTTCTTCCATCTTCTATGATATAATTCTATAATATATTGCCCCATATGTACTTTCGTACCGTACTCTATTCTCTGGTGGTACAAATTTATTTATGAAAAAAAAAAAATTTTAGTTCGAATAGGATCATATAACTGCTCAGACGATTTACCTGTGTGGTGAACCTGCAATAGAGAAAGAACCCGCAATATTTGGAAATTGACGATTCCGTGAGATATGTGTGTTTTAGCCTTGCAAAAGAGCTGACCAAGTGGAGGGTGTTCCAAGAGAATCACCTCGAGATATCCGACCAAATGCAGGGACACATCACCAGAAACTTAACCATTTACCCCCAAAAACGTCCAAAACCGGTCAGCGCTATTCTCAAAAATCGGCAATTAATCTTCATTATATTTTCATTTTTTTGTCTCCAAAACATAGGTTATGACCCCTCTTTGGAACGAGCTCGTTCCAATGAGGGGTCATAACCTATGTTTTTGAGGCAAACGTGAAAAGAATTATAGTTTTTCAAGAAGTTTGTTTCCAAGTGTCATCTGCTTTTCATGTTAGGTAGAGGGTTAACCGGAAACAGCTATATAGATCAGAGCAGAGCTATCCAGGACGAACCTAGGTGTTTTACCGTTCTGGTGCCACCACAGACGTCGAAGTCTGTTATGTCTTCCAGTTCCGTGGCATATCATGGTTAATCCGGGATCTCGGGAGACTTACCTCGCTCACATCGTATCACCTCGGAAGAGATCGAAATGCCTGGAGAAAACTGATCTGCATTCATTTTTACTCCGATATGTCAGAATAGATTTTTACAAGAATTTAATTCGTGAAAATGCTTTCAGAATAGTAGAAACAAATAAGCACAATAATATGCAGTTAATACCAATATTAATTTTACTTTGAATACAAATAATTCTTGATTTTGTTCACAATCGCGTGTGACGGTAATGATCCCGAGCAAGGGCTTCCAAGCCAACCCAAGATTAAAATCGGGGATCGCGGTGGCTCAGTGGTAGACTGTTGGACCTCTATGATAGAGGTCCCGAGTTCGATCCCCGTTCGGGATGACCCACGTTGTGTCCTTGGGCAAGGCACTTTATCCCGGTTGCCTAATGGGGGCCGTGTACTAAGGCGTACTGCACGTCGATGAAGCACATAATTGTAACCCTGCTTGAGCCGAGCTTGAACAGAGTTAGAATGTTGAGGAGCTGCCAGTTGCCCGTCGATGCTCGGTGGTTCTCTCCAGGTACTCCGGCTTCCTCCACCCGTAAAACAGTAGCGTCACGATTAGCCATTGTGCATAAGTATGTGACATTAAACACCAATAAATAAATAAGTTATTATTATTTTTATTATTTTTATTATTATTATTATTTTATTTTATTATTATTATTATTATTATTATTATTATTATTATTATTAAGACTCTCATTTTCACGGATTTCAATACCGGACAAGAACCTTGTTTTTTCAGATTTCACTGTGAAAAGTGTTGTTGGACAAAAGTGAACCACTTCAGTGGCATTTCCACATTTTTTTTTTACTTTTGGAAATTTTGTTTCTATTTTGAAGCATTAAATGTACACTTAATTGTTTGGGCTGATCATATTTACAGGAATATTTTCGTATTTGGAGTAGTTTAAACTAAAACATTAACAGGGTTCCACGGTTGAAAAAACTGGGATCGCGGTGGCTCAGTGGTAGACTGTTGGACCTCTTCCAAGAGAGTCACCTCGAGACATCCGACCAAATGCAGGGACACTTCACCAGAAACTTAACCATGCAGGGACACATCACCAAAAACTTAACCATTTGCATCTGTGTTCCCCCGGGGGTCCCAAAATTGATGCAGCCCAACACCTGTTGGTAGGTGAAATTTCGTGAAAAATACCAAAAGGCGAAATGGATCTGATTGCATTGACTACCGGTATATTGAAATGTCCTCCATGTGGACTGCCTTTTGAGGACATTTCGATATACCAGCAGTCTAGTCTACCATTGATCGCTTAAGTGAAAGGAAACAGTGTTCCTTCAATTTCAAAAATCAAAATTTTCTCCGATTGGGCCGAACTAGGGTTCTCTCGATGCCCCCTCCCCCTAGTAGAACCATTTCTGTTGGATGATGGATGAAGATGATATAAAAAATGCCATCGAAATGTTCTCTATGTGTACCGCCTTTGATCGCTCAGATGCAAGGAAGCTGCGTTCGTTCAATTCGCAAAATCAAAATTTTCTCCGGGTCTGGGGCTCCCTTCGTGCATTCCCCGCTAACTTTTCTTGACCCATTCCACACTGAATGGATCAGGACTCTTTTACTGTAGAAGGGAGATGTCATCCTCTGCTCTTTACCATTGGAACAGCAGGAAGTTATTATGTCCTTGTTTCTTTTGATAGATTAACTTGTATTTTTCTTGTGAAATCTCCCCCGTAACCAACACAACAACTAGGGAGGAAATCTTCTGAAGTAAGTTCCAAATGTATAAACAGTTACCTACATTTCCTTTTATGATTGTGTTGTTGTCATGATATTGACATAGTTGCACAGAGTGACTATCAACAGCAATGAATTAATCACCCTTAGGATTCACTTTTTTGTAGCCTCTATCGTGGAATTAATTTGTACAAAATAGATTGCATTTAATGGGATGGTGCTTAATTGGTAGAGTGCTGGAAGCCCATATTTGGGCTTTAATCTGAAGTGCAGGTAACCCATCTTAAAGACTTCATATTCAGTGGATATCCTTCATATTATCTTGAAGTAAAATTATTTGATCTTTAAGGATTTTCCTTGTTACAATTTATGGGAGAGTGCCTAGGGCACTCTCCCATAAATTGTAACAAGGCAAAGATATGTAGACAAATTTAAATGACCAGAAATAATTTAGCACTCTACCAGTTAAAATCGGTAGGTCAAGGTGACTATTATTATTAGCTAAATTCCTTATTCCAGTAGGAAATAGGGAAGTGGAGAAGTGGACCAGTGCTTTATTGCAGTAAATATTTATTTATTTATTTATTTATTATTTATTGATGCTTAAAGTTACATATTTATGCACAATGGCTAATCATGACCGTGACAGTTTTACGGGTGGAGGAAGCCGGAGTACCCGGAGAGAACCACCGAGCAACGACGAGCAGCTGCCAGCTCCCCAACATCGTAACTCCGCACTGCAGCACAGGCAGGGTTAGATTGGTTGAAGACATGCGTACCATCGACGTGCAGTACGCCTTAGTACACGGCGCCATCGTGACCCCACATGGGCAATGGGGTTGAAGTGTCTTGCCCAAGGACGCAACGCGGTTGCCGCAGGTGGGATTCGAACCGCGGACCTCTCGGCTTGCAGCCTGCACCTCTACCTACTGAGCCACCGCGCCCCCTTGCAGTAAATAAATTCAGCATAACTGATGAAATAAATTGAAAACCATCACCTGGTGTGGCAGTCTTCTAAAGTGGGCAGCATTAGTTAAATGATTGACTGAACTTGATTTTGTACTTATATTGTGGTCCTGACATAGTAGGACCCTGATAATCACATATTTTCGACTCGAATCGAATTGAGTCTATTATTCGAAATCGAATCGAACTTCGAATCGAATCGAATCGAATTGAAGTCCCGACTGATAAAATAAGTCATCGAAAACAAAAATAATTTTTCCAGGTCTGAGCGTTTTAAAAAAATGGGTGGTAGGTTACTGTCGTCCCGAAAAGTCACGTAAAATCCCCACGTAAAATCCCCATGATAAGGATGCAGAATGCCATTCCCCCAAAATATCATGCTCAAAACGTACAAAAAGAGAGCGTGGTAGTCATACTATCGAAAAAAGGGTAATGGAATTGGGGTAGAAAGTTTTAGAAAAGTCATGGAATTTGATTCAATAAAAATTGTACCAACTCTGAGTAAATAAATAACTTGCTTCCTTTTACGTACAAAAGTCCAACTACATGGTGATTGCTTACAATGTTCTGGTGATCTGAATTGTGTCTAGGATTGTGAAAGGAGGAAAATACACTTCAGACATCCCATACTATCTACCGTGTTTTGATTTGTGTGACGTTCCACACTGCAAAAAATATAGATTCTCTTTAGAAACAAAACAGGTTCTAGTTTTGTCCCTGAGATGGAACCAGTTCTGTTTGAACAGTATTTATTTCAAGTCAAATAAATTTACCAAGATTAGCATTCAGTTTTAACCGAATATTACATGAACTGAAGTAGATTCAGCAGTAAACTTGGAGCTTATTAAACGCATTCGCCAAACATTTTGAAACAAAGGAGATATGAACAGTTGGCATATCGAACCAGTTTTGGTTCTGAATAGAACCAAAACTGGTTCGATATGCCAACTGTTCATTTCTCCTTTGCTTAATAATGATTTGAGACAACCTCGTATAAGCTGTAAACTTACGGCTGAAACCCCCTCAATTTATATTTAATTCTTTTAATATTTAATGTTAATCTTTATAAATTTATTTGATTTGAAATAAATACTGTTTAAAGGGAACTGGTTCCATCTCAGGGACAAGATTAGAACCAGTTTTGGTTCTAAAGAGAACCTATATTTTTTGCAGTGCAGAGAAATGAAATACATAGGAATTCAAAACTGTTTACTTGTATAATACTGTATAATTGGTTTTGTTGAAACATTTGAGATCAATCATGAGACGAATCTGATTCGGGATGGTCTTGAACTTTTGTTGTCTTGTCAAATGCCGTCCGCAACAATTATATATGCATTCATTCGTGGTTTCTGGACTTTATTTCATATGACTGTGTTTTCTGAATGTGTAGAATAAACGCTGCTAATTTGGACTGGTTGCATCCGATACCCGGGCCATAGTTTACTCTAAACGGGCGGTACTGTATTGCAAGTGCGAGATACGCACATGTTGAAGGAAGATGTGGCGGTGGGTTAACTTGTAACTTTAAACGGCGAAAGACACCTTTCTCTCGACGCGGGACGAGCCGTTGTTAGCTGTGTTTCCTTCGTTGGGTGCCTTTTAGATATAAGCTTGCAATTTCAAAATAATCAAGTATGTCTAATTTTATCTGCCAACATTCAAGAACAGCCAATCGAAAATGCAGTTAGACTACAGAATGAGATTTCAAACTCCTTGGCTGTTGTCTCCTTGGTGCCTCTAGGCAGGCAGGCAGCAGGCAGGCAGGCAGCCTGCAGGCAGGCAGGCAGGCAGGCAGGTTCTTTAAGTAAATGTAATGGAACACAGCTAGACAGATCCAGTGGCATAAGCTCATTCACATCAGAGAGCATGCAGGGTTTATTTTTTGGTCCTATCTTGTAAGAAAACATCTCTTTAGTCAATAGTCAGCCCCCAAACACCAGAAGCGAAATCACCGAGATTTTTAAGGTCCAGGAATAACTTTTTTTTATATCTTTCAATGAATTAAAATACGAATACTTGCAAGCGATGTGATATATCGGTACGGTGAAAAAATAGAAACGCCCCCTATTTTTCTGAATTTTTCTTCAATCGATCTGTCGCTGTTTCCGCGAATTATGGCATCTGGAATATTGAAGCTCACTGCAATCAAGACATCATTGTGACATGCCTAGCTGCAAACCCCAACAAACGAGCAAGAAATTATATTGACAGCCGAAAAACTGAAAGGGAAAGTGAGTACCGACGCTTTCAATTTATCTACCAGAATTATGAAAGGGACAATTTCTGAGGTCGCTAAACCCTTGGTTCATATCTTCAATCAATCATTTATCCAAGGCAAAGTCCCCGATAAAATGAAAATAGCAAAGGTAATACCAATCTTTAAAGGGGGTAATAATTCCCGCGAGCTAGGTAACTACAGACCGATTAGCTTATTACCAGCTTTTTCCAAAATACTGGAGAAAATAATGAACCAGAGACTCTCTAATTTTCTGAATGATTTTAATATTCTGTACGAACATCAGTACGGCTTTCGCAAAAAACACTCCACTTTCCATCCCATCATGCACCTTTTGCAGCATGTTGCTGAATGTAACGATAAGCCAACAAAAGACTCTACTCTTGCCGTCTTCATAGATTTGTCCAAGGCATTTGATTCGATCAGCCATGAAATATTACTTAGTAAACTGGAATTTTACGGAATAAGAGGGATAAGTAAAATTTGGTTCCAAAGTTATTTATCAGATAGAGAACAATTTGTGGAGTATAATTCGAACCGATCTCCAAACCGACATGTAACTTGTGGGGTCCCCCAGGGGTCTGTGCTGGGACCTATTCTCTTCTTACTTTACGTCAATGATATGAGATACTCCACTGTGCTCAACTTACTGTCCTTTGCTGATGACACAACCCCGTTTACAGCTGGTCATGACCTGAATACACTGGAGACTAATGTAAATACTGAACTGAATAAAATATTCGACTGGTGCTGTTGTAACAAACTCCAGGTAAACGCCAATAAGTGTAAGTACATCATGCTTCACCCACCAAACAGTCCGCACAAATCTGATTTGCTAAACATTTTTCTTAACGATACCAAGCTCTCACCCGTTGGTAACTCCCAACAAGATAAAGTGGTTAAGTTCTTAGGAGTATACCTTGACGAAAATCTCAACTTTAAGTACCACACTTCCACAATATGTTCTAAGATGTCAAGCGCAGTTTATTGTCTGAACAAAGTAAAAAACGTGCTTCCCAAGAAATCATTGAAACTATTGTACTATACCTTAGTTCATAGTCACTTGCTATATGCAATCCAAATCTGGGGCCACGGGTCATCTAACAGTAAAATAAATTCTCTGCAAAAACGCGCTATGCGAGTAATTAGTTGTAAGAAGTTCAATAGCCACACTGATCCCCTATTTAAGGCCAATAACATCTTGAAATTTAACGATCTCTATAAATTGAACGTTTCCTTATTTATGCATGATTGGAAGAATGATCATTTACCGGATTCTTTCAAAACATTTTTCAATATACATTCTTCAGCTGGAAGTCGAACAAGACAAGTTGGCATGATACAGTCGCACAAAGCTAGAACCCAATTCTCTGCTAACCTGCCAAAACATAGTTTCCCAAAAATTTGGAATGAAATTGATACCAACTTACGGGCCCTCCCCAGGCACGTCTTCAAGAAACAGTTTGTTAATAAATGTATAGAAAGCTACTCCTCACATGTTATCTGTTCGTATCATATGTGCCCAGACTGTAGACCTAACGCTCAATGACACATGCGCGCTTCAATACTTCCCGGTGGGACCCAAGACACAGAGAGAGAGAGAGAGAGAGAGAGAGAGAGAGAGAGAGAGAGAGAGAGAGAGAGAGAGAGAGAGAGAGAGAGAGAGAGAGAGAGAGGGAGAGAGAGAGAGAAGAGAGAGAGAGAGAGATGTGCATCGGAATGATGGATGCGGGAAGGGCGAGGCCAGCTCCACTTCGAAACAGATACTTCCACCTCCCCATCGCTCTTTTCCCGATTTGAAGTGCTTCTGCTCAAGGCGCCGTTTGTTTTGGGTCGTCAAGAAAAAGGAAACCGCTTGCCGCAAGTCTCCATCTGTCTGACCACAATTGGGATTTCACCTGCTATCTCGTCCAACCGACCTCGAATTAACCACGTTTAATGTGTTTTGACCCTTCACCAAAACTGATTAACTTTGAATATTATCTCGCCATTCTATAGAAACGCTTAGCCCTCACTGGAACTAACTCGTGGAGCCAGTTTCAGTGGGGGTCTTGGGCTTTGTTCCGTCAGCAGGAAATGATTTGATTGGCTCCTTGCTCGAAGTGGCAGGCAAAACTGGCTAGCGTCACTCACAAAATTCGGTATTCAAATTTAATCATACTTCTCGGGTTTTTATATTGGAAGCGTAGCTTATGGCACCTCAATTGGATTGAGCTCGTGGAACTTGCTCTGGTGGGGGAGGGGAAGGGGGTCGTGGGCTGTGCTTTTGAGGCGAGAAATGAAACTGTTTGGTTATTCGATATTCGATAATTTATTTTGCCGGTGTCATCTTCTATCTGCGTTGGGCGGGGATTTAATTTAAATTCAATTTAACTTAACTTAATTTGACTTAATTTAATTCAATTTAATTTGAGTTATTTCAACATAATTTAATCTTATTTAATTTAACCTAATTTAATTTAACTCACAGAATAACCATAACATAAAATGTCTGCACATGTTGTGTAATCTTTCAATCAGGATGGTTGGAGGGCAAAATACAGATTCGAGGTCTTTCTTTCTTTCATCAGTTATTCTACTGTTGAGCCATAGGCAGTGGTAATTGTAGACATAATCCAGTCTACTCCATGATAGTGTAGTTCTATTTACATATTTCCCGGGGACGACAGGAAGACAGCCAATGTGGCTATGTTGTCTCCTAACAATGTACCACTATACCTTGTAATGAAAATCTTTCTGTACAAATCTAACATGTGAATATGGTATATTGTTGAATAAACTTCATTCATTCATTCATTCATTCATTCATTCATTCATTCATTCATTCATTCATTCATTCATTCATTCATTCATTCATTCATTCATTCATTCATTCATTCATTCATTCATTCATTCATTCAATCTACTGGTGTTAGAGGACGAAACAGCACAATTAGACGCAGAGGCTGTGTGCAATTCTCGGTCATCCCTCATAACCTCTGCGCTGTTGCATCTTGGCCGATATGAGTAGTGCTACATTTGATGGAACGGTTAGCAGCTTTGGTCAGGCAGCAAGAGAGAATTCCAAATTGGAATTTCCAACCATGTGGCCCATCTACTACTACCCAAGGGAAAACCCACAGTGATATTTTAAGGCACACATGTTACTAGTGTTTTTCCCTTGGGTAGTAAATGGGCCACATAGTTGGGATTCTCTCTTACTGCCTGACCAAAGTCAAATGAAACACAACTCATATCGGCCAGGGTAAAGCAGCGCAGAGTTTTAGGGGGATGGATTTCCGATTTGTCAGATTTGTGTCACACACGCTGCCAAAGAATCACCCTGAGTCTCAAACGTAGTCATTCTGGCTTCTCGGTCTAAGAATGTGTTCCATATACTATCAATAGTTCCACAAAGTTGGGCCCTGCGAATCGGAGGTTTTTGCTCAAATGGAATCTCGAGCCGAATCACATTCGTGGTATCGAATCGAGCCGAATCTCGAACCTTGACGCCGGTAAAACAAGCATGTTCTGAACTGTAAGTGTTATTAAAAAACGAATCTCCTAAGCTAACCGAGTCAGGTTCACTCATAAAGAAACAGTTGTTGTGTGTAATACAGTACGTGGAGAGCGTATTATCACTAAATCACCCGCAGAGTGGAGATTCCACCCAAGCAATAATTGCAAATTTGTTGCAAAGCATAACAAACACAAGCAAAGTTTCAGCCAATGGACCTCCGGGTTAAACCCGGAGGTCCATTGGCTGAAACAGTGCTTGTGTTTTTAGTCGATATATACAAAATACGAAAGTTATAGTTTGAGTGATGACTCCACTCCGCGGGTGATTTAGTTATAATCCACTCTCCACGTACTGTATATTACACCAATCGTTTTATGTTGAGAATCTCGCTCATCAATACAGCACACACCTTACAGCATTCAAAGATAGTAAACATATTAACCCTTTACCAAACCTGAAAAGCACGTTCCAATGAGGGGTCACAACCTATGTTTTTTGAGACAAAAAATGAAAAAATACTGAAAATCAATTGCCGATTTTTGTAAATAGCGCTGTTCGTTTTTTGACCCGTTACGTTGGGTAAAGGGTTAAAAAGGAGAAATAGGATAGGTAAATATCTTTCTGGGTGAAATAGTACAATTGCTGCGTATTTGCAGTATTTTCTTCATGTGGTTTATTTTATAGTAACAGTGATAAATACTTGTAGTTTGTAATTTTGTAAAAAACCTTGTTACTGATATTTTACATTTTATTGTTTGGCGACCAACGCGGCTTCCAATAAATGTAAAATGTCACAAACTTGTGTAGTATAAAAACAGAATATTTTTCTGGGAACTTGCACACTAAAAACTAAAGTGTTAAAACTGACAATTTCAGGGTGTTAAACCCATTCTAACTCTTAGGGTTTGATTTTAACACCCAAAGTGCAATGCTTTAAGCACTTGGACATTACAATCGTCAGACATCTGAAACTTGAATGGATGGCACTTCCCATGTGTCTAGCATTGGTGGTTCTTCCAGAATCGTCCATAATTTGATTTGCGCTTGGTGGGTACATAATTAAAAGGACACAACGCAGATGACGCGGATCAGGCTCGAGAGTTCGAGCCTGATCCGCGTCATCTGCGTTGTTTCCTTTTAAGTGTCGCGACATTACACTTGTCAAGTGGTATTATTGTAACACCTGTCAAGTTCTGGGATATCTACACTTGAACAAAGTGCTAGTTCAGCACTTAGTAAGTGTTAAATACAGCACTTCAAGTGTAGTTTTTAACACTTTAGTTTTTAGCGTGTGCAGAAAACCGGAAGGTTTATTTATGTTGTGGCGATTTATTTATTAATTTATTACTAATTTATTAACCCCTAACCCAACGAATCGGCCGCATCCGCCGCGTAATATGCAAATTCAGCAGTTGAAAAAAAAATTCAAAAAATGATATTTAAAATAATAAATTTTGATATTGTCTGCGTTGGGTAAAGGGTTAAATACATTATCCTGTTATTGATGGATTGCCTCGTGTTGGAGAGAGCACTGTGTGCGATTGCCAATAGATGCAAACAATCCCTAACTTTATCAGCTTATTTGGATTTGTTCGAAAAAGGGTTAATTGCGGTTTTGTTATGAAAAGGCAATTATTTCACGGTTCTACTGACTTATAATCTCAACCCATTGTATTCCCTTTTTTATCTTGTTTATAAGTAAATACATTTAGTTTTGCTCTGTCATGTAACATCACGGCAACTGTTAAACGTGACCTTTACCAGTTGGGTTTGCAGTTGTCTGTTGAGTGCGACAACAGACGTGTGCATGTTCCATACAAAGTAGAAATTTGAGCTCACAAAACATATGTTGAAATTGTTGAAAAAACATTTGGCAACTTGATCTGTGTGAAATAGTTGCAATAAGATATCCTGAATTGTAAAATAGAAATCAGATTTTGTTAAAGTTTAGCACTACATTATTTGATTGTTAATTACTATATATACTCGCCCAAAAAGGAAGTTTGCATTGCAGAAATTGATCAAACTCCAAAAAAATAATTTCGTAGGTGTAAAGAGTGTTAACCTGTTCATGAATAAGTTATATTGAACACAAAGACAGCTTTCCCCGTTAAAATTGCATTAACGTGAAATGACGTGCTGCACGTTTGTGAAAAGGCATGTTTTGCACGTGGAGAGTCTGAAAATTCATGCAGCAGTGTGAATACTTGGGTATTTAAACACTAAAGTAAGGCCTTCCTATCGTTCACATTCAAACTTGCGCTGCTGTTAAAACGACTCCACATTGGCATGCCAAGATTGACAATGAATCAACGTCTCCTTGCCCTGGGTATGATTAGAGCTGGCAGGACACACAGGGAGGTTGCCCAGCATTTGAACTGCCACCGTAACTCTGTAGACAGGCTGGTCCATCGACATGCACAACATGATGATGTTCGAGACCGACCCCGCTCCGGGAGACCCCGAGTTACCACCCCTGCATAGGATCGGTATATCCGTGTCGTCCATCTCCGGAACCGGCAACAAACGGCAACGACGACAGCCAGGAACACCCCTAACCTGAGACGGATACATCCTCAAACTGTAATCAACCGGCTGAGAGAATACGGCTTACGTCCTCGAAGACCTGCAATTCGTCCGATTTTGACGTTACGCCATCGTCGTGCTCGACTGCAATGGTGTAGACAACATCTCAGGCATTCCTTACACTGGTGGCGACGTGTTTTATTCACAGATGAATGTCGTTTCCATCTTTCATCATCAGATGGCCGCCAGAGAGTGTACAGACGTCGAAACGAACGCTACGCAGATCCATGTGTCGTGGAGCGAAACCGTTATGGGGGAGGGTCTCTCATGGTGTGGGGTGGCATCACTGCCCGTAACAGAACTGAGCTGGTCATTATTGATGGCAATCTCAATGCAGCCAGATATCGTGATGAAGTGCTTACACCTGTTGTTGTCCCATTTCTGCAACGTCACGGCCCCGGCGTCATTCTACAGCGGGACAACGCCCGACCCCACGCAGCTCGTGTTGTTCAACAGTATCTGCAACAACAACAAGTGGTTCCCTGGCCCGCAAATTCGCCCTATATCTCACCCATTGAGCACGTATGGGACGAAATGAAACGCCAGCTACGCCGGCTTCCCCATGCACCGTCAACGCGTGTGGAACTCCAATGACAGCTTATCAGAATATGGAACAACATCCCACAACACATCCATGCTAACTTGTTCGCTTCCATGAGGCGTAGATGAACAGCAGTAGTCGATGCAGACGGAGGTCATACCAGATATTGAGTGTGTGACTTTTGTGTTGGACCCTTAGTGTCTTTGACTCTCCATGGCACCAAGAGTATTCGTCGTAGCGTAATGAAATTTCTCGTGTTGATCACAAATTGATTCATCTGTGATTGAATAAAATTTCCATGAATGAAAATGATACATATATTTTTTTTAGTGTTATTTTTTAGCATGCACCTAATCGTTCAGTAATGTAAATAAATCCTAACTGCGGAATTTTATATCTTTCTTCAGATCCTCATAAGTCCATGGTGGTGTGCCAGACAAGCGAGGTCCCCAAGTAAGGAGTGAGGTAGATAGATCACACCCACACCCAAACAAACCAATTTATAACAAGTGTTCCAAGTTTCTATCTTTTTGACCGATCGGTAAAATCGGGGGGGGGGGGGGGGGAACATTTCACACACCATATGAACTAATTCGTACTTATATCCAAGAAGGTGAAAATAGCCCCCACCCCACCCCCCAAACTTCACCCCCACCAGTGCTCAATTTTGTGGACGAATGTCAAAACCTCATCCCGCCTGATGCACAAGTACCGACATGACGTGAAAACGATCACAAATCATCAACCTCAATGTCGGGGGCGTGACACCCGTTACTTATTCTCAGTTCCTTATTCGTGATAACGAATGCCGAATAACGAACTAGGAAAGCGTAACGGCTGTCACGTCCGTCTCAATGCTTGATTTCCGCATAGTTCGCAGATTCCCAGTGTAATCATGGCGTCTTTACCTTTGCAGTATATTTAGCATTTCATTACGTTGTAAACACAGAATATCCCTGAATTTCTGGCGTTCATGAAGCAAGCTTGGCTGCGAAACAGCTTATGAAATTTCCAGCTTATCCGCCACTAGCATGACGTCTTCTTATGAACTATTTCGCCCCAGGAGTGCAAGAAGGAGCCACATACAATGGCAAAGCATCGCAGATGGCGCCTTGTAACACTCTAGGGATGACATGCAATTATCTCGCTATTCCCAGAACAACACACAGGTGTGGCAGAGTAGAGAGGTTAATGGATCGATGTAACCGCGATCGTTGCACCCCCTTGGTCTAGTGGATTTTGGTTAGGACTCCAAAATGTTCTGGGAGGACGTTCGTAATCACTCCCCCACACGTTAGCTTGAAGATAATGTCTGAAGTAATGGTTAAAACCAAGTTCGTGGTTACTCTTGAAACATTCTCCATGGATTCCCCAGGAACACTTCAGCTGGACATGGGTAAAGTCAAACACAGAAGAGTAATTACGATTTCTTTGTAATATATTTTTCCTTAATTAAATTATAGCGCTCCACACTTGTAAAAAGTCTCTGATGCCAAAAAAAAAATTCAGATATTCGTTTACTGAAGAGAAATAAAGTTCGACTAACGTTACCAGAGAGGCAGGGAACTTTCCACCATTCGCGTGCTGTGTATCAGATGAGTTGTGCCGGAGAACTGACTTCCTGGGGCAGGCACTTTGCTTATAATATCCAAGCTATTCTGTCAGAAGATAGTTTATCGCACCAGATGTTGACCAGGGGGTGCGGATTGGATTTTCAACTTCAGCAGAAATTCTGCATAACTCTGTTGTAACCGGTCAGATGCACTTTCGTTGTTTAGTATTAGCAGATAATTCTCCCCTCCTTTAAAAGAGGACAGCCAGTATATTATTAAAATTGTCGAGTCTTAATCTCGAGAACCATTAAATTATTATCAGCTATGAATTACTGCTGTAACGACCGTGGTCGACTCTTACAACATGCCACACTTCTGACACGACGTGATTAAGACTACTAACAAGCAAACACATATTAACCTGTCACCATGATGTATGGTATATGGCCAGATAGGTATTTGTAATCGGCGTAGAGATAAAATTGCTTATTATTTATCTCTTAATGGGAGTCTATACATACCAATGACCTCTACTCAACATCTGTGTTATTTAATGAAAATATATACTGTACACGAACAGCTAAAATCTTCGTTTTACTTCTGAGAAAGATATGTTTCTCAGAGAGGAAATTACATGAAAGTAAAATCATACTTTACACGCAAACTAAATTATATAGCCCGTCCTTGGGGCCCCCTCCCCTTGGGGATGAGGAAAAGCTCTACGCTCACTAATAAGGACCCACTGGAGGGCATTATGTGACAATCCTCCCCATAAAGATTCGAACTCCAAAGGCCGTGCCAAGGAGTTCGAGTCCAACGAAGAACTCACATACATGCACTTCCGTATAAAGCGCTTGCCCTGCCTCTCAGTAACTGCGAAGTATCCAATGTTCTGAAAATAAAAATAAAATAGATGTAAGATAATCAATTTGTTATGGGGTCACCATAATGATCATGTAGGGTGTAATCAAACCAGTCTGAAACCAAGTTGGTACCCCACCGTAAAAGGAAACGACAATGTGGGCACCGTCGAGGGTCAGACTAACGCATCCAGGTGCGCCCACATTCCATATGTACCAACTGTCTACATTGGGGACAGCTGTATGCCTCCCAGTCACCTTCAGGTATCGGGGCAAGACAGATAACACATTCGTCTTGACCGCTACTTGAGGTTACATGATTTATTCTTTGATGCCCCCAGTTTGCCACATGCTGTCGAAGGCAAGAATGCAGCAGTTGGAGATCTGGGTGAATCTTTTCACGTTCAAGTGTTTCCCTCACATCTTTTGAGTGTCTCTGTTGAGCAATCTCAAAAGGGCATTGGGAGTCCTGACCAACAGCGTCCATGTAATCATATTCCGAGGGCCAAAAGGGGCGGATATTATCATAGAATCGTCCACTCCCACGAGGATCGTTCCAGTAGCGGACAACCTGATAATATGTGGCCGGGTATACCTCGGCAGAGTTCGCATCTCTTAGTGGTCTTTCGTCCACAACAAGATGAGGAAAAATAACCTCGCCAGAATACATACAAACATAATACCGGAGATATACGTCATGAAAAAGTATTTTGACTTCACCGTTATCTTCATCAATGTGACCCTCATCCGAATAACGGATAACTCTCTAGGAGGCTTAAAGGATATCCCTTCTAATACATTGAAGACTTCTGAAACGATCGTTATTCAGTAAGTCTCGATGGTAGTCATATTCTTGTTGTTCTCTCTCAAAATCTTCTGCCGTAAGGTTCTCGGGATTTTCTGAACTTGCCAAAGCCATGATGTCAAAACAAAATACGCTATAAAATAAAAACCATAATATCCTGACACCTATTATTATAACCTTCAAAACCAAACTGTTATCTTAACCCTTTACCCAACGCAGATGATATCAAAATTTATTATTTTAAAAATCTTTTTTTTTTAAATTTAAAAAAAAAATTCAACAAAACCATATTATGTGACCCCTCGTTGGAACGAGCTCTACGAGCTCGTTCCAACGAGGGGTCACATGATATGGTTTTGTTGAAATTTTTTGAAAAATAATATTTTTTTAACTGCTGAATTTGCATATTACGCGGGCGGATGTGGGCGATTCGTTGGGTAAAGGGTTAACTATGATAATACAAATATATGTCCTTTATATGAGAGCTATAGATACACGGGGCTGTATGGATACTTCCGGCTTTTCGTTAAATGATTTCACCAGTTTTTGTGATTGTCGGAGTGTCTGTTCCAGGGATACTTATCTAAATCCGTTTAGAATGACACGTTCTTTTATTTATGAATTGTTTCAGTATTTTTTTTCTGGAAAATGCACGTTGATCAAAAACTAATAATGACAATCTGTATCCGCTGGCTGACCTCAATTCTTTATATCTTTACTACCAAAAGTGAGCATTTAGTTTAGGTAGCCGATAAGTACTAATTTGGGTCCTCCAACAAACCTCGGCTCTGCAAGATGGGCATGTTGGGTGCTCTTGTGACCATTTGCTACCACATTGGGCGTGAACGGGCTTTTTACATCTTTGACAGCCTTTGGGTTGAGGTATATCCTCTAAACAGATACCACAGGGGTCTCCTGCTCCATTGCAAGTGACCTGAACGGGGCTTAGGCGATTGGAACGTACTTGTTTAAGACGTTCCAGGCGTTTTATTTCACGTTGCAAAGGGAATCACGAACCATTACATAATCAGGTCATGTACGTTCATGTTGCTATAACATAAGTACGTGATAACTGTCTGGTTTAGTAAATTTCAGGCAGGGGTCTGACTCAGTGGTCATACATTCTGTGGATGAAGTGGAGTCTAGTTCTAGTTCTCCATGCCGGAATGGACGAATTATACCAAATTCGGGTATTGGCTCCATTCTGTTAAATTCATAGTCGTTTGGTGACAACATCCGAAAATTGTAATACCAACCATTCCTGCAAGGATCATTTCTGTAATGAATGATTCGCTCGGGCCCCGTCCCCTGGGCCTCATATTGATTCGCAATCCTCGTAGGTGTCACGTTCTCAACCAATCTGGGCAATATAATTCTGTTGTCTGCAGTGAGATAGTATCGTAAATATACTTTGTGGGAGGTTAGTTCAATATCTCGAGTACGCACATTATAATGTTGGATTTTCCAATATCTAATTCGTTTTTGGATCACCCTCTGAGAGAAATAAAGCCAGTAGGTCTGTGGATTGACTGCCATTGCTCATAATTTAGTTTCCAAGTACAGTTCTTGCTCACGCTCAAACTCTTCGAATTCATAAATATTCGCTGAGGCCATCTTTTATCTTTGATTGTTGAACGGACATCCCTTCAATACCAATATAATCAAAAAAAAATAATTAAGGATAAACTCAAACTCTCGTAATTTAGATGATAAATATATCACTAAAATAAGTAACCAAATAACCACTTCACACCACTCTTAAACACTTACATATTTATATACTTATATACACTCTCATCTGGGCTCAAGTATTACTGGTGCGTATTCTGTATCCAAAACCCACCAGCTTATAAAATTGTCCGGAATAAAGGTTCTATCAACCGTTTACCCAAATTTCGTTTTGTTATCACTTTGTTTAAGAATATAGAATGTATTGTCACTGCTGCAGTGGGTCACAATACGACAATTTATACTCGACCCAGATTTCCATGGGCCTCTGCCTCTATTTCGATACCAGTACCCATAGAAATCGATTCACGGAGAGTTATTTCAGTCATCTTGTTACAATTCATCTTAATAATCTTGAAAAATATCCAAACTACCAATCTATTGATGCAGTGTTTCGGATTCAATATTACTCCCACTATCACTTGAGGAAAATTGATAAGTTCTAAAAATGGTATTTGGTCCTGTTCGGTACTCAAATGTATCTCCAATAAGATCTGGATGAAATTGTCACAATATAAGGTTGACAGCATCTAGGTCGTCTATCTTTATGAAATTTGGTTTGTCGTTTACGAAGCTTATCCCGAATGTTTACAAACGGGTTAAAACGAATCATGTTACTGGGCATTAGAAATCTATTTTTCGTATGATAAGAGGTTGTCACACGGTGACTGTGACATGGAAGGGTGGTAGCATCATTATATTCTAGCAAATCAGGGCAATTGTGAATGGTTAAGTATCTTGAACGATTAGCAAAAGTGATACAATCAGATGCTGCGTTATCATGATAATAAATCCATTGTCGTTCGACTTCAGCCATTACCATTTCTTGCTGTGTATCTATATAAAAACACCCAAATGGAGCCTCAGTAGAGAGGTCTCGTATCATTCTCAGAAACTGCAGTTCATATGAATTTGGTCTTATGATAGGTCTATCTTCAATATGATTGACTGTGCAAAGGGGTCGATCTTCCTGCACATCACTTTGATTGGATTGAAGTGACATGGACTGATGAGGGTAGGGTAAGGACATATAAATGTATTCTCGTACCGCCCATTCCCATGGTCGTGGCTGAGGATCAATAGTGTGGACCAATATTTCTGGTAGTGATCTTGTCAGTTTAGCCTTTTCATCACTTAACGGTGGTGGAGTGGGTTGTATTCCCGAATTATCAGACTCTTCATGAGCCGGGCTAATGGCTTTCTGTATCACAGATACACCCGACTCCCCATCACCGAATAAGGTATGGTGGATCTGCTCAATGTATTGGTGGTACTTTTAACCCAGTTTTGATGTATATAGTCATGGCGAGTTCCCAACAATTCGTAATTAGGGCCAGGCTCGGGAACAGTACACGAGTACAGATATGGTCGCGTGGGCAGTCCAGGCAAAGCTGAGTGTGGTTTCTGATCAGGTCATGTTGATGGACCTGGTAGAGGTTCATCAAGCATGAATTTTCGAGAATCTAGGTCGGCGTCACGCCCAGGACCCTCAGATCCAGGACGAGGTTTCGACACAGATCCAGGACTATCACTACTGGACAGGGGTATAACTTCTGGACTTGTCACACTTGAAATGGATATAATTTCTGTACGTAAAAGGTCACTACGACCACCAGTTAAATCTGATCGCTCAGCCAAGATATCTGAAATTAAACTCACGCTATAATCACTATCAGAATCATCAGTTTTAGCAAAGATGTCCGAATTTGAACATTCATCGGAATCATACGTGGGCGTAACCAATGCTGAGCTGTTTGTAGACTCATTATCTGCCATGTTTCCAGTAGTAGATGTTTCACTATTTGGTGAACTGGTAATAGTAGAACTATCCTCTTTAAATTGTTCGCTACCACAGTCTGCCATTGGTCACTGAAACGAAAACACACAGTCTGTGAGCTTATTGCTCATTAGAGTTATTGTTTCTATCTACCATAGTCACGTGAATACCGGCAGACTCGGCATCATGGCTCACTCGAGGATACATTTGTCATTGGACAGGTTTGGGTGAAGTACTAAGATTCTTTATAATCCGTCTCATCATATCAGTTATACTCTTTGGAGGTTGAGGTGCCGAAGGTGTCACCATTGGAGCTGCATTCATAGTTGCATAAACATCATTATTGGCAGAAGCAAGATTAACCATTTCATTATCACCATCAGCTGAGACCGTTAGTTGCATTTTACGTTTACTCTTACTTTTACATAACCAGTTGCATATCTGTTTAAGTGTACCAGATCGATACAAACGCATTAACAGGTATGCAACAAGTATGCACATTATGGTAGCAACAAAATATGCCCTTTTCAGAATGAAAAAGGTTTGGTATGAGTCTCGTTAATCATATCCAATTTATGAATAAGATCATTCATAGGAATCTTATCAAAATACTTAAAATCTTTTGGTATCCCAAAGGTAGTAACATTTATTCGAGACAATACCGGTTTCCAAATACTTCGTTGTGTCATCGAAAATTGCGGTAAAACCATTTTTGATACTAAACGATGTATTTTTTCATCCCTGTGATGGAAGTAGCTAGTCATTAATAATTGACCGCTAGATGTCATACACAATGGATTCAGTTGTAAGATGCCTATTGGTCGAAGAATCCTATCCGGTTTTGGGTTCTTCCTATTTGGGCATGTAATGTAGAATCATAATGGAACGTCAGTAGAGACGTACCATAATCCTTCCTCGAGTCTTGTCATGAAGGGTAAATCGATATTAAGTCTTATTTCCATTGTACATAACTGCTTTATTGCCAATTTCATATTCAGGAATAATGACAACATACAGTACGTGGAGAGTGTATTATCATTAAATCACCCACAGAGTGGAGATTCCACCTGAGGAATAATTGCAAATTTGTTGCAAAGTATAACCAGCACCAGCAAAGTTTCAGCCAATGGACCTCCGGGTTAAACCTGGAGGTCCATTGACTGAAACATTGCTTGTGTTTTTGTCCATATGTACAAAATATGAAAGTTATAGCTTGGGTGATAACTCCACTCCACAGGCGATTTAGTTACAATCCACTCTCCATGTACTGTACAGCTAGTAGTTGTATGTATTGTGTGTATCGCTCCTACAAGTAGACAAAATAATTTCTTATTATCTATGTATTGATCATGACCTATTTCAGGTACATATCGCATTCTTTGTTTATCAACAATCAAGGTATCAGATTCCAGAGTGTACATAGCCACAAGTTTATTTGCTTCTTGTGAAGCATGTTTACTCACATTTACAAATGGTATAGGTAAAGCCTGTACTTTAAATACTTCAAAGTTAAAGTTTGCATTACTTAATGGCCCCTTTACCACGATTACCAATTTATTGTCAGCAAACACAGTTGGTGTCGTCAACAAATGGTAATATTGCCAAAGTTCGTTTCGGACATCTAATGGCAATGATGTATGATCATTCAATTGTGATTCTATTTCCATCAATACTTTCATTGGTAGTGAAGGATTTACGATTTTTGGAGATAATTTCTCATCAGCCAAAATATCCATTTGATCATGTAAATCACGCATATATGGCTCAGCAATGATTAGCATGAGTTCCAATTGCGTGAGTACTATTTCCTATTGATGATACGAATTTGTAAAATGTTCGATCAATACCAGACATTCTTCATGGTCTGTGAAAATTCATTGGGCTTGTGTCTGGAATTCTGTTACTCATTGTGATAAATCTGTCATAAATTTTTTGAATCGCTTCTCTATTCAAAGTTATCATAGTTAAACTCTCTTTAACCACATGCTTAAGTTTAGCATGATTAGCATATAATTTTTCAATATTACTTTGTAGTCCCTTCAAATCTGAAGCAGACACAGTACCGAAAAGAAAACTTAACCCTTCTCCAACGAAGTCTTACAATCCCCATTTAAATCGTGATGAGGTTGTATGTCCGTTGAGCTTACGATAGTCATTTAGATAATCTACTACTGGTACAACATGATTATTTATGAATCCGACCTCTTGGTACATATCCGTTATTATCGACTTAAGCGCAACTTGAAGGGAAAAAGCATTTTTATCGGAAATATTGTTAGTCTTTTCATGATTCTCTATGACTACATTAAATTGTTGTTCAGTTTCAGCATAAAACCTATTTAGATATCTAACATTCTGCTCTACTTCATCTATGTATTGTATGAATGCCTTTAAATCAAAAACATACATCGTTGTTCAATCACTTGTTACCATATTTACTTCTTTTACTTTTCTAAAGATCATATTGTTTCTTACGATAGTATTTCCTTTTCCATTTACTTTCACTAATAATATCACCAAAATTCCAACCGTAACTATCCAACATAACATCATGCTCCTACAAAGAAAGGAAGCAAGAGTTAGTGTCATGAGTGAGTCTCTGTCTGTATCTTAGTTACTCTATCATTTCACTGCTAGCTTGTGAAACAACAGATAATACCCATCAATACGAGGTACCATGTTGGTTCGCGAGGCCAACAGAGTAATCCCAGTATTTTCTTTCTTAACAAATCATAAGTCAATATAATTTAGTCACTCATTTTGCCTTCTCCAAACCTCAACCTCTCTGTTGATTGCCTGTACCATTGAAATTGTTATCCAGCTGTACTCCAAGGTGCAGGCTGCACTATCACCGAATTGTTAGAATTGGTGGCAGTTTCATGATTCCTCAAGACTGTCTGAATCTTTGAGATCATATTACTTATGTCAGCCTGTGTTTCTTGCTTGGGTTTAGTTGGTTCATTGTGTAACTGATTTATCTCCATTGATTGTTTATTGTCAATCGTGGAGGCTCAATATTTTGGACAGAGCTCTTCGGCTCTTGGTCTGACAAGAGCTTTTTCATAGCTTTCTTATGTTCTCTAACCCTATGAACATGTTGTCGTAATTCTTCCAGGGGTACATCATCCTCTTCTGAGGAAGAATGCTCTATAGTTTGTCTCTTACTCCTAATGAGAGGAGTTAAAGGATGTTCTCCTGCTTCACGATGTTCTAGGTGTAATCGTTCAGCCAAAGGCACTTCACCATTTGAAAATGACTGTTCTTGCATTATTTCATCATGCACATCACTCTCAGCACCACTATCACTACAGTCAGAGTCAGTAATAGAAGGTTCTGGAGGTATAGCACAAGGCTTTCTCTGGCCTTGGCACCTCCCATTCCTGAGGAGCTAGGCTAAGTTTCTCTCCATTACATTTAATTATTCTATTCGTTAATTGATCTTTAATATTATAACTGACTGGGCCTGTCTTTTTCCATAACTACAAATGGGTAATCACATCTAGATTCAAGTTTGCCTTTTGATCTGCCAGATAAGTACAAGACTGGGTCACCCACTTCAAAGGTTGCATCTTTTGCTTTTGCATCATGCAATTTCTGTTGTTTCAGAACACGCTTCTTTTGCGTGACTTGTTGTTGTAAGAATGCTTTATGTTGTTCTTGTAAAGCGATTTTATGGGGTTCTTCACCCAAATATTTTCATCTTGGCTTAAGTATAGTGTCCAAAGGCAACATTACATCTCTACCATACATCAGGTAGAAAAGCGAGAAACCAGAGGATTCACATCCGTTGAATCTGATGGCTGCCAGAGCTTGATTGAGAAACAGATCCCAAGTCTCGAGTTCCTTTCGTGACAATTTTGCCAAAACATTATTTAAAGTACCATGAAATATCTCCACCTTCCCATTAGACTGTGGATGGTAATAAGAAGTCTTTAGATGATGAATTTCATGATACTCTGTTAATTGTTTCATGATCTCATTGCAATTCTCGGACCCATTGTCTGTTAATAATTCCAACGGACAGCCAAACCTGGGAAAAATTTGTTCGATTAACAAATTTGCTACTGTTTCCGCCTTTTTGTCAGGCACTGGAAATGCTTCCGGCCAACCTGAAGACATATCTATAAAAGTTACTATGTATTTATTCCCAGATAAGGTGGTTGGATGAGGACTGCTCATATCCAATGCTAAATTAGCAAATGGATAAGGAGGTTTATCCGTTTCTTGTAAAGGCAAGGTATGTTTCCTTGTATTTCTTGCTCTACAAGGTAGGCATCTTTCGACATATTGGTAAATCTGTTTGTATAAACCAGATCAGTAATATTTCCTGCTAATGTTATAATACACTTTATCAATTCCCAAATGCCCTAAGTTGTCATGGTATTGTTCAAGTACGTCTGTGTATAACTGTTCTGGTGTACACAATCATACCCTAGGATTTTCCTCTGCAGCACTCATGTAATATAAAACTTCCTCAATCATCATTTATTTACTACTTACACTAGGTGGTGTATTAGGACTTTTACATTTCTTAATAATTTCGACAAGTTTAGAATCTTTTTCTTGTTCTAATTTCATGTCTAAGTTCTTATACTTTATACTCTGAAGTTCTTTAGAAGATTCTGTATTATCATTGATTACATGCACATATTTTCTGGGGTCAATTTTATCACTATTTATAACTCCCACTTGTAAAGCTTTATCTGTCTCAACATTGTCCATCTCATAATGTGGATCTGCATTAGCGATCCCTTCAAGTAATCTTGAGAGCAGATCAGCACAGGTATTTTGTTTACCAGGTACATATTCAATCCTACAATTATAACTGGCTATTTTTAATGCCCATCATTGTACTTTGGCATTATTTTGTGGACTCATCAATTGGTATCGTAGGGGAGCATGATTGGTCTTAATGACAAACTCCGTGCCCTGTAAATAATTATTGATCTGTCGAGTAACCCATCGCAAAAATAGTCGGCAATTTGGCGTTGCATTATGGGGTGATCAACACCTTCCATGTGCACGTATTTTGCCAAATCCAGCATTCATTCGCCATAAATAACAACGGCCTCATGCTTGGTTTGCTTCATATACCTCAATGCATTGTTAGCCATGCTAATATCCATAATAGCACTATACCTTTTCTTCAATTCCTTGTAAAGTTCTTCCCATTTCATATCGGGTCGGGCCTAGATTGATCGCAAAATAAAATCGGCGACCACAAATTCACTGGTTTGAGCAGCTATCATGGCTTTCCATTCTTCCCCTATTTTATTTGTTTCACAGTAAAGCTCCAGGGACTTAATCCAGGATCTGAACTGCGCCGGGTGGCCCGTAAACTTTTTAGTATGAGTGATTAATGCTTGAGACTGTGTGGAATTAGCTGTAGTAGCTACATTTCCATTGCCACTAATTACTGTTTCATGCAAATGTTCAATTGCGGCCACGACGGGACTAACCTCTTTTCGTTCGATTTCGTTCGATCTTTACTTTTAATCGATCGATTGTCTGTTGTAGTTGGTTAACCTCTGTTTGATGTTGACCCCTAATCATAACCAACTCATCTTGATGACGAGTTTTCGTGTCTTCAATCAGTTGAGCCCCCCCCCCCCCCCACCCCCTCCGCCCCCCACCTAGATTTAAGTGTTGAAGTTGTTTTTGCAATTCTTGAATTTGGGATTCACGGGCATTAATTTCATCCTGAGCAAGTATTAACTGCTGATGAACTTGATCAACGTCAGCCATACTGATTTCTTATAAATACAAAACTTGCTCTGCCGACAAATAATAATGAAATAAGAAAATCAAGCCACTTACCTTTTATGACGTTACTGCACTGAACGTTCGTCATTTTCTGTGAAGAATCTTGCAGAATTTCTGGTGATTTCCTTGTTGAGATGAATCCTGCCTGCTGTCCTCTGATGTTTGACTTAGAGTTTCTGAGTTAACCGGGTTGGATGGGGTTAATCAATGAGTACTTGCATGGGTAAAGGGCCCGTGTTGGGTTTTATTCACAATTCTGTCCTTTGCCCTCCGAAATTTGCATCACCCATAGTGTTAAATTCTACCGTTAAACAATCGGGAATCTGGCGTATTTCTTCAGCGTTTTTGTTATTTTCGATTAAAACTTGGTGGAAACTGTTCACTGCATCCCGGAACTGGTCTAATAAGTGTTCTCGAAACTGTTGTGTGGCAAGATATAAGGCGTGGGCTCCCGTATTATCAGCTGGCGGTCTCAGATATCTGCCCATTCAAAGAAAAAGTTCGTGAAAATTTTCAAGAGAACATCGAATGGTCACGGCACCAAATTAAGTCTATGTGTGGCACAGAAGAGGGGTTAATGGATCGGTGTGGCCGCGATCGTTGCACCCCCGTGGTCTAGTGGATTTTAGTTAGGACTCCAAAATGTTCTGGGAGGAAGTTCAAAATCACTCCCCCACACATAAGCTTAAAGATAATGTCTGAAGTAATGGGTTAAAACCAAGTTCGTGGTTACTCTTAAAACATTCTCCATGAATTCCTAGGGAACACTTCAGATGGACATGGGTAAAGTCAAACACAGAAGAGTACTTACGATTTCTTTGTAATATATTTTTCCTTCATTAAATTATAGCGCTCTACACTTGTAAAAAGTCTCTGATGCAAAACAAAATTTCAGATATTCGTTTACTGAAGAGAAATAAAGTTCGACTAACGTTACCAGAGAGGCAGGAAAGTTTCCACCATTCGCGTGCTGTGAATCAGAGGAGTTGTGCCGGAAAACTGGCTTCCTGGGGCAGTCACTTTCATTATAATATCCAAGCTGTTCTGTCAGAAGATAGTTTATCGCACCAGATGTTGACCAGGGGATGCGAACTGGATTTTCAACTTCAGCAGAAATTCTGCATAACCCTGTTGTAACCGGGCAGATGCAATTTCATTGTTTAGTATTAGCAGATAGCTCTCCCCTCCTTTAAAAGTGGACAGCCAGTATATTGTTAAAATTGTCGAGTCTTAATCTCGAGAACCATTAAATTATTATCAGCTATGAATTACAGCTGTAACGACCGTGGTTCACACTTACAACATGCCATACTTCTGACACGACGTGATTAAGACTACTAACAAGCAAACACCTATTAACCCGTCACCATGATGTATAGTATATGGCCAGATAGGTATTTGTAACCGTCGTAGAGATGAAATTGCTTATTATTTATCTCTTAATGGGAGTTCGTACATACCAATGACCTCTACTCAACATCTGTGTTATTTAATGAAAATGTATACTGTACACGAACAGCTAAAATCTAAGATATGTTTCTCAGAGAGGAAATTACATGAAAGTCAAATCATACTTTACACGCAAACTAAATTATATAGCCCGTTCTTGGGACCCCCTCCCCATGGGGATGAGGAAAAGCTCTACGCTCACCAATAAGGACCCACGGGAGGGCATTATGTGACAACAGGGTGATGTTTCCTTTGAACGAACCTCTGCAATCGAGTCCATTGCGGAATTGAACACGTCATTGCACTCACTGTATAATGCAGTTTATCCCATAAATGGCCGTTTATTTGAACAACAAATGCCTTGGATAAATTTTCGCTTTATGCGACAAGTAGGGTGATAAATTTTCTCTATAGGTTTAACACTGAAAGAATTTATTCCTGCAGTAGAGACGGACTTGTTAACCTGTGACCTCTACCGCATTCGTGTAGCATAATTAATAGGTCAATTGTTGTTTTCTTTAAACCCCTTTGAAAGTATTACACAATACCAGTTGAAAACACTACACACTGCTCATTCAATAAAGTATTTTTGCAAGTTTAGCTCAAGTTTGTAGGAGAATTATTTTTAGACAGAAATGTATTACTGCGCCTTGGTTATTTTTGTCAATTTTGCTTGTCCATCGAATTGGACCAGCGTGCTCCTCACTTCTCGCTGTGTTTTGTAGCAATAAACACGACTGCCGCGACCAGCGTGCTCCTCACTTCTCGCTGTGTTTTGTAGCAATAAACACGACTGCCGCGACTGCCCTGGAAAAAATTTATTGGATAAACAAAATAAACGTACAGTGTTTTCAAGTAAAAAAATTATTCTACTCATAGAATTAAGAATGAAACCGACTCGCCAGAATAAATTTTTTACTTGAAAACACTGTACGTTTATTCTATATGAAAACAAAACGCTATAAACGTTGTTATTCAGCCGATTCGACTTGAGAAAAGAATCGATTCGCGAGTAGATTCTAATTGAAATAACCGCCTTACGTTTATACTCGCCCTACCGATGTCAGGTGAGCATGCTGAAAGAATCTTTACTCGAAAGATCTACATAATCCTGTCAAACGGGCCCATGTAAAATAATTTAATAATTTGCCCTGCCTCTGCGTTTGATTACTTGAAAGCATACAGCGTGAAAGTCGTCAAAATCGTATAAACCAAATCACGACATGATTTGGAATGTCGCTACACGTTCGCACATCCGACCCAACTTTGAAGACTCTGGAAGCCCCGCCCACTCAATCCAATTGTCACCGAGAGGGCGTGACGGCAGACTGATAGATGGATAACAAGCTTGTAAACAAAGATCAATGATCGATTTTTCATCGCCTCCAGTCAGCGAAAATATAATGATAATTTCTCAGGAACAATTGAATTTCATAAAATATACCGAAGTGGGAGGCGAATAAAAGATCATATACTCAAACATGATTTTGGGGGAACTTAAAAAAAAATGTTTTTGATGATATTGTTACGTGACTTGCTAAATATCTGTCGTCTGCGATCGAAAATCAAAACAACAAACAATTTGACAATGATTGACGTGACCTGTTTGTGGCACACTTTCCTGAGTTTGACTGTTGTCTTTTGCGAAAATTAAAAGTTTTTCGCTCACGTACACATAGATTAAATTATAAGAAATAACTGTTATTTTTCTTCGGTTTATGCGATAAAAACCGAAAATATTCAGCACAAGCTTCATAACTAGCTACGCGAGTTATGAAGCTTGTGCTGAAAATTTTCGAATCAATCAATCAATCAATCAATCAATCAATCAATGAAGTTTATTCAACAATATTCCAAATTTACATGTTAGATTTGTACAGAAAGATTTTCAAAAATAAGGTATAGTGGTACATTGCTAGGAGACAACATAGCCACATTGGCTGTCTTCCTGTTGTCCCCGCGAAATATGTGAATAAAATTACACTGTCATGGAGTAGACTGGAATATGTCTACAATTACCACTGCCTGTGGCTCAACAGTAGCATAACTGACGAAAGAAAGAAAGACCTCGAATCTGTATTTGGCCCTCCAACCATCCTGATTGAAAGATTACACAACATGTGCAGACATTTTATCTTATGGTTATTCTGTGAATTAGATTAAATTAAGTTAAATTAAATAAGATTAAATTATGTTAAAATAACTCAAATTAAATTGAATTAAATTAAGTCAAATTAAATGAAGTTAAATTAAATTAAATCCACGCCCAACGCAGATAGAAGATGACACCGGCAAAATAAATTCTCGAATAACCAAACAGTTTCATTTCTCGCCTCAAAAGCACTGCCCACGACCCCCCCCCCCCCCCACCACCAGAACAAGTTCCACGAGCTCACTCCAAATGAGGGGCCATAAGCTACGCTTCCGATATAAAAACCGAAAAAATATGATAAAATTTGAATGCCGAATTTTGTGAGTAAACCCCAGCCAGTTTTGCCCGCCACGTCGAGCAAGGAGCCAACCAAATGATTTCCTGCTGACGGAACAAAGCCCAAGACCCCCACTGAAACGGGCTCCACGATTTAGTTCCAGTGAGGGCCAAGCGTTACTGTAGAATGGCAAGGTAATATTCAAAGCTAATCAGTTTTGGTGAAGGGTCAAAACACATTGAACGTGGTTAATT
Organism: Pictodentalium vernedei; assembly: GCA_031216915.1. Taxonomy (NCBI): domain Eukaryota; kingdom Metazoa; phylum Mollusca; class Scaphopoda; order Dentaliida; family Dentaliidae; genus Pictodentalium; species Pictodentalium vernedei. The sequence continues at coordinate 74,080,698 of CM062289.1, read as the reverse complement.
CGAAGTCGGTTGGACGAGATAGCAGGTGAACTCCCAGTTGTGATCAGGCAGATGGAGACCTGCGGCAGGCGGTTTCCTTTTCCTTGGTGACCCAAAACAAACGGCGCCTTGAGCAGAAGCACTTCAAATCGGGCAAGAGAGCGATGGGGAGGTGGAAGTATCTGTTTCGAAGTGGAACTGGCCTTGCCCTTCCCACATCCATCACTCCCATGCACATCTCTCTCTCTCTCTCTCGCTCTCTCTCTCTCTCTCTCTCTCTCTCTCTCTCTCTCTCTCTCTCTCTCTCTATCTATCTATATATCTATCTATCTATCTACCTATCTATCTCTCTCTCTCTCTCTCTCTCTCTCTCTCTCTCTCTCTCTCTCTCTCTCTCTCTCTCTCTCTCTTCTCTTCTCTCTCTGTTTATGGTCCCACGGGGAAGTATGGAAGCGTGCATGTGTCATTGAGCGTTAGGCCTACAGTCTGGGCACATATGATACGAACAGTTAACATGTGAGGAGTAGCATTCTATGCATTTACTAACAAACTGTTTCTTGAAGACGTGCCCGGGGGATAGGGCCCGTTAGTTGGTATCAATTTCATTCCAAATTTTTGAAACTACTGCATGTTCGCAGAGAATTGGGTTCTAGCTTTGTGCGACTGTATCATGCCAACTTGTCTTGTTCGACTTCCAGCTGAAGAATGTATGTTGAAAAATGTTTTGAAAGAATCCGGTAAATTATCATTCTTCCAATCATGCATAAATAAGAAAACGTTCAATTTATAGAGATCGTTAAATTTCAAGATGTTATTGGCCTTGAATAGGGGATCAGTGTGGCTATTAAACTTCTTACAACTAATTACTCGCATAGCGCGTTTTTGAAGAGAATTTATTTTACTGTTAGATGACCCGTGACTCCAGATTTGGATTACATATAGCAAGTGACTATGAACTAAGGTATAGTACAATAATTTCTTGGGAAGCACGTTTTTTACTTCGTTCAGACAATAAATTGCGCTTGATATCTTAGAACATATTGTGGAAGTGCGGTACTTGAAGTTGTGATTTTCGTCAAGGTATACTCATAAGAACTTAATCACTTTATCTTGTTGGGAGTTACCTACGGTGAGAGCTTGGTATCGTTAAGAAAGATGTTTAGCAAATCAGATTTGTGCGGACTGTTTGGTAGGTGTAGCATGATGTATTTACACTTATTGGCGTTTACCTTGAGTTTGTTACAACAGCACCAGTCGAATATTTTATTCAGCTCAGCATTCACATTAGTCTCCAGTGTATTCAGGTCATGTCCAGCTGTAAACGGGGTGGTGTAATCAGCAAAGGACAGTAAGTTAAGCACAGTGGGGTATCTTATATCATTGACGTAAAGTAAGAAGAGAATAGGTCCCAACACAGACCCATGGGGGGCCCGCAAGTTACATGTCGGTTTGGAGATCGGTTCGAATTATACTCCACAAATTGTTCTCTATCTGATAAATAACTTTGAAACCAAATTTTACTTATCCCTCTTATTCCGTAAAATTCCAGTTTACTAAGTAATATTTCATGTCTGATCGAATCAAATACCTTGGACAAATCTATGAAGACGGCAAGAGAAGAGTCTTTTGTTGGCTTGTCGTTGCATTCAGCAACATGCTGCAAAAGGTGTATGATGGGATGGAAAGTGGAGTGTTTTTGCGAAAGCCGTACTGATGTTCGTACAGAATCTTACAATCATTCAGAAAATTAGAGAGTCTCTGGTTCATTATTTTCTCCAGAATTTTGGAAAAAGCTGGTAATAAGCTAATCGGTCTGTGGTTACCTAGCTCGCGGGAATTATTACCCCATTTAAAGATTGGTATTACCTTTGCTATTTTCATTTTGTCGGGGACTTTGCCTTGGATAAATGATTGATTGAAGATATGAACCAAGGGTTTAGCGACCTCAGAAATTGTCCCTTTCATAATTCTGGTGGATAAATTGAAAGCATCGGTACTCACTTTCCCTTTCAGTTTTTCGGTTGTCAATATAATTTCTTGCTCGTTTGTTGGGGTTATAAAAAAGAGTCAGTGTAATTTCCATTCATAAAATCTCCGAAGTTGTCAATAGAGGTCGGCACGTGATCGTTAATAGTCTGACCAATTTCTGCAAAGTAATCATTAAAACTAGTAGTCCAGGCACATTAGACATAAAAATGAGAAAGTAAGGAAAAAAATCGGAGAAAGCTGATTTGTTTATATGTTTCCGGGACACACATTGCGGATAAAGTGTGAAAAGTCCCCGCGAATCCGAGTTGAACTTTTTTAGTTATAGCGTTTTTTTGATGAAAAAAAATTTTTTTTAAAAAATTCGACCCAGCTCCATATTTCTCATTCTTATTCACCTTAGCAGGGTGAGAATCATAAATATCGTGCTGAATTATATTGAGAATACATATCCCCAACAGAAAATGCCAACTTTGTACCAATCCTCACACTCAATGGTGAAATATTCACGAAAATGTACAAAATTACGAAAAAAAATTTATTGTTTTCATACACACAACGGTACACAACGTCCATTAAATCAAATCTACGACTACTTTGGGAGTTAAATTATATATCAAAAATTGTAGAAAAGCAGTGGCTTTATAATGATATATAACAATAGTCATTTATTCCATAATGAACTGGTGAAACGTGTAAAATATTAACCATACCCCCTAAACTCAAATTCAAACGGCATCGACTTTTCTCATTCAAATACCGTATTATAGCATCATTGTTTCAATTTCCATGTTCGATTAAATCACATAATGTGGTGTTCGCCTACACTCAAGATGCATTGGCATGTAATGTGTGCACGCCCTTGATGTGTATATATCAAAGCAGTGGAGATTGTGTCTTCGTCAGATAAGTTGACAAAAGTTTTCGTTAGACTTGGCGGCTTCCATATGATTATGTCATATTTAGGGGCAATTGGTTCGATCATGGCTGGTAGAGGCTTGGATGAACTTTGGGGGACTGTTTATGCTGGTGGGTCAATCCATCATTTGATCAGTGGTCATGCATATTCAAGAGCAGTTCGTGCCCATTTGCTAACACAAATTGCCATTACAAAACTTGTGTTTGAAGAAAGCCGAACACTAGATAACATAGACTGCACAGAAGTCAATGAAATATTCTGTGGACTTGCCAGAGGTGACTGTACAACATCTGACGCTGTCAATCAAGAAAGTGTCAACCATCTACTGTCAAAATTACACGAACTGCTCCAGAATGCGTCCGTAGGACGCACAGGAAAGCTTTAGGTACAATACTACGAGCAAATAGGTCTTCTCCAGTTGTTCCTGAGAGCAGAGCGCACAGGCGACTGGGAACTCCACACATATTGTGTTCGCAATATGATTCCAGTATTTCACGCAGGTGGTCATTTTGCATACGCAAAAAGTTCTCATCTCTATTTGCAGCAGATGAATGAGCTAACAGAAATAATGCAACAGGATGATTTGAAGTTGTTCACTGAGAAAGGTTACTTTACCATAAGGCGCTCAGATAAATTCTGGGACGGGATATATTCTGACCAGACCATAGAGCAGTGTTTAATGAGAATGTTCAAGCTCCCTGGTGGTCTCACACATGGCAGGGGAATAACCGATAGCACTGTTGCGAAATGGGTACATGGACTACCTCTTTGTCTTCCGATATGTAATGCTCTCGAAAATTTTGTTCATGTTCACACTGGTCATGGCGAACAACATCGGGATCTCCGTCAAAGTTCACAATTGACTGATGCCAATGATATCACCAAATTATTGAACTGGCTCAGAGTGCATTCCCCCTTTCAAAATAGAGATCCACTACAATTAGTCTCTATAGCGACCGGGCTTGTGGCCGACGAAACTGTGAACTGTGACCAAATTCGCAAAATTGGTGAATGTTGCGTATCGAATGTTGTAAGCAAAACGTTCAACAGCATCAAACTACGACGTGTTGACACTGTGAAGTCTTTCGCATCGATGGCAAATAGCATCAAAGTCCGTAGAAGTAAGGTAGTGATTGACCCCACAATTCTGTTCAACCGCATCACATGTGTTATTCAGTCACAAGCAGAGATGGAAGAGTATCTCAAATATGAACTCGCCCCGAAACCACCAGCATTGTTTGATTCTGCTGGAATGAGGAAGACACAGAAAAGCACGCTCGGTAAGATCCTCAAAGCATACGGATCCGAGCAAACTAAAATCCCAGAACATTCTCTGTTTGTTGTAGATGGTGGATTTTTATTGAGGGCAGTTGTATGGCCTAAACAGTCGTCATATAAGGACATATGTACATCATATTCCAATTATCTAGTGAGACATTTTGGGGCGAACGTCGTGGTTGTTTTTGATGGTTATGCTTGTACAATGTCGACAAAGGGCATGGAACAAGCCCGTAGATCTAAAGACAGGTATTCCATTGATATCAATATCTCACCCGAGTTACCAGCCACCACACCCCAATCCGATTTCCTTGCAAATGCCAAGAACAAAACCCAACTGATCGATCTTCTAATGCAGGAGCTATCTGCTATCAATATTCAGTCCAAGCAGGCCGAGGCTGATGCTGATGTACTGATAGCCGAAACTGCACTTGACATCGCTCAAGATGACAACAGTGTTGTTGTGGGAACAGACACAGACTTGTTAGTCATTCTTACCTCTCGAGTTCAACCGGGATGTAATAATCACATGATGTATTCCATTACCCCAAACTTACTAGTTTCAGTTAGTGAAATAGCAACCAAAATGGGTGACCATAGAAGCAACCTCCTTGTAGCACATTCTATAAGAGGTTGTGACACTACTTCTGCACTCTTTCGAGTTGGTAAGAAGAAAGTATTCAGTACAATTGTCTCCGATGTTACTAGCGACTCACAACAGTATGTCAACACAATTTTGGCGGATGACAGTACACCAAGTGCAGTAGCCGCTGCCGGGGAACAATTTTTCCTGATCTTATACGGGAGTAAAACTGTTTCCTCTCTCGGCCAATATAGATATGTCACTTACAAGCGTTATGTAGCAAAATCTAAACTGAATACACCCATCGACCTAGCCTCACTCCCACCAAGCAGCGATGCTGCACAACAACATGTCTACAGATGTTATCTCCAGGTCCAACAATGGCTGGGCACTTCGCTTCCTCCGACGGATTGGGGGTGGTCGCTAGACAATGGACTTCTTGTACCGACTGCAGCCACAAAGCCATGTGCCCCCGATAACCTACTGAATCTGATCAGTTGTGGTTGCAAGAGTGCTTGTACAAAAAGGTGTGGGTGTAAGAAGGCAGGACTCTCTTGCTCAGGTTTGTGTAAATGCAGTTCGGATTCTTGTAACAACCACAGAAACACTGTCCTGTCGGACATTTCCGAGTTCGATGAATAATATGTATATAGGTCATGTCATTTCTGTATATAGCGTTGATAATAGTCAATGTAACTTAATCCATGTTGATTGATTTGTACATTCTGTAAATATTACTTAGTGATTTTTGTACATTATGTAAATATCATTTATTGATCTAATGCTGCCAGACACAGACGTGTCTGTTCGGTCCCAAGCCCGAAAATAGTTGAGTTCTCATGCTGACGAATTTTATGCCAAAAGGGGAACTCGGCCAGAAGCAGAGGGGGTCTTCCATAATGTCTATTTTGTAAGCAATGATAAAAGTCTTCAAATGGTGGTGGATTTTTTATCGTCTGTCCAACTAACATCCCGTTCTGTACTACGACCCTTTGGGCAAATCCGTTAGGAAAATCGTCATTTTTTGCGTAAATCCGATACTTTTTTGTGAATTTTCAATAATTTTTCGCAGAAATTGTCACAGAATGCACATTTTCCTCTAGGTAAATGTATATTAGACATTATGTAGCTCGAAATACGCGTAAACAAAAAATACAGTTAGATCAATTCGAGGTTACAAAGTTCGTGGGATTTTTTTTTATTTTTTTCAAACGCGTTTTCGAAAAAAGGCTGTAGAAAAAAAAGCTCAACTGGGATTTTAGGGGACTTTTGTCTAATCGTTCAGTGACATGTACTCGACATTCCCTGAAAAAAATCAGCTTTCTCCGATTTTTTTCCCTAGTGAAACCTAATGTTCTTGGGCTATAGAGGCGATTTTATCAGGGTCAGTTATTTGAACATTATTATGAGACATGCTGGGTGGGAGGGTCGCCTCGGATTTTGATTTGTTGATTATACAACGAAGTATTTGTTGCTCGCCGTTGCTCGGTGGTTCCCTCCGGGTACTCCGGCTTCCTCCACCCGTAAAACTGTCGCGGTCATGATTAGCCAATATGTGACCTTAAACACCAATAAATAAATAAATAAATAAATAACGAAGTATTTGCCATGATTTTTAGAGTCATGCTTGTTGATTTCTATAATATCATTATAGTATGCCGCCTTACTTCGTCTCTTTACTTGATTGAAAATTATGGAGAACATTTTGTAATTATTTATATTAATTCCGTGGGTTTTCTCAGTTTCAGTAGATAAAGTTTGTTTTTAGTTAGGGAGGACTGTAACAGACCCGATGACATCCACGGCTGACGTTGTATGAGCTTTTTAGGTAAGTTCACGCTTCTCAGGGGAAATGCGCATTCGAATCTGTCAAGATAAATACCCATAAACTCTCCGAATGCTGCATTGGCTCACGTACAGCTATAGACTGGATCGAAGCTGGTGTTGTGTAGCATATTTTTGAATAGATCCATATTTTCTCTATTGAATGATCTTCTGAGAGAGGGTAATGTATTGTTAGGCTCACTATCACCTTCCTGTATATAGAATATGGCAAAGTGATCTGAGATATCAGTAATTATTATTCCTGCGTAATAGTTAGCTGAGACATTATTGGAATAGATATGGTAGATTAGTGTTGCCGAATGCTCGGTTATTCTTGTGGGTTTTGTTATGACTGGCATGAATCCGTCACTAAACATATTATCTATAAATGAGTTAGTTTTACTGTGGTTGTTAAAATTGAGCAAGTCTATATTAAAGTCGCCAAGCAGGAAAGCCTTGCTGTGCTCCGCGTTGATTTTAGTGAGAATATAATTTACAGAAGAGACAAACACATAGATATCTGCCAAAGGTGCGGAGTTTGGCCTATATATGCATTCAACAATATATGAATGTTTGCGTCTTGGTTGGTTTGATCTCCACGAAAACAGTTTCAATGACATGGGGAATGAAGATCGCTAGGTCGGGTCTCAATCTGAAAGAAACATTCTCAGAAACAAAACGTCCTACCCCCCCCCCCCCCCCTCCCCCGCCCCCCCCCCCCCCCCCCCCACACTCTGCCGTCGTCCGGCCTTGGGCGAGTTTTGTAGACAAATGGGTGGTAGCCATTGATGTTGTAATTGATGTGTTTATGTAGTCTGAAAATTTCACTGAGACCAATCACGTCAAACATGTTCTCACCTTGCTGAATGTAACAGAGGAAGTTAGTGAATGAGTCCCAATTGGCATTAAGGCTTCTACAGTTTTGGCTTAGAAGGGTTATGTTTTTTCATCGCCTGCGGAAAGTTTGTTTAAAGTTGGAGGGGGTAAATAATTGCAGGAATGACCATGAATAGTGAAAGGGGACTCTGAATCATCATCCTGTAAATGATTCATTGAGTGATTATAGTTGAATGCGAATTTATATTGGTCATCAGTATGTATCTCGTCCAAAGCTATGTTTTCATTCGCCATGAGTTAGCATCATGTAAAGTAAAAATATGTGAACCATAGACAGTGGTGGAACAGAAATTAATGGAGTTGTGTAGTTAAAACTAGATAAAAACATATAACAGATGAACAAATTCAGCTTGTGACAGCTGGTCATAAATTCAAAAATAAAATATAATCTATATACATTGTGTCGTTGTGGAAGACTATTTGGCAGAGGTGTCTCATATTTCTATAGAGTCCACGGGCATTACTACTGACATGTGTTAGGCATTTCGGTGAACCCTTGAAGAGGGGATCGGGATTGACAAGAAAAATAAAAATAAAAACATTAGGTTCAATGAGTGACTAGTGACACGTGTTAGGCATTTCGGTGAACCCATGAAGAGGGGGTCGGGATTGGTAAGAAAAAGAAAAAAAATGAGGTTCAGTGAATGACTCAACAAATTATAGTCCTGTTACCTGTCGGAAGTGTATACTGTCGAGTCGAGGGGGTTATACGATTGCAGAAAGTTGACGGAAGCTGTACGATAAGTGGGTTCTCTGGGAAGCTATATTATTGGAGGGGCAGGTAGCCACGAGCCCGGGCACAATTAGCTCAGGGTCCGTTCAGTTCATATGTATACAGGACTGGCTCTCATTTTGCCACCCGAGTTCTGTATTTCGAAGGGGTACCACCAGTCGATATCTGCTGTTGTTTGTAAGGCTTGGCCAACTTATCATTAGCTCCGAGATGTTAGGGAGACTGCCTCCACCAATATAACTGGTAAGTGGGCCCAACTCTGGCAGAAGATGACATATTTCGCTAGGAGGAGAGGGGAAATGCGAAGCTTCAGTCAACGGACCTCGGGGCGGGACTCGGAGGTCCGTTGGCTCGGACTATGCAAAAGACAAAGACAGGCTCACATCTAGGGGTCGTCCAGGTAGCGATACACAGTTGTGGTTTAGAGACATGCATCCGGTGCTCCCAGCCCAGAATATAAGAAGTAGGCAGGTGCATTGATGAAAAACATTATTCTTGTACAGTACATGGAGGGCGGACCACTTAGTAAAATAAACTGGTAAATATCTTTACCAGATAATTTTGTTCTTTTTCATAATATACAAACTAACTGAGAACTTTTTATAAGTCTCAACGAATAGGCACACAATATCTGGCAATGGAAAAAAAAATATGGAAAAAAACTGTTACATGTTCCCAACCCCCAATAGCAAGACTCCCGTGTTAGACTTAGTATTGTGTGTGTAATATTGAGTCCAATACCTTTTTTTTCTTATTTTATTTAACTTGGAGGTAAAATCCGGGTACACCTTAATCATACTTCACTGCTAATTGACAGGTATTTTGAGACCCCAGCGTTTTTCCATGTTTAATCTAATTTAGTGGTAAAATCAGGGTATACCTTAATCATATTTCACTGCAAATTGACAGGCATTTTAAGACCCCAACGTTATTAAATCATCGGCCCCCGTATCCCACTCCACCAACTATGTTCTGGCGCCGACAGTAACAGAACTCTCAGTACTGCAACCTGAGAGCCCAGAATGTCAAGTATACTGTTTGGGCTGCGGTTTGTTCACCGATTCATAATGCGCAATATGCCCATTGGACTGCACACACGGCCATCAAAGTATAGTACCGTCTGGCGCCGACAGTAACAGATCTCTCAATTATTACTGAATGATGGCTCGGGCACTGTCGGCGCACGGGGTAAAAGTGACAGCATACTGTTTGGCTAGAGGTTTGTTTACCGATTCACCCTACACCAACTACACACTTACACTCCCCTCACCTAACAGTGAATGCACACACATCCCCATCCCAACCCACTCACATAATGGAAAGTTATGGAAAGTTATATAGCAGAGTGGTTTCAGGGTTTGTGCATGCAATATCAGGAATATGATCATCTCGATACGAAATGTTGTTCGGGGCCTATTAAGAACACAACATCTGTTTGGGAAACTAAATATCTAGTTCTCCTTGAAATGATTATGTAAGGGATAATGAACGAGTGGTGAATCATTCGGTGTTAGAAAACACGAGGCCCGAAGGGTCGAGTGTTTTCTAACTCCGAATGATTTACCACGAGTTTATTATCCGACTTAAAACACAACAAAATGATCCCCCCCCTCAAAATGATCCCCCACCCCCTCAAAATGAATGATTTGCTTCCCCCACCAGGTCCATTTGCTTCCCCCCCCCCCTCCTTCCCAAATATGTGCCTGTACACCGTGACTTTCGCCAACGGGAAACAAAAGGCTTGTCGCAAGTGTGTTTTCTGAGAACAATAACTGTGGATTATTTTACGAATCCACAGTCATTGTTCTCCGAAAACACACTTGCGTCGATCCCTTTGTTCACCTTGGCGATTCGGAGTTATAATGCACTGAGGCGGATAACGCGGCTGTGTTTTAATGTTCTTTAATATTCTTGATCCTCGGGCCATTGTGACTAGGTCATTGTCACATTGGACATGTTACGGTTCGTCGAGCAACAGTGTTGTGATTAATGATATAGATCATCTGACAAAAAGTTATTTTGCCATTTGAAAATTGTTTTGAGTAATAGTGACCTCAATTTCTTGCGTTTAAGAACTTATCCGGCCCAAGCCATCAATACAGACGACGGTTCGACATCCGAAGGTGTTATTGCAGAAGCGTGAAAAACAATTCACACGCACATACTGGACGTGTTACTTTCTCACCCGATCATACTGGAATACTGGATACAGAGGACAGCAAAACACGACGTGCATTGAAGATACCTGGAGCTCACAAGGTATACCCAAACCTTGCTTGACCAAGTGCGGAAATGGGAGCTGTCGTTCATACGCCTTTGATTGACCTAGTGTTATATGACACGAGAAACATTATAATACATTTTTAACCGAATAATTACGTTATTTCTAACTAATGACTGCGGTATGTACACTTGTATAGAACATTCACAGTGGCTATTTGGTTCATGTAATGAGGATGGGCCGTTGGACCTGGTGTATTGCGGGCTTTAACACTTTTGTAACGATTCTCCTATGGCTCTATGGAGAAACTTACATATAATTTAGCTGAATGAATTTAACACAAATTGAGTAAACACATTTTATTTACTTAGAGCATAATGATCTTGTTGGCAAGAGAATTTAAGACCCAAAGGAGAGTAAATAGGGAGGCGAAATCACAGTAGTTTTTCTTTTTATACAGGAGCTTAATGCACAATATGCAACAGCACTCACTAGAAACAAAACTTTGTGGGTTGTTTTATATAAAAGGTACTGACTTTTCAACAAATTTGTAAGGGGAAATAACCAAAAACATGAGTGGAACAACTTTCCATGACAGAGCAGTCGTTGCCCTTTTCAAGGAAAGTTATTCCTAAATGGCAGTTTGTATTGAGCAGTGCAGTACTGCTCATTACAAAGTTGGAGCTACCAGATAGCCAAACCAGTCGTTAGTTTTACTCTACCTGTTATAACAGCAGCTCCCCATTCAAATGGTTGACCAGGTCACTTAACAAATGGCCTATGACATCCACTCAAGGTGTTTAACAGAACTTTCACAAACAATCACAATAAAAACTACATACTTATGCCTAAAGTGTGTTCAATACCAATAATCTGTCTAAAGATATACATACTAAATTGTGGTTAATGTTATGTAGATGAGCTTATTGGAGGAAGGCATTAAATAAAGTTTAAATATCTACATTGGTACCTGTTATGTGCATTTGGAAAAGAGTTACCAAACTTGTCTCCAAATGCACATGACAGATAGGAATTTTAGTACTGCTGTAGATTAAGGCAAAACTGCAATCTAGGTATAGAAATGGCTAGGCTTTTAAGTAACCTGTAAATAAAATAAAATATAACTCAGGATTTCGCCACATTCCCCCTCCCCAGAGCCATTATATGGTGAAAGCAATATGCATTGGCAGAATGAACATTTCAAAGTTTGCTGTTTAGATTCACTAGAGTTTTGGTTGCCAGCTAGGTTTCACCACTCTTTTAATAGTTTTTGAGCCATCTGGGTTTTTACAAAACTGAATGTCTTCATCTCGGCAATTATATTGCAAGTTTGTAGCATCAACATGTTCACAGTCATTCTTTACACTTTGTTGTAGTTTATGTCTTTCTTCACTATCCTTAAGCTTTTCTTCCATATGGAAAACAACTGGCTTCCTCGGTGGTACAACTCCCTGTGGATTAATGTATTTTTGATTAGGAGCCCTGGCAAAAGCACATTCTGATGTTAGTTGTTCAACCTCATCACTGGCCAAACGATGACTTCTAGCTAGGTGACGGCGAAGTTGCGTTCTGCATGTAGGCATAAATGAACACCTAGGACAACGAAAACGCTGGACAAAGGCAAGATGTCTTTTCTTCCAGTGTTTAATCAAACTTTCCAAAGTGTTGAATTAAGTGTCACTACATAGCGGCACTGGACATGACTGCCCAACCTCGAACGGCTTTCTCTCTTCAGAAAGGAAATCAATTGATTCAAAAGGGTCATACTCGATATAATCTGACATTTTTCCTGGAAATATAAGAAATACAATAATAAATAATTGTTTCCAAGAAAGTACAGCTGCGTTCCAACAGTTGAAACTAATTGTTATCTGATTGGAGTAGTCAAGTCGACAAAATTTGGATGCACATTAAGAAGATCACTGTCAAGTGTGTCATGCAAATTAAGACACAATCCATACTTGGATGACACACTGGACAAGCAAACTATCAAAACAATACCTCTCATTTATGCATTTAGGATGTTAACAGCCCTAAAATTATAACATATATACCATTTTACTAACATCACAGTTCTTGTTCAGAGATAGTAAGTGGAGAAGATATAAAAAGTAACAATCAGTATTCAAAAGTCAAGCATTCATCTTGTTCCATACGTTCACACCAGACACATAGAGCCTTAACAACAATTTTAGTTTGCAAATAGTTCTGATCTGATGTAGTACTCATTCTAATGCTTACCTTATTGACCTTTACAGACCATCAACTAGGTTCCATAGCCAATTAAGCACGCTTACAATTTTTTGACATTCTTACCTGACTTTCAAAGCACCAATCTCAGTCATAACCCCATAAACTATCAACTATCTCAAGAACTTGACGTTCTTTTATAATGAAAAAAACAAAGTGCCCCAAAAGTGGTATACTTTATTTGAGCTGCCTAACCAACCAAATATCTAACCATACAATACCCCACACGAAACATGACCACCAAAAAAAACCCCCAAAAAACCAACCCAGATGACATCAATACCAAACAACTAACTTGGACTGAATTTTACTGGAGGTTTTATCCTACGACCTGTACGGGTAACCTTAGGCGTACTGACTTGAACACTTGGACCTGCATGTTCCAAAGATTCATCAACTGCACCCTCACTATCATCTAATTCATCACCAGAATTTACAAATGGCTCATTATCCAACTCAAAATCTGAATCACTGGAATCAACATTACCCTCAAATGGCTTAAGATTATCTACATGTACATTTTTAACCTTTGACTCATCTTCCACCAACTGTATTCTATACACAACATCACCGAACTTTTCTAATACCCTGTAAGGACCTTTCCATGGCATACCCATTTTCTCATCCGCAGGAGGGTAGTAATACCATACCAAACAATCAGGTGAGAATGCACGAACCTTTAACCCTTTATCATAGTTCCTCTTTTGACGACGAGTAGACAGTTTTAATTTCTCAAATGCATATTTGAAAGCAGCTGTTGTAGCAAACAGTACCCATTCAATATATTCATTGACACATGAATAATACGAACCAGGAGGCACACCAGCAATAAGATCAACAGGCAATGTCATCTCCCTACCAACCATCAACAAGCTAGGAGTACAACCAGAACTCTCCTGAACTGAGGCCCTATAAGCCATCAATACAAATGGTAAGTGGTCATCCCAGTCGTCCCTATTTTCATTTACATATGGTGCTAACATACTCTGAACAGTCCTATTAAATCTTTCCACTAACCCATCACTCTGTGGCCTATAGGGAGTAGTGAATGACTTTGAAATTTCTAGCTTCTCACAAAGAATTGACAACAGTTCTGACCGAAACTCTGGCCCTTGATCACTGTGCAACTGTTTGGGAACACCAAACCTTGAAATAACCTCTGTAACTAACTTATCCGCCACAACAGGAGCAGTATGATTAGGAATACCAAAAGCTTCTACCCACTTACTGAAATAATCACAGAAAACTACCATGTACTCATTCCCATTGTCAGTAACAGGCAAAGGACCCATTATATCTACACCAAGGACATCCATAGGAGCACCTACCTCAATCTTCCTCAAAGGGGCTCTCCCCCTCCCCGGACCTGGCTTATTCTGAGCACACACATCACATTGTTTAATCCAGCGGGTTATGTCAGCTGTCATCCCAGGCCAATAAAAGCGCTGTTGAATAACGGACTTAGTTTTATTTATTCCCAAATGACCAGCGGTCCTCTTTTTATGAAGTTCTACGAATAATAGATGCTTGAGTTCCTGGGGTACTACCAGCAAAGACAAACGCCCTGAGATACATGGTTTTTGAATATACAAAATTTCATTTTGAATGAACAACAACTCCCACTTACTCCACAATGTTTTGGACAAAGGCAAAAAGTGCACTATTTCAGCACTTGTGGGTTTTGCCATTTGATTCTTCCTTAAATGATAAATTTCGGAAATAACAGGATCAACCTTCTGCAAATCAGCTATCTTCTCCATGGACCAAGACTGAACCCAATTCGATAACCTTTGTTCTGATTGTCTCTCTGACTCATTAGAATTATGTTCACTAGCCACACTAAACTGATTCTCCTCCTCCACATCATCCACAACTGATTTGTCAGTTTCAACTGAAGCAAACAATGGAGCAACTTGAACTTCTCCATAACAATCTTTACAATCTAACCTCTGACAGTGACGATTTGACCTACGGGATAAACCATCTGCATTACCATGCAAAGCACCCTTCCTGTGCACTATACTAAAATCATATGTCTCAAGAGTTGTTAACCATCGAGCAACCTAGTGCTCTGGATTTTTAAAATTTTTTAACCAACTGAGGGAGGCATGGTCTGTCCTGATTGTAAAATGTCGACCCCACAAGTAATAATGAAAATGCTTTACAAATGTAATGACTGCGAGAAGCTCTCGATATGTTGTACAATAATTCCTTTGAGTAGAACTTAGACTTTTACTCCCATATGCGATCACCTTTTCCTCTCCGTCTTGCAACTGAGACAACACTGCTCCCATGGATGTACCACTGGAATCCGTATCCAAAATAAAGCTACCATTATCTCTGGGATACGAAAGAATAGGAGCGGAAACCAAAGCAGATTTCAGACTTTCAAAACTCTTAGAACACTGGCTAGTCCATTCAAATTTATTATTTTTCTTAGTCAGTTGGAAAAGTGGGTCAGCTGTTTCAGAAAAATGAGGGATAAACTTTCTATAATACCCTGCAGTTCCGAGAAATGACTGAACTTCCTTGACCGAAATCGGAACAGGCCATGAAATGACTTTATCTACTTTAGAAGGGTCACATGATATACCAGCCTCACTAACAACATGACCCAAGAAGATCACTTCTTTATGGAAAAGCTTACACTTCTTTGCCTTTAATTTCAAATTTGCTCTCTTCAGACGATCCATCACATCTGTTAAATTTCTTAAGGTTTGATCAAAATCTTTACCAAAAATAATAAGATCATCAATGTAACAAAGACATTTCGACCATTGAATGCCTTTAATAACAAGCTCAATGAGTCTCTCAAAGGTGGCAGGCGAATTGCAGAGCCCAAATGGGAGCACCTTGAACTGGAACAAGCCCCTTGGAGAAGTAAATGCTGTTTTTAACTTGGACTCCTCGTCCATCTCACACTGCCAAAATCCGGATGCCAAATCAAGGGTACAAAACCATTTTGACAAGCCAACACATTCAATACAATCTTCAACCCTGGGCAAAGGATATGCATCCTTTTTTGTGACAGAGTTCAACTTTCTATAGTCTAAACAAAACCGAAATGACCCATCAGACTTTTTAACCAAATGAATTGGGGCAGCCCAAGGACTGTTGCTGGGCTCAATCACATCATTTTCTAGCATTTCATCAATTGCTTCACTAATTATCTCCCTTTTCATTGGTGGCACTCGTCTACTAGGAACCTTAATAGGTTTAGCATTACCTGTATCTATATGGTGTCTTACAAGGTCTGTACGACCTAATTTGCCACCTGGACCAACAAACTGATCTGAATATTTTATCAAAAACCACTTCAACTTCAACCTTTCACTATCAGTTAACTCTGTAGAAGCATTATCCAAAAGATCTTGCAAATGTGGTGGTAAACCTCCTTTTTCTGAAACTGTGTCTTCATCCGAAGAATGAATTTGTTGCACAGGTTGAACATTAGCAACTAAAAAATTCCTATTAAGTTTGACATGCCTTGCTGATGTATTGACCACAGGGCAGTACACAAACTTGTTTGTTGGATCAACCATAGCACGTGCAAACAGAATCCCTTTACCACTAAGATTCTGAAAGGGTTCTAAAATAAAATGGGTGTTGCACTGTAACTCTTCAGGTCTCCAACCCACAACTTTACCTTGGAGTATTAACTCAGAACTGGGTGGAATCACAACCTTCTCAGCCACCTTAACACGAGCACAAACTGAACTCAAACCTTTCCTAAATGAAATAGATTTGCCTTGAACCATCAATTTGCCTTGAGCTACATCTATCAATGCTTTGTTTGTTTGTAAAAACTCCATACCTAAAATACCATTCAATGATGCCATATTGACTACTAAAAATTCCTGGACAAATGGTATACCGTCAATATGAAAAGGAACAGTGAGACTCCCTTCTACCCTCAAAGAATTTCCATCAACACTCACCAATCCTGGACAATCATTCTGTTTAAAAACAGATGAAGAGGACACTTTCCTAGCCAATTCCTTTGACAACAGATTAAATGGACATCCTGTGTCGACAAGCATTTCTTCTACTAATCCATTAACAAAAGTCTCCAAAAACAAACAAGTACTTGGCCATTTCCTTATTTTTTCTTGGACTGGGTTTTCGGCCTCAAACTCAGCCCCTTGCCTTTTCCCTGCAACTTGGGACAGTGTGATTTTTTGTGACCAGACTCCTTACACTGATAACATGTTACATCTTTGTCAAAATGATCATGAGATTCATCATCTGAGACTGAAACTTTCTGTTCTAAAAGTTCAATAATCTTATCAAGCTTCTCGTTATCAATTAAAGTGTCTTGAGGATTATTACCAACTGAGCCAGATAACTCACCTTTGATATCTGATGTTATAAAGGACACTTGTTTCCTCACATCAGGCTTTTGTACTTTCTTAGCTGCCTTGAATGACTCAAACTGAACAGCAAAAGACAAAGCCTCATCAAAAGAAGTCTGCTTTTGAAGGAACAAGTAACTCTCTAATTCACTATCACCACAACCTCTAATGAACTGTTGCAACAAACATTTATCTCTGTGAATTAGAGGGACATCAGGGTAGGCTAAACGACATAAACGTTTCAAATCGTGACCAAAATCCTCAATGGTCTCCCCTAAATGTCTATGGCGGTTATGGAACTTATATGAATAAACCAGAGAGTCATCCTTAATTTTATATTTCCTGTCCATTACTCCCACTACAGCCTTAAAATCACACCTTTCCTCTCGCTCCAACTCTAACAAAACTCCCTTTGCTTCCCCTCTAAGGTGCATTAACAATTGCTGAGCTTTCTCAATATCAGACCAGTAGTTATAATCTGCAATAATCTCAAACTGTGCTAAATAGTCCTCCCATCTCTCAGTCCCATCAAAAGTATCAATAGGCAATTCTTTTCTAGTATACTTACAGTCACTTTTACTAAGCTGCCTTTGCAAACAAGGGGTTTCTGGTATTGCAAACGTTTGCTTACAGGTGGGACACAAACATGTATCATTATTATAGGAAACTGCAGTTGGAAAATCTACTCCACTCTGATGGCAGGAATTTTGCTTTTGAAAATCGACTGGAGTGTCTGGTACAATTAACTTATGTGTATTTACGTTAGAAGTGTTGTGTGATCTACTAACAGTTTCACCAGATGCAGGAAATCATGAATCATGACTCCTGAATGCTTTTGAACTGCCACAACAAGGAGAGTCAGACTTATCACCAGTAGTTCGAAAAATACTCATAAAGGTTGAATTATCAGGTAATACTGGAGTGGAAGTCATGTAATTATTGAATGCCTGATAATTGTCCCTATCTGTTGACTTGATTTGGGAATTAGTATCATGTGTTTTCGTGTAAGAAATAGGCATTCCTGGGACACTGTCTTCAAAAATTGAATCATGCCTATGTTGAGATGAGGGAAATAAATTACTTGAATCTGTGCTAAACTGTACCCTCTTTGACGATACATTTCCTTGTGTATTTTTCAAAGGGGAGAATACCTCATAACAATCACTACTAGAAGCGCAGAACAGTGCTTCATAATCTCTCTGATCATTACTTTGATATGAGTATAAAGGGAGATTACTGTTCCTGGCACCATCATCATGGCAGGAAGTAGTAATATTGTGTTCCTTTTGATCTGAAGGAGTGATTCTTGTGTCTAATGATTGCTCCATGTTAATTAAATCAACTGAGATAAAATAATTTTCAAGTAAAGCTAAATCAAAACCAAAAGTATCCCGGACGAGCCCCCAAATGTAACGATTCTCCTATAGCTCTATGGAGAAACTTACATATAATTTAGCTGAATGAATTTAACACAAATTGAGTAAACACATTTTATTTACTTAGAGCATAATGATCTTGTTGGCAAGAGAATTTAAGACCCAAAGGAGAGTAAATAGGGAGGCGAAATCACAGTAGTTTTTCTTTTTTATACAGGAGCTTAATGCACAATATGCAACAGCACTCACAAGAAACAAAACTTTGTGGGTTGTTTTATATAAAAGGTACTGACTTTTCAACAAATTTGTAAGGGGAAATAACCAAAAACATGAGTGGAACAACTTTCCATGACAGAGCAGTCGTTGCCCTTTTCAAGGAAAGTTATTCCTAAATGGCAGTTTGTATTGGGCAGTGCAGTACTGCTCATTACAAAGTTGGAGCTACCAGATAGCCAAACCAGTCGTTAGTTTTACTCTACCTGTTATAACAGCAGCTCCCCATTCAAATGGTTGACCAGGTCACTTAACAAATGGCCTATGACATCCACTCAAGGTGTTTAACAGAACTTTCACAAACAATCACAATAAAAACTACATACTTATGCCTAAAGTGTGTTCAATAACAATAATCTGTCTAAAGATATACATACTAAATTGTGGTTAATGTTATGTAGATGAGCTTATTGGAGGAAGGCATTAAATAAAGTTTAAATATCTACATTGGTACCTGTTATGTGCATTTGGAAAAGAGTTACCAAACTTGTCTCCAAATGCACATGACAGATAGGAATTTTAGTACTGCTGTAGATTAAGGCAAAACTGCAATCTAGGTATAGAAATGGCTAGGCTTTTAAGTAACCTGTAAATAAAATAAAATATAACTCAGGATTTCGCCACACTTTACCTGTTGGTGGTGGATAGTTCTTTCTCGGATAGCAGATTTCTTGCCACTAAGATAAGTAAAGTTGAGTCATTTTAAAATACCTTCATCCACTATAAATTAAAGCATCGTTTGGACCAATGATTTTTTTCCAGTTAAATTTACAAAAGACTTTCATCAAATCCAGCCATGGCTGCTTTACAGCAGCCAAGACTGGATTTTGATAAAAATAGTTTTAAACATGCTCAGTAAAGTATAAATGGGATACAGCTTTAGGACATAGAAAAATGACACTTCTTGGTTTGGTGCATATTGATATTGCTGGGATTTACTGGGCTTTATCACTTTACCTGCTGTTAACTGATATTTCTATTCTGTGAAGCAAATATCTTACTATAAGAATAAGTAAACTTAGGGCATTTTAAATTATATACACATCTATAAATTGATCACCGTTTGAACCAACCATTTTTGAGTTAAATTTCCAAAAGATTTCCATCAGATCCTGCCATGGCTGCCGAACGGCAGCTCGGACTGGATCTGGTAAAAATCTTTTCGAAAATACTGAGACACAACTAGGGTATAACTTAAAAGCACAGTGAAAAAACACTTCTTGAGTTGGTGCATATTCATGTTGCTTAGTTTTAGCAGGCGCTTACTGGGCTTTAACTGTTTACCTGCTGTCGACAAATATTCCTTCAGTGAACAGCAATTTTCTTGCTACTGAAATAAGTTAATTTGGGGCAGTTTAAATTAAATTTACCCCCTGTAAATTATATCACTGTTTGAACCAATGATTTCGTGAATTAAATTTCCAAAAGATTTTCACCAAATCCAGCCATGGCTGTATTACAGCAGACAAGACCGGATCTGACAAAAAAATATTTTCAAACATCTTCAGTAAAGCACAAGTGGAGTACAACTAAAGGACATAGAAAAAATTACACTTCTTAAGCGGAGTTGGTGCATATTCGTATTACTGGGATTTACCAGGCGCATACTGGGCTTTAACACTTTACCTACTCATCGCGGATATTCCTATCCTGTGCAGCCAATCTCTTGTCACTAGAATAAATAAATTTAGGGCATTTTATATTAAATTCACCCCCTATAACTTAAAATCACTGTTTGGACCAATGATTGTTTCAGTTAAATTTCCAAGAGATTTCCATTAGATTCGGCTGTGGTTTCCATACAGCAGCCCAGACTGGAATTGGTAAAAAATATTATCAAAAATACTCAGACATAAATAGGGTACAACTTCAAAACATAGAAAAATGACACTTCTTGGGTTGGTGCCTATTCATATTGCTGGGGTTACACTGGCTTTGACACTTTACCTGCTGCTTGCGGATAAACCTGTCCTGTGCATTATGTAAATTCAGGGCATTCTGAATTAAATTTACCCTATATGAATTATATCACTGGTTGAAGCAATGGATTGTTTCAGTCAAATTGTCAAAAGATTCTCACCAAATCCAGCGATGGCTGCCCTACAGCAGCCCAGACTGGGTATGGTAAAACTATTTACAAGAATACTCAGTTAAGTATAAACTGGGTACAACCTAAAAACAGGATATTCATGTCCTGTACAACAAATCTATTGCCACAAGAATTAGTCAATTTAGGGCATTTTATTTACATTTTATATTCCTGTCCTGTACAACAAATCTATTGCCACTAGAATTAGTCAATTTAGGGCATTTTATTTACGTTTTATATTCCTGTCCTGTACAACAAATCTATTGCCATGGGAATTAATAAATTTAGGGCATTTTATTTACATTTTATATTCCTGTCCTGTGCTGCAAATATATTGCCACTAGAATTAGTCAATTTAGGGCATTTTATTTACGTTTTATATTCCCGTCCTGTACAACAAATCTATTGCCACTAGAATTAATCAATTCAGGGCATTTTATTTACATTTTATATTCCTGTCCTGTACAACAAATCTATTGCCTCTAGAATTAATCAATTTAGGGCATTTTATTTACATTTTATATTCCTGTCCTGTACAACAAATCTATTGCCACTAGAATTAGTCAATCTAGGGCATTTTATTTACATTTTATATTCCTGTCCTGTACAACAAATCTATTGTCTCTAGAATTAATCAATTTAGGGCATTTTATTTACATTTTATATTCCTGTCCTGTACAACAAATCTATTGCCTCTAGAATTAATCAATTTAGGGCATTTTATTTACATTTTATATTCCTGTCCTGTACAACAAATCTATTGCCACCAGAATTAATCAATTTAGGGCATTTTATTTACATTTTATATTCCTGTCCTGTACAACGAATCTATTGCCATGAGAATTAATAAATTTAGGGCATTTTATTTACATTTTATATTCCTGTCCTGTGCTGCAAATATATTGCCACTAGAATTAATAAATTTAGGGCATTTTATTTACGTTTTATATTCCTGTCCTGTGCAACAATTCTATTGGCACTAGAATTAGTCAATTTAGGGCATTTTATTTACATTTTATATTCCTGTCCTGTGCAACAAATCTATTGCCACTAGTATTAATCAATTTAGGGCATTTTATTTACGTTTTATATTCCTGTCCTGTACAACAAATCTATTGCTTCTCGAATTATTAAATTTAGGGCATTTTATTTACGTTTTATATTCCTGTCCTTTAGAACAAATCTATTGCCACTAGAATTAATAAATTTAGGGCATTGTATTTACGTTTTAAAATTCCTGTCCTGTGCAACAAATCTATTGCCTCTCGAATTATTAAATTTAGGGCATTTTATTTATGTTTTATATTCCTGTCCTGTGCAACAAATCTATTGCCACTAGAATTAATCAATTTAGGGCATTTTATTTACGTTTTATATTCCTGTCCTGTGCAACAAATCTATTGCCTCTAGAATTAATCAATTTAGGGCATTTTATTAACGTTTTATATTCCTGTCCTGTGTAACAAATCTATTGCCACTAGAATTAGTCAATTTAGGGCATTTTATTTACATTTTATATTCCTGTCCTGTGCCACAAATCTATTGCCACTAGAATCAATCAATTTAGGGCATTTTATTTACATTTTATATTCCTGTCCTGTACAACAAATCTATTGCCACTAGAATCAATCAGTTTAGGGCATTTTATTTACATTTTATATTCCTGTCCTGTGCAACAAATCTATTGCCACTAGAATTAGTCAATTTAGGGCATTTTATTTACGTTTTATATTCCTGTCCTGTACAACAAATCTATTGCCACTAGAATTAGTACATTTAGGGCATTTTATATACGTTTTATATTCCTGCCCTGTGCAACAAATGTATTGCCACTAGAATTAATAAATTTAGGGCATTGTATTTACGTTTTAAAATGTCTGTAATGTGCAACAAATCTATTGCCTCTCGAATTATTAAATTTAGGGCATTTTATTTACGTTTTATATCCCTGTCCTGTGCAACAAATCTATTGCCACTAGAATTAATCAATTTAGGGCATTTTATTTCCGTTTTATATTCCTGTCCTGTGCAACAAATCTATTGCCTCTAGAATTAATAAATTTAGGGCATTTTATTTACGTTTTATATTCCTGTCCTGTGCAACAAATCTATTGTCACTAGAATTAGTCAATTTAGGGCTTTCTATTTACATTTCATATTCCTGTCCTGTACAACAAATCTATTGCCACTGGAATTAGTCAATTTGGGGCATTTTATTTACGTTTTATATTCCTGTCCTGTATAACAAATCTATTGCCACTAGAATTAATCAATTTAGGGCATTTTATTTACGTTTCATATTCCTGTCCTGTGCAACAAATCTATTGCCACTAGAATTAATAAATTTAGGGCATTTTATTTACGTTTTATATTCCTGTCCTGTGCAACAAATCTATTGCCACTAGAATTAATAAATTTAGGGCATTTTATTTACGTTATTTGTGTTTTATTTACGTTCACGTCTATAAATAAAATCACTTTTTGAACCAATGATTTTTCAGTTAAATTTTCAAAAGATTACTTAACAACAGAATATTCCTGTCGTGAACAGGAACTTTCTTGTCACTAAAATTAGTTAATTTATGGCATTATAAGTTAAATTCCCGACAGTAAATTAAATCACTGATTGAACCACTGATTTTTTCAGTTAGATTTCAAAAAGATTTCCATCACAACCAACCATGGCTGCTTTGCTGATGCCCAAACTGGTTTGGGCAAAAACGTTTTCAAAACTCCTCAGTACAGCATAAATGGGGCACAACTTAAGGACAGGGAAGAATTAAACTGTTTGAGTTGGTACATGTTCATATTTCTGGGATTTACCAAGTGCAAACTGGGTTTTACCATTTTACCTACTGCTGGTAAGTATGCCTGTCCTGTGCAATAAAGTTCTTGCTACTAGAATAAGTAAATTTTGTGCAGTTTAAATTAAGTTCACCCACTTTTAAATTATATCACTGTTTGAGCCAATGATTCTTGAGTTAAATTTCCAGAAGATCCCTATCAATACCAGCCATGGTAGTATTACAGCAGCCGTGAGTGGACCTGATAAGGATATTCAGAAAAAGTGTTTAGTGGGTTAATAGTTTGGCTAATTACAGCTGTGACAAATTTAGTAATCATTACACATTATTTGAGTGTGTACGTGTTTTTATAACATGTACAGTTCTGGCCAAATGTATATATGATGTAACTGAGTGTGGTGTAAATGTAAATACAACATAATTGCCGTATTCAGCTGTACGACAATGGTGTTGTATTTACAGTTATGTTTAGTTAATCGTATTGTTTATTTTCAGTTAATGACATCGTTAAAATTCATCAGACAGCTTTTGACTTACAGTACGTGGAGAGTGTATTATCACTAAATTACCCGCAGAGTGGAGATTCCACCCAAGCAATAATTGCAAATTTGTTGCAAAACAAAACAAGCACAAGCAAAGTTTCAACCAATGGACCTCCGGGTTAAACCCGGAGGTCCATTGGCTGAAACATTGCTTGTGTTTTAGTGGATATATACAAAATTTGAAAGTTATAGTTTGGATGATAACTCCACTCCGCGGGTGATGTAGTTACAATCCACTCTCCACGTACTGTAAGGCTGTTACACAGTAACGTGGCAATATTATCATGTTTCTTGTAGACTCGATATAGGCTTGATTTTGCCTGAGTTTTTATATTTTATAAAAATCTTTCCATGTGAAGTCCACGAATCCTCGACCGTGTCGCGAGTCTTGGCTGCTTTCTGCAGAGTTTGATTTGTTGAGGTTAAGTCTTTTCTTACAACTATTCCGGTACCCTAAAGTGTTTTTCTATTGCTTATCATTAATAGTTTTGATTTCCTTGAGACAAAGTTAACGATAATTGCCCGAGGATGGTCCACATTGAACTTCCCAAGCCTGTGGGCAATACTAATATCAGTAGTGCTAATGTCTACACCAAGTTTATCTTTGCATAAGTTCAAAACTGTTTCTGCACATTTGGAGATGTGTTCATTCTTATCATTGTCAGGAATCCCGAAAAATCGTACACTCTTTTGATGTGTATGCTGCTCCAGATTATTATTTTGAGATTTTAAGTCAAGGATATTTTTGTTAAGTCTACTAATTTGTTTGTTTTTAGATTCAAGTTCCAATTTAACGGATGCTATCTCTTTTTTCAAAGTGTCATTATTCATTTCAACGTCCAGAAGTCTACTTTCCAGAATGCTGGTAACATTGTTTAGTTTCAAGAATATTTCGTTCTTTCCACCGATAATTATGTAACTCAACTCCTCGCTTTTAACGAGAGGAGCAACTACAGTATCGAGGGTATCTTTGGTTACAACATTATCTAATTTACGATTTATATCGTTCAAAACTGATTCAATACCGACTTATCAGTTGCATAAGTTTTAATACTCTTTTGACCGGGTGTCGTGGTGGTAGGAGCTGCCGGTTTATCAGACCTATCAGGCCTTTGCTGTTTCGAGGGTTGAGACATTCTTGATGTTTTTTTTTTACCTGGCTGTTAAAACTGTCACTCAGATTTAAACTTTCATCAGCACTGGAAACTGATCTCGCAGTGGTTGACCTCTTCATACCACAATAATAACTCCACGAAGGCCTTCATGGGGAAATATCACTTCAGGTAAATCGAATATCAGATATCCAATGCCCAATGACGAATATATCATTTCCGATATAACTTTAGTCGATTCAATTCAAACTATTAATAGAAAAATACAAACATATCGATTGTAGAGAAGTTTTTATCTAGAACTACACTTTGTACTTCCATGAGCCGGATTCAACACACTCAATAACACTCACCAAATCAAGTGACAAAGAAATCGCCATGTTGGTGTGAAGAAATGTCTGACATCCACTCACTTCAAAATTGAGAAAGACAGAAAATGATAATAACGACCACAATTGGTATGTATGTCACATGCCCTGGACTCCACAATGTTAGGAGATACTCAAAAACACATCTTTACAACATCAAAATGTCTATATAATAACTCAATTATCATCCTTCTCTGCGGCGACACAAACACGTACAGGTCCACTCCGCCATTATGTTACGATGATGTACGCCAAGACCCCCGTGTCCCGAAACAGGATTCAGGATTTGAATTTTAATGAGTATGACGTCATTTTAATTGTTTTTTAAATGTTTTATAAAAAATTTATTTCCTTCTTAAGTTTTTGAATTGTTTTTTAAAGTTTTTATTTTATTTTTTAATTGACGCTTTCATTGTTTGTTATGCTTTAATTGGTTTTAATTAGTTTTAATAAGATTCAATCGCTTTTCGGAGAAATCCCAGAACACGTTCATCTAAGGTCATAGTTCGGGTCAGAGCAATTAGCCACCTGTTCGATGGTGTTTCGATTTTGTTTATCAAACCTGTTAATCACCTGCACCTGTGTTTATATACTCGCCCAAAAAAGAAAGTGTGCATTGCAGAAATTGATCAAACTCCAAAAAAAATAATTTCGTAGGTGTAAAGAGTGTTAACCTGTTCATGAATAAGTTATATTGAACACAAAAACATCTTTCCCCGTTAAAATTGCATTAATGTTAAATGACGTACTGCACGTTTGTGAAAAGGCATGTTTTGCACGTGGAGAGTCTGACAATTCATGCAGCAGTGTGAATCCTTGGGTATTTAAAGACTAACGTAAGGCCTTCCTATCGTTCACATTCAAACTTGCGCTGCTGTTAAAACGACTCCACATTAGCATGCCAAGATTGACAATGAATCAACGTCTCCTTGCCCTGGGTATGATTAGAGCTGGCAGAACACACAGAGAGGTTGCCCAGCATTTGAACTGCCACCGTAACACTGTAGACAGACTAGTCCATCGACATGCACAACATGATGACGCTCGAGACCGACCCCGAGTTACCACCCCTGCACAAGATCGGTATATCCGTGTCGTCCATCTCCGAAACCGGCAACAAACGGCAACGACGACAGCCAGGAACATCCCTAACCTGAGACGGATACATCCTCAAACAGTAATCAACCGGCTGAGAGAATACGGCTTACATCCTCGAAGACCTGCAATTCGTCCGTTTTTGACGTTATGTCATCGTCGTGCTCGACTGCAGTGGTGTAGAGTAGGGTTAGGGTTAGCCTAACCTAACCCTAACCCTACCCTAACCCTAAACTAACCCTAACCCTAGTCGAACCCTAACCTAACCATAACCCTACCTAACCTAACCCTAACCCTACCCTAACCCTACCCTAACCCACTTCCATGCTAACTTGTTTGCTTCCATGAGGCGTAGATGCACAGCAGTAGTCGATGCAGATGGAGGTCATACCAGATATTGAGTGTGTGACTTTTGTGTTGGACCCTTAGTGTCTTTGACTCTCCATGGCACCAAGAGTATTCATTGTAGCGTAATGAAATTTCTCGTGTTGATCACAAATTGATTCATCTGTGATTGAATAAAATTTCCATGAATGAAAATGATATATATCTTTTTTAGTGTTATTTTTTAGCATGCACACTTTCTTTTTTGGGAGAGTATATAATGATCGGTTCATTTATATATCTGACATCGCCTACACTCGAACAAGTGCATCATCCATCGAGGGGATGATGCCGTCGATATGCGGTCCCACAAAGAAACGTCGCTGATTGTTTGAACGCAGCCATAAATAACAAACGAAATAGTTTAAACGATATGAATTTTATTTCAGTCATAAATAGACAGAACGCGATGTGTATTTGAATCGGTGGGAGTTTTACATAACTCGTTGGAATGGCAAAGTCATATTTCGCGAGAGCCGTAGCTCTCGCGAAATATGAGTTCGCCATTCCTACGAGTTATGTAAAGAACCCACCGATTCAAACACACATCGCATTCTGTGTTTATTACACAACCCATGCATTAAAATTCATTTAAATAAACAAATTTTAATTCCGATGTTTAATCCCAAAGGTGAAGAGTTTGTTTTGACTGAAGCTGTACTAATCAAATTTAATCGATAAAAAATCAAAACAACCTTTTCGGAACCAGTGTTTGTTGAAATTCGTATCGCTGTTTCTCTTCGGCTGGTGCCCATTCACGCCTACCCATTTGGTGGCTATTACTGTTAGTAAAAATTTAAGTACAAAGTTCGGCAGATTTGCAAAACAGCTGGGAGAAATATTTTTAAAAGAAGTTCGAAGCCTCTCAAGATGTACGAAGATTTACCGAAATAAAGTTGACCAATTTAGATATAATGCGATCCACAAAACGAGACGGCCACGGGACTGGGTTAATGTTCTGGTTGGAAATGATTGGGTTTTTTTAAAATATTATCTCATTTTTGGCTAATTTTTTGTGAACCGACTTTATTTTGCTTTGGACGTTTTCATTTTCACACTATGCGACAGACGGTCGATGATTGTATAACAAAATTTGGAAACTTTTCGAAGCGTAACTAAACGGTGCGGTAAAAAAGTTCCGGCTTGTATATCACCCGTTGAATACAGAATCATTTATATCATAGCGGCGATTCCGTTGAATACAAGGGTTTAAAGTTTAATGGATGTGTAATAAAAAGTATTACATGTTTTTTTTACATTTTATTTCGACTACAAACATATTACAGTTCTTTTCACAATACCACAATATAAATATCTTCTGGGGCTTTCTCCAGTCGTCACCTGTTCCTATCGGCACATCTAAAAACGTATATTTTCTTAATAAACGATCAAAAATGTATTTTCGTTTCTCAATTGCGAATTTTTCGGCTTCCTTCATCCCGTAACCCACATCGCGCTGAAGTCGCTGAAGAGTTTCTTTGATTTTTCTGTAGACCGAATGCTGTCTGAACATCTGTACTCGATTCATCTCCCTGAAAAAGCTCTTACAGAGGGAATCTCTCACACAATCTTCAGGAGATTCCCTGGCCACTTCGATGGCCTCGTCTTTTGGCGAACCGTTGTCTGTATATGGTGTTTTCAACTCCTGAAAGTCTTCCATATTATTCTACACACGTCTCGGCGATGTATAGAAAAAGGACCGCCGATGGTTACACCCGGTCACTTGCGCCGTAAGCGGACCAACGTCTTCTGGAAAATCGACCTTTATCCATAAATTTATCGAAAACCCGAATGGCCTGGTGACCCCTTCCCACAAAACATTATCTGGTGTTTTAGCGAAAGGCAACCCCAGTATGACTTAGCGAAAGGCAACCAAAGTATGACAACCTGCCGCATGTGGAGTTTGTGGATACCCAAGAGTTCAAGCCCGATTCTCTCATTATACTGGACAATATGATGCTTTTTTTTATTTACTCAGGGCTCACACCATCGCGGGTTTGGTGTGCTACATGTCGTTCAGAACTTCTTGATAATAATAAATTCCACCGTAACTGTCATTACTCAACCCTTTTCAAAACCTACAGACACCATTACATGTAGCTCCTCATAAACAGTGAGTAGCCACTCACAAACAGTGAGTAGCCACTCATACCCTCATATGACGAAAAAGGAATTCAGTAACCACAAACATATCCTGAAAAGGGATTCCCATTCATTTTGACCTTTTTGGGTACAAAGTCGCCTGATGATGGCCCCCCCCTGGCAAGGACCGAAACGGTTAGAAGTAAGAATTATTTGGGCTTAACTGCATTTTCAACATCCAAGGTTATTCTCATCCCGAACAGTTATATGGGAGTGTCGACCTCGTGTACTTTGGCAAGACTCTTGCCCAAA
Organism: Pictodentalium vernedei; assembly: GCA_031216915.1. Lineage (NCBI taxonomy): Eukaryota > Metazoa > Mollusca > Scaphopoda > Dentaliida > Dentaliidae > Pictodentalium > Pictodentalium vernedei. The sequence goes on along the minus strand of CM062289.1, from coordinate 74,051,239 downwards.
TGAGAGCACCGTCGTGCTAAACCACTGTTACCCCTTTAGCTAACATGAAAAGCAGACGACACTTGCAAAAACAAATTCTCAAATAACTAATTTTTTTCATTTCATTTTCGGTCTCAGAACCGACGAGCTCGTTCCAACGAGGGGTCACAATCTATGTTTTTGAGGCAAAAAATGAAAAAATAATGAAAATTAATTGGCGATTTTTGAGAATAGCGCTGACCGGTTTTGGCCGTAACATTGGGTAAAGGGTTATCCCCGCCGAGTTGGAAAGACCCCCGCCTATAAAACTGTTAAAACTACATCTCTTCCTCTATCAGTGCATAGTTTTATTGACTAGCTGTCATGACTTTCGAAGCATAAGCAAGTGGACGTTCATCTTGCAGTAGAACAACACCTACACCACTCTGTGACGCGTCGAGCAAATTCCCCAAAATCTCTCCAGTTTTTTTGTATTCTTTGGTGAGGGCATCTTCATAATTGCCTCAATTTTTGAGTCATGTGGCGTCATTCCTTCTTTCGAGATTATAGATTAGAGAGATTAGATTAGATTTATCGCAAAATACACCCATAACGGGCAGAATGCATAATAATACACGATAAGGTAGATTCATAACAATAATTTACAATGTACAACAATAAGTAATTAATAATATTTATTACATTCCTCAGTTCGTTTCGCATTGAATTTAATGTTGATTAAAAAGTGGTAATGTCACGAGTGAATTATGTCACTTCAATAGTAACTTTGGAACGACTGACGTATATAAGCCACGCCCCCACCGATTTGTTGATGTTTTGTTTTCCAGTTCCACATCAGTTAATTAAAATGAATTTTCCTTCTGAATATTTTTAAAAATTCTTTCTTTCCTCTATGAACAGGTTTGTTAGCACAGTTGACAAAATCCAAATAGAAATGTTTTATCTTATGGCTGAATGCCATTCCCCAAATGCGACTGGAACGCCACATAAAATAGTAAAATATCGAACGAAAGTCACAAAAATAAAACTGGGCCATTTCCAATCGAAGATTTGACACAGAAAGTGATGTATTCATACGCGCTAATTTCAGAAGTATTTCAGAGTTGCATTTGCGAATATTTTGTGTTGAATTATTTTTAATGAAAGACCTTTTGGTCTACAATGTCATTTACTAAAGAGAGTGACTCATTCTTACGGCAAGTTACGGTATATAATTCGCCTCGAGACAGGACTATTTCGTATTTCCTTCCTGCTAATTTTAGAAATGTTTCCGTGCTTACACTAAATTGGATTATATCTGACAACAGTTTGGGTTGAATTATTATAGTAAAAGACCTCTGTATTCCAAATGTCATGTTATAAACAGAGTAATCAATTTGTTTTGTGCGTTACGGTAAATAATTCATCTCGAGACGGGACTGTTTCGTAAATCACTCGGGCTACGCCCTCGTGATTTACTCACGTCCCGTCTCTCGATGAATTACTTACCGTAACGCTCAAAACAAATTGATTACTCTCTATACACTACACAACAATGACCATTCACCAATTTTTCAATCCCTCTCGCGCGCAGTGAAGAATTTGCGCACAGCACCACAGATTTCATTGCAAATGGCAGGATTTTTATTCTGCATAATATCAAGAAATTTGCAAGTATCCGTCTATGTCACCAAATAAACGATTAGTATTTACAATAACTTCCCAAAGTTCTTCACGTAATAACTTATATTTCGAACACTCTATTATTAAGTGAAATTCATCTTCCACCAACCCAGTATCACAATGTACACAAGTACGGTTTTGAATTGGGGTTGGCGGCTGACTATGTAGGCCTTTCTCTATAGCTAGTGCGTGGTTACTGACACACAGACGGGTGAAATATGTTCGATTGCGCTCCGACTTACATCCTGTCAAATATGGATCGAGGCTAAAATCGTCCTTAAATAGCCGATATGTTTGTAATTTATTGGAGCCACTCCTACGATTGTCATTGTGAATGTCACCATAAAATACAGAAATGTGACCTTCTTTAACCCCCTGCACACTGATGTCGAAATATCTAAAGTTCAAGGTGCAAATTTTTTCCATAATGCAACTAGAAATTTAACCAATTCAATCTTGTTTGACAGAGCTCATTGAGCTCTGCCAAACAAGATTGAATTGGTTAAATTCCCAGTTGCATTATGGGAAAAATGGAACTGAAGGGAGTTAAGCCTGGATTCAATTTCAGTTATTGCAGTTGTGGTCAGGGACTCTGTATTAATTTGAAACCTCTCACCGAATTCTTTAAGCTTTATATGACCCAGATATTTGATCTCTTTTACTCCCGTTTTACATTTCTCTTTCTGTAATTTAATTATTTGATATTCTTTTCCCGAAGTACCTGTCTCAGTCTCTTATCGTGTTCCGGTTTTGATTTTCCTCAGATTAATATGTCATCTATGTAAGATACTTTACCATCTATGCCTTCTAACTCTTCGGTTATCAGCTTGTGAAATACTTCTGAGGCTGATTTTATTCCATACGGGAGGCGTCGAAATATGTATCTTCCAAACGGTGTGTTAAATGTTCAAAGTTTGGAGCTTTCTACATCCGGGGGGCGCGGTGGCTCAATAGGTAGAGGTGCAGGCTGCAAGCCGAGAGATCCTCGGTTCGAATCCTACCTGCGGCAACCGCGTTGTGTCCTTGGGCAAGACACTTCACTCCCATTGCCCACGTGGGGGGCACGGTGACGCTGTGTACTAAGGCGTACTGCACGTCGATGGTGCACTTGTCTTCAACCAATGCTAACCCTGCTTGTGTGGAGTTAGTATGTTGGGGAGCTGACAGTTGCTCGCCGTTGTTCGGTGCTTCTCTCCGGGTACTCCGGCTTCCTCCACCCGTAAAACTGTCATGGTCATGATTAGCCATTGTGCAGAAGTATGTGACCTTAAACACCAATAAATAAATAAATTCTTCATCCAATTTTACTTGCCAAAATGCTTGACTGACATCCAATACTGTAAAATATTCTGCATCCACCATTTGACCTGTTATTTCTTCCAATGTAAGAACCTGGAAGTGTTCTCGCTGAATAGCACCATTCAAATCTTTTGGACCTGGGCATACACGTAATGATCCATTTGGCTTCTTTACTATTACCATCGAGTTAACCCATTCTGTAGGCAGGGACGTGGCTAGAGGTTTCCGATTGGGGGGTGTAGTGTAGTGAATTTCCAAATAGAGGGAGGGACCGAGAGGGGAAACCCCTCCCGGTCCCACCCCGTAGTTGGAAATTCACTACCGAGAAAGATTTTTAAAATGAAGCCATGAAAGGGGGCATAAAATTGATTATAGTAACTAAAACTCCACCATATTTATGATAGAATTATCAGGTTATTATTATTTGGTATTCTTCTGGGAAGTGAATATGTGCTAAACAAATGCTCAAACCTAAAACTTTGAACAATTCACACTGTCCTAACATTAAATCAAATCTTAGGCAGGAATGATCAATTTTCGATGTTTCATCATTTTGTAACTGTGAATGGTGGAATTAACGCAGGATAACGATTTTTTACATGATGTGATGTTCTTAAAGTGCACTTCGAGGACTTTTTTTATTATGACAAGTAAACGTACTATGGACATCTGATACCGATTGACATCATACAGACTTATGAAGGTCGATATTGTGTACACTATCTAAGTCATTTCGAATGAGTCAAGTCTGGACCAAGTTAAAAAATACTAAATCTAATCGTGATAAAAAATTACACGTTTTATAATCTGTGTTTTATTTCTGACAACAATAAGAATAAACAAGGCAAAACGCATTACATTGCGAAGTAAATTCCACCGTGTCCCCGATGAACATGGCATAAGAAAGGATGCAATAGACTAAATATTACTTCAATCTCATAATTACTGAATGTGACAATAAGGTCCCACAAACCCACAAAGTATTTCTTTTGTATCTCATACCATTTTTTGTTCCCCGTGGGAACCCCGGGAAGTAAGCAGCACTTGTTTACTGTGGTAAACCAGTTCCGCTTTACTAGTAACATAGGACCCAGTCACCAATGCTTGGGGTGAAAGTCCTCTAAAATGGGCAACATGTAGATCAACGATTGACTAAACTTGACTTCATCTCCATGTTGTGTCACGATTAGCCATGGTGCATAAATATGTGACGTTAACCACCAACAAACAAAGAAACAAACCATTTTTTGTAAAATTGCATGCGGGCGGGTGTTTTTTATAATTTTATTTTTTATTTTTGGTAATTATTTCTTTGCCATCAAAAATTCACGTTCTTGATTTGTTTATGTTTTAGGCCTCGTAATTTACAGAACAGCATGGTGGTGGTGTATGCCGTCCCCTGAGTGAAAGAAGGCTTTGCAGAGCTAAAGCATTGCGAAGCCTTGTTGAACTCAAGGGACAAATTTATCAATTTGATTAACTTGTGTAAAATATCAGACATAAACCATTTAATTTTGATTTCTTAAAGTGTGCATTGGTTATAAAAGAGAGCATGCGGCAGCCAAAAGAGCCTTACGGAAGGGCCTGAAAAACATTTTAAACTTTTGTAGGCCTAATTGTATAGTTTTAATTGAAAAAATGAAATATGCTGATAAATGATACTGGAAGATGCAGTGTTTATTTATCTTTTTTTCTTTTCCAGGTTTCGATTCTGTGCTGTGTCGTCACTTCCTGTATTCTCCATATCCATATACTGCCCATTTTCAGGTGGCTTACTGTTGGACCCCTTTAAAAGAAGAACATAATACAATATAAATTTATAATATATAATGATATAAACTGATACATAGAAGACAGCTTTAATAACATTGGGTATTCTATAGCTCTGATAGATTTATTTATTTATTGGTGTTTAAGGTCACATATTTCTGCGCAATGGCTAACCATGACCGCGACAGTTTTACGGATGGAGGAAGCCGGAGTACCCGGAGAGAACCAACGAGCAACTGTCAGCTCCCCAACATACCAACTCCACACACGCAGGGTTAGCATTGGTTGAAGACAGGTGCACCACCGACGTGCAGTACGTCGTAGTACACAGCGTCACCGTGCCCCCACGCGGGCAATGGGGGTGAAGTGTCTTGCCCAAGGACACAACGCGGTTGCCGCAGGTAGGATTCGAACCGAGGACCTCTCGGCTTGCAGCCTGCACCTCTACCAACTGAGCCACCGCGCCCCCAGCTCTGATAGATAATATCCAACAACAAAAAAGTAAATTAATCATATTGAATATGTTATGATGTTTTCTTGTAAAATGTCTTAACCCTTTACCCAACGCAAAACGGCAAAAAACGGCTGCGCTTTTATCAAAAATTACCAATTAATTTTCATTATTTTTTCATTATTTGTCTCCAAAACATAGGTTATGACTCCTCGTAGGAACGAGCTCGTTCCAACGAGGAGTCATAACCTATGTTTTTGAGACAAAAATGAAAAAAGTTCGTTATTCAAGAATTTTTTTGGCAAGTGTCGTCTGATTTTCATGTTAGGTAAAAGGTTAACGATATTGTTTTCATCAAAAAGTTTTAACTAAACAACGTTTCAAGCCTCATTTTGGGAAATCTATTAATCGAGGGTAGCTGTAAGGAAAACCAGACTAGGTTACAGAGTACACACTGAAATGAACAGCTGTATAAATGTAGTTGGAAAACATCCTACAGTTAACAAATTTAGGAAGGAAAACTTCAACCTCAAACCCCTGTATTCCAGTATTCTGTGTCCTAACATGTGTCTAAATTTCTGACGTATTTTAAAACTCTTTCTGATAATGAGGATTTAACTCACATGGCTTTATCATGTAAATAACAGTGTTAATAGCATTAATTTCAGCTGATAGAGAATAGTCATCAGTCAAGCTGGATGCAAACAATTTATAATATTCTGATAGTTCTGTTGTTTTTAATATTACTCGTATAACCAAGACTTCTATACCTGGTCGCATACTAAGGAAATAGTTCTTCCAGGCTATCCTGCTATCTCCAAACTTTGTGTTAAAATCAATATTTGAGTGCTTCTTACAATAGATATCCACAGATAAGTATCATGCAAGGTATCATCAAATGATACATTACCATGTCATAAGTATGCTCAAATACCCGTATGTGCCTATGCGCTACGATCAACATACAGTTTCTTATATGTGAGGTACCCTAGCTTGTAGGTCGAGGCATTGTACAGACTGATGCATTCTAAGATGAATGGGGTGATCTGATTGAGCCTATAAATGAAGATTTGGCCAAGGGCAGGTGTCGAGATAGAATCGAGGGTAGCTGCTAAGCTTGAGGTAGTGTTACAAGTCACTAATGGTAAGACACTCAAACACAGAACAGAATAGTGGTAGCCAATAGTAATAGTAGAAGCCAGTAATGGCACGGCACTGCGAGGGTGATAGAATACTATAGTATTGGGTAAATACAATAGTGTTGCATCGCATGGTAGATGGGGATGATCATGGACAAGTCAGCAATAGTGGTTTAAGACCTATGAAGGACTTGGGGTGTCCTAGAAGCCAGGAACTGAATTGGGTTTGGAGCCATAACTATGTTCATTTAGATATCCTCCAAAAGGTATCCCCCAAAAGGTATCCTCAAATAGTACATCATCATGTCATAGGTATCCTCAAATGCCCGGATGTGTTGCATGTGTTGTGCGCACATTGTGCACTAGCACACAAGCAAATATTGACACATTCAGCATGTGCCTATGTGCTCCACATACTCATTGTACACTAGCACCCAAACACACGTAGGGAAGTCAGAATACTTTGTAGGGAGACCGGGGAAGTCAAAATATAGACAGGCCAGGCCAAGAAATGGACAGAATGAGCTATAGAAAAGACTAGGATAGGCAGAAGCAGGGGATTCCGGGGGACTCCGAAGTATTGAAAGAATTGTCGGGTTGTTTCTGTTGTTCTAATGGAGGATCTGAGGAAATCCTAGCCAGAAAGCTACCCCAGTTTAATAGAACGTACCTTACAGAACTACGTGCTATTGTTATAAGCCCATGATTGGGCTTTGCCAAGTCCGTTTCGGTAGTTTTGGGCTGATACTGGTGATTTGAGGTGATTGTCGGGTTTATTTGAGTAATTAGATACACTCATATTTAAGTCGAACACACCCTTCGTCCTATTAGAGGGTTTTGGGTCATATAGCAACCACGTAATAACATAGAAACAAGATGGCGGCCTCCAGTATACAAAATCGACGACGGGAAGACGTATCACCCTAACAACACGCGCTTCGTATGCGCACTGTCACAAAACATCACTGGGGTATTGGCGTCACAAGGCCGCCCACGCGGGATACCATGAAAACACAACATGGCGCCACAGGACACGTGCGATAACGTCACTTCCGAGGTCATCCACAAAGGTAACCATGGTGAAGGTCGAAACGAACAAGATATACTACTTACATTTTGTTTGACTGAGCTCTGCAATAAAATACAGTTATATAACATGTTCTCGGGAGCAGTGAGAAAAAGAAGACAACCAACAGCATCACCCCCGCCCCCACCACAGCATCTCCCAACCCCACCAGCACCACCACAACAACCTGTCTCACTCTTCCTCTGTGTTGTCTTTTTGTAAGAAAGTGAAAGGCGCATCAGTATTTACCGATGTTACTGTAGCAATTTTGGCACGTAAAATCTCCAGGAATACAGTGAATTTCTCTGCAGCTGCAGATTTTGTTTGTCAAGAATTGAAATTCAGATGCTTAGTTTTAATGCTAATGAAAGGAAGGGTGTTCATAATCACGATAATCCATCGTTGGGAGTTATACATTGAAAAAATAAATAGATTGGAACACAGCAAAACAATATTGAAAAATACACTAGTATGTACCTTTAGCTTACTTGAAGATAAAAATGATTCTTTCCCTGAACAGAAGCAAGGCACATGAACAAATTTTGTGTCAGAAAATGGAAAGGAACGATGCTGAAGAATATCGATGAGCTGTTTATTATACGTGGGTGCAATGGTGACAAACAAAGATGGTTTACGAGTGCATTTCTGATCCCGGATGTTAAGATGCTAAAATGGGCTGCTTGTTGAACAATGCCAGCGTCGATGAACTGTGGGACTGTGTCTAGAAGATAATAATTTAATTAAAGGCTATTCCTAGGTTAGTCCATATCGGCCAAGATATCAGCCCGAGATAACTTCATATCAGCCTGTGAGCGAAGGTCGAAGGTTGAGCCGAGATATCAGCCCGAGATAACTTCGTATCAGCCTGAGAGCGAAGGTCGAAGGTTGAGCCAAGATATCAGCCCGAGGTAACTCCATATCAGCCTGGGAACGAAGGGCTGATATCACGGCTGCTCTGAAACTAACCAAGTAGTAACCTCTTTATTTTTTTAACCAACACTAATAAGTACAAAATGTTCTCAGATCAGATCTAGTTTTCTAATAGTGTTATTCTACCTCTTTCTTTTCACAAAGTCCGAAGTTTCCTCTTCTCCTAGTTCAGCTCTCCGAACGTCGCGGCTTCCCGACTTGGGTGGAGGTACGGTGGCGCTGTGTACCAAGGCATACTGCACTCAAATTTACATCGAACACACCCTCCGTCCATATACCAACCACGTAAAAGCATAGAAACAGAATGGCGACCTCCAGTATACAAAATGGACGACGGACAGACGTTTCACCCTAACAACACGCTCTTCTCATGCGCACTGTCGCCAAACATCACTAGGGTATTGGCGTCACAATATGGCCGCTCACGCGGGATACCATGAAAACACAACATGGCGCCACTGGATTTCGTGAGATGACGTCACTTCCGAGGTCATCCACCAAGGTTACCCTCATGAGGGTCGAAACGTACAAGATATACTACTTACATTTTGTTTGACTCACCTCTGCACTAAAATACAGTTAGCAGTGAGAAAAAGAAGACAACCAACAGCAACACCCCCCCCCCCCCCCCCCCGCATTCCCCACACCCACCACCACAACAACCTGTCTCACTCTTCCTCTGTGTTGTCTTTTTGCAAGAAAGTGAAAGGCGCATCAGTATTTACCGATGTTACTGTAGCAATTTCCGTACATAAAATCTCTTGGAATATAGTGAATTTCTCTACTGATGCAGATCTTGTTTGTCAAGATTCTTTCCATGAACAGAAGGAAGGTACAGTACGTGGAGAGTGGTTTGTAACTAAATCACCCGCGGAGTGGAGATATCACCCAAGCTATAACTTTCAAATTTTGTACATATCGACAAAAACACAAGCAATGTTTCAGCCAATGGACCTCCGGGTTTAACCCGGAGGTCCATTGGCTGAAACTTTGCTTGTGCTGGTTATGCTTTGCAACAGATTTGCTATTATTGCCTGGGTGGAATCTCCACTCCGCAGGTGATTTAGTGATAATACACTCTCCACGTACTGTACATGATCAAATTTTGTTTTAGCAAATGGAAACGAACGAGAAAAAATTTTGAAAATTAAGCCATGAAAGGGGGTATAAAATTGATTCGTGTAACTGAAATGCCAACACATTTATGATAAAATTATCAGGCTGACCCTGCTCGTACGGAGTTAGTATATTGGGGAGTCTGACAGCGGCTCGCTGTTGCTCACACGAAAACATCATGAAAATCAAGGGGTACATGCTTTCCATGATTGTCACGAAAAGTCTGCCTGTCAAGAGAGTTAATGAAAACACTGGGGACCATCTTAATACATTCCTCAATCATATCCACCAAAAATATCGCAAATATGTCACAAGCATATTTCACAATAATGTGTCAAATATTTGGTGCTTAGCAAACTTTGAATAGTATATATATGTTTCCTATTTTAGAGCATCAAGTTTTAAGTAAATTCATTCTTTAGATTGATCTGGAAGCCCAATGGCTGAAACGCTTGCTTCTGCATATTTTGCTTTTTCAAGGAAATCGAGTTATGCAAAACACCCACCGATTCAAACACACATCGCATTCTGTGTTTATTACACATCCCTCCCATTAAAATTCATTTAAATAAACAAATTTTAATTCCGATATTCAAACCTAAAGGTGAAGAGTCCGTTTGTTTTGTTTGAAGCTGTTCTGATCAATTGGATCAATAAAAAATAACAAACAACCTTTTGGGAACCAGTCTAAATTACATTCGTTATCTTTTCTATTGGGCGTTTTTGTTCAAATTCGTACCGCTATTTCTCTTCAGCTGGTGTCCATTCACGCCTAACCGTTTGGTTGCTATCACTGTTAGTAAAAATATAAGTACAAATTTGGCAGATTTGCAAAACAGCTGGGAGAAACTTTGTTAAAAGAAGTTCGAAGCTTGTCTGCATGTCCGAAGATTTACCGAAATAAAGTTGACCAATTTAGATATAACGGGATTTGCAGGCGAGACGGCCACGGGACTGGGTTAATGTTGTGGTCGGAAATGATTTTTTATTGATATTATCTCATTTTTGGTTAACTATTTTTTTGTGAACCGACTTTAGTTTGCTTTGGACGTTTTCATTTTCACACTTCGCGACAGACGATCGATGATGGTATAGCGAAATTTGGAAACTTTTCGAAGCGTAACTAATGACTCGTCGGCAATGAAACTGGTATAAACGGTACTGGAGAAAAGTTCCGGCTTGTACATCACCAGTTGAATACGGACACATTTATGTCATGGCGACGATTCAGTTAAATAGAGGATATTCACGAAAATTTGATGAATAGCGAAAATATCTCGTGAGTGGCTACAAAGAAATATGAGGATCTTCACGAGCATTTTCGTGAATTTTCTTTTTATTTAATGCTCTATGACTACAAACTCTCCGATTTGTGGCCTTTATTTGCCATTAAGGCGCAAAATTTATGTGCCGAACCGGCGTCCATACAAAAATTACAACAACCAAACTCCAACCATTGGAATGTGTGAATATCCGCACAAAAAGTAGTCCCGTCTTATTTCTCCCCTAACTTTACGATTTACCAAGGCTGGCGAATTGAAATAATCGCAATGTGTTTCGAAGAAATAGAACAATAACAAAAAACACCACTTTCTTATTTTCAATAACAAGACACGTCATTTTATTTTTTTTGAACTCAATGCACTGAAGACGTGTGAAGTTGAACTGAAGAAATTTGAAAGTGATTTCGGCTTTTCGCTGGAAGGTGAATGAGAAAGTCAAACTTTGAAACCGCTGATTTAATGAATTGATTTAGTCACTGTCACTATCAATTATTCGAATTCGTTTGTATTTGGGACTCTGGAATTCATTACTGATGTGCTGACTCGTTTAAAGTACATGTGATTCGTCATCCGAACCTACGATGAAATATCGATTTCTAAATATCATTTTGATATTTCGTTTTGCCGACCGACAGGGGAATATGACTTAATTTTTCAGCGTGAATTGATGCCTGAGCATTAAATAAAAGGGTTTAAAGTTTAATGGATGAGTAATAAAATAAAGGTACCTTTTGTTGTTTTTTAAAATATGCTTGGATATAAAAATTGATGAATAATATGATAAGTGTACTGCCATAAAACACATACGCCCACTGCATCCACCTTGGATATTCACATTCGAAATACAGTCCTTGTATTGCATACACCATTACGACGAAGAACTGTGTCTGCACATAAAAGATAAAAATACATGCATATGTTAATTATTTCAGGGGGGGGTGGGATAAAATGGAGATAAAAATAATGGCAGAATAATAACTTCCACCAAATTTGAAAAATGAAGTATTAAATCCATTAAACCTGGTCAAAATGAACTCAAACAGCTCTTTCATTGCAAGAGGTAATGAATTTATTTCCTCAACCCCCTAAATCTGATGTAAAAATATCCATATTTTTAAGCAGCCAATTTTTGCCACAATGCAACTGGGAATTAGACCAATTCAATTTTGTTTCACAGAGATCAATGAGCTCTGTCAAACAAAATTGAATATTTTAAATTCCTTGCCTTGTGGGAACCAATTGCTATTTGAAGATTTGGATATTTTGACAATAGTGAAGAAGGGGTTAACTAGTAGACTGCTAAATTATTTTTGGTCTTCAAAATTTCTTTGTGCATCTTTGCCTTGTTACAATTTATGGGAGAGTGCCAATAGGCACTCTCCCATAAATTTTAACAGGGCATATCTTAACAGATAAAATAATATCACTTCAAATGTAATATTAAGCATATCCACAGAGTATGAAGCCTTTAAATTGCAGTTCTGTCATTTCAGAATAAAGCCCAAATATAGGCTTCCAGCACTCTGCCAGTTAATTAAAAATAAGGGCACAGGCAATACATGTACACAGTATTCTTCATAGCCTACTATATATGGCTCATACAGACTATGATTTGGTTTTCCATAACTTTTCCATACTTTTTCTAAACCTCGGACATCAAATTTCCATAATTCCTGAGATTAAATGTTACTCAATATACAGAGGATATCTATGCTGTGTTAGTGAATATTGGGAAATATCTCATGAATGTATATATTAAATATTTCAGAGGGAAGGTAAAATAATGGTAGAATAATAACTTTACACCAAATATAAAAACTTGAGCAGTAGGGTCATAAAACCTGATTCAAAAGAACTCAAACAGCTTTTTGGTGTCAAGAGATGGTGAATTTAATTACTTAACCTCCTGGCGCGCTAATGTCGAAATATCTCAATTTTCAAACACCCATTTTTCCCATAATGCATCTTGGGATTAAACCATTTCAATTTTAATTGACGGAACTTAATGAGCTCTGTCAAACAAGATTGATCTTAGTTAAATTCCTTGTTGCATTATGGTAAAAAAGTGCTGCTTGAAAATTTTAATATTTCGACATCCGCTATTCACAAAAATCGCCAAAAATCGCCAATTAATTTTGTTTTATTTTTTTATTTTTTTGTCTCAAAAATATAAGTTATGAGGAGCTCGTTCCAACGAGGGGTCATAACCTATGTTTTTGAGATAAAAAATGAAAAAATAATGAAAATTACTTGGCGATTTTTGAGAATAGCGCTGGCCGGTTTTGAGCGTTACTTTGGGTAAAGGGTTAATCGGCGTTGCATACTGCCCATGACCTTCCGAATTTCTCTCACTGTGATGTCTCATTTCTCTATAAGCACGCGGCAGTGAAGTGGTCAATAGCCACCAAATATTCACCTGTTTTAAGGATGTATGATCGAATGACGAGCTCGTTCCAAAGAGGGGTCATAACCTATGTTTTAGAGACAAAAATTGAAAAAAATGAGTTATTCAAGAATTTTGTTTGCAAGTGTCGCCTGCTTTTCATGTTAGGTAAAGGGTTAAGATATAAGTAGAATTAATATTTTCCATCTGATATCTAATACTAAATTAGGGCCTCGGTGACTCGGTCGGTTAGGGGTACAACTCAGAGTCGTCTAACCTTCCAGCGCTGACGATGAGAGTTCGAATCCAGGGTAGCGACTCTCAGCCAATGAAATCACTGTCAGACAAGCCTTGTGTGCGGACTCTCCTCCACCAATAAAACTGGTAGTCTCGTGATATAAGCCTGGCCATTCAAAGCGACGTTAAACACTAATCAAACAAACTAATATTAAAATATTTTATCCATCTCAGATTTAGTGTATATTTTATGTTGATAGAAACAGAAATAGTTTCAAAAAGGGTTACTCAAAGTTATCAGGGCTAGTTACTAAAGATTTGTCTGTAATATCGGAGCTTTAGGGGCAGTATATGAAGCAACTTAAAGATGTACAGTTAGAACTGAAAGTCCTGTCTATGAAATGCGCACAAATAACACGTCGATCTGCGCGTTAATCTGCGCGTTAGGACCATAGTAAGGCTATCAAATTCTGTACATATGGCCTGTGCACAAGCAATATTTCAGCCAACGGACCTCCGGGTAACCCGGAGGTCCATTTGCAGAAACATTGCCTGTGTTTGCCATGAATAACCAGGAGAACCTGCCGTGCTTTGGATGCCAATCGATATGGCAACTGCGCGCAATTCCTACGCGCAATTAAACCTAGGTAAGCGCACAGTTCATGACAGGGCTTCTAGTTTTAACTGTAAATAAAGATGTCTGAAGATGTACATGTATATATAGATTTGTTCCACTAATGTTTAACCATCCACTTTTTCTCGGTATCTAGCACCCTAATTGGACAAAAGACCCCAGAAGGCTTGGGTCGATAATGATAAAGTGATGAATTGAGGTGGGGGGGGGGGGGGAGTCCCATTTTTTAAAGAGGATTTTTTTTGCACAAAAGGGGCGGTTGGGTCCCTTTGGGGTGGAAACAAACTTTTTGGAAGTCTTGTGTCTGCAATTTTTTCCAGCCCCCCCCCCCCCCCTCCCGAAAAGCGGTGGGGTTTTTTGGCAGCTCGTTACTAGAACAGAATAGTTGTTGTCGCAGATTGTCATTGTTAAGAAAAAATTTTAATTTGCTAATAGATGAATTCTCTCGGACAGACAAGGGTAGACTATTCCACTGGTTGGTGTTCAGTGAAGCAGATGATTCGGTAAGGTATGTGGGCTCACTCACAGCAGGCGTAGATTGAAACACCTAATAATACCGGGAAAATGACCATTTTGGACAGACAATCTGGTTATGATTAAAGTCACTAGTAATAATTAGATCATCAGTCGACGTGTCTTTAGCTCTTTCAATAGAAGCTGATACAATATCCTACATCTCGGGAGCACCGTAAGGTGGGCGATAAAATATTCCTATTATACGAAACCGTCTTTAATATAAAGGGCAACTCCGCCGCCTCTTGCCAGGCAGTTGAAACGCAAGCGTTCCTGAAAGCCATGGATTAGAATATCAGACGTTAGGTCTGAACTTTGTAGCCAGGTCTCTGTGAGGGGCAGGATTTCGATTCTGGCGATTCACACTGGGTAATATCTATTTTAGACTGCAAGCTCTGCATATTTAAGTGAGTAATTTGTAAAATGTTTTGGTTTTCTAAGTTGAGAGAACCTGGGAATGTCTCCCGAGAATAGCAAAATCATAATCAAGGTAAGTAAATGCAAGCAGGAAATACAGTTAAAACTAGATGTCCTGTCATGAAATGCGCACAAATAGCACGTCGATCTGCGCGTTAATCTACGCGTTATGACCATAACAAGACCATCAAATTCTGTGCATATGGCCTGTGCCCAAGCAATCTTTCAGCCAATGGACCTCCGGTTAACCCGGAGGTCCATTTGCAGAAACATTGCATGTGTTTGTTATGAGTAACCAGGAGTACCTGCTGTGCTTTGGATGCCATTCGATATGGCAATTGCGACCAATTCTTACGCGTTATGAAGCCTAGATAAGCGCACAGTTCGCGACAGGACTTCTGGTTTTACCTGTAGTGGTTGTAGTTTGAAAAAAACATCTCTGGTCTCATGGATTGGAAAATAATTTTGTATTATTAGTGTCTGCTTGAATTTAATTGGATTCGTTGGGGACATAGTATCCGACCCAATGGGTGCTGAAAGCTGGAGGAGTAGTATGTCTCGTATGTTTCAGGGACCATTTGGTGATCTCATTTGGATGATCTCATGTGACGTCATAGTCACGTGACGTAGTGGCGCCATGTTGTGTTGTCATGGTAACCCGCGTGAGCGGCCATGTTGTGACGTCATCTCCATAGTGATACGTGGTGTTAGTGCGCATGCGCAGCGCGTGTTGTTAGGGTGACACGTGTTTCCGTCGTCCATTTTGTATACAGGAGGCCGCCATCTTGGTTTCTATGGTAGCATGTGATTGCTATGTTACCAATGGCTCCTAACAAGACAGGGGTATGTTCGGGGTGTGTTCCTTTGTAGAAGAGTAAATCTGATTACCACAAACAAACCGACAATCCCTCCAAATCACCAAAATCCACCCAAAATCACCGAAATTGACTTTATTTTCCCCAATTTATCGGCTTAGCACGTAGTGCTATAGTACTAAGGGGGTACAAAGGGGTGCGTTCGATTGAACAGGAGTAATGTTCTTGCTTAGAATTCTCCCAGAATCCCTTTTTGGATCCCTATCCCATGACGTTTTTTCCCATTAAAAGACACGTTCATTTGGTCATTACCCAGAATTCTCTGCTTCTATCTGTATATGCAATAGTTTTCGTCTATCTGGTCCTGTTTCTTTGTTCTAGAGTATACTCCAGTAGCGTAGAAGAGCCTATTAACTGGAACAGCTTTGCTTATTTTTACTATATTTAGCTATTCTAGTCTATTCTTGTTAGTTCTGACCCTATTCCAAGTACTCTTGTTGTTTCATTTATCTAGATAATAACTAACCAATCAGATTGCTTGATTTCCCATAACCTGTACTTAATCGTATATAGTTATCTCCCTTCTGCATAATAAAAGCCTATATCCAATGGCAATATCCCCGGGCACCCCAATTTCGGCACCCATCTTTTGAAAAACATATGGCCGTCGGCACCCCTTTTTTGTCATATGTGCTTTTGTGAAAAAGCACAATGTGACACAATGTGCCCTAGCACATAGGCACATGATTTATGTGCCGATATGTGCTTATGTTAAAAGGCACAATGTGACACAATGTGCCCTATCACATAGTCACATACGGGTATTTGAGGATACCTATAGCCTAGTATTGTATTATTCGATGATACCTACTAGAGAATCCCATTTTTGTCATATGTGCTTATGCGAAAAAGCACAATGTGACACAATGTGTCCTAGCACAAAGGCACATGCTTTATGTGCTTATGTGAAAAGGCACAATGTGACACAATGTGCCCTATCACAAGGTCACATACGGGTATTTGAGGATACCTATAGCCTAGTATTGTATTATTTGAGGATACCTACTAGAGAATCCCTTTTTTGTCATATGTGCTTATGCGAAAAAGCACAATGTGACACAATATGCCCTAGCACATAAGCACATGCTTTATGTGCCGATATGTGCTTATGTGAAAAAGCACAATGTGCCCTATCACATAGGCACATACGACCAAAATGGGATTCCATAGCCACAGGTGTTTTCCAAAAGGGATTCTTTAAAATGGATTCCATAAAATGAAATTCCTATCCGACTCCGTAAAATGGGATTCCGTGTTTTACATTTGGCTCAACGATGGTCACTGAGCACTATTCGGGAGAAAATAGGAATTAAAATTTTAAAAAATCGAAAAATAATAAAACAAATGACCACAAAGTATCAACGCACTGTTTGATTTCGTACGTCATAAGACGTACAAAAGCATCAAAGGTTTAAGTAACCGTAAACTAAAACTCACAACAATGGATGAAAAGCAGACGACACTTGCAAAAAAAATTCTTGAACAACTAAATTTTTTCATTTTTTGTCTCAAAAACATAGGTTATGACCCCTCGTTGGAACGAGCTCGACGAGCTCGTTCCAACGAGGGGTCATAACCTATGTTTTTGAGACAAAAAATGAAAATATTTTGAAAATTAATTGGCGATTTTTGAGAATAGCGCTGGCCGGTTTTGGCCGTTACGTTGGGTAAAGGGTTAAGCTGCGAGCATAAACGGCTGCACTGAATGTCCCAATCCGAAGACGGTGCAAACCAATGCCAAACCATATGTAATCGAAGAATGATAATGTGATATATTTTGTATCGTTTCTAGTTCAAGGTTCCCCCTGATATAAGAAAATCAAATTCAAACACTATGTAAGCCCTCTTCAAGGACTATGACCATGATTTTCAAGGACTGTTATAATTTTGACATGAACTTACAACAGCTTAGCAACACAAGGAATTTCAGTCTCGAGGACCTGATCTCCGGAAAACCGCGTCGAGGTTGAACATACGCTCCGAGCCGCAAACCTCAGACCATGTTACCGTCAACTCAACACAATAACGTATATGTTCCAATAAGACACTAGCCCAAAACCTACATCGCGAAACATGAGAGGATTATTTACTAAACTTGTGATCGTTAAAAGTTGCCTTGTTCAAGGCAACTTTTAACGATCACGGGTTTAGTAAATAAACCTCTCGTGTACCCCCACGACGGCACAGGATAAATAATCAGTGAACCAGAAAAACTCATTCCATCTCAGTTCAAATCGTAAATCGGTTTGTAATTAAAACAACACTTCATCCGGAACACCAGGGGCCCCGGGGGCGTTGCAGTAACCTGTTCTCGTCATATCACCGTAGTTAAGCAACGTCGAGCCCGGCTAGTCCTTGGATGGGTGACCGTCTGAGCGATCGATCGGATTCCCGCGTTGTGTCCTTGGGCAAGGCACTTAACCCCGATTGCCCACATGGGGGGCATGATGACACCGTGAACTAAGGCGTACTGCACGCCGACGTTGCCATGTCTTCAGGCAATTTAACCCTGCCTGTGCTGCCGTGCGGAGTTACGATGTTGGGGAGTTGGCAGCTGCTCGTCGTTGCCCGGTGGTTCTCTCCGGGTACTCCGGCTTCCTTCACCCGTAAAACTGTCACCGACACGATATGACCTTGGCTGTTAAAGTGTCGTTAAACCTTAATAAATAAATAAATCCGGAACACCATCTGCTCATGAGTGAAAAATCCAGAAAAATGAAGTGACACGTTGGTCACTTTTTTGATGAAGCAATTACGAAGCGGGCGACGTCATTTCAATTATTTTGCGTTGTGGCGACAGACGGTAACATTTGCAATTGGAGCCGTAAACATAAAAGTAACTACGCCAACTCTCATCCAATCAATCGCTGTCCTCAACGGATGAAAGAATCAGTAGTTTAAATGTTATTATAACACTGTAAGATTGAAAAAATGAATGTAACAGACTCAATATAAGGTATAAGTATAAATAACATTTTGGGGTCAAATGATCCCGTGGGGTCAAATGATCCTGTGAGGGGGCGCGGTGGCTCAGTTGGTAGAGGTGCAGGCTGGAAGCCGAGAGGTCCTCGGTTCGAATCCCACCTGCGGCAACCGCGTTGTGTCCTTGGGCAAGACACTTCACCACATTGCCCACGTGGGGGCACGGTGACGTTGTGTACTAATGCGTACTGCACGTCGACGGTGCACCTGTCTTCAACCAATGCTAACCCTGCTTGTGTGGAGTTTATGTTGGGGAGCTGACAGCTGCTCGCCGTTGCTCGGTGGTTCTCTCCGGGTACTCCGGCTTCCTCCACCCGTAAAACTGTCACGGTCATGGTTAGCCATTGTGCAGAAATTTGTGACCTTAAACACCAATAAAAAAAAAAAAGGAAAAAAAAAATGATCCCGTGATCGTTGCACTGAATTATCAGTGATTTCGAATCAGTGACAGAAGTTAAAGGAGTCAGCGGTGGGTCGTTTCTTCCTGACGCGAAAGATTGTATGGGCGAAAGTTGACAGGAAGAGATGTTTTTCATAACCCATCAGTCACACGCCCAGTAGTAAAACAGTTCAAGGACGGGCTATCGTAAGAGAGTGCGCTCACAAGTGCCTTGTTAACCATTTACCTAACATGAAAAGCAGACGACACTTGCAAAAAGAATTTTTGAATAACTATTTTTTTCATTTTTTGTCTCAAAAACATAGGTTATGCCCCCCCCCCCCCCCTCATTGGAACGAGCTCGACGAGCTCGTTCCAATGAGGGGGGGGGGGGGGTCATAACCTATGTTTTTGAGACAAAAAATGAAAAAATAATGAAAAATAATTGGCGATTTTTGAGAATAGCGCTGACCGGTTTAGACCGTTACGTTGAGTAAAGGGTTAATCGATGAAAGAATTGATAAACTAAAGTTTAAAAGTTGCCATGAACATTCCCTTCGATATCCAATACTCTAGCAGATTTCCAGAGTGGGATTTACAAATTTACGTTTCAAAAGTGATATTGTAACAAATAACACATCTACAAAATGTACCCATTAGAACACATGAAACAATTGAAAGGATGAAGAGGACAGAAAGAAAGGGACGAGTTATTATGGATGAAACGAATATTTTTGAAAATTTTATATTTTACCCGTTAATGCACAGTTGGTTGTCGTGTTGAAGTTAATAAAAATTTACAGGTCAGTACATGTAGATTTGTATGCCGGAAATTCGAAGCCGGAAGAAGGACTTTTGTACATGTATTTTCATGGTACCGATACAACGAGTGGTAGGGCTGCGTAATGCCTTCAAATTTTTTTATTGGGGTTTAACTATACTTTCGATAGCCAGGATCACCTCGTGTCGGGTAGTTTTTTTTGAGGAAACTGGAGTACCCGGAGAGAACTAGCGAGCAGCGGCGAGGAACTGTCTGACCCCCCACCCCCCAACGTATCAACTCCGCATACGTACACGCTAAAAACTAAAGTGTTAAAAACTACACTTGAAGTGCTGTATATAACACTTACTAAGTGCTGAACTAGCACTTTGTAGGGGCGCGGTGGCTCAGTTGGTAGAGGTGCAGGCTGCAAGCCGAGAGGTCCTCGGTTCGAATCCCACCTGCGGCACCGCGTTGTGTCCTTGGGCAAGACACTTCACCCCCATTGCCCACGTGGGGGCACGGTGACGCTGTGTACTAAGGCGTACTGCACGTCAATGGTGCACCTGTCTTCAACCAATGCTAACCCTGCTTGTGTGGTGTTGGTATGTTGGGGAGCTGACAGTTGCTCGCCGCTGCTCGGTGGTTCTCTCCGGGTTCTCCGGCTTCCTCCACCCGTAAAACTGTCACGGTCATGGTTAGCCATTGTGCAGAAATATGTGACCTTAAACACCAATAAATAAATAAATACTAGTACTTTGTTCAAGTGTAGATATCCCAGAACTTGGCGTTACAATAATACCACTTGACAAGTGTAATGTCGCGACACCTAAAAGGAAACAACGCAGATGACGCGGATCAGGCTCGAACCCTCGAGTCTGATCCGCGTCATCTGCGTTGTGTCCTTTTATTTATGTACCCACCAAGCGCAAAACAAATTATGGACGATTCTGGAAGAACCACCAATGCTAGACACATGGGAAGTGCCATCCATTCACGTTTCAGATGTCTGACAATTGTAATGTCTAAGTGCTTAAAGCATTGCACTTTGAGTGTTAAAATCAAACCCTAAGAGTTAGAATGGGTTTAACACCTTGAAAGTGTCAGTTTTAACACTTTAGTTTTTAGTGTGTAGGATTAGTATTGGTTGAAGACAAGTGCACCTTCGACGTGCAGTGGGCCTTAGTTCACAGCCCTCACGTAGACAATCGGGGTAACAAGGACACAAGGCAGTTATCCCTGATGGACATCGAACCGTGGACCGTTCGGTTTGAAGTCCAGTGCCCTTACCACTGAGTCACCGCGCATCCACTGTCTTCAATTATTTTTTTTTACCATTGTCTTAGTTGTGGTTTCTGAGATCAGGAATTTATTTAAGAATTGAATGCAATTTTTATAATCTTTATTGGAGTATGAACATGTGGGAATGGATACAAATTATGTATGAATCCCGAAGGGATTCATACAATTTGTACCCATTCCCACACGTTCATACTCCAATAAAGATTATAAAAATTGCATTCAATTCTTATAATTACATTCCGAAACTGTTTAAGCTACTTTTTACCAAACAACAAAGCAGAAAGACGAAATAAAACATGTACGAACGAACGAGGCGAAAACCACCCTCATACAAAATACAAAGCGCACAACTCTGATTTTTAATTTTTACAGCTTTAGAAATGGATACGAGCATTTTAGTAACGGGCTTTATGCCACAGCTGGGAAATGTTACCAAAGAAACAGCAGCGGAGTTGATCACTGCGAGAGGCGCTAAAAGTTAAAAACACACCCAAACACCGCCCGAATTACATTCTCTCAACTGCGCTCTACCGTAAATGCGGGTCAAAGTTCGACCAAATGTATTTATTGGAAAATGAATTACATTTGGTCATGACGTTTTCACCCAGCTGACCAATGGGAATTGAGTATTAGGGACCCAAAACGTATAACTACATTAACAATGTAATTTTATTGTATTGTGCAACTGTCTGTCGTGATGGTGTCAACCAATTTTTGGACTGTAAAGAAAAATGCAGTGAAAGCACAGTTCGGCCCAGGCATCAAAGCACCGCATTGAATGTTTCCACAACTCTAGTTACATGGAAATGCCGTTCAGCCCTAATACATTATATAAAACACCAGTTGACTAACAGGATTTCTTTCGATACCAAAATTTATGAATATTTGTTTTAGGGTTTAACAAGCCGGTTTGTAGATTGGAGTTTTTTTCACAGTGAATGGAGTAAAATTTCAACTTACCAGCTGCAACATTGTGAGATATTTTTTCCACCATAAGTATTTTTGGAATTGTGGACCTATTGCAGAAACACCATAATAAGTATACATCAGAACATGTACGAACGAGTTGAACATGGCACCGAAAAATGCTGAAAAACAAAGCAAATTCACAAATTTCATTATTTATCGGTATTTTAACTGGTGAAGTGCTAAATTAATTCTGGGGCCAACACTTTAAAACTATTACAATTGTACTTTCTAGAATTGTATTTTCTACCTATTAATATATTAATATAATTGACTAAAATGGATCATTAGCAAGGGATACGGCAATTTGCCAACTGACAAATTGCCACATCTTTGAAGTTGCTAATGGTTCATTTCAACCCATTTAAAGTCATAACTAGAAAATACAATTCTAGAAAATACAATTGTAAAATTTTTATAGTATTAGCCCCTGGTACAATGTTCAATTAATAAGCCTATTTCGAAACTGCCAGCTTGGGACTTTAATCTATACAAGGTCAAAGATCTCGGGGTGTAAATAAAGCGATTTCCGTGTTCGTCGCGTTGAGTTCTGTGACAGCCAAGTCAACTAGTTTTGTGAAATATCAAGTTTAAATTCACAGAACCGTTTTCATCATTCGAATTTTAACTGCAGGGGTAACTTCAAGCGACGTGATATTCCAGGTTTAAAGACATTTTGTCACGGAGGCGAGTACTTGTTTTGAGTATCAACAAGGAAACATTGAATACATGGAGTTTCTCGGCTTGGGGGAAATCCCCAAGTTGTCGAAACAGTGCCACGACCACAGAGTCATGACACAACGTGCATTCAAACACTATTTAAGTCGACATGAACTCAATTCGAAACTAAACTTTGTGAATCTGGAGAATGATGGCTTTTCCAGACAAGATTCTATGATTTTGTATGACCCTGGAGTGTCTGAAGAATTGTTTTTAATTGTATCACTGAAGTGTTTTTATTGTTGCCTTGAGAAAAGTGGGTATAATAGTCTCAAATGACCCAGTGTGATAAAAGAAAGTTTTGGTTAAATCATCATTCTTGTTGGAGAGGGTTAATATCAATATTAGCGTCTGAGAATCAGCGTCTAATGCAAATAACCCATTAGATCGATATTTGACAGTTTGTGGAGGGTTAATGAAGGCTTGCGAGAATAATTCTTCTGCAGAGTTTATTTGGTCTTGAAAATCTGTAAGAACCACTTGAAGATATCCACAGAAAATGTGAACTTTAAGTCATGTATAGTCCCTGTATCAATTATCTCCTATTAGACCACAGTTGTTATGCATGATTATATCATCTTTTCACACCTTCTACAGTTCACCCTGTATATTAACCCTTTACCTAACATGAAAAGCAGACGACACTTGCAAAAAAAATTTTTGAATAACTAATTTTTTTCATTTTTTGTCTCAAAAATATAGGTTATGACCCCTCGTTGGAACGAGCTCGACGAGCTCGTTCCAACGAGGGGTCATAACCTATGTTTTTGAGACAAAAAACGAAAATATTTTGAAAATTAATTGGCGGTTTTGGCCGTTACGTTGGGTAAAGGGTTAATAGCAGAACTACTTTTCTCTCCAATTGTTTTTTCCCAGTAGGATTAGTTATATTTATTACAAGGAAGATATCCATACATACAACGAGAAACATGAAGGTATTGACAACAACGAGAAACATGAAGTTATAGACAACAATAATTACATATATAAATAGGAATTGTTGTTCGTACATCTATGTAGATAAAATATACCCTGGGATGGAGAAGGGGGCGTATAGCCGTCTTACAAACTACTATATACCTAGCCCCACTGCCGGGGAAATGTTGGCGCCACCACTGCATTTGATAACCGCCTTACAGAGTAATAAATATACCTGCCCCTTTCCCATGTTGGGGAACTCCCCCTTTTTGTAAGTTTCCTTAGGCACAACATAGCGTCTGTAAGATGGCTATATACTGCCACGTCGCCACCCTGGGGTGGAGGAGGGGCAGTGAATAGCCGTTTTACAGACTAGGATATACCTGGACCCACCGCCGGGGAAATGCTATAGTGTCAACACTGTATTTGATATTATAAGTAATAAGTAACTAATCCCATTGTAGCTAACTTTATTTACTGTTTTCTTATCATGCGGTGCCGGGGTGCGGTGGTGTTGCCGTAACCGGTTCTCGTCAGATCACCGAAGTTAAGCAACGTCGAGCCCGGTTAATCATTGGATGGGTGACCGTCTGAGCGATCAATTCGGACTCCCGCGTTGTGTCCTTGGGCAAAGCACTTAACCCCAATTGTCCACATGGGAGCACGATGCCGCCGTGTACTAAGGCGTACTGCACGTCAATGGTACGTATGTCTTCAACCAATCTAACCCTGCCTGTGCTGCAGTGCGGAGTTACGATGTTGGGGAGCTGGCAGCTGCTCGTCGTTGCTCGGTGGTTCATTCATATACTCCAGCTTCCTCCACCCGCAGAACTGTCACGGTCATGATTAGCCATTGTGCATAGGTGTATGACCTTAAATACCAATAAATAAATAAATAAATAAATAAATAAATAATATCATGCAGTGCACTGTGGAATACGAAGTGAGACGTACCTTTCAATGTGTGTTTGGTTGGAGAAAAAGGCAGGGAGGGGGTGGTAAGCTCGATAATTTTGTTGGGATAAATCGACCGCTGGCGTGGGACACCATGGAATTGACCGATGAAAAGGGACACAGTGAGCGGTTATTCTTGATAATAAATAAATATACACTTACTTTTGAGTTCATGTTGGAGAGGATTCACTGGAAATCGTATATCGACCACCGATACCTCTCAGTTATGCTCTGCCCCCCGTCCTATGAATTGCACTTCAGACTTCTCAGAAAAACCCCATCCCCATCATTCCCCGCCAGAAATTTTTACTTTATTCACCCAACATCAAACATAACGACAACTAAAGGTGCTTCGCTGGGCAACCGGGAACACCAGAGGGCAGGGCAACCCATATTTTCTGGGCTCTTTCCCCAGGGCAGTATGCCAGCTATGCTCCCAACCACGCCCTCTCCACATCGGCCTGGGTGCTTCTAAAGATATAAAGGTCAATGGGGGAGGGGCCCGTTAGCAAACAAACGGGAGCAGGTGTACTTGCTGAAAAAAACAGCAGGGAGCAGGTGTCCTAGGTAAAAAAAAACAGCAGGAGGGAGGTGTCCTGAGTAAAAAACAACAGCAGGGAGGCAGATGTCCCTGTTAATTAATTTTAATAGGGGGCAGTTGTTCATGGGGCAGGTGTCCGTATCCCATTACCCAGCATTCCAAATTTGCTATGGTACCTTGCATTGAAATAAACAACATTTGAACAAGAAACAACGGGAAACCTATTTGCAGTAAAGTTGCAAATATAATCTTTAGGACCATTTCATGGACAGTTTAAAGCCTACTTCGATATCAGCGTTTCTTACTCTCGTCCTTTCACTGCATCACCGCAGTATTTTATTCGAGTCAAGTTCTGACGTCATGCAAGTTTGGCCGACATGCTTTCAATTTTGTTATTGACAATTACATATTTATAATTTCCTGATTACTGATTAAATACCCTTACTACTTACAAAACTGATCCTCTGTGAATTCTACGCACAGTACAAGAAGTTTTGTTTAGCTTTTACATGCCCATTGGGTGCTCTTGGTGCCCCAAAACAGTACATTTAATCAAAATATTGATGTTTAGTAGCCCCTGGGGGGTTAACACATGCTTAACGGAATATTTTGTCCATGCAAAATGTAGGACCAGACAAAGACCTGCTAATGGTCACTTTCTCTTCAAAGTCTGCAAGAAGTGTTTGGAGAAATCTACAGAAAATGGGAATTTTAAGCTTTAAGGGGTATCTCTCTTTAACCAACCCAAAATGGATTTTTGAATATCCTTAACACATACAAACATTTTCCCTATAAGTTTTGTGTCTGATAAAAAAGAAGTTATGTTTCTCTGTTACATATCCGTTGGATGCTGTTGGTGTCTGAAAACAGCCCATTTTATCACAATTTTAATATTTAGCAGGTCGTGGAGAGTTAACAAATAATCACCGGAATAGTTTGTCCATGCAACTTGTAATGGCACACTAAGACCTGTGAATGGCCATTTTGTCTTGAAATCGGTAAGATGTTTTTAAAGAAATCCAGGGAAAACATGAATTTTTAAGCCTTTGATGGGTATCGCTGTTTAACCAGCCCAAAACGGGTTAAGGCTTGGTTTTTTGAATACCCTTATTACTTACAAAAATTATCCTGGGTGAATTCCACTTCCAATAAAGGAAGGTATGTTATTTCCCAGCTACAGGTTGTGTGCTATGGGGGGAAGGGGGCTGAAAACAGCCTATTTTATCGAAGTGTTGATATTTGAGAGCCAGTGGAGGGTTAACAAACGCTTATCAGAATATTTTGTCCTTGCAGTTTGTAATGTCATACCAAGACCTCCGAAGGACCAGTTTTTTTCTTGAAAATCCACTCGACATTTTTAGAGAAATCCACGTAAAACATGATTATTTAAGCATTTGAGGAAATCACTCTTAAACCAGTCCAAAACGGGTTAACACTTGGTTTTTTGAATAACCTTATCACTTGCAAAAATGGTCCTCGGTGAATTCCACTTTCAACAAAGGAGATTATTTTTATTTCTCAGGTACACAGTGGGTGTTGTGGATGACACAACCGGCCCATTTTCTTAAAATTACGATGCTTGGCAGTGTGTAGAGGGTTAATAAATGCTCACCGGAATAGTTTGTCCATGCAAATTGTAATGTCACACCAAGATCTGCGAATAGCCAATTTTTCTTGAAAACCTACAAGATGTTTTTAGAGAAATCCACAGAAAACGGGTATTTTAAGATTTTAAAGGGTCTCTCTCTTTAGCCTGTCCAAAATGGGTTAAGACTTCGACTTTTGAATACCCTTACCACTTTCAAAAATGTTTCCCTATCAATTTTGCGTCCGATAAAAGAAGATACCTTTCTCTGTGGTATACCCATTGGTGCTGTTGGTGTCCAAAAACAGCCCATTTTATCACAATTTTTACGTTTAGCAACCCGGGGTGGGTTAACTAATCCTGGCTGGAATATTTTGTCCATGCAACTTGTAATGTCACACCAAGACCTGGGAGTGACCAATTTTTTTCCAGAAAATCCAACAAGACTCGTTTAGAGAAATCCACGGAAAACATGCATTTTTGAGCTTTTGGGTGGTATTGCTGTTTAACCAACCCAAAACGGGTTAACGCTTGTTTTTTTAAACACCCTTATTACTTACAAAAATGATCCTCGGTGAATTCCACTTCCAATAAAGGAAGTTATGTTTATCTCTCGTGTATCGTTTGGGTGCTGTGCGGGCCCGAAAACAGCCCATTTCATCAGAATTTCGATGTTTGGCAGCCTTTGAAGGGTTACCATATCCATTGCCTATTATGTCTTGTATATCAATGGTTGTGTCGCAGGCAGGTCTAACAATGAGGAATGTTTAAAAAAATCTGCAAGACGAGTTTCGAAAAAGTGCCTATAAACCCTAATTTTGACATTTTTTTGCCACTTCTGGCGAAATAAGGGTTAAATCGAAAATTCCGCTTCTGTACATTTTTTGATTTTGTACCCATCTATGCATGTGCAAAATGGTATGAAAATCGGTTCGAAAATGGCTTCTGAATCGTACGGACAAAATGTGTGTGGAAACCCACTCCCCCCCCCCCCCCCCAAAAAAAAAATAATAATAATAATAATAATAATAATAATAATAATAATAATAATAATAATAATAATAATCCGTAGAAAAACAATAGTCTTTTTCCAGAGGGACAAGCCTAATATTGAAAGTTCTCTGACATACAATATTGCCATTGCCTCAAATAAATGGTAACTTTGGCTGAATGTTTTTTTAATTCGCGCTGATGAACGTAATGGCGTCCGATGCACTTCACCCGCTCTCTTCTCCCATTGCATACAACGCGTTTTCTTGAAATGTTTACACCTCTCGACCTGTGACCGTTCATAGATTAAAAGCCAAGATGGCAGTTTCGAAATAGGCTTATAATTCAGAATTTGCTGATACAAGAACTGAAACATCTGTCGCTCAATCACTGACGTGACAACTGTTACGTATTCCCAATTCCTTATTCGACATTCGTTCTGAACCGATTCTATCGGTTGATAATGAATGCTGAATAAGGAACTGGCAATAAATAACGGTTGTCCCGTCCCCCACTCTATCGGAGTAAGAATGTGGGAGTTATGAGCACAGTATTATGGCGATGAAGAGCATACGTTAACAAAGCAGACGTCAAATGGTGTTTGAACCGGTGGTGGGGGCGAAGATCAAGATTGATCACGGAGTGCCATGTTCATAATACCGTCGTATTATGAGGGGGGGGAGGGGGTCGCATATAATCTCATATATCCCGTGTTTATGAAAGGTGATGTGGAAACGGGATTAGGCTATCGATATGTGGTCATCGTAGATGGACCCTAGGTTGTCCCGAGGTTAAGGGCTCACGATTAGAAACATAGCACCCTGCGCTGCGCAGGGGTGCGGTCTTCAAATAGTGGAACGCATATAGAGGAATGAGTATTGGTGTTCTCATTTGACTGTGCGCCAGGTTAAGCGGTTCGGGTGAGAACTTAACTCCCGTATAGGTTATGGTTTGTTCTATGCTCCTTCGAGGGAGCTTGTTTTTTGTAAATATGAAGGCAGTGAGTAGGTATAGGTATCACTCTTTTTAATATTGTGGGTTGCCCTGAAAAGGGCCGTTAATTAGCGTAGTGTAGGGTCTACAGCCAGGATTCTTCCTTGTTGGTGGACGTGGATTCATCCGGTTTGTCCATTGTCTGTGGGTCAGTAGCTGCTATAGGTGCTGCTTGCAGCAGTTGTTTGGCTATGAGCAGTGAAATCTTGGCAGCCATGCCCGCAGTCTTCTGATCGTCACTACTGCCAGTGTGCAGGTCAACAGGGTCTTTGGCAGCCCACTGATTAAGGTGGTTCACAATGGTGTCTTTGACCGCCTGTTTATACTTCTCCACCTGATCAAACAACTGTGCGTCAAGCTCCTGTTGGTCAGGAATGCCCGCGGTGGGTGGAGGGTGAGTGCCGTAGGTCCAGTCAGGTGATTGGACATGTTTAATCCAATCGAGGGCGTGCCTCGTTCTCTGTTCCCTCAAAGCTTCCTCCCTAGGCTTGGTATGATCTAGTGGCGGCATAATGATTTCAGTATGCCTAGGTGGAGGCTGGTACGGTCGTGCCGACGTTCTGTGCTGGTAGTTCGATCTACGAGATGTTCTATAATTGGTCGCATGGGTGGAAGCAGAAGTAGTTATGAAAGCCGTTCAGTTGAACCGGGTATAAATCAGTCCGTGGCGGACGGTGATAGAGATAGCGCCGCTATAGGTATTGGTGCCAAGGCCAGGGGACACGGAGATGGGTAGATGCTCATCCAAGACGCTCTATCCTCGTAGGAGGATGCGAATTGTGGTGGGTAGCAGATGGTATGATCATGCGTTCAGATAGTTAATTGCCTGTAGTAAATGTGCTCATCGAGCCCCAGCCCCATGTGTGTGTGGGGTGTGGGGGGGGGGGCAAGTAGACCAGCCTTTTGGCCTCATGGGATACGGTTGGCTTCGGGTAGGTAAAAACCCGTACCACGTGATCAAACACGGGGTAACGAATTTATCTATTGACTTTCCGTTTTAGAAGTACAATCTATTTCATGTGTGAACACACACAGCATGAGATCTTTTATCTTCCATTGTTGAGCCATACAGGTTTCTGTGGAATTTTTGTGCAAAAGAGTTTTTGTGAAAATATGCCGATATGACTAGTATAAAAAAATTATTGAATTTCTTTTTTGTCTCAAAAACATAGCTTATGAACCCCGCATTGGAGGGCACTCGACAAGCTCATTCCAACAAGGGGTCATGAGCTATATTTTGGAGATAAAAAATTAAAATATAATACATGTACACTGTAAAACTGGAACGACG
Source organism: Pictodentalium vernedei (assembly GCA_031216915.1). NCBI lineage: Eukaryota > Metazoa > Mollusca > Scaphopoda > Dentaliida > Dentaliidae > Pictodentalium > Pictodentalium vernedei. The sequence goes on along the minus strand of CM062289.1, from coordinate 74,021,104 downwards.
CGTCTTCTACGGGGTATGGACAATTTGTAGATTTCGGAACGAGGCTTCCACTTGGTATTGGAAATTTGTCAGTGGCTGGGCGAACGTATCGTGGGTTTCAATGAATATGGTCTCATACCACGTATCTATCAACCAATCAAATAAAAAAAATCACTTTAGTCAATAGATAGTAGTCTATATTTATTATTTGAAAATATTGATTGGTCTACACCACAGATTTACCTGGCACTCATCCCCCTTAATGACATTATGACGTAGCTTGTGACTCGGCCGGAAAAAAACGGACTCTGGAGTTCAAAGGGTTAAGTTAAGTGTATTGTTCATAAAGATGCATGTGAACCATGTCTGAATCTCATTTCAGAAAGTTCCAGCTGCTGGGTAAATCCGGTGATCTCTTAATATTTCATATCACTAAAATTGGCCAGAGGTGTGATTTTCCCCCTGTACTGGTATTGTAGTTTTTTCAGATTAATTCAGACCACAGAAGTGACTTTTACGAATTCTTTTTCATTGAGAGGTTCTAAAACCTCTTAGAAAAAATGGATCTCTTTTCCAACTAACTGAAGTATTCTATTCTATTGAATATAAAAAATCGATAAACATTCATTTTCTTTGAATCCACGCAAGTGTTTGTCAATCGAGAATTGATTTGATCGAATCTTTGATGACCATTATGAATGAAAATATCTATAACAGGAGCACGAAAGAATATGTGTATATTTTGTGCCTAAAGGGACATCACATTGTAGCAATGGTAGTCTGCCCGCAAACTCCACGAAAAGTGAGTAAACAAACAGACGGGGTCATACTTGATCTCTCAGGACACCAGTCTAATTCTATTGGAATTCGACTCTGTTGGAGGCTGTTTGTTTACCCAATTTTGGGGAGATATCAGCCCGAGGCAACTTTATATCAGCCCGAGACTAGGCAATTAATAACCTTTTATTTAACCCTTTACCCAACGCAGACGATATCAAAATTTATTATTTTGAATATCATTTTTTCAAATTTTTCAAACAATTTCAACAGAACCATATCATGTGACCACGCGTTGGAACGAGCTCGACGAGCTCGTTCCAACGAGGGGTAACGTGATGTGGTTTTGTTGAAATTTTTTGAAAAATAATATGTTTTCAACTGCTAAATTTGCATATTACGCGGGCGGATGCGGCCGATTCGTTGGGTAAAGGGTTAATAAACCAAAATTAATAAGTACAAAATGTTCTCAAATCTGTTACAGTTTCCTGACAGTGTTATTGTTTTTCATTCTTTTCACTAAATCCGACGTTTCCTCTACTCCTAGTTCAACTATCTGGACATCTGGACCCCCCCCCCCCCCCACACCCACCGGCTTCCCCACGGACGCTTGGATAGCTGAACTATCGCTTTTCCTTCTTAGATGAATCTCTGCTTGTGACTCTGAATCTTAATTTCCGTTCATGTTTCTGTTCAACTCTCTTCTTTTTTCGCTTCATTCTAATCCTTACTTTTTGCCATCTCTAATTCCACATCATATAAAACTCCGCCACTCACTCATTCCTTTATTCCGAGTCCCACCAATTTTCCTGGTTGCCTTTGGGGAAAACGGTGAAAGATTCCCATGTAAACAAACTGGTTGTGCCCAGTAACACATCAAAACTATAGCTTGGCTCATATCTGCCGAGATCGGCGCCACATCTGCCGAGTTTGATAATGGGCCTTCTGTGAAACAAACTAATATATAATCAGGTATTCTTTCCTGTCTCAGTTATAAATATTCCAATCAATAAGTATTTAATTCCCCTTGAAAATATCAAGATATTAACATAATTTGTGGGAGTATATGCGGTGTAATAATAAAACTTCGGCTGTGGTGATTCGTCATTTCTAATTGTAATCTCATCAAAATTTCGAAAACAAAAACAAAAAAACTCACTGGAAGTACTTACACTGGCCTCCAGCAGCCCATTTTATTCCCGTCCACCAGATTGGGAACATAGTAACATGGTGATACACATGAAGAAAAGTTATTTGACCATTTTTCTTCCTCGGGATGAAAAAAATTGTGTCTAACATCTCAACTAGTTTTGAAAAATAAAACCACCATAATGCCTTGGCTATCTGAAATTAAAAATACAAATAACACATAAATTTGACTTGACGCCTGTTTCACTGTAAAGATCCGCAGAAATTATTAACTATTTCCCCGTGTAAATACAGGAGTTGAAAAATGCTATGTCATGCAAGTGTAAAAGTGGAAATTCTTTTGGACGATGACAATACGTCCCCTGAGTTCCAATGTGTTCTATGTGCCTATTGGCACATAGAACACATTGGTACTCAGGGGACGAATATTTCAGACTTACTTCGACCAGCCAAGCGAGTATATATTTGTGAAAGGTGACCTTTCATTTTCAACACAACATAAGGGATATATACGACAATTGCCACCCCCTCCCATTTAATGAGGGAAGTGCCCTAGAGACATTTTTTTTTTAAATTTCTCTGTCATTAAAATTTTGTGACAGTGAAAAAAGTTATTAAAATGCATATATAAATAAATCATTTCTAATTAAGTTCTATGCTTATAATGTTGTATGTGGTATGTCTGAAGCAGACTTTTCCATAATTGGGAATTAATACCCTTTGTTCTCTTTTACACCAAGTTACCAAGGCGTGCCCCATCAGGCTACCGATAAGATTTTTTGTGCATCAATCAAACATATATCACAAACTGATAATACATGTGTGTGCGAAATTTCGTCCCAATCAGCCCGATGGTAAAAAATGTATAATATTTTTTAGGACCGCAATTTTTTGTACCGCCCATGTCAACCGCGAGCTGACTCCACCCCTTCCACCCAACCAAACTTCATGGCCCTCATAGCCCCTGCTGAAATAAGGCTAAGAGAGATAGTAAATTAGACCTCACTGAGAGATTTTCTCATGGTCCTCATGACCCTCATCGCCTCATTTCCGGAAAAAGGGTTCTCCAGAAGGTATCCTCGATAGGTATCCTTCAATAGTATGTCGCCATGTCATCGGTATCCTAAAATACCGAAATGAGGCTAAGCGGGATAGTAAATTAGCCCTCATGGCTCATATGACAAGAAAGGGGTTCTCCAGAAGGTATTCTCGATAGATATTCTCCAATAGTACGTCACCATGTTATTGGTATCCTCAAATACCGAGATGAGGCTGAGAGGGAAAGTAAATTAGACCTTATTGAGGGATATCCTCATAACCCCCGTGGCCTCATACGACTAAAAAGGGATTCTCCAGAAGATATCCTCGATAGGTATCCACCAATAGTACGTCGCCATGCCATAGGTATCCTCAAATACCGAGATGAGGCTAAGAGGGATAGTAAATTAGACCACACTGAGGGATTTTTTAAATGGCCCTCATGACCTCATACGATAGAAAAGGGGTGCCGAAGTCCAGTCGTGATTATAAAGTTAACTGATTGGATGATCTGAAGCAACGAAACGAGAACATAATTACTTGAAATAGGCCAGAAAAGCTAAATATAGTAACAATCCTGTTCCAAATAATAGGCTCTTCTACACTACTGGAGTATACTCCGATTAAATCAAACGCTCCTTATAGCACTACATGCTACTATTATAAGCCCAAAAGGGGGCTTCGCTAACTTCGTTTCGGTAGTATTGGGTAACTTTTGGATGATTAGGAGGGATTATTGGGTTGTTTGCGGTAATTCTACGAATTGAGAAGTTTTTCGTATACAAAGGAACGCGTCTGTTATTGACAAAAGCCCAAAATGGTGCTTTACCAAGTCTGTTTCGGAAGTTTGGGGTGCATTTTGGTGGTTTGGAGGGATTCTCGGGTTTATTTGGGTAATTCTTCGAATCGAGAAATTACTCTTATTCAATCGAACACATCCTTCGAACATACCCCTGTCCTATTGTAGGCTTTTGGGTAACATAGCAACAACTTACTACCATAGAAACCAAGATGGCGGCCTCCAGTATACAAAATGGCAGACGGAAACACGTATCACCCTAACAACACGCGTTGCGCATGCGCACTAACACCACGCATCACTATGGAGATGACGTCACAAGATGGTCCCTCACGCGGGCTACCATGACTATCAAAGACGACGTCACTGGGTCACGTGACTATGGCGTCACTTCCTAGGTTCGGGGGTAGGTCCGGCCCATAGGGTGCGTTTACCACATCTCCTACTACTGACATTAAACCTAAAATAATAGATATTACGATATTATTATTATTGGAGTAAGTTTTATAGATATCATAGCGTATATCTTCGCGTTTATTTGATATTTTCAAGATTATAAATTTACTTACGGGTCTTGCGAAAATTGAGACCGTAAATCAGAAGTCGCTAAACATTAAAAGTGGACTTCTAAGGGTTAAATTAAAATATCGATATCAAAGTTCGGATATGCATTGAATATACCAAAAATCGCAAGATAGCGTTCATTTGGTGTTTTGGGGATCAGAAATTTACTTGCGGTCTCCTTGTCCTTAGTAGCGGAAAAGTTAGATCACAAGTCGGATATCGCGCTATACATTAAAAGTACAAGTTTAGAGGTTAATGTTAAAACTATCGGTACTTCGTACATATATTTGGTATACTCCATACCCCCAACCGGATAGTGTTCATTTGGGGACTCTAACCCCTTCATTTTAGTACGACGGTCTCATTTTCTTCCTGCGGTCTTATTTTAGTACGACCAGACATTTAATGTCACCTGCAAAAAAAGTGGGTCGGACTTTCTAGTCGGATTGTTTTTGTTTCTCTGTTGCTAAATCATTTTAGTAGACGGCATGAAGTATATATATGTATTACAGATTTCATTGCTTGTATAGTTTAAAAAACAATGCACAGAAATGAAAATAAAGAAAAACCAAATAAAGGAGAATTACAAATATTTGTTTCATATTTTTGGAGACGTCCATTTTGCCTCCAGTCAATTGAATACTCCACAAAGATGTGATACACCGTGAACTGTGTCAAAAATTGTTCCAAATATAACGCGCGCACGCGCGCGTGCGCGCTAAATAATGAATTAATATCTGTTGCAAAGCCATCAAACATAAAGGGAGTAAGACTTCCAGACCCAATCACTAATTAGCAGCCCAACAGTCAGCAGCAGCAATAGACAAAGCCATGGACCGCTAATGGCCATTGGAATGTCAGTCTGATGTGGAACCCACAATTAGGGTTTAATCCGGGAATGGGAATTTTCCGGTTCCTGTTTTTGAAAGGCCGTCACGATACAGGGGGGTTTTCGGTTGCCGTTTCTGAATATCACTCCCAATACCCGGGATATTCATAGGACAGAACCGCAACATTTGATTCCTGATTTTTGTCTATAAACTTCCTGGGCAGTGGCTCTCATCTTCAAAACCCTGCCTGTGTAGTTAGTATGTTGGGGAGCTGGCAGTTGCTCGCCGTTGCTCGGTGGTTCTCTCCGGGTACTCCGGCTTCTTCCACCCGTAAAACTGTCACGGTCATGATTAGCCATTGTACATAAATATGTGACCTTAAACACCAATAAATGATAATAAATAAATATCAATTTACACCTCAAATATCATGTTATCATTATAATATCAATACACACCTGCAATTCATCTGGATTATCTGAATAATCAACTTTCTGACACCTGTAGCTATAATTCCTTTTTGTCGTGTATATAAACAGCTGAGAGCATATATAAAGGTTTATTGCAATGCAAATAAAATTATATGCAACTAAAGTATATTTGAATTTGAATGCTTCCCTTGTTTCCATAAACTTCTTGCCTCCGAATACGACAACTAAGTATAGCGCTGAGAGAACAAGAGTGGGAGTATATCCGTGCATTAAAAACCAGTTCTCTACTCTCTTATCTGCAACGAAAACAATAATTCAGTTTTACAGAAAATGAGATACATTATTCAGACTATGACTACCAGATTTACTGGGAGAGTGGTGGCTCTTTAGTTAGAGCAGTGAATTTTAACCCTTTCGCTGCCACGCCCTTTTATCCATATATGGAGGACTTCCGTGTACGCCTGAGTGTGAGGAAGTTAATTAATGTCTGACAGTCTTGAAACTCTGTTATCTGATTAATTGTTGGAAAGGGCTCTCTGAGCCCTTTCCAACAATTAATCAGATGGCAGATTTGATCTGCGCATACAGTCAGTCAGGGTTTAACGGGTCACCTTTCATATTTTCGTTTATTTCTCTCAAATAAAATAAGTTATCCAAAGTTTGTTTTTTGTTATTGACAGACAGGTAAATGACACTCATTATTGCAGTGGAAATATTCAGATAAAGCTTCTGTTTATTTTATAAAATTGGATCGTTTGCCTGTCGCGATTTGGTCAGTAACGGGTCGCTTGTGTCTATAAAGAATCACCCTCTTTGGCACCCACTGGCGATCTATTTTCCCACTTTATATGTATTTATTGGACACAAAAAGTCTTTTTTGTCTTCTCTGAATTAATTTCACCACACTTTTTCACAACTTTTACAGTGGAAAGAAGTGAAAACGAAGTGTTTCAAATGCAGTAGTTTAGCGTTAATTTTCTAAAAATAGTTCAACTGGAGCAGTGTTTCAATGGGTTTTAATGCGCTTGTCTGACAGTGACCCGGTATTGACAACTCGACTCGCTGTTGAAACGGAATAAATATATCATGATGCCAGATATTTATCCCAATTATTTTTTCGTGAATTTGAAGCGTAGACAAACCTGTTCAAATAACAATAATTACATTCACACTCTTTATATTTCTCTTCCCGTAACTGAGACGTAAACTTTTTTTTGCGGTTTCGCGTGTCGAAATTTTCTTCCGGTGCACATTCAGTCTTTTTAAAAAAAATCACTTTCGTCAACAAAAAACAACAACAAACTCGCGAAACTTTCTAAGACGACGGGCAACAAATTACTTCTTCTAACTGGAATAAAATTTTAGTTTGAAATGCTCTTCAAATTCGATTTTTTTAAGGCTCAACATCGCCTGACCCGTTACTGCCTGTGACCCGTTAGTGCCTGAATGACTGTACCGGAACGTAGAGATAAAATAGATGCCAATAGTCGTTTTCGGTAGCGTAAGTGTTAAGGGAAATGGTCGACAGTTCGATCCTGACCAGCGGTAGCTGAATCGTGTCCTTGGGCAAAACACTTAATCCCGATTAACTTCGTGTGGGTACAGCGGCGCTGTGTATTAAGGCGTACTGCGCGTCGGTAGTGCACAAGAGTGGCGCACATACGGTGGTGGTGTCAGGAGACTACACCCCTCCTCCATCGGGGGGGGTAGCACCCCCCCCCCCCACACCACCACCACCACCACCACCACCGTCGGGGAAATCTGCCAAATTCGCCGGGAGTTAAAATTATATAAACGCCACAAATGTAAACATAAAACTTCAGAAGACCCGACACACGTGGACAAGGGGAATAACTCGATATGCAAAAAATCACTGTGGCATAGACAGAGTTAATTACCTTGTTGCGAGAATTCTATTTTAGTTTGATACCAGAAACTTTCTTCACAAGCACTGATCTACAGACATCTCACCTCTGTTGTGAGTTTCTCGAACTTATTCAATTTGTAGCTTGTGGAACTGGGGTATCAAAAACAGGTGTCATGGCAACTCGCCATGACACATGTTTTTGATACCCATGTTCCTCTATAGCCACAATGATCATAACCCCGTGTCGGAGAAATCCTGGCGCCACTTGTAATGGTGCACTTCCATTCAACCTCTAACTCTTCATGTGCAGAGTTAGTAAGTTGGTGAGCCCGACATTCGTTTGCCGCTGCGCGGTGGTTCTCTCCGGGTACTCCTCCACCCGAAAACTGCCCGATAGGATGTGACCCTGCCTGGTGAATGTGTCTCTAAACTCCAATAACATAATAAACAAACAAGCAAACCAGATTTTTTTTAGAAAAAGATTTTTAATTAAATTGGCCCAGACAAGGTTTGCAGTATTGGGGATAATATCAATTACACAGTTTGTAAGTGATCTGATATGCTACATTCGGTGCTATTTATTTATTTATTTATTTATTTATTTATTTATTTATTTGGGTTTTACGAAACTTTCTACAGCCAGGGTCACCTCGTGCCGGACAGTTTTACGGGTGGAGGAAGCCGGAGTACCCTGAGAGAACCACCGAGTAACTGCAAGCAACTGTCAGACTCCCCAGCGTACTAACTCCTATGGTAAATTCTGATAATAATTTGCCGGTGATTCATCGAAGAAGCATTACATCAACGTTGATGTTGAATAACCAAAGACCTGGAGTTAAACGATAGATATCTTGACACAGTTACTTTTATGAATAACAGCAACAGACCTAGACTCGCGCAAGAGAGTGAAATAATCATCCCACGGAGGTGATTTACGGGTGGAGGAAGTCGGAGTATCCGGAGAGAACCACCGAGCAATGGCGAGCAACTGCCAGGCTCCCCAACGTACTAACTACACAAGCAAGGTCAGCGATTCGGTGTTAGTTAAATTCTATACTGGGTGAGAACGGAGCTTTCGTCTAATATCGAATTAACAGACGCCATATTTTATCGTACAAAAGTGTGTATTGGGTCCGTAATTACCCGAATACATCTAATGCGTATCAAGGTCCCCTGATACAAACTCTGTATCTTGCGACTGCATAATACAACTGCGTGCCTGGTTACGATATGTTTACGTTACGTTACGTGATGTTTTCGAAAAGAGAAAAAAAACACTTCTCAAAAGTATAGTTATTACATTATGGAACCGCATTGCTTTCATTCTTTTGTATCCGAATCGCTGAAAGCAGTCAAACTGGAACAACACAGAAAGCGCAGTTTTTTCGGAATGTTGAACATATGCGCACTGAATAAGTTTATCTGACGAACTTAAAACTTCAAGGCAGCCGCATAGGGTTTCAACCTTTTCGAAAAGAGTCTAAAAATAGAATCTGGAATTAAAATGTTCGATAACTCAATGCACATGATATCACAACTTAGTATTTTAACCCCTTACCTAACGTAACGGCCAAAACCGGCCAGCGCTATTCTCAAAAATCGCCAATTAATTTTCATTATTTTTTTCAATTTTTGTCTCAAAAACATAGGTTATGACCCCTCGTTGGATCATAACCTATGTTTTTGAGACAAAAAATGAGAAAAATTAGTTATTCAAGAATTATTTTTGCAAGTGTCGTCTGCTTTTCAGGTTAGGTAAAGGGTTAATTAAGTTTTTGTAAAAAATATTTTCCACAGTTTTCAACAATACCATATTATGTGGCCCCTCGATGGAACGAGGTCGTCAAGCTCTTTTCAATGAGGGGTAACATACATGATAGGGTTTTGTTGAAAGTTTTGGAAGGATAATGTTTTTTTCAACTGGTCAGTTTGTAAATGACGTGGGGGGGGGGGGGGGGGGTTCGACAGATTCGTTAGGTAAAGGGTCAATTAAGCAAGTTATTACAGTTGATAAAGGCTTAACTTTTTACCTAATATGAAAAGCAGACGACAGTTGCAAACAAAATTCTTGAATAACTAATTTTTTCCATTTTTTGCCTCAAAAACATAGGTTATTACCCTCATTGGAACGATCTCGGCGAGCTCGCTCCAATGAGGGGTCATAACCTATGTTTTTGAGACAAAAAATGAAAAAAAATAATGAAAATTAATTGGCGATTTTTGAGAATAGCGCTGGTCGGTTTTTTTCCCCGAAACACAGGTTATGACGCCTCATTGGAACGAGCTCGAAAGAGGGGTCATAACCTATGTTTTTGAGATAAAAAAAAAAGAAAAATAATAAAAATGAATTGGCGATTTTTGTGAAGAGCGCTGGCCGGTTTTGGCCGTTACGTTGGGTAGAGGGTTAAATCTATCATCTCCATCATATTTATGTACAAAATGTATCCAAGTCTCGATCATGTGCCCAAGGCTATATCTCGATTCGTCTCTGACTCGTTGAAATATGGTCTTAAAAACAAGAGCTCGACTCTGAAACAACATTGTACATATTCAACAAAACCATACAACAAATGATCGGAACCAACAAATAAAGAATGATCGGGGTATTTGAGTTGTTGAAGTGCGAATTATCAAGATTTGGCTGTATATCTTTCCGAATACCTCTTTTTCTATATTCAGAAAAATGCGATGAATAATATAGCAATTACATGGTTTTCAAGGGCATTAACCCTTTACCCAACGCAGACGATACCAAAATTTATTATTTTAAATATAATTTTTTTAAATTTTTCAAAAAAATTCAACAAAACCATATCATGTGACCTCTCGTTGGAACGAGCTCGACGAATAATATTTTTTCAACTGCTGAATTTGGATATTACGCGAGCGGATGCGGGCGATTCGTTAGGTAAAGGGTTAAGGTTCATTATCGGCCCAAACAGAAATAACTAACAGCCCGAAATAACTAACAGCCCGAGGTCTTATAAGCGGCCCGATACGAAGTCGACTTCATTCTTAAGATCTCTTGAGGATCAGTTGCAAAGCCTATTCCATCAGAAAAAAAACGAGAAATCAGGTTTACAAATTACGGAAATTATTATTTCGTTATTTCGAATTATTATTTCGTTAATACGAATTAGTATTCCGTTATTACGAATTATTATTTCGTTATTAATTTTAGTAAACGAACGTGTCAGCTGATAGTGATGGTAATGTGAACAAGGATTTGATCTAAACAAATTTCGATTTAGAAACATTTATCGCGTTGATTCAACGAAAATGGATGTTTATGGGTTTTTTTTATATTAAAACTCTGGCATATTTTAGTTGGTTGCAACCGCAAGGCAATATAGCGTCTCTTAAGCCCCGTTCACATGCGCCGATTTGCATACGTGAGTATTTATTTGCATATACGCAAATTTGCTAACGCATGCAAATAGGCACATGTGAACGCTTTTACTCATGGGAGTAAAATTTACTCAATATGCATTTTTTTTTACTTTTGCACCTAGTGGGGACCAAATGCAAATTTTCGTTTGCATATATGCAAGGTTTGCAAATGAGTATTTTGTCTCATGTGAACGCACAATAAAATTTGCTTATATGTGAGCATTTTACAATAAGAGATAAATTATTGCATGAGCCCTATTGGCAGGACTTGAGTGCCCAAATAACTGACATTTGACACTTGAGCTCAGTGACTTCTTTCAGCTTAGTTCATACAGCAGTAACGATGGCTTCAAAAAGAAATCGTCCCCGAGTTTCAATGTGTTCTATGTGCCAGTAGGCACATAGAACACATTGGAACTCAGGGGACGAAATTTAGATCAGAGAAAAAGAGGGACTTCCTGGTCGGATGAGGAGACTAGCCTGTTGCTAAGCATATGGGGAGAAAGACGCACCGAAGAACAGCTGGACAGTCCATAAGTGAACAATGCTGGTATTTACAAATTGATTTACCAAGCATTATGGCAGCATTCTACGTCTCCTATACCTTAACAGTCCCGTCCATTGTCACTGAAATGACAGATAATGATCAAGAATCCTCAAATTCATGTGAACGCATCGCAGAAAATACTTTTGCACGTGTAGGCAAAATTTGTATATATGAAAATTTACTCACGTATGCAGATCAACGCATGTGAACGGGGCTTTAGGTGGATTAGTAGTACTAATTGAGCAGAGTAGGCCACCATGGGTACAGACCGTACGTCCTACACTACCACACTGAATAACATAGCATTACTACCCATCCCCCACCCCACAATACTGCCTGGTGTAGCATTACGTACTACCTATAAAACTCACTGGATAAGACAAAGTATTCGATAGGTCAGTAATACACAGGCCCAACAGAGGGCCTACCACCCGTACTATACTACCATAGGTCCATAGCAATCTGTTCTACCCTTCTGAGATCCGTATTTCCTGAGGCTGAAAGCCGAAGGAAATACGAATCTCAGAAGGGTAGTACAGTAACGTACATCCCACTGAAACACCATGTGACAAATTTATTACCCTGCCCCTTCAGTGTGTCGAGTTTTGTTTCATTATATAATCCACAAACGACATTCCAGTGACGAAAACCTTGATAAAAAAATCGAGAAACTGATAGAAACACGTGTTTCTTTATTATTCAACAAGAAAGATAAAACTTCGGAAAGGAATAGTTGAAACCGAAAACAAATTGAAAATGTCAACCGTAAACTGAGAAGGAATAGTCGAAGCATCAAACAACTTGAACATGCCAACCGGTAAACTGCAACAGTCTATTTCTGCTGAATGGGGGCGCGGTTGCTCAGTTGGTAGAGGTGCAGGCTGCAAGCCGAGAGGTCCTCGGTTCGAATCCCACCTGTGGCAACCGCGTAGTGTCCTTGGGCAAGACACTTCACCCCGATTGCCTACATGGGGACACGATGACGCTGTGTACTGAAGGCGTACTGCACGTCGATGGTGCGCATGTCTTCAACCAATCTAACCCTGCCTGTGCTGTGGTGCAGAATTCAGGGTTACGATGTTGGAGAGCTGACAGCTGCTCGTCGTTGCTCGGTGGTTCTCTCCGGGTACTCCGGCTTCCTCCACCCGTAAAACTGTCACGGTCACGATTAGCCATTGTGCATAAGTATGTGACCTTAAACACCAATAATAAATGAATAAATATTTCTGCTGAAAAATGATTTGGACAAGCAGACGAAGGAATTTTATTTGATTTGGAGTTATTTCCCTTCGATTGAACTCAAACATTTGGGAGCCTTTTCTCAAGGACATTGAGAAATGACGCGCCGTTATTATTGTGGGACACAAGTTGATTATTAGTGTTTTATTCAATGAGTGGTGCATTGTGCGTCTTGGAGAATCGGGGACACTATATTCAAACCTGTACAAGTGCTTTAATAAGTTTCAAGGAAGAGACAATTCATAAAACGAGATTGCACGTTTTTCAAATCCGCAACGATCTGTAGTGTAAAATCCCTCTTCTCGACAGTAAAATGGGACGTTAAGGGTATGTACACGTTTTATTTTAAGGTTTAGGAATATTCGCATGAAACAATATTGTTCTCATTTTGTCTGTGAGTCTGAATGTTTATTATTACTGACGAAAATGTCTTGAGGCGATGGGTGAAAGAGAAATCGGCGAAGTGTACAAGAGAAATAGAATGTCTGTACACTGCAAAAAATATAGGTTCTCTTTAGAACCAAAACTGGTTCTAATCTTGTCCCTGAGATGGAACCAGTTCTGTTTAAACAGTATTTATTTCAAATCAAATAAATTTACCAAGATTAGCATTCAATTTTAATTTAACAGAATATTACATCAACTGAAGTAGATTCAGCAGTAAACTTGGAGCTTATTCAACGCAGTCGCTAAACATTTTGAAACAAAGGAGATATGAACAGTTGGCATATCGATCCAGTTTTGGTTCTGTATAGAACCAAAACTGGTTCGATATGCCAACTGTTCATATCTCCTTTGCTTAATAATGATTTGAGACAACCTCGTATAAGCTCTAAACTTACGACTGAAGCCCCCTCAATTTATGTTTAATTCTGTTAATATTTAATGTTAATCTTTATAAATTTATTTGATTTGAAATAAATACTGTTTAAACAGAACTGGTTCCATCTAGGGACAAGATTAGAACCAGTTTTGGTTCTGAAGAGAACCTATATTTTTTGCAGTGTACACCCCGTTTAGATGTCGCGTGATATTCCCATATACCCCGTTGAACTTGGTACACCCCGTTGGAGTTTAATGTACCGCGCTGGATACATTAGTTACTGACCAGTCAGGAAGCGTGTATAATTTTAAAAGGTTAATAACGGATTGTACAGTAGACATTAACAGCGGCCAACGTCTCCATGAGTCGCGTGTGTACAATGACGCTACGACGCCGTTAACACTAATAACAGCGTCAACCATTTCATGAGAAAAACTTTTAAAAAACTTACCTCCCCATCAATCTTCCATCACATACCCATAAGCCATGTGTGTACATATATCACAATACATACCAAATAATACTATATATGTAGTACATAGGCACACACGGGTATTTCTGGATACCTATGGCCTGGTATTGTATTATTTGAGGATACCTATCGAGGATACCCTCTTCAGAATCCCTTTTTGTCGTATGTGCTTATGTGAAAAGGCACATACGACCAAAAAAGGATTCCATAGCCACAGGCGTTTTTCCCAAAAGGGATTCCATGGAACCTGCATGGTACAAAGCGTACATCCTATACTACCACACTAGGCGACCATGCATTACACCCATCCACCCCACAATAACGTCTATCCCGCATTATATACTACCTAAAGCAGCCATGGGATGACACAAAGCATTTGGTAGGTTAATACTATCAACGGTTAAGATGGGACCTACAAGGGAATATACCACCCATACTATACTACCGTTCTAAACTACCAGGCATTACCCATACCCATAATACCCCTATGCCTAGCATTGCATACTACCTATACCATTCATAGACTAACATGAAGCATTTAGGTACATTAATAGTACTCAGGGCTAACATGGGACATGTAGGGATACAAAGCGTATATTCTATACTAGCACACTAAACTACCATGCATTACACCCCCCCCCCCCCCCCCCCCCCACAATAACGTCTGGTCTTACATACTACCTAGACCAGTCACATAATGCATTAGGCCGATTAGTAGTACTAATGGCTTTCGGGGGCCCACAGAGGTATATATATCGTCCATAATATACTGCTGTTCTATACTGCCTGGCATTACTCCCACCCCCACTCCACAATACCACTTGACCTGCCATAACGTACTACCTATACCAGTCATAAAATAATACAAAGCAATCGGTTGGTTAATAATACCGAGGACTAACAGGGGACCTACAGCGGTATATCCAATGCATCCTAAGCCCCCACTTCTAAACAAACGATTACAATACTGTCTGACCTAGCATTACGAACTACTAATACCAGCCATAAGATAATCCAAAGGATTCGGTAGGTAAATGGTACTAAGGGGCTAATAGGCCAACAGACCATTCATCCTATACTGCTAATCTAAACCAGAGAGTGGTGGCCTAGTGGATAAGTGCGCTGGTCTCTCATGCCAGAGGTCCCAGGATCGATCCCCAGACGGGGAAAGGTCTCGAGGTGTCCGAACACTCTCTGTCAGCATCAATTGTGATGCTGTCAAAGCGTATCGTCCTATCGGGTGGGGACGTAAAATGGCGGTCCTCTGTGCGGGGAGAGACACACTCCGTGCAGGCTAAAGATCCCTTCGTAGTATCCGAGAAGAGCTAGGCCACGAAGTTGCCGCTATGAAAGTCATCCCACACACCTACGCCACCTGGGCCAAGGAGAACCGTTAATATAAGTTGCATAACTTGTTCGCCAATCCTTGTAAAACAAATAAATAAAAAAAGCAAAACCATCAAGGACTATCTCGCAATACCATACTGAGCGACCATGCATTACCCCCATGCCCACAATACATGTACTGCTTGATCTAGCTTTAGCTGACATAGGATAATATGAAGACCCAAGGGCTAGTGGTATACCAGCATACCAACATGGATATATACCACCACTACCAGACCCCCCCCCCCCCCCCCCCACACACACACACTTATGAGAAGTCCGACACCCCCTGACCCGAACAACGTTATGTCAGATTGTATAGTGGACAATAACAGTGGTCAGCATCTCTATGACGTCGCGCGCGGATCATGACGTCACGACGTCAGTAGCAACGTCAACAGTTTCGCGGGGAAAACTTTCAAGTTTTTCCAACTTTCCCATCATCTTCCCACCACTTACCCATAAAATTTACCTAGAGCCCCGTGTTTACCTTTTTCACTATACATACCATAGTATACTATGTATGCAGTAGATACACCATTTGGTGGATCTAGCTTCTAAGAGGCGTACTTTTACTCCCCCAAATGTTGCTCCCCCAAAGCTCCGGTTCCTATGGGAATTTAACATTAGCTGCTCCCTCAAAGCTCCGGGTAATAAAGGTCGATTCATACGTCCTATACTACTGTCATGATACAGCTACAGATGCTGGAAGTGGCATTACACACCAATTAATGATTGAATAATGTTAAGATCTGTTCTAAAAATTTACGACCAAATTCAGATCTTTTATTTACAGGTTAGTTCAGTTATGACCGGCGAGAACCTACCCGCGCGGTGGGGTGCTTGGCAAGCTCGGGATCAGACCAGCTCTTTCAGGTTAAGAAATATTGCTCATGGAACACCGTGTAATGTTCGGAGAGAAATGTCTATTAGTGGGAGAAAGCTGATCTGCAGGGGGTTATGGGGTACATTAACGTTGACGACATGACTGGGGTCCCACTATGTCGGTAATCCTGATTGGAACGTATCGCCCCTCAACTGATATAGACTTTAGATCTTACTTACTGGCCATTGTGTGGGTCACTCAGGGCTTATACACCAACGATAAGACGGATCAACGATTATGGTTTATATATATATTTACAACTCAATATTTCTATAAATTACTCCAATATTACAATACCCCTCAAATCATATGACTAGTCATACCCCGTAAATAATACAAATATACATTAATAACTATGGTAAGTTTATATTTCCCAAATTCGTATTCGTGAGAAGATATCGGGGCCGGAATCAAATAGGGTCCGTCTATGAATATCCGCGGCTTGTTGTTTCATTTAATTATTAAATATCCGCGTCTTAATATACTTATGTAACGCGACTTCAGTAAAATTTAATATTACGAACTTCGACTGATATATAATACCTATATGACGCTGCTCGGTGAAAAGTGTCGTTAAATCTCAACAATAAGCACTTATAAAATTCTCTCATAAAACATATTCAAAATTATAAAATACTTAACTTAAATCTGCCGGTCTTCTACTCATGCGGTTCCTATAACCGTATACATGCTGCCCAGAATGGCAAGCCCACCGGAATACACACTATGAAACAGAACTTTCTGTGTGGCCTATCCTCCCATGTTTCTCCGTCTGTCATAAAATTAGCTATTTGCATATTTATAGGAACGCGAATAATTTATTTCTAATATTACAGAAATTGTATATAACCCGCGGTGCCTCCTTTACCCCCTCCGAAATGATACACCCCGTTAAAGAAAAAAGTGATTCCCTCGGTCAATTGCAAGGCTGTTCATCGTCCCGTCTTCACGTCAAGCGGCGAAGATGACTGGTCTTAATTATCGCGTGTACAGACCATGATAAACTTTCAAATCAAAAACACAAATTTACTGTTATTATATTGCATTCAAAATCTACTATTCGCATTTTGTCCAATTTAATTTCAATTGTTTCAAACTTGGAATATTTCTTCATTCGTCGTGTGACAGCAAGCCTCTCTTTTAGAAGTTGTTAACAAGTTGCCTCTATTCATTGTTTTCCTCCATTGTTTATTTAAGCTCTATTCACTAAGTTAATAAGGCATCTCATTAGGACCAAGTAGTAGTTAGGGGTGCCACTATAGACCCAAGCATTTTTAACACGGCGTTTTCCATAGGGTCCATTGCCTTAGTGTTAAATTGTGTAACTTATAGACCCAAGAATTTATAGTTGTGTAACTTATACACCCAAGAACTTATAGACCCAACATGTATGCACTGGTGGCACAGTGCATACATGTTGGATCTATAAGTTCTTGGGTCTATAAGTTAAAAAAGTTATATAAAAAGACAAAAAACAGTTCCCTCCCCAGAGTGTGACCCAATGTCTATATTAATTTAAAATCATTTTATATTAGGGGTTATCCATGTGGTTTTGGTTTGTCATCTCTCCACCCTGTGTATACAACTTCTATAAATGGGGGGAATGGCATTTTGTGTGTCTTCTTGTGTTTTGTTGTGAGCATAAGGAAATTATGCTCACAATAAAACACAAGAACACATGCACAAAATAAAAAAATTTAGGGATTCGCGTTGTGGTCGAACTCTCTGTGATAGTTGTTTTTTCTATAGTAAGAATAGTATTCATTGTATGTTTAGCAATCAAAAAATTTCTCTACAGTATAAACTGTATATCAGGTTACACTATAAAAGTTTTTGATAAGTATGCATACAATATTAAAACCTAATACTCTCAGTGAAAAAGAGAAGTGACTCTTAACTCTTTTTTACTGTTGGGAAATAATAGGGACACGGCGATAAAAAAGGGATTATAGGACTAACCTAACAAAATCGAGTAAACTATCACAGAGGTTTTAACAAAAAACAAAACTGTATTTAAAGTTGAATCATTATATTGAAATCAAATCTGAACATATATACACCGAGATCTGAGTTTGCCTATCCATGAGAAAACCTATTTACATCAAGATTCTTTTTTATGCTAGTTTTTATTTAACAGCCAATATTGTTTTTTGAAAACAATCTTGGGAGTCAGATAAAAAAACTGATATCACTCAAGTGATCTGATTTTGAAACAAATATAAAAAGTAACTAAAAACCCTATCTCTCTGTTACACAAATGTCTGGCGAAAATTATATAATAGATGATTGACTTCAATAAAAAACTTAAAAAACTAAAAAATGTAAAAAATTACCTCTGTGGGATTGTTTTGACACCTGATATTTATTACAGTTATTTCAAATAATGTCTATAAGTTTGCTCAAACCATCGTCGAACATCTCTATCATTCTCTTGGAAATTTCTTGGATCAAATTTGATAGTAAGAACTGTCTCTAAATCATATCCTCTTGCAAGATGATCTAAAGCAAATATACAGTACATTCCACACACAACAGTAAATTCACTTTGTAGTCTCATTGTATTTATTGTCCAGGAATCTGTATTTTTCACTATGAAATTGTATATGTCTCTATCTATTGGTGGTAAACCATATGAATCAAAGTAGATAGCAAAATGATTGTCTTTAAAATGTATTGCTATCCAATGTTCTCCTGGTTCTTTTGATGAATCTGTGTTCACAATATATGATTGTCTGTGTTTAGGTTTTTGTTTTGGTAACAAGTCTTTTGAACACACTTTTCTATTTAAGGATGATAACCTTTGAGAACTGTCAAGTATAGTTTGTAATTGTATGGTTTCCATCTTCTTAGCCTTGAAAAAGGCTGGCACGGAGCCGTTAATCAAGATATGCTGTATAATATGACCAGTCTCTTTTAACTAAATCTGCCCACTTTTGAATGTCTTTTTGGCAGTCTATTTCAAAGTCTATATGAGCACAATATTCTAATAAGTTTATTTTTCTTGCTCTCTTGTGTAGATTATATAGTATAGTCACTGGACACACTTTCTGTAAACACTCTGCAATATCTATTAATGTTGTTGTGTTGGTTCGATTTTCTTCTTCACAGATATTTTTCATTTTCTGTTGAATGGATTTTGTCAGTTCTATCACTACACATTCTTGAAATAATGTTTGTATTTTTTCTTTACACATCTTGCAATGTTCACACTGACTCATCTTGTTTAATAGTCAAATATCACTTCTCTGAATTTGTTGATTTCTATCTCTCTATCAAATTCTGCATAGACAACAACGTTGATCACCTCTGGAAGAGCTTGAGCAAACTGAAGTTCAAACCTAAGATTGCCAGACTTTATTGGGTGAGCCAAGGGCCCACTACTACTCTGATCAGGTGTCAAATCAATACCCCAAAGGGTATACCCTTTTGCATAATCCTGCAAAGATAAATTAAATGATTGATTTTGTCCAAAATAGCCCATAGCTTCATACAATGATAAATATGAATTTAGATAAAGTCCACTTTCGAAATTCGGTTCAAAGGGGCGTGCTTTAATGGAATGTCCATCTATTGTGATTTCCAACTTATTCAAATCGAAATGTTGAAAATTAAATGGATTAGTGCCAATATCTCCATTTATATCTCTATTACTAACTAAACCAAGAATAATTCGTTTTGGCATCTGTTTATGAAACAGATAGTCTTCTATTTTTGAATGAAGACCACTTCCAATAGTAAAAGTTTTAAT
This sequence comes from Pictodentalium vernedei, assembly GCA_031216915.1. Lineage (NCBI taxonomy): Eukaryota > Metazoa > Mollusca > Scaphopoda > Dentaliida > Dentaliidae > Pictodentalium > Pictodentalium vernedei. Next base: position 74,001,179 of record CM062289.1, on the reverse strand, counting down.
TTCACTACGTCTTATGGGCATTTTATAATTTGTTCGATCTATTTGTGCATTAAGATCATTCGCAAATTTTGGAAATAAATCCAATGCCGGTATTCTGAATATGGCTTTTTGAATTTCTATTTTTCCATTTTCACTACCAATCAAACAAAATTTAGTTGGAGCACGATGCAATTTAATTCTCATCTCAACTCGATTTGGTAAATACTTATCTTACACAAACAGATCTAAATGCAGTTTTCCTCTTAGTTGTACATTTTTGCTACCACCAATTATTTTAGCTCGCTCAGTCAAACCTTTGTTCGACGAAGCTTCACTTGTTTCTGTGTGGTGTCCAGGAGTATCTGTATACCACATCTCACTAGCAGCTAGATGTGGTTTTTTTTCACATCTCTTGAATAACTAAGAACATTCTCAAAATATGCTCTATAAGGATAAAGATTTGTATTGGTGGTGATAAGATTGCCATTCAGTGTAACATCAATTTTACTGAACATGCTATGAAAAAAATTATTGATAGGAGCAATTTGTGTATCTCCAGCCAAAACACTCCCATCTTGTTTTGTAATTTTAAATTGAACTTCAAGTGTAGATGCTGCAAGATCTAACCACTTGGTTGTTTGTCTTGGAATTAAAAATTCTATTGGTGAAGAATTATTTAAAGATGCAATAGGAAATTGTTCAATTTCACCAATATTTTCTATACCACTTGATGTTGGTGATACATTATCTGGATCAAAACTACTATCAAAATGTTCGCAAGATCATGATTTTTTTCAATCAAATATATCAAGTGGTCTTGATTTTCGTTTTGAATAAGCTTGTCTTTGACGTGTCTTACCTCTACGAGAATGAACCACAGACTGACGTTTTCGTTCTTGTTTTTGTCTTTTTATACCTAAAGCAGATTCACCAACTGATTTCAAAAGATCTTTTCCATGAGTTAATAAAATGTCTTTAGGTGCTTTACGTTTTTTTATCAATTCATTTGCTATTTCTAAACCATGTCTTAATCCATCTCTCTTTAATGTTTGAAATGCATTTTTTGCAATTGGTTTTATAAATGGTGCAGCTGTTCTTATTGCTGTGCGAAAAATAGACCCTAATCCATATCCATATTGCCGTGGTACACCTTGATACACCGGCATCATTTTTTACAAATTTAATTTATGTCTTTGTCGAAAATGCAACTTGACAACTGTCTTGCCACTTGCAAACTGGGTTTACCAGTGTTCCCATTTATATTTATACTAATCTGATCAAAATAAGATTTTGATACTGGTACATAATGTACATTATCAAATTCTATATGAGTATGCAAAGACTCTTTATGTGATTCAAATGGAATCACACGTAAAATAGGTGCTTCAATATCACCTAAAAATGTATAATCTGCTATGTCAGAATAAATAAAGATTTGATTGAAATCCACATTTAAGTCCACATTATATTTAAATGCATCTTTTGATGTGTTAGGAAAAATGACAGGAAAACTATCTTTACATCCCAATTTTTGTAATAAACTTTCTGACATTTTAATACCCACTTTCCGAATACTATTTCCTACTATTTTTACATGTCCTTGGAGACTTGAAAATCCAACATGAAATAATACATCAAATGATTTAAATATGTCTCCAAGTTTTTCTTGAATTTCTGTTTGCATTGCATCTATGACATGAGCGACATTTGAATATGCACCTGATAAAATATTTAATTCAACAGCAGCAACACCTTTGTGAAATGTATGTTTCAATTTCGTTTTATTAATACGATTTGATATGTTGCTATCTGTCACAAAGATTTTAAAAACAGATTCTTCATCTGTAATATTTTTTGCTTCCGAAGGTAAAATTACTTCAACTAATCCCACTTCCCAATGTTCTTTATCAACATGAATGGGTTTAGATAATTGTGTTTGAAAACAATATTGGTTATTATTTGGAAACATATCCATAGAACTATCACTCAGAAGTGTTACGTAAAATGAATTCATTTTTCTTATCTTGTGGTTGTTTCAAAAATTTTAAACCTGGACTTGGGAGAATATATCCTAATGAACTACTTAATAACACTAACCACAATTCTTTATCAGGGCTTTGTAAACTCAAATGTGCAATGGCAGTAATTATAATACCATAAATGATAATAATCTGTGTGAAATAAGTGACTTGATTTTTTGCAACACGATTTCCACAAATTTTAAATTGTTGACTTTGTTGACTTTGTACATCAACACTTAATGGTTTCATTAGGTAATGAAGTTTCATTTGATGACATGTTCTTTTTATAGCAAATCTGATTCTGCTATCCAACTATCAAATTTCTTTGGATAACCTTCCCAATGTACTTTAAGTTCTTTAATAATTTTCTTTCCCACACGTCTTGACCGTCTATTAAGAATTGATTCAATTATATATTTTTTGTCATCTTTTATACTTTGAATTTCTTGTGGATAAAATGTCCCTTGTATATTTTAACCACCCATATCTTCAAGTTTATAAGTGGGTGGTATTGTATGTTTTACATGAGTAATTTTAAATAACTCTTTTGTCCAATTTGGTAAATACCCTTTTTCAAATGTACGTTTGGTTTTATTAATACGTACTATATCACCAACTTTAAATTGTGTTTTTTTCTTTTTAGATTTTTTTTTACCATACAAATGTTGAGATACTTTTACTTCATTTTCTAATGATACTGAAGCAGGAGTTCTCTGAATACTTTGATGAAAACTATGATTATATCCATCGACTAAATTTTCCAACACATCAATGTATCTTAATGTACGTTTGTGTGTAAAATATTTCCACATTCGTGTTTTCAATGTGTGTTGAAAACGTTCAACAATACTAGCTTTGGTTTCAGGATTTTCTGTTGTGAAGAAATGAATGTTTTGTTTCTTTAAAAAATTTTGTACATCTTTATTTTTAAATTCAGAACCTTTATCAGATTGTAATGATAATAATATTTTATCTGGGGGTGTTTGCATACTTGTTGGTGGTTTGTATAATTGACAATTTCTTATCAATTGAATATAAGAACAATTTGGTGACCACTTAACATGTTCTTGCAAAGGAATATCTTTTTCTTCCCAATTCATTAAACCTTGCCCACATACAAAACATTTTACTTTACCATCTCCCACATAGAAAAATCCAGCTTTAGCTAATTCTTCTTTCTTGGATTTTAAAATAGGATTTGTAGTCATACTAAAACTCAAAAGTCTTCTTAACTCTGACAAGTATATAGGATAAGTAGGATTAAGTGGTAGAGACATCTTGCCTGCTCAGTGTTCAAAGTTGAAATGAGAAATCTGAAGGGTACTTTTATACCTTAAGCCCATAAGGTCTTGTGTCATATTTTTTCACTACAAAACGTTTTGTGTACACAGATCTGAATGTTTTGGTTTTGTAATTCAATTGTAACATGTCTGTTCTTGTTCAAAGTTGAAATGAGGAATCTGAAGGGTATTTTTTATACCTTAAACCCATTAGGTCTTGTGTCATATTTATCCACTACAAAACGTTTTGTGTACACAGATCTGAATGTTTTGGTTTGTCTTTCACTTGTGACTTGTCTGTTCTTGTTGCGTTTAATTCTAGTGTATTCAATGTTCATTTTGTAATTATGTCTGTCTTGTACACATTCCACCATGGATTCAAAATTGACTTTCTGTGATGTATTGTAATCTAATGTGATTCCTTTAACTTTACATGATGTGTGTATTTGACCATCTTTAATGTATTTGTAACCATAATTTTTTGGACCTAAACCTACATATTCAATAATTTTTGCATCTGGATGTTCATCTGTCCATTGACCTAACCTACTGTTTACAATTTGTGGATTCTAAAGTGAGGGGTTATGGATGTAAATACAACTGTCTGTGTCAAAATATAATACTCGTCTACCCAAATGTCCTATTACTTTATATAATTCCATTCATGCATAAGCTGTGACAAAAGATGCAACTGCAACATTAGCTGATTTGTGAGGTTCATAAACATCTGTAGACTTTGTGTAATTGACTAAAATACATTTATCATGATCAAACAATTCAACATTTTTAATAATGATGTCTTTATCTTGTATCAGGTCAAAATATTTTGATGGGTTTTGTATGTATTCTGTTTTTGTTTTTAAATTGTTTTGTGCACTTTTCCCCCATAAACAGTTTAACATGGTTTTAGCAAATGATCTTTGTCCTGGATTTTTTTCAATATTTTCCAAATGTATGTTTTCAATTTGTGCATAGTCTTTCTTAAATGTATCTTTGTCTGTTTCTGTTTTCACCCATTCTGGATATCCACTGGCTTCTTGTTTCATTTTTAAATATTTGTTCACATAATGTTTGTAAATTTTTGAAGACCATTCTTCCCAATGCCAAATCTGATAAGTGTCAAGTAATGTGTATCCCATTCCCAATGCTTTAAAAAGTTCAACAGATGTCCATGTACCTGTAATACTGCGTTGATCTGGTGTGTGTTCACATTTGTCTAATTCTTGTTCTGCACATGTATTGCAAAGTGTAAAAACCATTTTCTTGTTGCAATGAATTGGTAATACTGGCATGTGTAGAGATTGTGGTGGTGAAACTTTACATTTGATAAGTCCCCTGTACTGTCTTATATTATTCATGTCTATGTTTTCTTTTGTGAGTATATTTAGATGACCTACTGGATATTCTCTGTGTTTATTGACATAAGCATAGAGTGAACAGATGTCTATGTATTTTATTTCATTGTCTGCGTTTTGGTCTATTTTATGATGTAATTTAATGGCATTTGTTCTCCCCCAAATAATGCTTCAGGTGGTTTAATAGGATCCATGTTTGGAAAAAATGAATTTAATGTTGATTTTACTTCAGGATTTGATTTGCAAAAATCATCAAGCTCATGTTCCCATGTTATTCTCATGTTATACCCTAATGATTCTAAATGGCGTATGCGTTCCTGTGTATTGTTGTATAGAGTTTGGTAACTTAGCAAAGTGATTGGATTTTTCTCATGTGTATTGTCTTTGTAACATGTCATGCACCCATGCCACATACATCCATAAAATTCAAAGATTGTATTTGTGTCTTTGTGAAACCCATCAACATAATATCCCCCTATTTTAACTTCCCCACCATTAAGTGCATGTTGAATATGTATGTTTTCTTCCAGTGCAACTGTCTGTAAAAATCTAATGGCTTTAATGGAGTATTTGACTTTAGCAGGGTAACCTATGTCTGAAATGATTGCCATTTTGTTTTCTGGAAGTGAATTTTTTCTCCAAGCTTTTGTACATGCATCGGCTAAGGTAAATGCTTCTCTCAAGGGATCTATGCCATCACTATCTATAAATTTTTGTCTGAATTCCCCACACCCCCTATGCAAGATATCTACATCTGATTTACAGTATAATTCCATTTCTTTTTGAAAATCAAATCTGGCATTACTAGTAAATTTTTGGTTGTACCACTTGATAAAATCTTCCCTATCTGATGGAGACATTGAATCTGGCATATACAATGATGGATCTAAATAAGGACCAATATAATTTTGATAAGCTTGTTTGTTTGCCAAATGGGGAAAATAACCTTTTGCTAATTCCGTCAAGCCAAATGTTTTAGGAAACTGTGCCAATCTCATTGAAAGAAAATTTAAAGAATCTATAAGTCTAATACCACAAGCTTTAAGTGAAAAAATTTTGTTCCCATTCATAATTACATCAGGAGTTGTTGTACCAGTTTCAATGAGGTGCCTTAAAATAAATTGTCCATCAAAACCTCTTAAATTGTGAGCAATAGCTGTTGTCCCTTTATGTTCCTTACTGAAAAGCCAATCACAAAAATCTGATAAAGTAGATTCCCCTTTAAATATTGGTTGCCGATATCCAAATTTGTCACATGAAATACATTCTTGATCTATAGATTTGCAAATACATTCCCCACATACACGATGAGCAACACAGAAATTTGGGATATGAACTCCTGAGTCTTGTGTGGTTTCAAAATCAAAAAATACAAATGGAACGTTTGGTAATTTTTCATCCTCGGGTGAAGTGTATTTTGGAATGAGACATTGGTGATCAGAATTAACTATTTGTTGACAATATTTACATTTTTTGGATCCTTCACATATGTGCTTTCCTATTGTTGGATATATTAGTGAATTGCACTTTTTACATTTTTGAACTAATTGACAAATTATTTTTCTTCTTTCCCCTTTGTAGTGATATGGTTATTATAGCATGATAAACTTCTAAATTGTCTATTGCAAGTGTAACAGGTGGTGGGATGTTCAGGAATACATTTTGTTGGAGCATAGCAAACACAACCAAAAGGGCACATGTGACGTTCTCTGTTATTACTCCCTTTACTGCAAAATTCATAATAGTAGTGACATCCTAAAAACCCTGTAATTGTAGTGATTGTGTCAAAATGCTGGTCATGGTGGTAAATATGAATAACTTTACTATCAGTGGTGGTAACTGGAGGTTTGAATAAAAATTCACTTTTTGCATACTGTGGATGAATTTTGATGACATACTCTGGGTAAAGCAGGTCTTGTATTTTATAATATTCTTCATATCCACAAGGAATATTATAATCAAGACCTGCTTTGTCCATCAATGCCTTAGCTTCCAACTCTTGTGTCGGTCTATCAGAACGTTTAATATTTTTCCATTTCTTTTGCCAAAGTTCTGAATTATCTCTATCAACATGACACTTTCCCACTACAATGGCCCGTTCGAGACACATTGAATCATTAACATTTTTAATTTCAATAATACTTCTCTTGTTTCCAACCATTTTATCAACAGATGAAAATGAAATTGGTGCGTGTCGCCCAGACCCTTGCGGTAGAGAAGTGTGTGTTATTTCTAGATAATTGCCTATCATGGATAGTAAAGTTATCATTTGATTGTACAACTTTTTCTATTTCATCTAATATGGTGTTATCAGCGATACCTGAAGCCTTAGTAAATGGGATAAATATACCTTTTTCTAATTCTGGGTGGTCAACTGATATTCTCATTGAATCGTTGTCTTCTACTCCACATTCTTCTTTAATATCGTCTACCAAACTGTCAAAGACTTTTCCAAGGGTGTCAAATGGATTCTTTTGATTAAATTGTTTGAATGTTATTCTGCATACATGTGATTTGGAATGGAATTTTCTTGATGTTTTTTGTAGAAGTGGGTGGATGGTGTATAAGTCTCTTGCTGATTCTACTCTCTGTTTCTTGTTATCTACTTCACTCTCTGTCTCACTATATTCTTCAATGGCTCTCTTCATCTTTTTCTTCTATCGTCTTCTAGCTTTGAAAATATGTCTTGTCTTCTTGAAGTCAAAAAACCAAGTGTGAAGCATCTTAAGATTTCCCCACTTTTTATGCTTTCCTTTAATGTACATTTAAATGTGCATTTAAATGTACATTTAATACCCACTGAATTATACTGTTAATAAATGTTTCTTATACACATTTGAAAAGTCATGAAATGTAATCCATTCACTCTATGGAAAAATTCCTATGGTAAATATTTTATAGCTTTTATTTGTTAGTGTATCTTTCAGTCAATATTTAAAACACATTTAACAACAGCAATATAGTATCCAAAAGTTATTGAGTGTAAGAGATAGCATAACTGTTTGTAACCAAATGAATGTATATTTAAACAATTGTGTGTAAATACATGTTATGGAACATTTAATACCCACTGAATTATACTGTTAATAAATGTTTCTTATACACATTTGAAAAGTCATAAAATGTAATCCATTCACTCTATGGGAAAATTCCTATGGTAAATATTTTATAGCTTTTATTTGTTAGTGTATCTTTCAGTCAATATTTAAAACACATTTAACAACAGCAATATAGTATCCAGAGATTATTGAGTGCAAAGGTAGCATAACTGTTTGTAACTAAATGAATGTATATTTAAACAATTGTATGCAAATGCATGTTATGGAACATTTAAGTGTACATTTAAATGTACATTAAAAAAGTATAAAAGGAGGAAGAATCTTAAGATGTTTCACACTTGCTTTTGACTTCAAGAAGACAAGACATATTTTTGAAACGCTCCAAAAGTTAAAGATGGATAAAGTTAAAGATCCAAGATTAGAAAAAGCAAGTGATGCTAAAAGTATTTACTATAAACCATCTAAATGGGGAGAAGTTAGAAGACTTGTGAATGAACTTTATAAATTGATATCAACACCTAAAGAGATGATTTGTTCCATTTGTCATCAGAAAGGACATTGGGCAAATACATGTTCAGACAAAGGTCCATGTTTTTACTGCAATCAGAGAGGACATTGGATTAATGAATGTAGATTGAAAAAGCTATCGAATAACTCTGTGTCTCAACCAAAATGGGGTTCACCAGCTGTTGATCAACAAGGACTGGTAAAAGTTTATCCATGGTCAGAATACATAAAGCATACAGAAGATAGATTACCGATTACAGGTTTCAACTTACAACTTGATGAAAAAGACATTGACAACCACACTTTACAGGGGATGAGCACACTACCACTACCACCACCTCCCCATATAAACTTTACAAATGAGAAAGTTGACTTAGCAGAACCTGTGTTACCAGAGTTTGATGATAATGATGATACATTATTATATAATATGGATATACCCAAAGAAACAAAAATGGAAATCGATGATGAGTTAGAAGTATTATTTCCAGAGAAAGAGGAACCACCAAAGAAAGTTACAAGAAAACGAAAAGCTAAAGACAATAATTCTAAAATAGGAAAACTTGCCAAGAAACATTGAAAACAGTTTTTGAAAGTGACATTTTCATAAAAGACATTTACAAATCTGTAAATATTCATGGAATAAAAATTTCGGATTTGAAAAAAGGTAATATTATTTTGTTGTTATTTAAACAGGGGAATTTTTTTTCCAACTCAAGATTTTTATTTTCTAAAAATAAAAAACATTTTTCATAACATTATTTTGCAAGTACAAAAAAATATTTTTGTGTTTGCAAAATGAATGTTATGAAAAAAGTTTTTTTCATAACATTCATTTGCAAACACGAAAATATTTTTCTTATAAAATAAAAAACCTGCAAGACAGAAAAATAATTTGCAAACAGAAAAAATATTTTTTGTGTTTGTAAATTGAATGTTATGAAAAAGTTTTTTTCATAACATTCATTTTACAAACACAAAAAATATTTTTCTTATAAAATAAAAAACTTGTAAGACAGAAAAATAATTTGCAAACACAAAAAATATTTTTATGTTTGCAAATTAATTTTGTTTTTACCTAAATGTTTTCACACAAAAACATTTAGGTAAAAAACAAAATTAATTTGCAAACACAAAAATATGCCATGACAGGGAAATCTAGTGTGGGAGCTATGAGGTTAACCTCTTTTGAATTGAGAAATGAAAGTACAATTGAACAAAAAGTTCAATTCATTCCATTGTGGCAGCACTGAAATGTGCCACTCAAGCGTGTAAACGTGATATCTCTTTTTAAGAATATGGTGGCCCTTATAAGGGCCGTTTTTTACTAAACAAAAAATGTTTAGTTCACCAACTTTATTCCATTTCTCTTTGCGGCTCTCTTGACATCCTTTTGATTAATGAGATGTTGTGATCCTCTTCCCCTAATTGTTGCATAATGATAGGTATCTCTTATCAATTTTCGAACAAAACAGGGTAAGGCTTCTTCAGCTTCATCAAGTGACAATGGTGAGATATTATTCACCCCAGCTTTTCTTGCCAATCTTCGCAAATTACTCCTTGGAATAGTATGACTCTCCTCTCTCTCCATCTTCACCTCTTGTGGTGGAATAGTATTGCACTCCTCTCTCTCCTTCTTCACTTCTCGTGGCCCACATTCACCTTCTAGTGATGGAATCTTTACCTCGATGGATAGCTCAACTCTCATGATTGATGATAAGAAAAATGACGTTATGATATCTCCAGCAGTGTTTTTATAGACATTGTGAGGATCGAAAATGCACTGGAGAACGTTCACGCGACAATTCTGATCGAGTGCGGAAAAAAATTGTTGATAACAGACGTTTACTATCACAGCCGTCCGACGTCAACAATTTTTTCCCGCACTCGATCAGAATTGTCGCGTGAGCGTTCTCCAGTGCATTTTCGATCCCCGCATTGTCTATAAAATCTAACACGCATTCCAAACAATTCATTTTGAGACAACATGAAGTTCTCGCTAGAGATGAATGAATACAGAATGTGGAGGTCTGGAGAAATGTCTGACGCTGATTGGAACCGCCGATTAGAAGAAAAATCTATCAGAGTAGAGAGAGAGAAAGCACGAAGACGCCAATTAGCTGAAGATATTTTCGGTCATATGAGGAGAAGTGGTGGACCTCAGAAATACACTCGGCAGTGGGGCCAGCAGCTTATTGATGAGTTGGAGCGAAAGGCAGGGATAAGACAGTTCTTAGCTGTCCGCGGTTATGAACTGGAGAAATACGGGGTGAAGAAAGTTGACTTGTATCCTGATCTTAATTGGCAGCCAGAAAGAGGGTATAAAAATGTGAAGTTAAATCCAATAACCTGTATCCTGATTTAAGTGAATTCTCACGAGGATTCCTACAAAATCTGGATACAAGTTATTGAATTTTAGCTTGATAAAAAATCAGGATACAACTTAAACTCATTCATCCTATTTCTTATTATCTCTGTTTGTCATTCTAACTTATCAATAATTTGTTACTCTCACAAATGAGTGTGATTTCAAAATGTGTCTTCGTGGCAGCCCTTCTAAGGGCTACCCATACTATTAGAAAGAGTTATTTCTTCTCATGTACACAATCAAGTCTTTGTTATATAAAAAGACAAAAAACAGTTCCCTTATCCTCCAGTGAAAAAAACTTATAAGCAAAAATGTACTATAGGATCTGGTCATAATGCATGATGCGGTGCCACTATAGACCCAAGCATTTTTAACACGGCGTTTTACATAGGGTCCATTGCCTTAGTGTTAAATTGTGTAACTTATAGACCCAAGAATTTATAGTTGTGTAACTTATAGACCCAAGAACTTATAGACCCAACATGTATGCACTGTGCCACCAGTGCATACATGTTGGGTCTATAAGTTCTTGGGTCTATAAGTTACACAACTATAAATTCTTGGGTCTATAAGTTACACAATTTAACACTAAGGCAATGGACCCTATGGAAAACGCCGTGTTAAAAATGCTTGGGTCTATAATGGCACCCCTAACTACTCCCAGTGAAAGCTTACTTTAATTTTTGTATCAAGTAAACTTGTTATGACATGACGCATTTATTATATTGTATATATAGCCTTGATCACAAGTAAGAATTCAGTTATAGTTTGGATTTCCAAACGTTACTCTGCTTCATTTTATTGGGAAATCCCATGAGCTATTGCTGTAAAATTGTTCGGATATCCAACAAGTCCGGTTATTAAATGTTGATTGCTGTTTGATATTTGGAATACCAGATTCGCTATTAAATCGCTATCATCTTTAATTTGTCTCCGAGTCATCAGTTGAACACCATTGTTCACAGCAGATATCGACGATCGTTCCCCACGGTTATACAGTGCTCAAACATAGAGTAGTTATTCCATTTATGTCACCTGCTTGCAATTAAAAACTGTTTTGAATATTTTCGCATCAGTGAGTGCGAGCATCAGTGTGTGTGAATAAAAGCTGCTTTCAAAAATGAAGGTAAAAAAATGACTGACATGCCTTGATTAATAATTTCACACAATAGCGAATATGGGTGTAATGACTGGGCATACAAATTGAAATAAGTTGTTTGTGAAATAAAAACTCAGGTGCGTAGTCAGGGGAAGAATGCACATATACACAAAATTGTAGTTCCACTTGAGGGACTATCTCCCATTCGTTATTTGAAAATTTTAATAAAATGGAGGGACTTCACTTAACCCCATACATCGTACTTTCTGTGACTAAGCCACCAGGCGCGTAGTCAGGATATCAAAGTTGCGGGTGGGGGAGTGTGGGGGGGGGGAGGAGCAAGGGTAATATTTGGGAGGCTAGTTCAGCGATCTTAACGTAGCGACTACCCCCCTACGAAGGGTGGTAGCCGACACATTCAGACCGCTTAACTATCAGGGGGCATACAGAATAGGATGCGCAGCATCAACCGCGCCACGTTGCGGCGAGATGGGGTGAGCACAAGAGGGGGACAATCCCTCGCGCAGGAGGGGGGCCTCCCCCGAGAAAAATTTTGAATTTCGAGACAAAAATCGCAATTTCCTTGACTCTGAGTCCCTTTGTGTCCATAATCCATAATTTATAAGTTGTGAAAGGCACCAATATTTAGGCCACATCTGCTGGGGCGCATGACTAAAATTGGGGGGGGGGGGGGTATGCCATGTATCGGGGTAAGTTGTTTTAAAACATTAATGTTCTCGTTTACATGTAGTTTTTGTCAAACGTCCAGGCACTACTCTGATACTCTTTTTTATACCTGGCTTTACAGCTCCTATATGATACACAGAGCTTATCTCCGTTTCATTTCTGCAGTTTCGCATATTAACAGAATTACATATATAGAAATTACATATATATCTGCTACTATTTTTAGCTCTAAAACATACTTAAAATCGGACGCATTTTAATTTTTTAAATATACCCACCCCATGACGTCAGGGGTAGGTTTGGCCTTAAGGACTGAGAATTTCCCAGGACGGCAACACATGTTGGAGGTTGACAAATAAAAAGGAAGAAACAAAATTTAAAAAGATCAACGCATCAACTGTTGGTTATATTTCCGGACGCGAGCAGTTGTCATCCCACCCCGACATACACACACGTACAACTTGGTCTATTTGTAATCTATGTGCCAAATTGCATGTGTTGACTTTTTCCAGTCAGAGGATACTACAAAGTATTCGACAGGTTAGTAGTACGCATTGCAAAGAGAGGACATACATAGGTAGATACCACCCATATTAAATTACCATGGCAGTCCAGTACAAGAAGCCGACATAACCTGACCCGAACAACGTCATATCAGACTGCATAGTGGACATTAACAGCAGTCAACGTCTCCATGACGTCGCGTGCGTACAATGACGTCACGACGCAAATAACAATGTCAACAGTTTCGCAGGAAAACTATACATATAATCACTATACATACAAATTAAAACTAGCAATTTAACTAAATATTTATTGGAGTTTGACGACACTTTCGACAGCCGGGGTCACCTTGTGTCGAACAGTTTTACGGGCGGAGGAAGCCGGAGCAACGGCGAGCAACTCGTCCCCTGAGTTCCAATGTGTTCTATGTGCCAGTAGGCACATAGAACACATTGAAACTCAAGGGACGAACTGTGAGACTCCCCGACGTACGAACTCTACACAAGTAAGTTTAGGATTGGTTGAAGACAAGTGCACCATCGACGTGCAGTACGCCTTAGTACACAGCGTCACCGTACCCCCACATGGGCAACCTAGATAAAGTGAAAGAACAGAACGCAGTTGTTACCCCTGGCGGGGATCGAACTGTAGACTTTTCGGTTTGAAGTCCAATACTGTAACCAGTGAGCCGCCGTGCTCGCTGTTAATTTAACGACATATGTATACTACTCCAAAAAAGTAGGAGATATTTGATAAAAGTGAGATATATGAAGAAATATATTTATATTTTCATCAAAAAGACAGTTGAGGCATTGCACTGTGAAACTGGTGAATGATTTCAGCGATAGTTGGGTGTCTGACAAGCAAACATTCCACGCACTGAGCTGTAGAAGACATGGACGATCAGTCAGAGAATTTACAACATTCAGTCCAAGACCTCAATACCTTGTGAATCCTCCTCCGTTCGCGAGACAAGCGCGAATCCGACGTGGCTTACTCCTCACCAAACGTCCAACATCAGCTTGACTGGTGTTATTCCATTCCCCCTGCAGCGCAACGGCGAGTTCTTGGACATTGGTATGGGGCTGTTGGCATTGTTGTAGGCGCCTAGCAAGCATATCCCAGACGTGCTCGATTGGTGAAAGGTCTGGACTCAGTGCTGGCCAATGCAGTGTAGTGATGTTCTGCTCCTGGAGGACCTCTCTAGCGACACGGGCCCTGTGTGCTCTTGCATTGTCACCTTGGAAAAAGAATCGACGGCCGCGACGTCGTCGCGCAAATGCCCTTGGATGACATGTAATGCTGTTCTGCTTGTCATGGTTATGCATCCCCACACCATAACCGATCCACCACCGAAACGATCTTGCTGCCTAACGGTTACGTCATGGTATCGTTCGTTCCAACTCAGCCACACTCTTTTTCGCCTGTCGTGGAAGTCGAGAGTGAACCTCTATTCATCGGAAAACATGACGTTGACGATTGTCCCAGCGCTCTCCACACCAATTACGCCTTGCTGCGATGTGACGTTCGGTCAAACGTGGAATTCGAGCGTACAAATTCCAGCTGTTCAGGCGATTCCGGATAATCTGACCACTGACTCGCACATCTGTCGTTCGGTGCAGCTGCTGTCCAATTTCTGAGGCACTTTGCTGGCGGTTAAGTAATGCTGTGGTTCGGATGAAACGATCCTGGTTAGCAGTTGTCGCCCCTGGCTAACTTGACCGACGTCTGTCATCAACATTGACTGTCTAACGATAGCGTGACCACAACCTGCTAATCACCGATTGAGTAACGTTGAGAATTTGAGCCACCGCAGTCTGTCTGTTGCCAGCTTCCAACATGCCAACGGCACGTAAACGTTCTTCACGTGTCAGTCTTCGCATACCTCAAGAGTTACGTTTCGACCAGAAACTATTGATGAACGAGTTTATACCAAGAAAACACCGATGAGACCTCCGAAAAAAACCCGTCCAGTGCAACTGAAAATTTTAAAACGTACCCCACAGACATTAGCGCGGCTGTTGTGCGAAAAACCTGTTGTACGAGTTTTCGTATGCCGGTGACATTCATGATCCACACCAAACTTGGTAACATACTGATGTGTCCAATCACGCGTATCCAATACCATTTTCCGAAAATATCAACATCAGTTTGGATATCCACTACTTTTTTTGAATAGTATATTTCACTATACACTCAAAAGCAAACTATATATACAGTACGTATACATTACAACCGCCGTGGACTGGCCACTTTCCACGGGTGGGCAATATTTCCACGGTCGCAATAACATTAAATTCAAAACACTAATTACAGGAATAATCATGGAAAAATTTAACAACCCGGTGCTTCATTAATTAAAATTTTGCTGATAATGATTTTAATTACTTGGTAAACGCATGCGTGGACATCACTGCCCACGTGTGGATTACGACCAATCCACGGCGACTGTACTGTATTCCCATGCACCAGTATATATATCACTTGCCGTGGCTTAGGGAGCTGCGAATTGCCAATTTTGATCGATTTCTATATCGAATCGAATTGGTGAAAACGAATCGAATTCTGAATCGATTTTTGAATCGAACTTCCAATCGAATCACAGTTAATGAATACGTCGTCAAAAGAAAAGGGTTTTTTTTAAATAATTCTCCCCCCCCCCCCCCCCCTCCCCTGCAGCGATAAACATTTTTAAACGAACCTGGCTGATAGCGCCGATACCTCACTTTTCTCCCATGGTTTCTCTGAAAAACCTCATTTTAAATCGGATCGATTCCATTCCAGGGGTGAAGCCATTTGTTTTAAATAAAAATGCGGAATTTCTAAAAGCCTGTGATCGAACAGAACAATACTCAATATAAAATAATGTGATCATGTTGTGGAACAAATCAGTTATTGAAGTTGAACGGCTGAATAACTTTTCAAAGTTCGAAACTTAAAATTTTCATAAATGGTCGCTGGTCACAATGCACAATAAGTTCAAATGAACACTGCAGTAGTAACAGTGTTTGTAGAGATGTAGCTACAACTGTGGTGCGATGTAGCTACAAGTGTTCTACAGTTGTAGCTATATCGCTACAAACACTGTTTCCGCTACAGGTCAGTTACATTTCTACTCAGAATTGTCACAAAATTATGGCCAAAGTATATTCGAAAATATTTGAATTTCCGATTTCGAATCGAATCGAATCGAATATTGACTTTCGAATCGAATTTCGAATTTTCGCAGAAGCCTACCGTGACTACATAGCGCCGTGACTGTGCCCCGGAAAAAAAGTTATACCACCACAGCTCCGGTTCCTGTGGGAATTTAACACAGCTTGCACGGACAAAGGCCCGATCGAGTACATGTTATACTGCTTGCCTTATCCCTCCATGTTGAAAGTGGTTAACGTTAAAAAATTGACTGTCAACAAAAAGGAACTCCACGTGTTTTTAGTTCCCCTTTATTTAGTTATTTATTTATTAGGGTTTAACAACACTTTAACAACCAAGGTCATATCGTGTTGGGGACAGTTTTACGGGTTTATTTATTTCTTTGGGTTTTACGAAACTTTCGACAGCCAGGGTCACCTCGTGCCGAACAGTTTTACGGGTGGAGGAAGCCTCATCTAGAGATCTCGAGATAAAAAAAAGTATTAAGGGTGGCCTAAATCATCCCCGTAGATTCATGTGCAGTTAGCAATTCTGATATTTCGACATCACTGTACAGAGGGTTAAATGAATTGCTTGCTTTTCATCATGATTTATTTGACCATCATTTTGCAGTTTGCTCGTTAACTGGTAGAGTGCTGGAAGCCACTATCAGGGCTTTCGTATGATGAGCAGGTGCCCCATCCAAAAGTTGTCATATTTCGTGGATGTGCTTCATATTATCTTAGAAATGAAATTATTAATTCTTAATGGGTTTGCCTTGTTAGAATTTATGGGAGAGTGCCCCTTGGCACTCTCCCATAAATTGTAACAAGGCACAGACACATTAACAAATTTTGATGACCAGAAATAATTTAGCACTCTACCAGTTAATTGAATTCATTGGGAGCGCTGTGGCTCAGTAAACTTCAGACTGAAAGGTCCACGGTTCACTCTCTTCCAGGGATAACTGCACCTAATCCCAAATTCCAACGTGCTTGTGTGTGCGAGTTGGGGGGGGGGAGGGGGGGACGGTGGCGCTGTGTACTTATGCGTACTGCATGCTAATGACGCACTTGTCTTCAGCCAATGTTAATCCTGTTTGTGCGAAGTTAGTACGTTGGGGAGTCTGACAGTTACTCACCAATTCTTGATACTCCGGCTTCTTCAACCTGTGATTCACTGGGGAATTACACCCACTGATTTCCTCACATGTATAGACCTGTCAGACCCCAGAACATCAAATGTAAATATCGCATCTATTTATTTATATCTTGGTTGACAGAATTCCATCTGTCAAGGAAGATATAATAGAATAAATGCTAAGGTTGTCACCGCCCGGTCTAATACAGGAGAATAACCAAATTTTCGTTAACTTCTCTTAATTGAATATTTCCACTGTCAAAGTGGTCATCCATTTTCCACTGTATTACAGAGTCAGCTTACTTAAGAGATCAAACATTGTAAACTTACCTGAAACAGACAGGGCCCATTCGTAGAACTCCAAGAATTCATATATTTTATCTCTTATGATGTCCATTTTAGACTCGACAGTGTTGACAGTGTTGAAATGATATTAAAAATGAATATTAACAGTTGCCTGAACATGAATGTATACAGAATACGGAGTTCAACTAACCATACAAAATGATACAGCCACAAAATGAGATTCAGTTCATAAGTCTTTACCTAAGGCAGACGATATCAAAATTTATTTTAAATATTGTTCTTTCAATTTTGTTCCAAAACATTTCAACAAAACCATATCATATGACCTCTCATTGGAACGAGGTCATTCCAATAAGGGGTCGCATTATATGGTTTTGCTGAAAGTTTTTGAAAAATATTTTTCAATTGCTGGATTTGTCTATTACACGGGAGGATGAAGTTGATTCGTTGGGTAAAGGGCTAACGTACATATGAGGTCGTCAGGTTATGCGGGATAACCGGAATTCCGCATATTAAACTATACACAAGTCCAGATTTTAAGCTACAACCTGCAGAAAAAGTATCCTTTTAGGCCATTAATGTGCATCCAAGCCCAATTTGGATGGATAACCACGTTCAAATTAACGTTTTCTGGGAGTACACTCCACATAACGGCTTAAGTTTACAGTCTGCTGAAACCCGCATCAAAATTAGCCACTGTTGGTGGTAGAGCTTTTTCTGTTACAGGTCTAAGATTACGGAACCCTCTCCCTAAGTACTTAAGCCTTTGCCCAACGAATCGACCGCATCCGCCCGCGTAATATGCAAATTCAGTAGTTGAAAAAATATAATGTTTCAAAAAATTTCAACAAAACCATATCATGTGACCCCTCGTTGGAACGAGCTCGTCGAGCTCGTCCCAACGAGGGGTCACATGATATGGATTTGTTGAAATTGTTTGAAACATTTGACAAAAATGATATTTAAAATAATAAATTTTAATATCGTCTGCGTTGGGTAAAGGGTTAAAGGGCATACATACAGTTGAATCTTTCAAGTCAGGTATAAAAACTTACCTCTACAGGACATTTCTAAAATAACGCGACTAATCTACCACTCTTTGCCATCAATATTTATTTTATTTATTTATTAAGGTTTAACGACACTTTAACAGCTAAGGCCATATCGCGTCGGTGACAGTTTTACGGGTGGAGGAAGCCGGAGTACCCGGGGAGAACCACCGAGCAACAACGATCAGGGGCCAGCTCCCCAACATCGTAACTCCGCACTGCAGCACAGGAGGGTTAGATTGGTTGAAGACATGCGCACCATCGACGTGCAGTACGCCTTAGTACACGGCGTCATTGTTCCCCCATGTGGACAATCGGGGTTAAGTGCCTTGCCCAAGGACACAACGCTGGAGTCTGAATCGATCGCTCAGACGGTCACCCATCCAAGTACTAACAGGGCTCGACGTTGCTTAACGTCGGTGATCTGACGAGAACCGGTTACCGCAACGCCACCGCGCCCCGGCCATCAATAGCATTTTCTATAAAACCATGTCTAGACTTGAGGCTCTAAAATTATTATTAATATTATTTTTATTTTTATAATTAATCATCATAATAATAATAATGACTATTATTATTATTATTATTATTATTATTATTATTATTATTATTATTATTATTATTATTATTAAGGACAGGGCTACTATGTTGTCGTCAAAGCGTACATCCCATGGGCGCCATAAGAGTCCACTAGTCGTCATGAAGATATATCAGGTTATTCTTGGGTTATTCTGTCTAAAAACATGCTAGAAATACAGAAATATATTCTGTGCATTAACTAGTGTATATGGAATGAAGAAAAAAATCCCAAAATATGTCAAACTAACCATTTTGCACTGAACATTTTTTTCCGCCCTTACTATAACACCCGCTCGTATTTCACCAACTTTTCGGTCTAATTTTGATATTTTCCAGAGAATATATGTCTACTCTAGGTGTAATTGGTGTGGAGCACGACAGCGCTGGGACAATCATCGGTGGAGCAACGCCATGTTTTTCGATGACTTGAGGTTCACTCTCGACTTCCACGGCAGGCGAAACAGAGTGTGGCGGCGCGGAACGAATGATACCATGACGTAACCGTTAGGCAGCAGGATCGTTTTGGTGGTGGATCGGTTACGGTGTGGGGAGGCATAACCATGACATGCAGAACAGCATTAAATGTCATCCAAGGGCGTGTCACAGGGCAGTACTATCGCGGCAACATATTAGTAGCTCATGTGGTGCCAATTGCGCAATGTCACGGCCGTCGATTCATTTTCCAAGATGACAATGCAAGAGCACACAGGGCCCGTGTCGCTACAGAGTTCCTCCAGGAGCAGAACATCACCACTGCCTTGGTCAGCACTAAGTCCAGACCTTTCACCAATCGAGCACGTCTGGGATAAGCTTGGCAGGCGCCTACCACAACGCCAACAGCTCCTTACCAATGTCCAGGAACTCACCGCTGCACTGCAGGAAGAATTGAAGAACAGCTGACAAGGCGATATGTTTGGTGAGGAGTATGTCACGTCGGATCCGCGGAGGATTTACAAGGCACTGATGTCTTGGACTGAATGTGGTAAATTCTCTGACTGACGTCCATGTCTTCTACAGCTCAGTGCGTGGAATGTATGCTTGTCAGAACCCAACTATCGCTGAAATCATTCACCAGATGTCACAGTGCAATGCCTCAACTGCTCAACTGTCTTTTTAAAAGTGAAATATATTTATATTTTCATTATCAAATATCCCCTACTTTTTTAATAGTGTATAAAGAATGAGGCAAATAAATTGCTCAAAATGGAAATTTTGTGTACTCTAACCTCGATGACACATCCACATATCTTTTTTTTCTCGTATACCAAGATTACCAAGCTCCCGCCTTTCCGTTCTGATAACACAATTTTGTTTTAAACTTCATAGATGAACAGTTGAAAGACACAATATTTCTAACATCATTACCAAAAAAAAACCCAACTTCTTTCGTAATAAAATTGAAAGTTAGATTTTAAGAAATTCAAATTTACGTTTAAGAAAAACAAAGAAAAATTTACAAAACAAATATAATAAAAAAGGAGAATATTTTTTTTAGCAAAATAATAACAACAACAACAAAAAGAAAAAATAAGAAGAAAAAATAATGTAACAACACTTAAAACGAGAAAGTGTTATAGAATCGAGACGTCTTCGCTCCGAGTTTCTCGAAAACGTGCTCTACATGGCCCACGCTCGTTGCGTGGAGGAGAATATTCCCTCGGTACCTCTTGAGTGCCTAAAATCATACATGTATGATTATTCTTTTTTGAACAAAATTCCCGCCTGTGTTATCCATATTTGACCCTGTATGGTTATTAATTTTCAGCAATCGAATGTGCAGAGCGGCTGCTTATCTCAGGAAGTTCACCCAAACACACTAGTAAGGTACATGTACAAGCAAACACAGGATGCAATGGAAATGTTAATGGGTAGAGAGCTGGAAGCATATATTTGGGCTTTATTTTGAAGGACTGCTACCATAACTTTAAGACCTAGTACCCAGTGGATGTGCTTCATACCATCACTGAAACAGAATTAATTTGTCTATAATGTTTTGCCTTGGTGCAATTTATGGGAGAGTGCCTACAGGCACTCTCCCATAAATTGCAACAAGTCAAATTCATGTGAAAATTATGATAACCGAAAGTAATTTAGCCCTTCACCACTTCAAGAGCATCAGACGTCTGAAAACGTTTCAGAGCAAAGCGGTTGGCTCACATCTTGGAATTTTCAACCCTATACTATTATTCGACCCTGTACTATAATTAATTTTCAGGAAATTTTCCACCCTGTACTATTATTTTGCCCTGTACTATTATTAGGCACTCGAGAGTACGTCAATGACCCCCGAAGGATATGCCGACGGTGTAAGATATCACATAGCCACGCTAGTACATGTAAATGCTGCGCATTCTAACCGGGTCTTGCTAGGGTGCATCCACTTTGGAGACCATCAACGTACATCGAAGCATAGATGTCATGTCTCACCATGCTGTAATCCCCATGGCAACGCTGCTGAAATTACGCGTATTAAGGAAATTTAGTAGTCATTAATACTGATACACCAACTGAATGTCATTATTGTTTTTCCAAAAATACTTCAGCATCGTTTGGAGAAACAAACATACACGCTAACATCAGTTGGGTTAAAAATAACCTAAATCAACGGGGTGAGTGAAGATGAACCTCGTTAATTTGGGTTATTTTTAACCCTTTACCCAACATATAGGCCAAAACTGATCAGAGCTATTCTCAAAAATCGTCAATTAATTTTCATTATTTTTTCACTTTTGCCTCAAAAACATAGGTTATGACCCCTCATTGTAACGAGCCCATCAAGCTCGTTTCATTGAAGGGTCATAACCTATGTTTTTGAGACAAAAAATGAAAAAAAAATTAGTTATTCAATTTGGTTTTTTTTGCAAATGTAGTCTGCGTTCATGTTAGGTAAAGGGTTAACCCAACTGATTTTAGAGTGTATGATGAAAGAACAGTAACATGATCACATGAAGTGTAAACTTTGGTGTAAACACCGTTACGACCATTTAAAGACCGTTACATCCCTGTATACAGCGTTACAGAGAGATATTACATGCCTGTATACAGCGTTATAGAGAGATATTGCATGCCTATATACAGCGTTACAGAGAGATATTACATGCCTGTATACAGCGTTATAGAGAGATATTACATGCCTGTATACAGCGTTATAGAGAGATATTACATTCCTCTTTACAGCGTTATAGAGAGATATTACATTCCTCTATACAGCGTTATAGAGGGATATTACATGCCTGTATACTGCGTTACAGAGAGATATTGCATGCCTCTATACAGCGTTATAGAGAGATATTACATTCCTCTGTACAGCGTTATAGAGAGATATTACATGCCTGTATACTGCGTTTTAGAGAGATATTACATGCCTGTATACTGCGTTATAGAGAGATATTACATTCCTGTATACAGCGTTATAGAGGGATATTACATGCCTGTATACAGTGTTATAGAGAGATATTACATTCCTGTATACATCGTTATAGAGAGATATTACATTCCTCTACACAGTGTTATAGAGAGATATTACATGCCTGTATACTGCGTTATAGAGAGATATTACATTCCTTTATACAGCGTTATAGAGAGATATTACATCCCTGTATACATCGTTATAGAGAGATATTACATTCCTCTATACAGTGCAAAAGAGAGATATTACATGCCTGTATACTGCGTTATAGAGAGATATTACATTCCTCTATACAGCGTTATAGAGAGATATTACATGCCTGTATACAGTGTTATAGAGAGATATTACATGCCTGTATACAGCGTTACAATGAGATATTAAACACCATTAAACACTGTTGCATCCCTGTATACAGCGTCGCAGTGGGATATTATCATAGCCATTACCATTTTATATTTTGTGGAAGTTGGTGGGATTTTAGCATCATACAAAACAGTTGTTGTCAGTTTCATACAGTAAGACAAAGAATATATCTATTCCTCGTACTTCTTTCAGAGCAACTGAAATGTTGTCCAATGCTCAATCTTTCCAGCATCCTTAATATCGGTGCCACTAGTTCACGAAAAAGGATTTTACCTGGTGGCTAATACTCAGAAAGTATGCAACACATGCACACCACAATCTATTACTACTGCAGTTAATATCAACAGAAATTAAGATAATCCATTTTAATTGGCCATAACGAGGTTTACGTGCTATATAGGGGAGGGGGGGGTGCTTCTTGGTCCCGGTTACATAAACAAATGTTTCTAATATGTGCGCCGCTGTATACTGTTTTACATGCAGTGGTCAAAGGTCTTTTCAAAAAGTAAGGGGCAGAGACCGAATCAGGTACTCATTTTCCAACATGTCCAGAAGTCAATTTATTACATTTTCGTGACATGACTCATGTACTACAAAAGAAACAGCACGCTGATATATCACATAGCTTCGGTTCCAGAAATGTAAGAGAGACCAACATGGGTACAGACAATACATACGAAAATAACATACAAGACCACGTACTTAGTACTCCCAACATGGACCTAGCTTTACGTACTACCCAGTGTCCGAAGCTGATACAACAAAGGTACTGTAAGTCTTAATTAACTGGTAGAGTGCTAAATTATTTTTGATCACCAAAATTTGTTCACATGTGTTTGCCTTGTTATAATTTATGGGAGAGTGCCTATAGGCACTCTCCCTTAAATTGTAACAAGGCAAATCCATACAGATAAATTAATTTCACTTAAAAGATAATATGAAGCATATTTACTGAATATGTAGCCTTTACGTTATGGTAGCTGCACATAAAAGTAAAGTCTAAATATGGGCTTCCAGTTGGGACTGTCATGATTAATCGATTAATCGATTGTTAATCGGTCACGGCCAAATCGATTAGTATTTTTCGTTGTCGAATAATCGGTAAATTGTATCCCGCTTTAGAGTTTAATAATTAAAAGAAAATTTGATGAAAAAAACTATTGTTTCTAAAGTTAAAGAGTTAAGAACATCGATGTTAAACCCCAAGAAGCCGTTGGAAGCATTTTTCTTTCAGGTACATTCATCAAAGCTTTGGCGTTCTGAACTTTTGAACCGTCAGTGTAATAATCAAGACCGGTCGGCAGTTGCGAAGTTCGCAACTGCCGACCGGTCTTGATTATTACACTGACGGTTCAAAAGTTCAGAACATCAAAGCTTTGAATGTACCTAAAAGAGGATCGTCTTCGTTGTTTACCGGAGGTAGGTTAACTGACTTGAACTTTATTTTTTATCGACTTCAGAGAGGGGGAGAGGGGGTCATCTAGGTACGATTAATCGATTATTATCGATTATTTGCGACGATTAATCGATTCCTAAATTAGAAAATCGTGACAGCCCTACTTCCAGCACTCTACCAGTTTAGAGACACTTAAGTCTTAATTCAGAGCTACTGTACGTCTTGATAAAGAGATACTGAAGTCCTAATTCGGTGATACGTAAGTCTAAATTAAGAGATAATAAGTCAAAGTAGAAGATAATGTAAGGCTGTTATAAAAAATTGTTTGTTTGTTTATTCCCTGCTTATTCTGCACAATTACCGCTACTCGAAAGTTATTATTGCCAGTTTCTAGAAACTTTTTTTTTCAAAAGTCCAAAAGATGATATTAACTGGTGGGTGTGCCCATTACATTTTTCCTATACAGTACGTGGAGAGTGGATTGTAACTAAATCACCCGCGGAGTGGAGTTATCACCCAAACTACAACTTTCGTATATTGTATATATCGACTAAAAACACAAGCAATGTTTCAGCCAATGGACCTCCTGGTTTAACCCGGAGGTCCATTGGCTGAAACTTTGCTTGTGCTTGTTATGCTTTGCAACAAATTTGCAATTATTGCTTGGGTGGCATCTCCACTCTGCGGGTGATTTAGTGATAATACACTCTCGACGTACTGTATATGTAAACTAATGTATGACTAAACAAATGTTATCATAAAAATTATGTTCATGTTCATCAACACTATGCAATGTCCAAATGAAAGACATTTTTTTTCTCTATTTGACAGTTATCACTGTAGAATTTTGTGCAGTTTTTTAACATGCTTTGTTTTCATGTATGTATGGAACCTGTGGATGGAGTTCTGTGTCGTAGTAGTTTCGCGGTATGTCCTCAAAATTTATTCTCTAGTCGCAATTGTGAAATTAAAGGGAAAACAACTGATGGTCTGTTTAGTTCATTATACAGCTCGTTTAACCCTCTACCTAACATGACAGCCAAAAACAGCCAGAAAATTAACCAGAATAAGCCCACCACAAACTAAAATATCTTCTCAATAAAATCATATGAATATGGATATCATTAGAACCAGCTCGTCGAGCTGGTTCTAATGATATCCATATTTATATGATTTTATTGAAAAATTGGGAAATTTGTTTTCGAAAAAATGTGAAATTTAATACATTTTTTAAAAATACTGTGTTAGGTAAAGGGTTGAGAGCGGTATAGTAATTAAATAAAAATATTTTCCCACTTACCTACCCAAATTTCAACACCTGGGTAAGGAATAGGCAAACAAAGATATTTTTAATACCCGCCTTAGTTTAAATTAAGGAAAACTACAGTACGTGAAGAGTGGATTGTCACCAAATCACCCATTGAGTGGGGGTATCACCCAAGGTACTACTCTCAAATTTTGTACTGGAACAAAAGAAGCACAAGCAAAGTTTCAACCAATGGACCTCCGGGTTTAACCCGGAGGTCCATTGGCTGAAACTTTGCTTTTGCTAATTACGCTTTGCAACAAATTAGCATTTATTGCTTGAGCGAAATCATCACTCCACTGGTGATTTATTGATAATATACTCTCCATGTACTGTACAAGTCTAACTCCGGGCCCTGAAGGTCTTTTTTAAGTGATGGATAATAAGTCTTTATTCAGAGGTACGTGCGTAATTATTGGGATAAGTCTTAAAGCTATGGTCCCACCAACGTGCCGTCAACCCTACGTCTGAAAATGGAAAAAAACTTGTCAAAATGTTGAGAAACGGTAGGGGAGCGTCAGTTGTATTTCAACAAGCGAGAAGAGACGTGGAGATGATTGCGAGCGTAGGGTCAAAATTCCAAACTTTTCAAGAGTTTAAAATTACGCCCCAAACGTGGCGTTTGTACCCGGTGACCTTAAAAGCTTGACAAAACGTAGTGAAAGCGTAGCCTGTACTTTACATGCGTACGTTGTACTTTGTGAGCGTAGCTTGTACTTTTCAAACTTGACATAAACGTAGTGGATCAGTTATGACAAAAAATAATTTTCCCAACACCTACTCGGCATTTCTGAAAGTAAACATCACGTTTCACAAAGTAAGCATTTCTAAGCCCCTCTTGTTGTAGATGCATAACAGCTTGTAACACACGTCCAACTTGTATCACATCATTTGCAATTTTTCACCAAAAATGTAGTAATCTCAAAACTATTTTTGGGTATTCTGATGTATTCTCTTCAGCATCACATTCACAAATGAAATGTCATCGAGAGTTGGCGAAATATATATACTCAGGGACCAAGCGTCACCAAACTTGGTGCAAACGTGAGGGAAAAAGAAAAAAAAATATTTTTTTTAAAAAATAAACGTAGGATTGACGTAGTATGTACTTTGGAAACGTACCCCAAACGGGTTAAACGTCAGCTAAACGTACATTGTACTTTGCAAACGTCTTAAAACTTGGGTAAAACGTGGAAAACGTAGGGTAAGCGTAAGATGAAAGCCACAAACTTACACATAACGTACATCGTGTGTCAACCGAACGTGTGAACACGTATGAAAAGTCTGAAGAAACGTAACACTTACTTTGCAAACTTCACCCTAACGTGACCCAAACTTCATGAAACGCGCATGAAACGTACAATCTGGACGTAGAGAAACTTCAAGCGAACTTACATCTTACTTTTTAGACGTAGACATGCGTAGGCTAAACCTACATCTAGCGTTAGCTTAACGTAGATACGTTTCATCAAGTTTGAAATGAAACTTGGAGAAACGCCAGATTTAAAAAAAAAAAGATAATTCAACGGCGAGCAGCGTCGTCGGTGGGACCGTAGCTTAATTAAGAGACACGTCAAGATTAAGTAAGATAAAATTAGTCTTAATTAAGAGATAATAAGTCTTATATCAGAGATAATTTAAATCTTAAAAGATTACTGTGTTAAAAATTCTCTTGTGTGACATTCATACGCTTCCATAGTTTATTTTACCTACGCAGGCGTAACAGAAGATACTAAGGTGCTATTTCGTCCCCTGAGTTCCAATGTGTTCTATGTGCCTACTGGCACATAGAACACATTGGAACTCAGGGGACGATTTATTTATTTATTTATTTACTTATTGGTGTTTAAGGTCACATATTTATGTACATTGGCTAATCGT
The DNA here is from genome assembly GCA_031216915.1 of Pictodentalium vernedei. Classification (NCBI taxonomy): domain Eukaryota; kingdom Metazoa; phylum Mollusca; class Scaphopoda; order Dentaliida; family Dentaliidae; genus Pictodentalium; species Pictodentalium vernedei. The sequence goes on along the minus strand of CM062289.1, from coordinate 73,973,756 downwards.
GACCGTGACAGTTTTACGGGTGGAGGAAGCCGGAGTACCCGGAGAGAACCACCGAGCAACGGCGAGCAACTGTCAGCTCCCAAACATACTAACTCCACACAAGCAGAGTTAGCATTTGCACCATCGTCGTGCAGTACGCCTTAGTACACAACGCCACCGTACCCCCCACGCGGGCAATGGAGACGAAGTGTCTTTCCCAAGGACACAACGCGGTTGCTGCAGGTGGGATTCGAACCGAGGACCTCTCGGCTTGCGGCCTGCACCTCTACCTACTGAGCCACCGCGCTCCCACTAAGGTGCTATACAAGTAAATTGGTTTACTTTGAAATTTCCAACTCTGATATTCCATAAATCCAAATTAAATAAACACAAATTAAACATCATGACTATTACACCAGGAACCATAACCTAACGTCCAGCGAACGTTCGAGTTTAGATTCGGTTTAGAATCTTTTCACTGATTCTGTTCGATTCGATTCGAAACCATTTCGGTTATTTAAAAATCGAATCCCTGAGAGATTTGGATTTCAAACTTTTCTTTATTGCCGACATTCGGAACATGACTACTCACCCTGCGGTTTTCTAAGGAACGAGACTGATCGCATCTAATCTAACTGGACACAATTTAACCAGTACACTAATGTTTGCCATAAAATTCCCCAAAATGCCATTTGTTAGTCGAGATCGCTTTCCGTGTAGTTTGTTCAAGGTATATGGTTTTTTCTTTCCTTTTGCATATAGTCCCGTTGCTAAGATACCTGCGGGACATTGACGTGCATCATTGACGTGCAGTACACCTAAAAACACAGAGTCACCGTGTCCCTAAGTGGGTAATCGGGATGAAGTGCCTTACCAAAGGACACAACGCAATTACCCCTGGCGGGGATCGAACCATGGACCTTTCGGTTTGAAATCTATAAACAGAACGACACGCGCGTGGGAATGGGTTAATCGATGTGGCACGAGTGTCAACGCGGGAGGATAGAACGAGAGGCCGCAGGCCTCGAGTTTTATCCTTTCGTAATGGCACAAGTGCCATATCGATTAACCCACTCACACATGCATGTCGTTCTGTGTTTATTACACGCCTTCACGTCTATAAAAAGAATTATTAGGACAATCAACAAAAAAAACACGTTTTATCGCCGACCAAGGGGAACCCGTGTTACCATTTCGTCAACTGAGTTCTACTGGCACATAGAACACATTGGAACTCGGGGTATGATTTTTAGCGCTTTGATTGCGGTGGACTATTTGTAGAAAATTCCAGTGAAATTTCGCTTTATAAAAAACAGTCCGTCAACGATTTCCTTTCGGCACATGTGTGCGGAACGGATTTTCATTTTCCTTATGTTTAATGTTGCTGTAGATGGTGATGTATTATAAAATGCCGTACCACAGAGCCACCGCACTCCTCGGCGGATGTAGTGTCGTAACAGTTTGTAAATCGACTCGAGCTTGGATTCGGCTTCGAACCTTTTGCCTGATTCGATTCAAGATTCGATTCGAGCGAATAATCGTGATTCGCCCTACCCTACCGCAACCACAGCTCCAACTGCTACAATTACTACACCAACCATCCACCCACTAAACCGTCTATATCACCAACCACTACAACTACAGCACCAACAACCACAGCAGCTACACAACAACAACCATTATCTTCTGTACCCAACAGTCCCAAGTGTTTCCCATAAGTCCCAGTCTTAAGTCGTGCCACCATAGAAACAAAGATGGCGCCCCCTTCATACAAAATGGACGACGGAAACACACATCACCCTAACAACACGAGCTGCGCATGCGACCACACATCACCCATCACCATGACAATGACGTCACAACATGTCCGTCCATGCGGGCTACCATGACAACCACGTGATGCCCATAATACATTGCAATATGACGTCACATGAGATCCCCCAAATGAGATTCCCCAAATAGGGGTCGAAATGGACATCTCCTACTACTCTCCTGTCTTCAACCAACTCTAACCCTGCTTTTGTGGAGTTAGTATGTTTGGGAATTGACAGTTGCTAGCCGCTGCTCGATGGTTCTCCTCGGGTACTCCGGCTTCCTGCACCCGTAAAACTGTCGTGGTCATGATACGCCATTGTGCAGAAATGTGCGACCTTAAACACAATAAATAAATAATTACAATTTGTCGATCCAAATTATGAGTTAGTAAATTGTAATCATAAGTTATTAAAATGTAACTACTAGTTAGTAAATTGTAATTGTAATATATATTACATTTACGAGTTAGCTAAATTGTAAATACAAAATAACAACTAGAAATTATAAAATAGTAATTTGAAGTAATAAGTTAGTGGTGTAATTACAATTTAGCATTTTGCAATTACAAGTTAGTATTTTGTAATTACAAGTTAGTGTCATGTAATTATAGTTAATAAGTGAAAGTCAGGTAATGCATCTGCGCTGCCATAGGATCTGTCATCTTTTTTGAAACGAATTCCAGAACGTGCGGAAAATGATTGCATGGTAACAAACTGGTAACTTCGTGTGAACGCCTTTTCGAGCGCGTACCCCCTGAAGATAGCTAAAAAGGTATCTTCCATACCCGAATTAGAATGCCCAATATTACACTACTGGTGATCGTTAAAATACTTGGTCGGAACTACTTCCATTAATACGTGAAGATCATTCCTTTTGAAGAATTAACTGTGACAGCCCTCACACCTTCAACGCATCCTCCCTCCTACACACCCACTATAAGGTATAATGATATCACATCCGATGAAGAATGCTTCAAAGTTGGCAAATACATTTGGTCTTTTCAATTGTTCCAGTCATCTGCGATGTTGAAAACAAAATTTTATTATCTGAAAGGAAGGGGCGATGGTTGGTGGTCTTGGGAGACCTGGAAAAACAAACGTGGAACACGGGGGTGGGTCATCGAGGGGACAGTACGCGAATTTAACATTTTTATCATTTTTTTGTGATTTTTTTTTTTTTTTTTTTTGCTTCATTCTTTACATTATAATGGTTCAAAGCTTGCTTCATTGTGTTCTTTGTTGCAGAACGCTGGCCTGATCTTACTGACCTAAAAAGTGACATCACGCCACGATGCATTTTGGGTGTCATTTTGTGTTGTCGCGGTAGCTCGTGTGAGCGGCCATGTTGTGGCGTCATGGTCAGGGTCATTTACGGTTCAGTGTGAATGCGCAGCTCGAATTGTTAGGGTAAAATGTGTTTCTACCATCCATTTTCATATTAGAGGCCGCCATCTTGGCTTCTATGTTAGCTCGTGGTTGCAATCAGTCCTGAAGGTCTCTAATATGAAGAGGGTGTGTTCTGAAGGTGTGTTCTATTTAACGTAAGGAAATCTAATTACTTGACAATGACAAAAATCGCCAAAACTACCAACAATCATCGGAACAGGCAATACAATCAGGCCAGTCTGGACCCTGACATACACAGTTCTGCTAACAGAACAGAGGTGTTACATAGAGAAGAAAGGTATTCCCAGGTGTATATTGTGAGAAATTAGACATGAAAAGGCAGTGAAATGGGGTGGGTGCTTTTTTTAGGGGCAGAAATATTTGCAGTGCAAAATATTTACTTTGACATATATTATGAAGTTTTTCGTCGTTCCACATTCGCTGGTTAATGCACAGAATGTATCTGTGTATTTCTAACGTGTATTTTTTCACGCGGAATAACCCAGGAATAACCTGATGTGTCCCCATGACGACTTTAGGAAATCTTTGACGTTCATGGAACGTATGTCGTAACGACAGAAGGGTAGACTTATCCTAAGGCCGTCAGCTGGAGGATACCTCATGAAAACGTTTAATTTGAACGTAGTTCAAGTTATTCATCCAACCTGGATTCAATTGCACACGAGTCACCCAAACGTATATTTTTTTCTGAAGGTTGCGGCTTAAAATCGGGGTTATAGTATAGTTTAATAAGCGAAATTCAGGTAATTCCGCCCAACCTGACGACCTTATTTAGGGCGCATGCGCGCGTAATATTTGGAACGATTTTTGACACAATTCATGGGTGTCTTCTCACGGAGCCAACATTTTTAATTTTGGGGTAACCAGATAAGCTGAAAAATGTTGGCTGAGTGAGAATTGATGTTAAGGAGAACAATAGGTGTTAATCCCCAATTAAGCTATACTCTGTTTCATATTTGGTGATTATTAATTTTCTCTGACAGCAAAGTGTTTCTGTGTTATTATTTATTGATAAGGTTTATTTATTTTAAATAATTAAATTTGAAATAAATTTTTATTAATAGCTTTAGTAACACAGAAACAGTAAAAGTGAAGAAGAGCTGGGACAGGTTCCCTTAGAATTTTTCAATAGAGAAGAACAGATATGTTAAGGACAAACAATCCTTTATTCACAGTGGTATAAATGCAAAAACAAAAATCAGAAGATACACAACACTGAACATTGAGCACTGCAAGTAAAATCTAGCACCAAATTTATTCTAAATGAACTAAATCTGAAGCCTTATCTGCATATGTCATAATGTCAATTTCTCCCATTTGTAGGCGGGTTTTCAGCAATGAAAGACGAGAATCCAATTGCCTGTATTTTCTTTTTTGGGGGGCGTGGTACTCCCCCAGCTTGCAGCTGAATAATTCTGGCCTCATTTGTTGCCTGGATTTGCTTTAATAAAGTCACTAATGAAAATATATTTGGGTGTGAATGCCCACACAATTTGTTTATTTTGCTGTGCCATCCTTCAACGTTGTTTGTGGTACGGGCACCGTCATTATCAAAATGATTCCACATTTCTAAGGGTGAACCTTCAACCCATGTCTCAGTCACATAATCTGTAAATTGAGTCACTTCTGAACTATTGTCTTCACTACTCTCTAAAGCATTAAACCACACATCCTCAACTAGGTGGATGGGAACTAACGGCAGGACTGCTGCTCGACGCACCAGCAGTTTTATGTTCTCGTCATTTCTGTATCTGGCTGCCAGCCCAACAGCTTGTGTTTTTCTCCATATGCACCGTGTAAAATGAAAAAAACATCCTTTTGGTGAAACGGAAGGATAGATAGCGACCACAGCATTTCTTGCAGCTACCTCAAAATCCATTAGAAATATCGCTGGTTCAAGGGTTAAATTTCGCTCAATAACAGCGTCTTTAATTAAAGAGAAAAAACGGCGGTAAGTTTGTTCTGTCTTGTTAGGCAATAAGCCAAATATTAATGGAAATACTGATCCTTCAATTCTACCATGAAGGGTATACAGCTGGTAAAATAAGCCAGGACACGAATAAAATGTTCCATCTCCAAACACGACAGGTGAATCACACAATTGTTTCAGATTTTCATCAGTGCCAAAAATGATAATTCTATGACCCTGTTCACTGGTATTATCACACAATAAAAATCTTTCTCCAGCTGATGTTTCTTTCCAGGAATTATTTAACTCTATCTCTCTTTGTGTTTTTGGTAATTTGGGCAACACTTTTGCACGACTTCTATACAAGGCAGCTTTACAACTGTCAAATGTTGGAATTTTTTTTATCATATCTGCAGTCACTTCATCAAACTCATTATCTCTGAGACTGCCAAGTTCTTCGTCGTATATTCTTGGAATGGGAGAAACCTCATCACGGCATCTTTTTTTAACTTTATTTAGAAAAGCACTGGCAGCAAGGGCCATATTGTCACTATCATGATTGTGATCTTGTCCTATTGACACTGGAATGTTATCCACGGTAACAATTTTGGCTCTGCAGTCACGAATTACACATCTCCAATAACACCTTTCATTTCTTCTTGTCCGAATTGAAAATTTATAGCCAGCATGAATCAAAAAGTGACCACCTCTACCATTTTCCAAGAAATTAACATCAATCTGTGCAGTGGCCATGATAAATTTATGATCATATTTTGTCTGATTCTTTACTTATATAGGTTTATTGAATAAACAATAAATCTTCTAATCAAAAAAGATAAAAGCAACAGTTTATAATAAAGTATTGAAGTCATCTCAAACCTATCAAAACTATCAAAAACAGATAAAACAATGACTAGGTTCAAAGAACACCTGTGTTTTTACAACTAATTGTCAAGCCAAAAGTCTTTTTTCATTGAAAACAGTTCAACAAAAAAAATATTATGTTTTGCTGAGCTGAAGGTTTTAATTTTAATCAGAAACAGACCATAATCAAATCTCCTAAAGGTGTGAAATGGAAAATGTTGCTAGCTAATTTCAAAATGTTGGCTACGTGAGAATGAATCAATTCATGGTGACTTCAGTTCCCAGGAAGATTCAATTAACTGGAGAAAAAATGTACATTTGCAAAAATCTGAAACGAATATTTGAAATTCTTTATTTGGTTTTGCTTTATTTTCATTTCTCTGTGCATTGTTTGTGAACTATACGAGCAAAGCAATCTGTAATACATATATGCTTTTATGCTGTCTACTGAAGTGTTTTTGGAACAGTGAAACGAAAACAATCCGACTAGAATGTCCGAGCCATTTTTTACTGGTGACATTGAATATCCGGTCGTACTAAAATAAGACCGCAGGTACAAAACGAGACAGGTCGTACTAAAATGAGACCGCAGTTACAAAATGAAACCGCAAGTGACCAGAGGTAAGGCACGAGGGTGGGTGGGGTGGAGGGGGGTAGAGTCCCAAAATGAACGTTATCTGGTTACATGGGGTATACCAAGTATATATCCGAAGTTTGGTACCGATATTTCTATCTTTAACCCCTAAAGTTTTATTTTAATGTACAGTACGTGGAGAGTGTATTATTACTAAATCACCCGCAGAGTGGAGATGCCACCCAAGCAATAATTGCAAATTTGTTGCAAAGTATAACAAGCACAAGCAAAGTTTCAGCCAATGGACCTCCGGGTTAAAACGGGTTTTAATTTTGGACCTCCGGGTTAAACCCGGAGGTCCATTGGCTGAAACATTGCTTGTGTTTTTAGTCGATATATACAAAATACGAAAGTTATAGTTTGGGTGATAACTCCACTCCGCGGGTGATTTAGTTACAATCCACTGTCCACGTACTGTATAGCACGATATCCAACTTGCGATATCACTTTCAGTCCGCACCTAAAAACAAAGAGACCGCAAGTAAATTTCTGGTCCTAAAACACCAAATGAACGCTTTCTAGTGATTTTAGATATATTCAATGTATAACCGAACTTTGATAACGATATTTTATTTTGAACCCCTAAAATTCCCCTTTTAACCCTTTACCCAACGTAACGGCCAAAACCGGCCAGCGCTATTCTCAAAAATCGCCAATTAATTTTCATTATTTTTTCATTCATTTTTTGTCTCAAAAACATAGGTTATGAGCACTCGTTGGAACGAGCTCGTCGAGCTCGTTCCAACGAGAGGTCATAACCTATGTTTTTGAGACAAAAAAATGAAAAAAATTAGTTATTCAAGAATTTTTTGTGCAAGTGTCGTCTGCTTTTCAGGTTAGGTAAAGGGTTAATGTATAGCGCGACTTCCCCAGTGTGTACTCAATTTTCGCAAGCAGGGACAAAGAGACCCTGAAGTAAACTATTAATCTTGAAATAAACGCGAAAGTATACGCTGTATATCATATATAGAATTTATTCCAAAGATGTTGGTAATATTTTTATTTTAACCCCTTAGTTTTTTTATGTTTAATGTTTGATAGAAAATCACATTTGCGGTCTCATTTCCTACCAGGCATAGAGGCACAGATTATCCGGAAACCCTTCCCTGAAATGAGCCAATTAAGTGGATTTGCCTATTCTTATTAGGTGCGAATAACAATTAAAATTCCATCCATACTTTATGGCGGTTTTAAGAAGAAAATTTTGAAGATTTCGAAGCTGACTTGAATTAAATAGCTTATAATTTATCAACACCTCTCAAATTTTACCTCGGCTTAAGGTCGGCAACAATAATGCTTGGCAGATTCAGAATGAATTTTGCTTCTGTTTTTTTTTTTTTTTTAATTATCACCTCTCCACATCCTTTATCCGGGCTTAGGACTGGCAATTATAAAACTTAGCAGATCTGTACTTTTTTTCTACAGTGAATTTTGCTAGTGTTTTTTTTTTTGGGGGAGGGGGGGGGGTTGCTTTTTTAATTTTCCACATCTTTTACCCGGGCTTTGGACTGGCAAGTATAAAACTTGGTAGATTTAAAAAAAGATTTTAAAAAAAATTTCAACAGTCCATTTCACTACTGTTTTTCGTTTCTCTGCCTCTTTGGGCTTTTACAGCGCATTTCGCTACTGTCTTTTTTCTCAGTCTCTATGGGCCTTTAAGGAGCATTTCGCAGCTGTCTTTTTTTCCCCAGCCTCTTTGGGCCTTTCCGGTGCATTTCGCTACTGTCTTTTTTTCTCATTGTCTTTGGGTCTTCACGGCGCAGTTTGCTACTATTTTGCCAGTCTATTTGGGCCTTTACATCATGCGGTACTGAGGTCTTTGGTAGATTCAATTGACTTGGAAAACAATGAAAAATGGAACTGTATAATATACCGGATCCACTGATAGGCGGAATTCGTTTTTTGACTGGGATTTACCGTATTAACTGTGTTGTGTTATGCCACCTCTAAACTTGGAAGTACTTTTTAAAATCATTTTGTTATGATAATCCACCCTCGATTATATTAGATGGGATGTTTGCGTGAATATTTTCCTCCAGTTCGCGATATGCCTGTAGCCTACATTTAAGCATTCTGCTTTGTTGATTTTGGGTGGAGGGATTGGATAATTTTCCAAGTTTTTTCGAATGGTGATTTTAATCCTCATAGTGTAGCCATAGCACCCCCCACCATCCCGCCCTCTTCCCCTAGTCCAATATGCTTGAAATTCTTTAATAAAAAAATTCGAGAACCACCACTGATACTACTAAATGTAGATTCTGACAGTTCCTCTCAAAAATCACCTCGGCGTTTTTTTGTTCCAAGTCGAGTTTGAATATATACAATTCGTCCAAAAAGCTGACCTTTTTTTTTTTTTGGGGGGGGGGGGGGGGGTTGTATGTGGGAGAGGTGCCCATTCAAGTGTTTTCGAAGGAAGATGTTACCCCCCCCCCCCCCCCCCCCCACCCTCCAAGCCTGAAACCCTGTCCAATAAAGTTGAAATTATTTTAAAATAATTTATTGTGACTCATCAGTTACAATGCTTGGAGATGTGGTATTCACCTTCTTTTTGTGAGAGAGATTCAACTTTGTTCTCAGAATGTTTCTTGTTTATGCTGTACTACGAAGAGATGGCATGATATATGTACAAAATAAGAGTGGTTCGTGGGTATTTTCTTGAACGCTGGCGCTTGCACAGAACGTTTTTTTATAGCACCTGAATCTAATTTTATGGCCGTAATCTAGTATATGGTTATTAGAACTGTTTGTATTCATGTTCAGTCAAGTGCATATTATACTTAATATTTATTTTTAAAATCTGTTCAACAAAGTGCACAGCATATTTCATATTTATTTTGTTTTCCTTGCAACACTGTCGAGTATGGACGTCATAAGAGATAAAATATATGAATTTTTGGAGTTCTACGAATGGGCCCTGTCTGTTTCAGGTGAGTTTACAATGTATGATCTCTTCCGTAAGCCGACTCTGTGACACAGTGCAAATTTAATGGCCACTTTGACAGTGAAAAATATTCAACGAACAGAAGTTAACAAAGAATTTGGTCATTGTCCTGTATTAGACTGGTGATGATAACTTTAGCATTTATTCTATTATATCTTGCTTGACAGAGCTCATGAAGCTCTGTCAAGCAAGATATCAATAAATAGATGTAATACTTACATTGGATGTTCTGGGGTCAGATTTATTTATTTATTTATTTATTTATTTATTTATTTATTTATTTATTTATTTATTTATTTATTTATTTATTTATTTATTTATTTATTTATTTATTTATTTATGTTTAGGGTCACATATTTCTGAGCAATGGCTATGGCTAATGGTGACCGCCTGGGTTCAGATAGGTCTATGAATGCGGGTAAAATCAGATGTACAATTCCTCAGTATATTACAATATTGTTTGTGCAAGCGACGGGAGCAGGAGTTTACTCTATAACCAATATGCAATTAACAGGTGGAATTTGTGTTTATGGTATGGTAGTGTGGAAAATGGTTTGCAATTGGAAGTTATATGATATTAATAGACTGTTGGATTTCTGTGCTGGAGGTCCCAAGTTCGATTCCCGTCCGGAACGACCTACGTTGTGTCCTTGGGCAATGCACTTTATCCCGGTTTGCTTCATGGGGGCACGATGACGCCGTGTACGAAGGCGTACTGCACGTCGATGGCGCACCTGTCTTTAACCGCTGTAACCCTGCTTGGAAGGCACTTGAACAGAATTAGAATGCTGAGGAGCTGACAGTTGCTCGTAGATGCTCTGTGGTTCTCTCCGGGTACTCCGGCTTCCTCCACCCGTAAAACTCTCTCGGTCACGATTAGCCACACTGCAAAAAATATAGGTTCTCTTTAGAACCAAAACTGGTTCTAATCTTGTCCCTGAGATGGAACCAGTTATGTTTAAAAAGTATTTATTTCAAATCAAATAAATTTATAAAGATTAACATTAAATATTAACAGAATTAAACATAAATTGAGGAGGTTTCAGCCGTAAGTTTAGATCTCATACGAGCCCCAAAACTGGTTCGATATGCCAACTGTTCATATCTCCTTTGTTTCAAAATGTTTGGCGACTGCGTTGAATAAGCTCCAAGTTTACTGCTGAATCTACTTCAGTTCATGTAATATTCTGTTAAAATTGAATGCTAATCTTGGTAAACTTATTTGAATTGAAATAAATACTGTTTAAACAGAACTGGTTCCTTCTCAGGGACAAGATTAGAACCAGTTTTGGTTCTAAAGAGAACCTAATGTTTTGCAGTGCATTGTGCATAAGTATGTGACCTTAAATACCAATAAATAAATATGCTACTAATAGGGTTATTCAATAAAGAAATATCAGATTATGTGAATTCCACTGTGGAAGCCACTGTCAGTGCTTTATTTCGAGAGGAGAATAGTGGCGCAGTGCGCTAAGGCGTGGTGCACGTCGCTGGTACACATAGGGCTATGCGAATCACATATTTTCGATTCGAATCGATTATGTTATTCGAAATCGAATGGAACCTCGAATCGAATACAGGCGTCTTTAAGTCCCGACTGATAAAATATTCCAACTACATCATCCAGGTATGCCTTCGTTGAAGGCATGCCTTGATGATGTAGTTGGAATATTACCCAGTAAGGATTTGTGTTCCAAAACAGAAACGGGTGCGAGAATTCTGTACCGGGCACTGAACGCGAGTAACCGCTAGCAATCGTAAGCTCATCGCGATATTGCTTGGGAACTTTAAATTTGCTTTCAGCAGTAGTGGTGACTTGTAAAACTGGAAATAGCATGGATGGTGACATGGATACAGTTTTTTATGTTAAAAAGCGGAAATTACACTCAGTCTTTATTTTCCACATTATTTATGTGCAATGGTTATCTCAGCTATTTATTTATTATTTATTTATTTATTGGTGTTTAAGGTCACATATTTATGCACAATGGCTAATCATGACCGTGACAGTTTTACGGGTGGAGGAAGCCGGAGTACCCGGAGAGAACCACCGATCAACGGCGAGCAGCTGCCAGCTCCCCAACATCGTAACTCCGCACTGCAGCACAGGCAGGATTAGATTGGTTGAAGACATGCGCACCTAAGGCGTACTGCACATCGACGTGCAGTACGCCTTAGTACACGGCGTCATCGTGCCCCCACGCGGGCAATGGAGATGAAGTGTCTTGCCCAAGGACACAACGCGGTTGCCGCAGGTGGGAATCGAACCGAGGACCTCACGGCTTGCAGCCTGCACCTCTACCAACTGAGCCACCGCGCTCCCGGTTATCTCAGCTATACGTTTTGTGAGACGACTAAGATGACTGTTATCAAGCGAAATTCCAGTGAAAAAGTTCGAAGGAAAACGAATCGGGCAGCCGATTTCGAATCGAACCGAATACCAGCCGAAATCGAGTCGAATCTCCTAGGGACACATGCCTTTAACAATTGCTAACCCTTACTCACTGGTTCTCATCGAGTACTCTCGTAGAATTTTTGCGACACGATGTGAACCCGGATGTTGAAAATGTTATCCTCTCCCAAATAAAAAAAATGTACTGAAATGTGTCAGGATCCATTCAATGAAATTTTGTAAAAAAATGTTGTAGTTGATTTGTGAGTGCAAAAACATTCTCCGGTGGACTGAAATCAGTGCATTTCAGTGTAAATGTTTAACTAAATTTCAGTTTTTGTTAGTGTTTTTCCATTGGAATTTCCCATAAAATGTATGAAGCTTCAAATTTAAACATTGAGACAGGGCTACCAAAGTGTGTCCAACAAAGGTGAGAAAAGCGAGGAATTCAATAGACGAGTAAACTGGAGTAAGATACTCAAATTACGCTTAACCCATTGACCAACGAATCGGCCGCATCCGCCCGCGTAATATGCAAATTGAGCAGTTGAAAAAATATTATTTTTCCAAAAAATTCAACAAAACCATATCATGTGACCACTCGTAGGAACGAGCTCTTCGAGCTCGTTCCAACGAGGGGTCACATGATATGGTTTTGTTGAAATTTTTTTAAAATTTTGAAAAAATGATATTTAAAATAATAAATTTGGATATCGACTGCGTTGGGTAAAGGGTTAAAGGGACATGGTGTCTCAATATTTACGACATTGAACTTCAAGCCGAAAGGTCCACGGTTCGATCCCTCGGGGGTAAGTTTGTTGTATTCTTGGTCAAAGCACTTCATTCCCATTCACTTGGGGGCACGGTAGCGTTATGTACTATTTAAGCGTACTGCACGTCGATGGTGCATTTGGAACATCCTCCGCTCCATCCCTAAAAGTGGTCAACCACTTTAAGGGAGGCGAGCGTTTGGTCCTGCGTCCCGCCTCTGCCCCTTTTTGTAAGCGCATTGCGCATCTTTTTGTCCCAACCCGATAGGATTACAATGCAGGCCTGCCCCCGAACCAGGGAAGTTCGGGTCTTCTTCTTGGTGGTCCCCGAAAGGGGTCGTTGTTGTTTTCCTTCAAAGAGTCCAACTATAACAGAGACAGCCCGAGGCAGATTATACTTGCCAGTGATGGCCATCACTCATTATCATCCTCGAAGCGGCAGACTATACTTGCCCGAAAATCCAGATCGACTGCACCCTCGGGGAGAGGTAGTACCTTTGTGAGAGGACCCAACCTCCCACACTGGTCCTCACCCGAGGGTCCAACCGACTTCAGTCAACGAGACCGCCTACCCACAACTGGAGACACCTGCTGAGTACCGGATCCTTTTCCTCCTTCAACACGCCTAGAATTGTGACAGCCATCATATACAGCTACCGAGGGTCGAAAGGGGCTTGTCTCCTATGCCGTCCCTGCGCGCCTTCGGCGCGCGAAATCATTTCTCTTCGCAGTTCATTTCTGGTGCATTTGTCTTCAACCAATGCTAACCCTGCTTGCGCGGAATTAGTACGTTTGGGGGTACGTCTCCGGGTATTCCGGCTTCCTCCACCAGTAAAACTGTCCAACACGAGGAGACCCTTACTGTCGAAAATGTCGTTATACTCCAATAAATAAATAAATAAATTAAATCATGATGAAAAGCAAGGATTGAATGTTGAAATATCAGAATTGCAATCTGCAAATGAATCCTATATGATCCAACTAGTAAGTTACCCAATATAATCTTGTCTGACAGAGCTCATTGAGCTCTGTCAAACAAGATTGAACTGGTTAGAAATCCAGTTGCATTATGGAAAAATTTTGCAGTTAACGGGTTCGGTGATTTGACATCGGTGTTCTAGGGGTTATTAACTGGTGCACTCTAGAGCAGAGGAATAATGTTTTGAGTCATAGGTTGTTCATCATCAACCATTTTGTTACAGTCTATTTTAGCGTGTGTTTTGTTCTGAAAATTGTGATTGAAAGCTTTTTCTAGCCGGAGTAAAATGAGACTAGTACCGGGGGGGGGGGGGGGGGGTCAGGCCAAAAAAATAAATTACGGATACAGGGTGGAAATTTTTACATTTTCAATTTGTGGGACACACCACCCCCGGAATGCAAATTTTTGCCAGTCATGTCTTGGACACCGACCCTCCCGCACAGTTTTTCCTCAAAGACAATTGGGGACCCACCCCCAATTTATAAAATATGTTTAGCAAAGTATTCAAATTACCTAAATCAAAAAAAAAGAAATAAATACTTTTCCCAAACATGAAAGGTGCCGCAAACCAACTTGTCCGATATCCCAGTCCTGCTCTTGGGCATCTAAGGCATCCCTAGCCACAAATGGCCCCAAAACAATCTCTCTGTATATAAAGCCACAATGGAAATGCAGCATCGGATCCCCAGGTAACCACTGGAACCCGCCTCCACCAACTGAATTGCAGATATACACCCATTCATGTTCCAAGCAACACAACCCTTATCTCGATGTACAACATGTCTATGCTGTTCAGACACCAGTCGAATCCCACCACCAAGAAGCCCTGCCCAAAATATATTGTTCCCACCTGGATATCTTCAACTGTCCACAAGAAATAGTTTTTTAATTCATTACTTTTCGGCTAAATGTTTAGTTTGTAAAAAGAACCAATTTAGTCCTGTTTAGCAGAGCTCATCGAGCTCTGTCAAGTGAGACTGAATTGGTGACATTCCAAATTGCATTATGGGAAAAATTTGAAAGTTGAAATTTTGATATTTTGATGTCAGCGTGCAAAGGGTTAATCTCGATTGCCTATGTGGAGACACGGTGGCGCTGTTTACTAAGGCGTACTGCACGTTTCATTCCAATTATTCTGTCTTTACCAGGAAAATGGTGTTACCGATGTACATGTATTATTATACAGTGCCCGCAAAGAGGCGGGTAAGGGAAAGAAATAGAGTATATCTACCCAAATGTAAGTGACTACAGGGAATTATTTCATGAGTGTAGACCTGAACGTTTTATTTTTCACGAGCGCTTGCTAATAGCCTCATTTCGGTATTTAAGGATACCTATGGTCCAGCTCCTATACAGGTAGTCTTACCAACGGCTTCCATCTTATTTCCAAAGATCCAACTACTTGTCTATGGTCTATCTGTCCTATCATTAGCTTCTACAGCAGTCTTGTACCAGTATTATTGGCTACTGTTATTCTGCCCCATGTCTCATCCATTAATATTAACTTGTAGCACAACTTCCTAGCTATACCTTCGCCCAGGCCTTCAACATGTTCAATCCGATTGCTTTATTTTCCCTGTATGGTGGTCCTAAAAGGATTCTGAGGAAAATCCGTACTAAATAATGTCAATTTCGGTTATTTGGAGGGATTATCGGGTTGTTTGTGGTAATTTGACGAATCTGGAAGTTACTTCTGTTCAATCGAGCACACCCTCCGAACATACCCCTATCCCATTAGAAGGTTTTAGGTCACATAGCAACCACGTGCTACCACAGAAACCAAGATAGTGGCCTCCAGTATACAAATGGACGACGGAAACATGTATCACCTAACAACACGCGCTGCGCATGCGCACTAACATGGCGCATCACTATGGAAATGACGTCACAAGATGGCTGCTCACGCGGGTTACCATGACAACACAACATGGCGCCACTGAGTCACGTGACATGACGTCACTTCCGAGGTCCGGCACCGAGGTCCGGCAACTGGGGGGTGAAACGCGCGAGACATACTACTAACCTGGTTACCATCGTTTGGGATTAACAAATGACAAAACTTTATACATATATTGCGGTCATAACACCGTCACAGATGCTGAAAACGACCCGAACAGCAATAAATAAATAAATTAAGTAAGTTATTTCTTTATAATCTAAGGTCACTTTTAGATGAAATCATTATTTGAAAGATAATTGAGTGATCAAAGATCAGGCAGATTCAAAGGTATGTCATGTGTTAGCTATGATTTAAAAGTTTAAATGAAAATTTAATATTTTCGCATCAGTGAGTGTGTAACCCTGAGCATCAGTAAGTGTAGATTTAAAGCTAGTTACTTAAATGAAGGTAAAAAATACCTGGCACACCTAGATTTATAATTTCACACAATAGCGAATATGTCTGTAATGACTGGGCATAAAAGCTCAAATAAATTGTTTGTTAAATAAAAGTTTACCCTTCTCGTCTGGTGTTCAATTTAGGTGTGATGATGTACAGTTTTCCACTTGTGTGAGCATGTGTGCGTGAATTTATTTATTATTTGTTTATTGATGTTTAAGGGTACATATTTATGCTAAACGCGACCGTGACAGTTTTACGGGTGGGGGAAGACGGAGTACCCGCAGAGAACCACCAAGCATCGACGAGAAACTGTCAGCTCCTCAACATTCTAACTCTGTTCAAGCTCCGCTCAAGCAGGGTTGCAGCGGTTGAAGACATGTGCACCATCGACGAGCAGTACGCCTTAGTACACGACGTCATCGTGCCCCCATGTAGGCAGCCGGGATAAAGTACCTTGCCCAAGGACACAACGCGGGTCGTCCCGGACGGGAATCGAAGTCGGGACCTCAAGCATAGAAGTCCAACAGTCTACCACTGAGCCACCGCCACTGTGTGCGTGAAGTGGGTTGATGGGAGGTGTGTGGGTGTGTACCTCTGGACTTCATTCGGGGTCATAAATCCAGGGACGTGGCTTGAGGTTTCCGATTGGGGGGGCATAGGGTAGTGAATTTCCACCTGGGGAACCGAGGGGAGGGAACCCCCTCCCCCCTCCCCATAGTTGGAAATTTACTACCGAGAAACATGTTGAAAATGAAGCCATGAAAGGGGGCATAAAATAGATTCTAGTAACTGAAATACCAACACATTTATGATAGAATTTTCAGGTTATTAGCTCACCAGACTTTCAGTCAGGGGAGCTATAGTGATCACTCATCGTCCGTGAACATGGTGTTTGCGTCTTCTCCTCCCAAACTGCTGAACCAATTTAATTGATATTTTAGATAATAGTTTGATATGACATCGCAATTGGATTTTGTTCAAATCAAGTTGCCTCGCCCTTCGGTAGGGCCACGCCCAAAAAGTGTGCTTAAATCTTAAAAAATCTTCTTCTCATGAACCAGCAGTAGCAGAGACTTGATATTTGGTGTGCAGCTTCCTTTTGAGGTGAAGACTCAGATTTGTTCAAGAGAAGTTCGAGTAGCTTTCTTTGCCTTCGTTATGGGAGGGGCAAGAATTTTCGCCCCGCCTGAAATTTCTATTTTCCAAACCGAGTGGCAGATTTGAACCAAATTTGATATGAGAGCTTATTGGGTTATAAGTACTTAATTTATGTCACAAAAATTTTCCCTGTCACCCCATGGGAACCACAGGAGCTAAAAATAGAAAAAAAAATTAAAACGCCCATATCTCCAAAACTACACGGCACTGAGAATTTTTATTTGTTGTGAAGCTTCCTTAGGACCACCAGAATGGATTGGTAAAAAAAATTGCTATCGGTTTTATCATGGCGTACTTTTTTGGGACTTTTGAAAATGTACTGAGTCAGCATTTTTTAACACTGTGGGTAATGGGAAAAACATTCAAGACTACTTTTCTCCCAAATCACTGCTCCAAAAGCTTTCAAATTTCACATATAACATCTTTGGAAGATTGTTTCACATGTTTATTGAAATCAAATCCCTGGGTCCATATTTGGGCTCTTTATGGGAGCCCAAAAGTTTGAATTAGTGCAGTATGTGGAATATTCTTTAAAAATCTTCTTCTTCAGATCTACCAATCAGAATCTTTTGATATTTGGTTTGCAGCATGCTTAGGCGGTGAGATTCAAGTTTGTTCAAGCTAAGTTCATAGGTTCATATTTGAGCTCACTGTGGGAGCCCGAATTATAACTTAGTTCAAAATGAGGAATTTTCTTTTAATCTCTTCTTCTTCAGATCCAGCAGTCGGAATGTTTTGATATTCGGTATGCTGCATCATTAGGGGTGTCAGATTCAAGAGTTTGTTCAAGCCATGTCCCTAGGTTCATATTTGGGCTCACTGTGGGAGCTCGAATTGTAACTTAGATCAAAATGAGGAATTGTCTTTAAAAATTTTTTTTTTTCTTCAGATCCAGCAGTCGGAATGCTTTGATATTTGATGTTCAGCATCCTTATTGGTGTGAGAATCAGGTTTGTTGAAGCCAAGTCTCTGGGTTCATATTTGGGCTTCCTGTGGGAGGCCGAATTATAACATAGTTCAATATGGGGAATTTTTCTTTTAAAATCTTCTTCTTCAGATCCAGCAGTTGGAATGTTTTGATATTTGGTATGCAGAATCTTTAGGAGGTTGAGATTCACGTTTGTTGAAACCAAGTCCCTGGTTTGATATTTGGGCTCCCTGTGGGAGCCCGTATTATAACTTAGTTCAATATGGGGAATTTTCTATAAAAATCTTTTTCAGGTGAGCGCCCTCAGGCCCCCTGGGTCCTCTTGTTATTATTTGGTATTATTCTGGGAATTGAATATGTGCTAAACAAATGCTCAAGCTGAGAACTTTGACCAATTAACAATGTCCTAACATTAAATCAGATCTTATGCAGCAAAGATCAATTTTTGATGTTTCATCATTTTGTAACTGTAAATGATGGAATTAACTCAGGATAACGATTTTACATGATATGATTTTCTTGAAGTGCATTTCGAGGATTGTTTTTTATTACGATAAGTAACGCACTATAGAAATCTCGTACCGATTGACATCATGTATACTTATGAAGCTCGATATTGCGTAAACTGTAGTTGTAAAAAGTAACAGTTGGAATTTTTGTCGATTTGAAACCGAGTTGGAATTTTGGGAAGTAAAGGATACATCATCTCCACCAAAGAAGTTCTAAAATCTAGATAGATGGAATTTCCAACTACTCATGACTTGCCCTCCGAATTTCCAACTACAGGAATTTTTTTGCCAGGATTGGGGGGGGGGGGGTGACACCCCCACGCCCTGTCGCCACGTCCCTTTATAAATCAAACACGACTGGAAGAATGATCGTGAAATTACGCACGGATGCTGAGGACAATTAGATGGTGTGTTCTGTATAATAGTTGTTTCGGCACCTCTCGGGTCAAGATTCGTGAAGTACCCCTTAAAACTGTTAAAAATCATCTCCCAGATTAACTTGGCTTGGTTCAATGATCAGATTTCACATAAATGTAGAGAACAATGGGGGAGGGGGTGGCGTAGCGGTAACCGGTTCTCGTCAGATCTCCGAAGTTAAGCAACGTCGAGCGCGGTTGGTAGTTGGATGGGTGACCATTTCAGCGACTGATTCGCGCTCTCGCGTTGTGTCCTTGGGCAAAGCACTTAACCCCGATTTCCTACATGGGGGCACGATGACGCTGTGTACTAAGGTGTACTGCACGTCGATGGTGCGCATGTCTTCAACCAATCTAACCCTGCCTGTGCTGTGGTGCTGATTTCAGAGGTACGATGTTGGAGAGCTGACAGCTGCTCGTCGTTGCTCGGTGGTCCTCTCCGGGTACTCCGGCTTCCTCCACCCCGTAAAACCTTCACGGTCACGATTAGCCATTGTGCATAAGTATGTGACCTTAAACACCAATAAACAAATAAATAGAGAACAATGACGTGTTATTTTATATGCTGCCCCGGGGTATCTTTTCTGTCAGGATAAGACGAACTGAAATATTGCACCTAGATTACTTATGTGTAGAGTTAAGGAACTGAAAAGGTGCATTGGTGCATCAGAGCTTTAAATCAAGAGATTTTGAAAACTTGATGTCATTCTCTTAGGTGTTGTTATGTATTATATCGCGCGTGACTGATGGACACAAAGGCACTGTACTATTTCCAATGGTTTACCTATCGAAGC
Organism: Pictodentalium vernedei; assembly: GCA_031216915.1. Taxonomy (NCBI): domain Eukaryota; kingdom Metazoa; phylum Mollusca; class Scaphopoda; order Dentaliida; family Dentaliidae; genus Pictodentalium; species Pictodentalium vernedei. The sequence continues at coordinate 73,953,921 of CM062289.1, read as the reverse complement.
GTGGGAGCTCGGTGGCGCCGTGCACTAAGGCGTACTGTATGTCGATGGTGCACTTGTCTTCAACCAATACTAACCCTGCTTGTGTGGAGTTAGTACGTTGGGGAGTCTGTCAGTTGCTCATTGGTTCTCTCCGGTTATTCCGGCTTCCTCCACCCGTAAAACTGTCCCACACGAGGTAAACCTGGCTGTCGAAAGAGTCGTTAAACCCCAATAAATAAAAAATAATTACATATCGAGGGTTCTGAAATATACGCGCACTAATCCCGTTTATTTCACACTGTTTAGAAATAGCCGTGGAATATTCTGGGAAGTTCGACTTAAGCAACACAATGCGCCCTTTTAATTGGTAGAGTGCTACATTTTTATTGGCCATAGATTTATTTTCATCATTGCTATGTTAAATTTGATTGGATAGTGCCAACAGGCACTATCCAATCAAATGTAACTGAACAATGTAACATCAACAAAATCTAATCCTAACCAGGATCAACGTGAAATCTTCTCTAACAGAGTGTACATAATTTCGTCACAACCCGTGGCATTTTGTAAAGCCCAAATAATTTTATGGGCTTCCATCACTCTACCAGTTAAGATATTTTACCGGAATTCTGTTTCGTTATTTTTAAGTTCAAGAATGAAAATGCCTGTACCGGGCAAAACCCATGACAAAGGGCAATGTATTTACACACTAAAAACTAAAGTGTTAAAACTGACACTTTCAAGGTGTTAAACCCATTCTAACTCTTAGGGTTTGATTTTAACACTCAAAGTGCAATGCTTTAAGCACTTAGACATTACAATCGTCAGACATCTGAAACTTGAATGGATGGCACTTCCCATGTGTCTAGCAATGGTGGTTCTTCCAGAATCGTCCATAATTTGATTTGCGCTTGGTGGGTACATAATTAAAAGGACACAACGCAGGTGACGCGGGTCAGGCTCGAGAGTTCGAGTCTGATCCGCGTCATCTGCGTTGTTTCCTTTTAAGTGTCGCGACATTACACTTGTCAAGTGGTATTATTGCCAACACCTGTCAAGTTCTGGGATATCTACACTTGAACAAAGTGCTAGTTCAGCACTTAGTAAGTGTTAAATACAGCACTTCAAGTGTAGTTTTTAACACTTTAGTTTTTAGCGTGTAGAGTTGGCAGGAGCGCGGTGGCTCAGTGGTTACGGCAATAAACTTCAAACTGAAAGATCCACTGTTCAATCCCCGCCAGGGGTAACAGCGTTATGTCTTTGGGCAAGACACTTCACCCCCATTGACCCAGTGGGGGCACAGTGGCACTGTGTATTAAGGCATACTGCACGTCGATAGTGTACTTGTCTTCAACCAATGCTAACCCTGATTGTGTGGACTTAGTACGTTGGGGAGTTTAACAGTTTCTCGCCGTTGCTCGCTGGGTTTCTCCGGGTATTCCGGCTCCCTTCACCCATAAAACTTTCCGACATGAGGTGCCCTGACTGTCGAAAGTGTCGTTAAACTCCAATAATTAAATAAATAAATGCATAAACTTTAGAGTTGGAATACTGATGGGTAGCAAGCTTCTTTATCGTCGTTTGCGATATAATATTAGTAATGATTGCACGGCTTGGAGTTGACTATGCCATGTTAGTGATCCACGAGAAAAAATAGTCCACCCGGTTTTATAACATGTGTCATGGTAGAAACGGGAAACTACTGCAACCTGAGATTCTACAAGTGGAAATTGGAATTTCAACTTCTAGTGGTGGAATTTCATTTTCCACTGAAAGAAAGTGGAATTACCTAATTCAGTATTTTAATCTTCGCTTCCACCAGAAGAAATTTGAATTCTATTCTTCGTTGGTAAAAAAATTGAATCATTTATTTCAGAAACAAAGAAGGAAGGTGAAGGATATGGCAGTAAATATGACGAAAATAAACAAAAACTGGTCACAAAAAACTCGTAAATTATTCTGCACTGCAAATAAAAAGGAATGCTGCATTAAAATATGTTTTTGACATGGTTCAGTTTCTCCCTGGGGCCAATAATATAAAACATTTGCAATTGTATTTTCTAGAATTGTATTTTCTACCTATTAATATAACTGACTAAAATGAATCATTAGCATTTTAAAAGATATGGCAATTTGCCAACTGGCAAATTGCCAGATCTTTGAAAATGCTAATGGATCATTTTAATCGATTTCAAGTCATAACTAGAAAAATACAATTCCAGAAAATACAATTGTAAAAGTTTTATAGTATTGGCCCCTGATGTCATTTTATCAAACCAGAACACGAATTAATTGAAATAATAGTTATACTCGTGAGCCAATTAAAACTCAACCAAATGAACCCGAGATTTGAAACAGAAATCGAAAAATTCCACGTTCTGCTGGTAGAATCTCAGATTCTGACACATTCCAGTTTCTACCACGACTTATGCATTTGACTGTAACAGCGTCAGGTTTATTTATTAACGTTAGTATGAAAACCCATTATGGCACAATATCTTACCTCCTAACAAGTATCTGGGAATTTCATTGGTTCAAAGACGTCACATGCAGACTGCATATAAAACCATATACTGCCTGTCAACATCAATATACGCTGACAGCTATGGGTAATCTCCCCTTTGTTCATTGATTATTCAAAATGGCGGCAGCCGATAAACGCTTCAAGTTGAAAGATTGAGTGTTGGAAGTTGGTCTGAAGTGCAGGTTAGGCAACTTAAAAGGCTTCATATTCTGTGGATGTGTGTCATGTTACCTTCGAAATGAAACTGTTTGGTATGTATGAATTTGGCTTGTTACAATTTATGGGAGAGTGCCTGTAGGCACTCTCCCATAAATTGCAACAAGGCAAAGACACGTGAACACATTGTGAGAATTCTCTCATTTAATTTTGATCGCTGTTGTTATTAGTTCTGTGCATCGATGCAGCAGTCGGTAAGATATATTCGTTGCACATTTTGTTGGTGGCCTAATATGGTACATATGGTGTCAGTTAATTCCATATTTATATTTATTTATTTATTGGTGTTTAATGTCACATAATTATGCACAATGGCTAATCGTGACCGTGACAGTTTTACGGGTGGAGGAAGCCGGAGTACCCGGAGAGAACCACCGAGCAACGACGAGCAGCTGTCAGCTCTCCAACATCGTAACTCTGAACTCTGCACCGCAGCACAGGCAGGGTTAAGATTGGTTGAAGACATGCGCACCATCGACGTGCAGTACGCCTCTGTACACAGCGTCATCGTGCCCCCATGTAAGCAATCGGGGTGAAGTGTCTAATTCCATATTGGAGTCCAATATGAAATTAACTGACACCATATAAGGCCACCAACAAACTGTGTAACTAATAGTATTATTACAAATAATATTGTACCTCATGCATATAACTATAGCTCCTGTGCAGGTCATCTGTTGTATGAGATATTATACCTTAGTTTCCGATCATGAGGATGGGGTATACTTGTTCCAGATTGTCACAGCCCAAGATTGAAATATGCCTTCTGCCACCAATCCCCCCACCCCACCCCCAAATCATGGATCTGCAACAGTGCTTATCTAGGACCAATTTTCATTTTACAAAAGAAAAATTTATGCACACCAGCTTCCAATATGAAATTAATTGACACCAAATATACCATATTAGGCCACCAACAAACTGTGTAACTAATAATATACAGTGGTGGAATGTTTGTTTGTTTACTGGCGTTTAACGCCCCTTTCAACAGCCAAGTCACACCGTGTCGCACAGTTTTATGGGTAGAAGAACCCAGAGTACTGGTGGAGTGAAACACCGAGCAGCGACGTGGGACGTGACAACCGTTACTTATTCCCAGATCCTTATTTCATCGGTTGTTAACGAATGTCGAATATTGAACTGTGAATAAGTAACGGTTGTCACGTCTGTGCAGCGACGAGCAAATGCAGGGGCGGACTGAGCAAAAAAGAAGTCACCGGGAAATGCACCGGAGGGGGCGGGGCGGAAAACGTTCTGATTTTTCAAACTGAATGATCGTTGTTTCCTTGTATCTGAGCGATCAGTGGCAGTCCACATAGAGGGCATTTGTGATTGCATTTTTGTACCACTTTCGTCGCTTAGTCACTAAAGGTGACTGCGACAGGGGGGGGGGGGGGCAATGGGAGACCATTTTGAATATTCGAAGTGAAAGAATGCCGGTTCTTGCATCTGAGCTATCAGTGGCAGACTAAACTGCTGGTATATCGAAATGCCCTCCAGGTGGACTGCCAAAGGCAGAACACAGAGAGGGCATTTCGATATACAGATCCGCTTCGCATTTTGGTCATTTCCACGAAATTTCATGTACGAACAGGTGTTGGGCTGCATCAATTTTAGGAGCCTTATGGCCCCCTCGTAGGGGGCCCACCGGGAAATACCATAGTTATCGCTGATCAGGATCGAACCATCGACCTTCCGGCTGAACCTGTTGAACCCTTGTGATATCTCCCACGTAGGTTTAGCGGAAGCAATTGGAAGAGTCCATATTATTATTTGGGGATAGACCAAACAACATTTTCAACGTGCGGCCCCATGACTGCACGTTGGAAATATTGATTGCTCTATCCCACACTTTAACGTAGCAGCCGCCCCATTTAATGGAAGTATGGTGTATCATGTTCTAGGGCCGGAAAAGCGGTCTCTCAGGTTGAAAGGGTTAAAGTCAAATGCTCTACTACTGAGTCACCACGCCACCACGTCACCACGCCACCACGGTCAGGGAAATAAATTGCACCATAATCAGTCACAATTTCATGAACATTTAAAATCCAAATGAGTGTGGATAATTGTCGAAATTGATGAATTGATGAATTGATGAATCGAAACAAAATGTGGCCTTCAATTTCCGACAACAACGCTGTCATATCTGTTTCAAGATCAACCAGAACCCAAGGTTTGGGATGTGGGGTATAAATTATTAGCTATTTCCTACTGGTGATGTTTTACCTGCGTGAAAAGTGTAGCTCAGTTATAAATAAGGTTCGCCATAGGTGTGCAAGTGTCAACACCCGAGAAATACACCCATTCATTTGTAAAAAAAATTAGTGTCTGGGGCACTGTTCGGCAGCGCCCAGAGTGGGAACATCACTTAGGTCAGTTCTACAGTTGAATGGGTGGCAACAAAGAGAATAATGTCATTGTTTGCTTCCAAACTAGAACTTTTTTATTGGATTGATGTCATTCCAAGTAGGGGTGATAGGCTATGTTTGGGATGTGAAATTTGGAAAACGTCCCCGTGAGAACCCCGGGATCTGTCGCAGTGTTTGATTGAGGGTAAACACGTTCGGCTTTACTGATAAGATAGAATCTAGAACCAAAGTCAGGGGTGGAAGTCCTATAACCCGTTACATAACATGAAAAGCAGACGACACTTGCATACAAAATTATCTAATAACTTTCTTTTTCATTTTTTGCCTCAAAAATATAGCTTATGACCCCTCATTGGAACGATCTCAACAAGCTCGTTCCAATGAGGGGTCATAAGTTATGTTTTTGAGGCAAAAAATGAAAAAAATAATGAAAATTGAATGATATTTTTGTGATTAGCGCTGTCCGGGTTTGGAAGTTACGTTAGGGATAAAGTGGGCAGCAAATGTATAAACGACTGGTTAAATTTGACTTCATACACAATGCTGCGATCTTAATTTGGCCATAGATTTGTAAATTACGCAGTCGGACGCGAACGACGCTTTAGGTAAAGGGTTGAAACGTCACGTGCAAACTGTGTAAACTGTTTTCAGTAAGTCAAAATCTGCGTATACGGCCGACTATCAGAGTGATCTCCCTTTTGTTCATTCGTCTATCCAAATATCGTCAGGCGATAATAATAATAATAATAATAATAATAATAATAATAATAATAATAATAATAATAATAATAATAATAATAGTGAAGTTTATAGCCTCGGTTCCACAATGTGCTCGCGGGCTTCGCAATCGAGTACACGCGTGGTGTATAAATAAATAGACTCTGCGGCTGAAGCTGAATATACACAAAACGAAAAGTAAGAACTCAACTATTAATCAACCACGGTTAAGCTCAGTGTTATATACTTGCTTGGAAAGATATGTCTCCAGAGCAGATTTAAACTGTTTGAGAGTTTGTGGCTTCTTCATATAAGCGGGAAGCGAATTCCAGAGCTTTGGACCGGCAACAGAAAAAGCGCGACCACAACATGATAGAAAGTTGCAAGATGTGTAAACTAAGTCATTGGAGAAACTGGACCTTAGAGTTCCGACAGGTTTGTGGGGAACAAGAAGATCAGTAAGGTATGAAGGACCAAGATTTCTGTCCCATTTACAGAATCCCTTTTTGGGAATCCCGTTTTGGGAATTGTCTGAGGCTAAAGAATCCCTTTGTCCTGAAATGAGGCTAAGAGTCGTATGTGCGAGTCACTCGAACGAGCAATTGCTCGATAGCTCATTTGGTCGATGGGCTTCGAGTCATCCGAGCAGTATGTGCGAGTCACTCGAGGTAAGACGGAATCCCACTTATGGAATCCCTTTTGTGGAATCCCATTTGTGGAATCCCTTTTTCGAAAACGTCTGTGGCTATGGAATTCCTTTTTTCTGAAATGAGGCTAAGAGTCGTATGTGCGAGTCACTCGAACGAGCAATTGCTCGATAGCTCATTTGCTCGATGGGATTCGAGTCATTCGAGCAGTATGTGCGAGTCACTCGAGGTAAGACGGAATCCCACTTATGGAATCCCTTTTGTGGAATCCTATTTGTGGAATCCCCTTTTTGAAAACGCCTGTGGCTGTGGAATCCCTTTTTCTGAAATGAGGCTGAGTGTCGTATGGGCGAGTCACTCGAACGAGCAAAGGCTCGATAGCTCATTTGCTCGATGGGATTCGAGTCGTTCGAGCAATATGTGTGAGTCACTCGATCGAGTAATTACTCTAAAGCTCATTTGTTCGATCTGCTTCGAGTCGTTCGAGTAATGACTTACCAGTAACTGCTCGAAATCTTATTGGCTTTCTGTTATACACAGGGGAGATAAATTTGCATATACATTAGGGGAAATCAAGCAATCTGATAGTTAGTTAGCGCCAGTAAAGTGAACTGATTGGGTAATCTTGATAAATGAAACAACAAGAGTACTCGGAATAGGGTCAGAACTAACAAGAACAGACCAGAAAAGCTAAATATAGTAACAATAAGCAAAGCTGTTCCATCTGATGGGCTCTTCTACTCTACTGGAGTGTACTCCTGGACAAAAGAAGATGGTCAGGTAGACGAAAACTATTGCATAGATAGATAGAAGCAAAGAATTCTGAAACAATTCGAAATAGTACAACTTGTCGGATTGTTTGTGGTAATTCGTGATACTCCGATTCAATCGAACACACCATCCGAACATACCCCTATCCTATAAGAAGGTTTTAGGTAACATAGCAACCACGTGCTACCATAGAAACTAAGATGGCGGCCTCCAGTATATAAAGTGGACAACGGAAACACGTAATACCCTAACAACACGCGCAACGCATGCGCACTAACACCACGTATCACTATGGGGATGACATCACAAGATGGCCGCTCACGCGGTCTACCATGACAACATAACATGGTGCCACTGGGTCACGTGACTATGATGTCACATGAGATCCTGCATGAGATCCTGCAATCTTGAGGGCCCGGGTACATGACATACTACCAGCATTACATTTTGCTGTGCACAGCGCAAACGCTTTTGTGAATTTCAGACTTCATTCTTCTGCAGAAAAGAGCGAATTACCTAACGAGCATTTTGTGCACTAATTGTGACAGGACTTCTGTATACTGTGGTAAACAAGTTCTGCTTTACTGGTAAAATAGAACCTGTTTATCATCGCTCAGGATTAACAATTGACATAATTTTGTTCATGAAATGCGGTCATAACACCGTCACGGATGCTGAAAACGACCCGAACATCAATAAAAAAATTAAGTAAGTAAGTTATTTCCTTATAATCTGAGGTCACTTTCAGGTGAAATCTTTATTTGAAAGATAATTGAGTGATCAAAGGTCAGGCAGATCCAAAGGTATGTCATGAGTTTGCTTTTATTTAAAAGTTTAAATGAAAATTTAATATTTTCGCATCAGTGAGTGTGAAACCCTGCGCATCAGTAAGTGTAGATTTAAAGCCAGTTACTTGAATGAAGGTAAAAAATACCTGGCACGCCTAAATTTATAATTTTACACAATAGCGAATATGTCTGTAATGACTGGGCATAAAAAATTCAAATAAATTGTTTGTTAAATAAAAGTTTACCCTTCTCGTCTGTGTCCAATTTAGGTGTGATGATGTACAGTTTTCCACTTGTGTGAGCATGTGTGCGTGAATTTATTTATTATTTATTTATTGGTGTTCAAGGTAACATACTTATGCACAATAGCTAATCGTGACCGTGACAGTTTTGCGGGTGGAGGAAGCCGGAGTACCTGCAGAGAACCACCGAGCATCGACGAGCAACTGTCAGCTCCTCAATATTCTAACTCTGTTCAAGCGCCGCTCAAGCAGGGTTGCAGCGGTTGAAGACATGTGTATCATCGACGTGCAGTACGCCTTAGTACACGGCGTCATCGTATCCCCGTGTAGGCAACCGGGATAATGAGTCTTGTCCAAGAACACAACGCAGGTCGTCCCGGACGGGGATCGAACTCGGGACCTCAAGCATAGAAGTCCAACAGTCTACCACTGAGCCACCGCCACTGTGTGCGTGAAGTGGGTTGATGGGAGGAGGTGTGCGAGTGTGTACATCTGGACTTCATTCGGGGTCATAAATCCAGGGACGTGGGTAGAGGTTTCCGATTGGGGGATGTAGGGTAGTGAATTTCCACCTGGGGGACCGAGACGGGGTGTAGGGTAGTAAATTTCCACCGGGGGGCCGAGAGGGGGACCCCCGGTCCCTCTCCCCATAGTTGGAAATTCACTGCCGAGAAACATTTTGAAAATGAAACCATGAAAGGGGGCATAAAATAGATTCTAGTAACTGAAATACCAACACATTTATGATAGAATTATCAGGTTATTAGCTCGCCTGACTTTCAGTCAGGGGAGCTATAGTGATCACTCACCGTTCGTTGTCCGTCGTCCGTGAACATGGTGTTTGCGTCTTCTCCTCCCAAACCGCTGAACCAATTTAACTGATATTTGAGATAATAGTATGTTATGACATCGCATTTTGATTTGTTCAAATCAAGTTACCTCGCCCCTCGGTAGGACCACGCCCAAAAAGTGTGCTTAAATTTTTAAAAATCTTCTTCTCATGAACCAACAGTAGCAGAGACTTGATATTTGGTGTGCAGCTTCCTTTTGAGGTGTAGACTCAGATTTGTGCAAGAGAAGTTCGAGGAGTTATATTTGCCTTCCTTATGGGAGGGGCAAGAATTTTCGCCCCGCTCAAAATTTTTATTTTCCAAACCGAGAGGCAGATTTGAACCAAATTTGATATGAGGGCTGATTGGGTCGAACGTACTTAATTTATGCCAAAAAAAAAATTTCCCGTTGCCCCATGGGAACTGCAGGAGCTAAAAATAGGAAAAAATTAAAACGCTCGTATCTCCAATACTACACGGCACTGAAAATTCTTATTTGGCGTGAAGCTTCCTTAGGACCAACAGAATGAAATGGTCAAAAACAATTGCTATCGCTTTTATCATGGGGTACTTTTTCGGGACTTTTGAAAAAGTGCTGAGTCAGCATTTTTTAACACTGTGGGTAATGGGAAAAACATTTAAGACTACTTTTCTCCCAAATCCCTGCTCCAAAAGCTTTCAAATTTCACATATAACATCTTTGGAAGATTGTTTCACATGTTTATTGAAATCAAATCCCTGTGTCAATATCTGGGTTCTTTGTGGGAGCCCAAATGTTTAAATTAGTGCAGTATAAGGAATATTCTGTAAAAATCTTCTTCTTCAGATCTACCAATCAGAATCTTTTGATATTTGGTATGCACCATGTTTGGGGGGGGGGGGGGGGGATTCAAGTTTATTCAAGACAAGTCCCTGGGTTCATATTTGGGCTCCCTGTGGGACCCCGAATTATAACTTAGTTCAATATGAGGAATATTCTTTAAAAATCTTTCTTTTTAGATCCACTGGTCAGAATCTTTGGATATTTGGTATAAGCTTTTCTTAGGAGTGGCAGATACAACTTGTTGAAATCAATTCCCTGGGTTTATATTTAGGCTACCATATCAGGTGAGCGCCCCAGGCCCCCTGAGGCCTCTTGTTATTATTTGGTATTATTCTGGGAATTGAATATGTGCTTAACAAATGCTCAAGCTGAGAACATTGAGCAGTTCACAATGTCCTAACATGAAATCAAATCTTATGCAGGAAAGATCAGTTTTCGATGTTTCATCATTTTGTAACTGTGAATGACGGAATTAACTCAGGATAACGATTTTACATGATGTGATTTTCTTGAAGTGCATTTCGAGAATTGTTTTTTATTACGATAAGTAACGTACTATAGAAATCTCGTACCGATTGACATCATGCATACTTATGAAGCTCGATATTGCATGCACTGTAGTTGTAAATAGTAACAGTTGGAATTTTTGTCGATTTGGAACAGAGTTGGAATTTTGGGAAGTAAAGGATACATCATCTTCACCAAAGAAGTTCTAAAATCCAGATAGATGGAATTTCCAACTACTCATGACTTGCCCTCCGAATTTCCAACTGCAGGAATTTTTTTGCCAGGTCGGGGGGTGACACCCCCACCCCCTGTCGCCTGTCGCCACGTCCCTGCATAAATCAAACACGACTGGAAGAATGATCGTGAAATTACGCACGAATGCTGAGGACAATTAGATGGTGTGTTCTGTATAACAGTTGTTTCGGCACCTCTCGGGTCAAGATTCGTGAAGTACCCCTTAAAACTGTTAAAAATCATCTCCCAGATTAACTTGGCTTGGTTCAATGATCAGATTTCACATAAATGTAGAAAACAATGGGGGGGCGGGGTGGCGTCGCGGTAACCGGTTCTCGTCAGATCTCCGAAGTTAAGCAACGTCGAGCGCGGTTGGTAGTTGGATGGGTGACCATTTCAGCGACTGATTCGCGCTCCCGCATTGTGTCCTTGGGCAAATCACTTAACCCCGATTGCCTACATGGGGCACGATAACGCTGTGTACTAAGGCGTACTGCACGTCGATTGTGCGCATGTCTTCAACCAATCTAACCCTGCCTGTGCTGTGGTGCAGAGTTCAGAGTTACGATCTTGGAGAGCTGACAGCTGCTCGTCGTTGCTCGGTGGTCCTCTCCGGGTACTCCGGCTTCCTCTTCCCGTAAAACTGTCACGGTCACGATTAGCCATTGTGCATAAGTATGTGACCTTAAACACCAATAAACAAATAAATAGAGAACAATGACGTGTTATTTTATATGCTGGCCCGGGGTATCTTTTCTGTCAGGATAAGACGAATTGAAATAATGCACCTAGATTACTTAGGTGGAGAGTTCAGGAACTCAAAAGGTGCATTTGTACATCAGAACTTTAAATCAAGAGATTTTGAAAACTTGACGTCATTCTCTTAAGTGTTGTTATGTATTATATCGCGCGTGACTGATGGACACAAAGGCACTGTACTATTCCGATGGTTTACCCATCGAAGCGTGAGAGCTCGATGGCGCCGTGTAATAAGGCGTACTATATGTCGATGGTGCACTTGTCTTCAACCAATACTAACCCTGCTTGTGTATGTGGTTAGTACGTTGGGGAGTCTGACAGTTGCTCGGTGGTTCACTCCGGTTATTCCGTCTTCCTCCACCCGTAACATGAAATCAAATCTTATGCAGGAAAGATCAGTTTTCGATGTTTCATCATTTTGTAACTGTGAATGACGGAATTAACTCAGGATAACGATTTTACATGATGTGATTTTCTTGAAGTGCATTTCGAGAATTGTTTTTTATTACGATAAGTAACGTACTATAGAAATCTCGTACCGATTGACATCATGCATACTTATGAAGCTCGATATTGCATGCACTGTAGTTGTAAATAGTAACAGTTGGAATTTTTGTCGATTTGGAACAGAGTTGGAATTTTGGGAAGTAAAGGATACATCATCTTCACCAAAGAAGTTCTAAAATCCAGATAGATGGAATTTCCAACTACTCATGACTTGCCCTCCGAATTTCCAACTGCAGGAATTTTTTTGCCAGGTCGGGGGGTGACACCCCCACCCCCTGTCGCCTGTCGCCACGTCCCTGCATAAATCAAACACGACTGGAAGAATGATCGTGAAATTACGCACGAATGCTGAGGACAATTAGATGGTGTGTTCTGTATAACAGTTGTTTCGGCACCTCTCGGGTCAAGATTCGTGAAGTACCCCTTAAAACTGTTAAAAATCATCTCCCAGATTAACTTGGCTTGGTTCAATGATCAGATTTCACATAAATGTAGAAAACAATGGGGGGGCGGGGTGGCGTCGCGGTAACCGGTTCTCGTCAGATCTCCGAAGTTAAGCAACGTCGAGCGCGGTTGGTAGTTGGATGGGTGACCATTTCAGCGACTGATTCGCGCTCCCGCATTGTGTCCTTGGGCAAATCACTTAACCCCGATTGCCTACATGGGGCACGATAACGCTGTGTACTAAGGCGTACTGCACGTCGATTGTGCGCATGTCTTCAACCAATCTAACCCTGCCTGTGCTGTGGTGCAGAGTTCAGAGTTACGATCTTGGAGAGCTGACAGCTGCTCGTCGTTGCTCGGTGGTCCTCTCCGGGTACTCCGGCTTCCTCTTCCCGTAAAACTGTCACGGTCACGATTAGCCATTGTGCATAAGTATGTGACCTTAAACACCAATAAACAAATAAATAGAGAACAATGACGTGTTATTTTATATGCTGGCCCGGGGTATCTTTTCTGTCAGGATAAGACGAATTGAAATAATGCACCTAGATTACTTAGGTGGAGAGTTCAGGAACTCAAAAGGTGCATTTGTACATCAGAACTTTAAATCAAGAGATTTTGAAAACTTGACGTCATTCTCTTAAGTGTTGTTATGTATTATATCGCGCGTGACTGATGGACACAAAGGCACTGTACTATTCCGATGGTTTACCCATCGAAGCGTGAGAGCTCGATGGCGCCGTGTAATAAGGCGTACTATATGTCGATGGTGCACTTGTCTTCAACCAATACTAACCCTGCTTGTGTATGTGGTTAGTACGTTGGGGAGTCTGACAGTTGCTCGGTGGTTCACTCCGGTTATTCCGTCTTCCTCCACCCGTAAAACTGTCCGACACGAGGTAAACCTGGCTGTTGAAAGTGTCGTTAAACCCCAATAAATGAAAAATAATTACCTATCGAGGGTTCTGAAATATACGTCCACTAATCCCGTTTATTTCATACTGTTTAAAAATAGCCGTGGAATATTCTGGGAAGTTCGACTTAAGCAACACAATGCGCCCTTTTAATTGGTCTTTTAATTGGTAGAGTGCTACATTTTTATTGGCCATAGATTTATTTTCATCATTGCTCTGTTAAATTTGATTGGATAGTCCAATCAAATGCAACTGAATAATGTAAAATCAACAAAATCTAATCCTTACCAGGATCAACATAAAATCTTCTCTAACAGAGTGTACATAGTTTCGTCACAACCCGTGGCATTTTGTAAAGCCCAAATAATTTTAGGGGCTTCCAACACTCTATCAGTTAAGATATTTTACCGGAATTCTATTTCGTTATTCTTAAGTTCAAGAATGAAAATGCCTGTACCGGGCAAAACCCATGACAAAGGGCAATGTATTTACACACTAAAAACTAAAGTGTTAAAACTGACACTTTCAAAGTGTTAAACCTATTCTAACTCTTAGGGTTTGATTTTAACACTCAAAGTGCAATGCTTTAAGCACTTAGACATTACAATCGTCAGACATCTGAAACTTGAATGGATGGCACTTCCCATGTGTCTAGCAATGGTGGTTCTTCCAGAATCGTCCATAATTTGATTTGCGCTTGGTGGGTACATAATTAAAAGGACACAACGCAGATGACGCGGATCTGGCTCGAGAGTTCGAGCCTGATCTGCGTTGTTTCCTTTTAAGTGTCGCGACATTACACTTGTCAAGTGGTATTATTGTAACACCTGTCAAGTTCTGGGATATCTACACACTACAAAGTGCTAGTTCAGCACTTAGTAAGTGTTAAAGCACTTCAAGTGTAGTTTTTAACACTTTAGTTTTTTGCGTGCAGAGTTGGCAGGAGCGCGGTGGTTACGGCAATAAACTTCAAACTGAAAGATCCACTGTTCAATCCCCGCCAGGGGTAAAAGCGTTGGGTCTTTCGGCAAGACACTTCACCCCCATTGCCCCAGTGGGGCACGGTGGCACTGTGTACTAAGGCATACTGCACGTCGATAGTGTACTTGTCTTCAACCAATGCTAACCCTGATTGTGTGGAGTTAGTACGTTGGGGAGTTTAACAGTTTCTCGCCGTTGCTCGCTGGGTTTCTCCGGGTATTCCGGATCCCTTCACCCATAAAACTGTCGGACATGAGGTGGCCCTGGCTGTCGAAAGTGTCGTTAAACCCCAATAAGTAAATAAATAAATGCATAAACTTTAGAGTTGGAATACTGATGGTAGCGAGCTTCTTTATCGTATTTTGCGATATAATATTAGTAATGATTGCACGGCTTGGAGTTGACTATGCCATGTTAGTGATCCACGAGGAAAAATAGTCCACCCGGTTTTATAACATGTGTCATGGTAGAAACGGGAAACTATTACAACCTGAGATTCTACAAGTGGAAATTGGAATTTCAACTTCTACTGATGGAATTTCATTTTCCACTGAAAGAAAGTGGAATTACCTAATTCAGTATTTTAATCTTCGCTTCTGCCAGAAGAAATTTGAATTCTATTCTTCGTTGGTAAAAAAATTGAATCATTTATTTCAGAAACAAAGAAGGAAGGTGAAGGATATGCGGTAAATATGACGAAAATAAACAAAAAATGGTCACAAAAAACTCGTAAATTATTCTGCACTGCAAATAAAAAGGAATATTGCATCAAAATATGTTTTTGACATGGTTCAGTTTCTCCCTGGGGCCAATAATGTAAAACATTTATAATTGTATTTTTTAGAATTGTATTTTCTACCTATTAATATAACTGACTAAAATGAATCATTAGCATTTTAAAAGATATGGCAATTTGCCAATTGGTAAATTGCCAGATCTTTGAAAATGCTAATGGATCATTTTAATCCCTTTAAAGTCATAAATGCAGGGGCGGACAGAGCAAAATAAGATGTCACCGGGAAATGCACCGGAGGGAGAGGGGGCGGAAAACGTTTTGATTTTTTAAACTGAAATGATCGCTGCTTCCTTGTATCTGAGCGATCAGTGGCAGTCCACATAGAGGGCATTTGTGATGTCATTTTTGTACCACCTTCGTCGCTCAGTCGCTAAAGGTCGTTGCGAGAGGGGTGGGAGGACAATGGGAGATCATTTTGAATTTTCGAAATGAAAGAATGTCGTTTCTTGCATATGAGCGATCAGTAACAGACTAGACTACTGGTATATTGAAATACCCTCCATGTGGACTGCTGATGGTATTTCGATACACAGATCCGTTTCGCATTTTGGTCATTTTCACGAAATTTCATGTACGAACAGGTGTTGGGCTGCATCAATTTTAGGGGCCCTATGGCCCCCTCACAGGAGGCCCACCGGGAAATACCATAGTTATCGCTGATCAGGATCGAACCATCGACCTTCTGGCGGAACCTGTTGAATCCTGGTGATATCTTGGAACCAATTGGAAGAGTCCATATTTATTATTTGGGGATAGACCAATCAACATTTTCAACGTGCTGTCCCACGGCTGCACGTTGAAAATATTGATTGCTCTATCATACACTTTAACGTAGCAGCCACCCCATTTAAGAGAAGTATGGCGTATCTTGCTCTTGGACCGGAAAAGCGGTCTCTCAGGTTGAAAGGGTTAAAGTCAAATGCTCTACTACTGAGTCACCACGCCACCACGTCACCACGCCACCAGGGCCAGGGAAATAAATTGCACCATAATCAGTCACAATTTCATGAAAATTTAAAATCCAAATGAGTGTGGACAATTGGTCGAAATTGATGAATTGATGAATCGAAACAAAACATGGCCTTCAAATTCGGACAACAACGCTGTCATATCTGTTTCAAGATCAACCAGAACCCAAGGTTTGGGAGTGGGGTATAAATTATTAGCTATTTCCTACTGGTGATGTTTTACCTGCGTGAAAAGTGTAGCTCAATTATAAATAAGGTTCGCCATAGGTGTGCAAGTGTCAACACCCGAGAAATACACCCATTCATTTGTAAAAAAAATTAGTGTCTGGGGCACTGTTCGGTAGCGCCCAGAGTGGGAACATCACTTAGGTCAGTTCTACAGTTGAATGGGTGGCAACAAAGAGAATAATGTCATTGTTTGCTTCCAAACTAGAACTTTTTTATTGGATTGATGTTATTCCAAGTAGGGGTGATAGGCTACGTTTGGGATGTGAAATTTGGAAAACGTCCCCGTGAGAACCCCGGGATCTGTCGGAGTGTTTGATTGAGGGTAAACACGTTCGGCTTTACTGATAAGATAGAATCTAGAACCAAAGTCAGGGGTGGAAGTCCTATAACCCTTTACATGACATGAAAAGCAGACGACACTTGCATACAAAATTATTTAATAACTTTCTTTTTCATTTTTTGCCTCTAAAATATAGCTTATGACCCCTCATTGGAACGAGCTCAACAAGTTCGTTCCAATGAAGGGTCATAAGTTATGTCTTTGAGGCAAAAAATGAAAAAAAATAATGAAAATTGAATGACATTTTTTGTGAATTGAGCTGTCCGGGTTTGGTCGTTACGTTGGGGATAAAGTGGGCAGCATGTGTATAAACTACTGGTTAAATTTGACTTCATACCCAATGCTGCGATCTTGATATAGCCGTAGATTTGTAAATTACGCAGTCGGACGCGAACGACGCTTTAGGTAAAGGGTTGAAACGTCACGTGCAAACTGTGTAAACTGTTTTCAGTAAGTCAAAATCTGCGTATACGGCCGACTATCAGAGTGATCTCCCGTTTGTTCATTCGTCTATCCAAATATCGTCACGCGATAATAGTAATAATAATAATAATAATAATAATAATAATAATAATAATAATAATAATAATAATAATAATAATGAAGTTTATAGTCCCGGTTCCACAATGTGCTCGCGGGCTTCACAATCGAGTACACGGGTGGTGTATAAATAAATAGACTCTGCGGCTGAAGCTGAATATATACAAAAAGAAAAGTAACAACTCAACTATTAATCAACCAAGGTTAAGCTCAGTGTTATATACTTGCTTGAAAATATATGACTTCAGAGCAGATTTAAACTGGTTGAGAGTTTGTGGCGTCTTCATATAAGCGGGAAGCGAATTCCAGAGCTTTGGACCGGCAACAGAAAAAGCACGACCACCACATGATAGAAAGTTGCAAGATGTGTAAACTAAGTCATTGGAGAAACTGAACCTTAGAGTTCTGACAGGTTTGTGGGGAACAAGAAGATCAGTAAGGTATGAAGGACCAAGATTGTTGAAACATTTATATATGATTAAAAGGATTTTAAAGTCAATCCTTTTCAGAACTGGGAGCCAGTGTAGATCCGTCAGTACCGGAGATATGTGGTCATATTTCCTGGTCTTGGTCAGAACTCTGGCTGCACAATTTTGGACAGCATGTAACTTAACCAAAAGAGATTTGTTGCTAACCAAAAAGCAGTGAATTACAGTAGTCAAGACGACTGCTTAACGTTAAACGAAAAGAATTCTCTCCACTGGAAGCTGATGGGTGTTGGAACTACTGGGGCCCGCTGGAGTCGGAGAAGATGGAGAAATTTTGATTTTCAGGCATGAAACTCGCCAAATCCTTAATTCTAGACATTTTGGAAGGCTAGTATCTAACTCCAAAATTTGCATATTTTACTTTAATATTCTGCGTAAATATTCAATATGGGATACGTTTTGTGTATTACTAGAGGGAATGGATGGAGTATCATAAAAAAACAATGCACCGATATTCTTTAAAACTTACGCGGTCTCCAAGGGCCTCCAATTGTTTCTGGGAAACTTTTTTTTAGTAAAATATTGATTTTCGTCAAACGTTTGAGGACCTCCCATAGAGCCCGTTGTCCCCTGGACCAGAAGCGGACTAGTCGTAGGGTCCATCGGTAAAATTCCCGGTGACCCACCCCTCCCTATCGGGACCCCTTTCTCTAGGTCCCCCAAAATTTACGCAGCCCTACACCTGTTGGCGCATGGAATTTCGTGAAAATGACCAAAAGTAGAAATGGATCTGATTGCATCGATTAACAGTTTATCGGAATGCCATCTAACTGTACTGCCATTGGAAGCCCACATGGAGGATATTTTGATATGCCAGCCATCTACTCTGCCATTGATCGGTGAGATGCTTGGAAACAGAGTTCTTTCGGTTCAAAAAATCAAAATTTTCTCTCATTGGGCCGAACTATGGTCCGCCTGATGAGTTCAGGGCCCCGTTTGGTGCAACCATTTTTGCCAAATGAGCAACAAAAATGATGCAAAATGCCGTCACAAAATGCGCTCTATGTGGACTGTTTTTAATCCCTCACATGCAAGCAAGCAGCGTTCTTTTGGTTCGAAAAATCAAAATTTTGGCTGGGTCCTCCTTGGTACGTTTCCCGGTAATTTTGTTGGGCACAGTACGTTCCTGCTCTGGACTTACTCCACCCGGTCCCTACAGGTGAACTGTCACTCACTGTATTTATTACACTTGTCAGTCCAGAAACATGTATTCGGACATACCAGTATATATAGAATAAACGTATAGTGTTTTCAAGTAAAAAATTTATCCTACGAGTAGGATTAAGAATGAAACCGACGAGCCTCTGGCGAGTCGGTTTCATTCTTAATTCTGCGAGTAGAATAAATTTTTTACTTGAAAACACTATACATTTATTTTGTTTATCCCATAAATCTTCTACAGAGCAGTCGCGGCAAAATCGTGCTATAATTCACTACAAACCACAGCAAGAAGAGAGGAGCACATTGGTCCAATTCGCTCGACCAGCAAAATTGGCAAAAATAAACAAGGCGCAGTAATACATTTCTGTCTAAAAATAATTCCTCTACAAACTTGAGCTAAGCTTGCAAAAATACTTTATTATATGAGCAATCGGTGGTGTTTTCTACTGGCATTGTGTAATACATTCAAACATATTTAAAGAAATCAACAATCGAACTACTAATTATGCTAGACAAATGTGGTAGAGGCCAGAGGTCAACAAGTCCGTCACTACTGGGTGAATAAATTCTTTCAGTGTTAAACCTATGGGGAAAATTTATCACCCTCCTAGGCGAATAAAGCAAAAATTTATCCAAGGCCTTTATTGTTCAAATAAACGGCCATTTATGGGATAAATACACTCAATTTGGACAGCTCGAACGAACCTTGGTTGGGTTAATTTAAATGAATAAATTTTTCTAAGAAACTCCGACTTGTTTGTTTATTAAGGTTTATCGACACATTAACCCTTTACATAGCACGAAAGGCAGACAACACTTGCAATCAAAATTCTTGAATAACTATTTTTTTTTCATTTTTGCGACAAAAATATAGCTTATGATCCCTTATTGGAACGAGCTCAACGAGCTCATTTAAATGAGAGGTCATAAGCTATGTTTTTGAGACAAAAAATGAAAATTGAATGGTGATTTTTGTGAATAACACTGGCCGGTTTTGACAGTTTCGTTGGGTGTAGGGTTAAACAGACATGGTCACATCGCGTTGGACAGTTTTACGGGTAGATGAAATCGGACTACCCGGAGAGAACCATCAAATAGCGGGGAGCAATTGTCAGACTCTCCAACGTACTCACTCTGCACAAGAGCTAACTGCGATTGAATGCAGTGGGACGCGGTGGCGTTGCGGTAACCGGTTCTCGTCCAATCACCGAAGTTAAGCAACGTCGAGCCCGGTTAGTCCTCGGATGGGTGACCGTCTGAGCGATCGATTCGGACTCCCGCGTTGTGTCCTTGGGCTAGGCACTTAACCCCGATTGTCCACATGGGGCACGATGACGCCGTGTACTAAGGCGTACTGCACGTTGATGGTGCGCATGTCTTCAACCAATCTAACCCTGCCTGTGCTGCAGTGCGGAGTTACGATGTTGGGGAAGCTGGCAGCTGCTCGTCGTTGCTCGGTGGTTCTCTCCGGGTACTCCGGCTTTCTCCACCCGTAAAACTGTCACGGTCATGATTAGCCATTGTGCAGAAATATGTGACCTTAAACACCAATAAATAAATAAATAATTAGATTGAATGCAGTGCGCTACCGGCGTGCAGTTCGCCTTAGTACATAGCGCCACCGTGCTCCCATATACGTAATCAGGATTAAATGTCTTGCCTGGGGTTTAATTCCGGGAACGGGTATTCCCGAGTTCCCGGTTCTGAAAGCCGGTCACGATACCTGGGAGATCTATATCACGAACCGGAAATTACGCACGGTACTATTTGCGTGTTGAATTGAAGCTTTTTAAATTGAAAAACTGTCCCAACGTAATTTTGTAAGATGTCGCCAGTCCTTTCGCGCCTGAACTTTTTACAATCCTGCTTCCTTATGAATCTTTATCGTCAAATCAGTGTAACTATTGATTAGTTCTGGAGGACTCCTCTCTTCAAAAGGAAGACCTTCACTCGCTTCAAAGTTCAAACTTCTTCATTTTCAGATTTATTAGTATCACTCACTATTCACTTCCTCTTACAACATCAACTTCTTCACTGCCGCCACCAGTCTCCTCTGCAACTAGCAGAGGAGACTGCTGACGGCAGTGAATAGGGAGTTGATGTCAGGAGATGGGGTGATAAAACTAGCGATTCTTAAAATGAAGACTAGTTGGAAGCGGGTTTGGGTTTTCTAACTTCTCTTAAGAAAAGAACCTTTCCCGTATGGAGATGGCAGATTGCCAATAAAATATGTTCATTTTCACGAACGTAAAGGCGTCTTGTTACCCTCGTAAATTTACATCATATTATCCGGGACATCTCCTGGTCCCCGGTTCCGGGTGTAATTTCATTCCCATTCCCGTTACTATAGAAAACCGTGAATATATTAAACCCTACTCTTGACCAAGACATTCCCAGCTTTCCATTTCAGTTGACTGGTTCAAGTGGACGGTTATCTCCCCTTGTCGATTATCAGAACCTATCACCTAATTGCTTCAAGGGGTGTAAAAAGTAATCAGATTTTTCAGAATTTGGAACATCAAAGGAACAAAAGTCAAGACTTTTGTCTGATAGATATTTTTACCAGGCAGTGGACACAAGATCAGATCGTATTTTCCGATTTAATGCGCTTTTTAGTCATCTGTCAAACCAAAAAGGGAACATGGATGACCAAAAGTTTTTAAACATTTTTGGCATGATTGCACTGGAGAAATAGTACATTTTATAAGTGACACTATAAAGAAAATATATTGAACTTTCCTATGCCATGCGCTTCCACAATGTAACTTTTGAACATGACATCCCCATCTCCATCATGCTAATTTCCAGTCCCCGAAATGACTATTTCAGGGGAAATAACCAGACCATTTTCCACTAATTTGAAGATAAAAGCTGGATATAAACACAACGCAGCTACAGCTAGTCAGGATCGGTCCGTCGATCATTCGGTTTAAACTCAAATATTCTAATTACTGAGCCATCTCGCTCCCATTAAATTTGGTAGCCATTGTCTGAATGGTGTGTCTCATTTTCTGTAAAACTATTTTTCATTTCTTTGCAGATAAGAGAGTAGAGAACTGGTTTTTAATGCAAGGATATACTCCCACTCTTGTTCTCTCTGCACTGTATTTAGTGGTCGTATTCGGAGGCAAAAAGTTAATGGAAACAAGAGAAGCATTCAAATTCAAATATACTTTAGTTGCATATAATTTTATTTGCATTGCAATAAACTTTCATATATGCTCTCAGTTGTTCATATACACGACAAAAAGGAATTACAGCTATAGTTGTCAGAAAGTAGATTATTCGGATAATCCAGATGAATTGCAGGTGTGTATTGATATCATAATAACATTATATTTCAGTTTTAGACATGTGTACGTCCTTCAATTGGAAGAGGTTTATATAAAAGTTATCTCCCTTTAATTTTCTAAAGTTGCCACTAACTTTGACTCTGAGGGTATGGAAATTTCATATAAAAACTGGAAATTTGAAATGTTAGCGAAGCTGTATCATCGATATGCGTATCAGTTCATTAACCTTAGACATTTTCCTGTAGGGTGGTATAAACATACAGAAGTTGGCTTTTACAATTTTTCAACCAATCGGTTTGAACGTTTGAATATTATTCTCTGTTTGAACCCATTTAAGAATAATCTTTTGATGTTTTTTTTTTTTTTTTTTTTGCTCTTCGTTAGTATAACGGTGAACGGTGTTCGCATCGTGACATATAAGACAGACACTATCCTTTAAAATAAAAATGTAGGAGGTGCGATGTGCTAATTTTTTTCTTGGGAAGAATTGTTACTTCCAAATTACACATTCACAAATCAAAGATCCAAAGTGGACAGTTACTTAAATACTTCTAATTAGCTTCTAATTAATACTTCTAATTAGCATGCCATAAAAAGCTAACTTTCCTTCTTTTGTAACTTTTAATAAACGAAAACAACAGACAGCTCTGGGAGCTGTCTGTTGTTTTCGTTTATTAAAAGTAACAAAAGGAAACTTCGATTTCTTTTTTACTGATGTCATATGTATTTTCGCAACAATAACATGCTTCTTAATTGGATCTTCCTAGCTCGTCTAATAATTTCATGGGAGATAACTTTATAGAAAGTCGATTTTCATGACGAGATAAGACAGGGGATGTATGCGACATCATAGTAATATCCATACCATCATTAGCGGCTCGTAGATTTGCCTATGGTTGTTAATGGCTGTTACTCTCTTTATGTCTGGTGGCTTTGTAACAGCTTCCAATTTATTATTGTTTCTTAGGTCACCTGACTGTTCTTTGTCTGTCGTCCGCCCACCATCGTGAAGATGGTGTTTGAGTCTTCGCCACCCAAAACTGTTGATCCGATTACACTCAAATTGCAGATGAGAGATGACAATGGTGGGATAGTTTAGTTTTGGAGGAGGGGGCGGGGGGGGGGGGGTATTTGCGACTAAAATGAGAGGTGTAAGAATTCTGGCCCCAGGTCTATTGAAGGAAATTGCACAAACATATATATGATGTAGTAGCGTAAAGCCAACACAGATCCGTGAGTATTCCGACCTGGTATTTGTTCGAATGCATTTTGCAAGACTTTAAAGTATTTAAAAGAAAATAAAAATGAATGTACCTCAAATTTGTGACGGTAAAAAGGTTTAGAGGGCAACTTCCAGGAGGGCCGCCAATTTTTCGAAGGAAAATATATTTTTAACTATAATAAATGCTTAAGACTATCTGTATTGGCAAAGTCTTGTATTAATCCACGCAAAAGTCACCAATCAGTAGTATTATATATAATATGAAAAATACTGACCGTCGGCTGCCCCGGAAATCACAGAAAAACAGGTATAGAGAGGTCAGTGTTTACCGATATGCATGTCCTCAATTTAGGACAATGTGTCGGATTTTCATCCACAGAAAGATTGAAAATGGATTTGTCAAGTGTCATTGATTGTATAATTAATTCTAACCAAAACAAAAATAAGAGATTTATGAAAACAATGGTTAAGGGAATGCGTCCTGTGCTAATCTGTGAGCCCGAGGGTACCCTGCTAAAAAGACGTGTAAAATATTTCATTGCAGCTTTTATATAAACTTATTCCAATGATTTCGAACCCAATGGATGTAACCCTGTAAACATTGGATTTTTTCAACTGTTACAAAGCCTGGAGCTACAGGAATCATTTGGTTAGATGCTACATCCATACAATGTTGGATCGACCTGTGGAGTGTCACTCAGCAGGCCTGAAAATAAGCAGACTGACATTTGCAAAATGAGGTCCCAAGAGGGTGAATTTGATGATGCTATTATATACAGTGGGCCAATTTATCCCCTGGGTACCCATTTCTGTTTAGTTTTGATACCCTGATTCAAACTGAGGTTCCCAGAGGGTAAATTTAGTGATGCTACCCTGCTGTGCAGGGTAGCATCACTAAATATACCCTCTGGGGACCTCATTTTGCAGATGTCAATCTGCTTATTTTCTGGCTTGTCACTCAGTAGTGCTGCACATGAGAGTATTTTGGGGGAATGTGCTCGTGTCGCTTGTTCGTGCAAACGACTTGCATTTTAGAGTTTTTCTAATTTTGCGGTATTTGTGCCTTGCTCATTTTGTTTGATCACGCTTTGATTCTGGAATCGGGAATGTCGACTGATTTGTAAATATGTTAATGAAACATAAAACAGTCATCTTGACGCAATGTGCAATGAAAGGTTTTCAAAAACTATGGGAGGCAATACCAGTCAGTGATGGACCAGATACCCCGAGAAAACTACAACAGAAACACAGTGATTTCTTGAATGCGCGGGTCTCTATTGTTTGAGATACTTCGGTGACTGTTTTCAGACAGCACTCATCTTGTTTCCATGCGATGCAATTGATACAGTTATGATTATATTGAAAAGAATTATCTGTCAGAGTACATATTGTTGGCCTTTGATGAGTTTGAAATGTAGAAATATTAAGGATTCTGATTTCCCATTTTTTCCGGGGTTTCACAGGTTCCAACATCAGCAAACAGATACAAACAGAAGTTTTAGTACTATTTCAGAAGTAGCAGTATTTCACTCGAAATTCCAAATATGAATCTGTATTTCAATTTTCAAAAAAAATTCTTCTGCGCCAAAAATCAAAAAAGTTGTTTGTTGAATTAAAATTTGAAAGCAAGATTTGTCTCCTTGGAAGATTCATGAATGATGTACAAGAGAGAAATTTACACCAATAAAGTACATATATTAAATTATTTCCAAATGAAACAAAATACTGCATTTTGATTGGCTGAGAGGTACGGTGTAACTTGCAATCCATAGTGGTTTTTTTATACACCGTGTTTAACCACAGTGTAAAAACAAGAATATACAAGAGCAAGCTATATGGCTAAAAAGTACCCATTTTTAATTATTAATTCACACCTTCTGCTCGGTTACGTTAGAACAAAAATAAAAATACAGGAAATTTAATATTTATGTGCAATAAAATATTACAGATATGGATGTCATTAGAACTGGCTCATTGAGCCAGTTTCAATGACATCCATATTTGTCTGGTTTTATTTAAGAAACTTGCAAAGTCAAAATTGTCTGTCAGTTTTTTCCCACAAATTCTTGGAAATAAATCCGTTATCCTTGTGTTTTCCAGGGTGCTTCGCCTCAGGGTGTATGAGTTCCCAAACCGGTGTAAATTCCCATCCACCCTGGAAAACACAAGGATAACTAATAATATTTGGTGACAAAGTCAAATTTAAAAAGCTTTAAGTCTTAACATTTTGATAGATGTTGACCTTTTGACTGCATTTCTCTCGTTGCATCAAACGCAGAAAACCTTTGTTTTCATTTTTCAATTCAGTTCGTCATTTTGTTGATTTTGGGTTCCAAAAAATCTTTTTTAGACATTGAAATTCAAATTAAAATTTGAAATTCCGGGAGAAGTACTGCAATAAATGTCAGAGTAAAAGTCTGTGGACCACGCGGGATTTAATTTCGGACTCTCCGTTCGCTTTTGTATTGCAGTGATTTTCCGACATGAGATTGTCACTTACACTGAAGATCCAGGTCTCTGCAATGCAGGTTAGTCAAAAGTATCCAGTTACGGTGTTAACAGTTCGGATTCCTTGGGGATAAATACGCCAAATAAACAAAGGAATTGAAGTTATTTCCCAAGAGCGCCCGGTACAACATTTCTTCCCGTCTTATAGAATAAAAGGGGAGCTTTGAAAGACATAACAGACAAGAGGCCAAAATAATCTAAAACCAGCCTTTGTGTCCAACATTAGTCAGAATAAAATTTGCAATATACTAAAATCATCTTTGGCAAAGAAATGAGCCTTGATCCAATCGCAATTGTAATTGCTATATTTATACCATGATTACCTATTCTACTATATGTGAAAAGCCTTTGACATGAATTTTAGCTTTATACACCAACTGTGGTGAACACGACTGCAATGGGATTTCAGTAGTTAACATTTACACCTACAGTGGAACTACATCCAAGTTGACCTTTGGTGATGTCGACCTGAATGCGAACTTGTCTAAATTTATCGCACGTCGCCTCGCGAAGAGTGAAATGAAAGTGGCAGTTATTTATTATTTTTTTAAATGAGTTTATCCCAAAAGACACCAAAAATTAACAAACATGCATTGTTTCATGTTAATAAAGCATCCATAACTCGAAACGAAATAGTATGTTATTGTGTTATTAAAATGAAAAAAGCCCCGTTTCTTTTTCCATTTCGTTTCGGCGATAAAATTGACAGCGGAAGTACCGCCCACCGATGCTCATGTAAACAAAAACAGATTCGCACGTCTGTACGTCTGCTGCTCAGTAAAATTGAGAAAAAATAATAGCGACTCTCAATAATCTGACGATTTTGGTATAAAAAAATTATACCCAAAGTAGCTTGGTGTACCAAACGTTCACCACTCGTGGTGAAGTGGTGTTAACACTACTTCACCACTCGTGGCGAACATTTGGTACACCAAGCTACTATGGGTATTCTATATGTATGTATGTCTGTCTGTCCGCTATAGAAATGAATATGGGGCCACCCCGAGTGTCCAAAATGGGTCTACTAGGAGTACTTTTTTATGGCGGAGGTCATCGTCAGGTTTAAAAAAGTGTGTGGGGTGGGGGTGTAGGGGGCACCAAAAGTTATGACCAAATTTTTTTTACCGATATATGTCTTCAAAGGGGTCTACTAGGTGTACGTTTTTATCAGGAATCTAGTGGTGAGGTTTAAAAAAGAATCGGGGTGGGGGTGGGGATGTAGAGGGGCACCAAAATTTATGACAAAAATTGTTCTCACCGATATAGACCTTCAAAGGGGTCTAGTAGGGGTAATTTTTTACCAGGAATCTAATGGTGAGGTTTAAAAAAGTGCCGGGTGGGCGGGGTGGGGGGTGTAGAGGGGCACCAACACAGCCCCAGCAACGCCGGGTAACCTTGCTAGTATTCTATATGTATTTAATGGGATATATTTTTATTCTGATAATATCCAGAGGGTATAATGACAATGGTGATCTAAAGCTATAACCTCCAATCCCCACTGATGAAAATATTTACAAGTGCACTTCTTGTAACACAACTAAAAGCAAAAAAGGTCATTACAAATTGTGTATATTTAGCTTACTCTGAAAACAGTTAACCTTGGACACGATGGTGTTTTTTCTCTACTTATAAATATAAATGGTTTTGACCCAATAATTAAAATTGTTAAGAGACTTAAAAGCCCATTTACAGTTTTACATTTTGATAATTACACTTAAAACGTCTTTACTCATTGCTGCAAATTGAGAGTGACTCGCGTGTTAAAATCTTTAACCCTTTACTCAACGTAACGGTCAAAACCGGCCATTGCTATTCTCAAAAATCGCCAATTAATTTTCAAAATATTTTCATTTTTTGTCTCAAAAACATAGGTTATGACCCCTCGTTGGAACGAGCTCGTCGAGCTCGTTCCAACGAGGGGTCATAACCTATGTTTTTGAGACAAAAAATGAAAAAAATTAGTTATTCAAGAATTTTTTTTGCAAGTGTCGTCTGCTTTTCATGTTAGGTAAAGTATAAAAATGGTTTTCAATAGATTATATCTCTTTGATCCCCATTCATCAACGGTAACGTTCAATCTGCTGTTAATTCTGTTATAAATACAATCACCCAAATCGTTAACGCATGGGATGCAATTCTCGTGCGTGCAACTTTAATTTAAAGCATACCTATGCAACTAATCAAAGTCGAGCTGCATAAATACCCTGAAGGCAGAAAGATTAGCTGTTAAAAGATAGTTGCAGTAATTGCATGTACAAACATAAATATAAAGTGTATTGTAGAGTGCAGAAACATGTACAGATATAAGCGAAGGGACATTTTTTGTGCCCAGGTGCTGGAGCACTATCGTAGCGCTTACATAATAGTCATTCAATTTCACACACTCAACACACCTTTAGCAACAAAATGTTTATCAACGAACGTTTAGCAACATCAGTGGCGTAGATAGCTTTTCGCTGGCGGAGGGGCAAGCCCAAAATTTTCCGACAGACCGAAAATTTTCCGACAGTGTAACAACAACAAAAACCCAAACAAACAGAAAGAATCTGTTGTTTACTGCAAATGTACTGAAAATTGGTCTTTTTTACCCAAAATTTACCCAAAAGGGCATGTTTTTATCCCCAAAGCCAGCATTTTAATGTTATTAAGCATAAATTCGCCTAAAAATGGTCCCCAAAAATTTCCGACAAAACTTCTGTTGGGGGGGGGGGGCTTCCCCCCCCCCCCTTTATCTACGCCATTGAGCAACGCCCCCCCCCCCCTTTATCTACGCCACTGAGCAACATTTCAAAACAAAACCAGGAGCTCATTCTTTCATTTTTTAAATAAATATTCCTACATATCTGAATGAGCAACGAACTAAGTTGTGTTGTACACTGAACATCACAGTTATCGTTAAGGGGCCAGAAAATCTCCTTCATGGGAAATCAGTGAAAATCTAAAGCCATAACCTCCAATTTTCACTGATGAAAAATTGAAAATCAGCATCAATGATTGATAAGAAACCACCGTTATAGGGCTGCACGGCATATCGATAAACCGGTATATACCGGTATTCAAACCAATATCGATTGAATACCGATGTAATTACAAATATATCGGTTTATCGTCATTATTTATTTACCCAGAATTTAATTTTCAAGATGTCTTGAGTTTTTTAACTGTAGCCCCGAATGAATAATATTATCCCTTTACTCAAGGAATCGTCTGCATGTGCTCACGCAATATACAATTTCAGCAGTTGAAAAAATTAAGTTTAAAAAATTTCAACAAAACTATATCATGTGACCCCTCATTGGAACGAGCTCGTTGAGCTCGTTCCAATGAGGGGATCACATGATTATTGTTTTGTAGAAGTTTTGGGGGAAAATTTGAAAAAATAATAAATTTTGATATCGTCTGCGTTGGGAAAAGTTTTTTCGAACCGCATCATCAAGGCATGCTAATTCGTTCCGACTATTATGTCTCAAGTCTCGATTGTGGTACTGATGTTCATATATCTGAACAGTTTTCGATATACCGGTATACCGCGGTATTTCTTTGAATACCGATACTGATATTCAGTTTTGAATATCGTGCAGCCCTACACCGTTAACCAAATGCTCTCACCCCCAGTTAACAATGATTTAAATAAGCACAGCTGTACAATTTATAACAAAACAATATCGAACCAATTTATTTTCTCGGAAGATTGTACAGCCTTTGTACATTCTGATTCACTACACTGTACATTGATGATCACGGTCAAATTTGTAGCAAGTGTGTTATGAAAATACAGGGGCGTTTATAAGACAGTGCAATGACGATGAACTTGGTGTCTGTTGAAGTTGTGGTCTAATTATAGACGTCTGGACTAATGCAGGTACCAAATGCATGAAGCCATTCATAAACTTGTGGCCATTGGCAAACGTATACGTGGGTGGATTCGGTTGCCTGAAGCTATATAGACTTACGAAAGCTGGAAATTGTCTTGCACATGCCGCTACAAAGTTCGATCGTGGTAACTGCTTGATTGGCTGGACCAGGGTACCAGGAATTCGTCGTGCATCATCACCTGCGTATATTGCCTGGAGACTATGAAGGTGACTGCTGATATAAACCGTTTCACATTGCTGTATTGGATGCCAAGAAAACTGGATGCGCACTCAGTTTTCTGTACTTATTTGACATGGCGACCCTTTTAGATGTCCGTTTGAAAATTTTATGGAATGTTGTGCCAGTCTGTCTCCCATATCTGAAGCTTTGTTTGTTTTGGTGCGTTTTCGTCTTTTTGATTTTATGTCCTTTTACCTTATATAAGGTCCGGAAGTTTGATGTATTTCATCACTGTTACACCGTACACTAGAAGCATGTGAGAAACCGGTACAGTCGGAAATGTTGAACAGTGATCTATGGTAAAACAGATCCACAAATGACGAAATCTGTTCAGTAGTCGAAGTTACATCCTCATTGTCAACAGATTCAGGAAGTTCTTTTGGGGTGATTGATTTTATCGCTCCACCATTTCCCAAATTGATATTCAATGAAGGAGGTTGTTGCTCCAAAGATTATTTTGTCCACTGAGAGACGAACGTTTCTGGGGATCTGCCGAATTTTGGAAACGAGACCAACTCATGGTCAACAGAAAGACTGCCAACATTCCCAGTGTTTTCAGGAGTAGTGCAACGAAGCGTACAGGGAACATCATTTTCAGTTCTGCGCTGGACAGTTTCTGATTCGTGAGACGACTCTACTCTTGTCTTAGAACTCTGAAATTCATATTGTAGTACCGAGGATTAGGGCTGCACGATGTTCAAAACGGAATATCGGTATTCAAAAAAATACCGCGGTATACCGGTATATCGAAAACTGTTCAGAAAAATGAACATAAGTACCACACAATCGAGGCTTGAGGCATCAGAGTCGGAACGAAGTAGCATGCCTAGTTGACACGGTTCGAAAAACCTTTACCCCAAGGCAGACGATATCAAAATTTATTATTTAAAAAAAAAGTTATCAGATTTTCCCCCCAAAATTCTACAAAACAATATCATGTGACCCCTCATTGGAACGAGCTCGTTCCAATGAGGGGTCACACGATATAGTTTTGTTGAAATTTTTGAAAATTATCTTTTCAACTGCTGAAACTATATATTACGTAAGCACATGCAGACGATTCCTTGGGTAAAGGGATAATATTATTCATTCGGGACTACAGTTAAAAAACTCAAGACATCTTGAAAATTAAATTCTGGGTAAATAAATAATGACGATAAACCGATATTTTTGTAATTACACCGGTATTCGATCGATATTGGTTTGAATACCGGTATATATCGGTTTATTGATATACCGTGCAGCCCTACCGAGGATTTAACTTCATCTAAGAGATTACACATTCTTTCAAATTCCCCTTTGATCATTTCGTTTTCATCCAAATTGAGATTTGTATTCATATTGCTTACTTTAACTACTCGGACCAGGCCTGGCATTCTGCAAAATGCAGGAGGGCAAAAAATCGCTCTCCTCAATCAGCTTAGGAGAGCAATTAGCTTTACACAGCATTTTAAGTATCCAGTTGAACAAACTCATTGAAACTGAAACCACAGACTATTACATCAGTGATTTTATTAACTTTACTAAGGTAAAGCGAAATCTCTTAGACATCTAGATGTCTCACTCAACAAACGAACACACACTTGACAAGACCTGTGTGTATACCCAGGCGTGTTGTCCAAGAAAGTCATACCCCTACCACTACCACCTTCAACCCCCCAAGGGGGGTTGAAGGTGGTAGTGGTAGGCGTATGACTTTCTTGGACAACAGGTCTGCTTGAATCTACAGTCACATCCTGGTGCAAGTGCTTCAAGTGACAGGATAGTAGTAATTGTAGTATATTATAGTGTCAATATTCCTTGAATAATTACCCCTCAAACTGTGATGTCAGTTGTTGAACTTGAAACTGACAGAAAAAAAAAATATTGCTGTGACCCATTTTGCTTCAAATGATTGCAACTGTGTTTGGGTATGGTTGCAGCCATTACCTTTTACCACTAAATCACTTTCAAAATGAAATTATGTGATGTTATGTGACTTCGAAGTTAAATTACATTTTTGCTTTACAACAAAAATTTAATGTGAGCATAATACATGTAATCTCAATCATCCCAGACCAAAATATTTAGGAGGGCAATTTTTCGCTCTCCTTAATTCTTTCAGGAGGGCAGTAAGGAGAGCTAAAAAATCGCTCTCCTGAAATTGCCAAGCCGGTACTCCTGTGTATTACCTGCCAAAATGTACTCGGGTAACTCATCGCCGTCTGTATGTTTGTCTGGTGAATCGGTTGTTGGATTCTGTTTGGCACTGAGCTCCTCGCAGGGGCGGCGGAGCCGGGGGAGGCACAGGGGGGGACGTGCCCCCCCCCCCCCCCCCCCCCCACACCTTTTTCACCAATTATGGGTACCGTAACAGGACATATTCTGACATAACGTACACAACCCCTATGGCCATATTGATTGTGGGAGATAGTAATATAGTTTAATCAAAATTAGCAACATAATACTATCGGTGTCACTGTCCATTTTATATATTGAGATATTGCACATCACAAGTTCGCAACTAGCCATAATAAGCACAGACTACATGTATAGTAATAGTAATAGTAAAACTAGTCCAAACTTGAACTCAAAGTCCGTAATGTGTCCGTACGTACCAAACCAAAAAATTACATTACGGACTTTGGGTCCAAGTTTGGACTTTGGTAAAACGTGCGCATGTGTACACCCCTGCAGTTACCCAGATAAACATTGTGCCCCGCCCCCCCCCCCCACCCCACACACACACACACACACTTTTTTGGAGCTTCCGCACCCCTGGCTCCTCCCAGACAGAAGTTTGCTATGAGTGTGGCTCCTGTCTTCTGTCATCAAGTGCTGTTGTCAGTCTCTCACTCAGCTCAGTTTGCTCCCGAAAGAATGTCCTGTATGTCCAGCATTCCTTTTCTAGTTTTTCATATTTTATTTCATATTTTTGCTCCCACTGTTTCTGCAATTTTTTGTATTCGTCCAGGTGTTGATCTTTCGAAATATAATGTTTACTCAGAAACGTCTCCCATTTTGCGTTCGTGTCCTCTGTACAGCCATCCAGTAATTCCTTTCACACATTCCATCCAAAATTTGCAACTCCATTTCCAGGTCCTTTACTTCCTCCCGAAGAAACTGTACCACTTGATACCAAAGATCATATCTAACAGTTGGTGTTCTATCTTCTGTTGGATTTGGAGTTTGGATCCATAATTCGACAGAAGATACTGCATGTTCATGTGATGCCCGGCTAATCGGTAATTTCGTGGTTATGCTGCCTTCTAACAAGACAGGCCAATCATCAAGAGTTTAACTGGTATTTTCCAGTAAATCATCTAATTCCAGAAATCACTTTCGTTTCCTGCATTTTAATAATTTTTGTGCAGTTCTTTCATCAACGGATATCATGTTCTGCTGTTCTTCTGAAATTGCAGTCTGGTTCTTTATTAGATCCATATTTACCCCTTTGAACTCTGGTGGTATATTCCATGCCAGTTCAATAGCAGCAATTAGAAGAGTTCATATTCATTAATGGGGGCAGACCAAGCAATATTTTCAACGTGCAGCCTCGGGGCTGCACGTTGAAAATATTGATTGGTCTCCCTCACATATTTACTGAACAGTCATCCTATGTAATGACGTTGTGACATATCATGTTCCTGACCGGAAAAGCGGCCGATCGGGTTCAAAGGGTTAAAATTAAAAAGTGAATTAAAAGAGAAATTAAAATGAAGTGTATTTTTAAGCAAGTGCACAGTTGTCTTTTGGTAATAACCGTATCTTAATTGACAATGACAATCAAGGCGATTTTTTGCACAAGGTTACTACAAGCCAAACAATTAACAGTGAATAAAGTGACCTGGACTCAGATGACACTGGCAGTTTGAAAAAACAATGGCTTGTTAAACAATAACCTGTTGTGCATGAATTAAATTTCAAATTATTGTGCATGTAATATTTGGCAGAAAGAGTGTATGTAACAAGTGCAGTTTTGTTAATACTGAGTATGAGATGTAGATTTACAATATTTTGAAACTCTCAAAAGTTGCAAAATTTTGCCATAAATACATTTAATGGCATTGGCATATTAAAAAGAATACCCAGTAAATCCGTTATGTGCAGCAAATAACGAAAATAAGCATTACTATTTCGCAGTGCAATATCCATGTTTATTTTACGCTAGCTGGGAATATATATCGAGGAATATCCCTCAGTAGCTTCCTAAATGACGTCACGCTAAGCCGAATCATGTCGACTTGAAGGAACGATCAACAGATCTTTGTTATTGTTTTGAAACGTTCGCATTTGGGGTCGAGGTGAGCTGAATATTGTGCAATAAATGTTTTGTAGTACATGGGGAGGCCACCAAAAATTTGCAAGACGTGACGTGGGGGTGGGTGGGTCTCTTGAGTGCGCCAAAAATGTGCATTTCCAACTTGTGCAATTTTTTGAATTTTTTAAAAATATATCAGTATATCAGCTAATATTTTCCATCATTTGTGTTTGAAACCTTAAAGATGATGTTGTACATCACACTCTTAACATAAATACAACATCTGGAGGCTTTATATGTGTAAATATTGGTCTTAAACTGGGAAAATGTCACACGTTAGTAGGGGGTGGGTGTCTTGTTCGAAATGTAGAAAATGTGCAGACAATATTTTGGGAACAATTCAAATGAAAATTTGTTCCCGTATATGTGCACCTGCTCTGGCCAAGCCTGATAATGAACAGCTTGTCATTTGTAGATTGGGGCCCACAGAGGTTTAAATTGGTGGTACCAGTTTAACCCTTTACCTAACATGAAAATCAGACGAAACTTGCCAAAAAATGATTGAATAACTATTTTTTTTCATTTTTTGTCTCAAAAACATAGGTTATGACCCCTCATTGGAACGAACTCGACGAGCTCATTCCAATGAGGGGTCATAACCTATGTTTTTGAGACAAAAAAATGAAAAAATAATAAAAATTAATTGGCGATTTTTGAGAATAGCGCTGGCCGGTTTTGGCCGTTACGTTGGGTAAAGGGTTAAGAACATTATGAAAACCCCCTAAAGACAGCTGATGCTTAAACAACAGGGTATAGTTGTTGTGTAGGTCAATCCTGCTCTTTAGTAGAGAATATTTTTTGGGTTATCAGTAATTGAACCAAGCACTCTACCAATTTGTTACATTATTATTACTGGTGATCATAAGTATATGAACTCTGGGGTAACCCCCCCCCCCCCCCCTCCCTTCCGTAGCATATAATAAAAAGAAAATGCACTCCATTTTAATCAGTATCTGGAATTATCTCATGAGTGTGGATCTGAAAGTTTTATTTTTCAAGAGCGCTTTCAGGTCCACACGATGAATGTCTTTCAGTAACTTCCTGAGATAATTCCCGATATTCACTAAAACAGCGTAGATATCCTCTGTGCGGTATTTACTTCAATGGATGCATATTGGAGTGAATTCCAGTGCGATAATCTCCCTTACCTGTTACACTGGACGTTGCCGATATAAACAAAGGAAAACATTTCTACATCAGAATTAATATTTACAATAATCCAATAATATTTCATCAACTGTCATCACTTTCTAAAGAAAAGGGCATTAAAACATTGCTTCTCAAGCTCTATCCGGTGAACTAACTGAAAAAAATGTAAACATTTGAAACAAAAATGATGAACTTCGCTGATTTGTCGCGAAAGTTCGTGGCTGAAATTTCAATATAAATTTGAAAAAATCCTGGGCATCCCCGAAATATTTTCGTCGGCGACGTCAAATGTTGTGATTTTACAACATAACAGTCGTCTACGCCAATTGTAGTGACACTGAAGATCCAGGTCCCCACAAAGCAGGTTAGTCAAACGTACCGAGATACGATGTTAGCAGTTCAGATTCCTCAGTATAAGTGCACCAAATAAAAAAGGGATTGAAGTCATTTCCCATTAGTCCACTGAAGACCGCCTGCTACCATGGTGTGCTGATTGTTGAATCTGTAAAATTCCTGGAAAATTGCGTTACCAAAATCCTTAACCCTTTACCCAACGTAACGGCCAAAACCGGCCAGCGGTATTCTCAAAAATAGTAAATTAATTTTCATTATTTTTTTCATTTTTTGTCTCAAAAACATAGGTTATGACTCTCGTTGGAACGAGCTCGACGAGCTCGTTCCAGCGAGGGGTCATAACCTATGTTTTTGAGACAAAAAAATTAAAAACATTAGTTTTTCAAGAATTTTTTTTTAGGTAAAGGGTTAAGTAACATTCCTCTTTCAATGCAACTGGTACATTAAATGTGCACCTAAACCATGCTGCCTAAAAATAAACTTCGTTCACATCACATTCCTGGGGTCATATCTCAGTGTTTCTCAGGTTGTGTCGTTTTTAACGTAATGGTTCTTGTACTGAGTTGGGGGTGCTATTTAAGTAATGGGAAATTTAGTTTAAAAATAGGCAACATATGTTAATTTCGATGGCGCCAAAATTCTAAATAAAAAATATTATAATTTTTCATTTTTTTTGTGTTCAAAACTAAGAAAGATTGTTCATAAATACGGATAGAAAGCCAACAAGTAACAAATTATTGGGTTTTTTTCGATTTTTGAAGGCATCGAAAATAACCTATCATCTATTCTCAAGCTAAATGCTCATTACCTATATGGTACCTTAATGGGTCGTTCAATAAAACTTTGGGAAATGTTTGAAATTTTTAGAAGTGCCTAAAACACTGATAAAATAATTAAACAAAGTCATATTATATATCGAAATAATGACTAGAGTACACGGAAATGGAATATGTTCACTTTTTCAAGAATTGTTGTTTTTTTACGATTATGACGACAGACAAGGGTGCAATGGCGTAAGTAAACGAATTGCAAAAATCACGCAGAGATCGGGGGGGGGGGGGGTGGCACTAAAAATTTGCAAGACGTGACGTCCTATTTTTTATTCGGCTCCTTTTTACACCCACCTACCCACTGTGTGCAAATTTTCTACTACCGGTTCTCAGACACCCACCCCCAACTCACCCATTAAAATCCAAAATAAACTTATAAACTTAGTAGGCACAGCTGTCTTTAGGGGGTTTTCATGATGTTCTTGACCCTTTACCCAACGTAACGGCCAAAACCGGCCAGCGCTATTCTCAAAAATCGCCAATTAATTTTTATTATTTTTTCATTTTTTGTCTCAAAAACATAGGTTATGACCCCTCATTGGAACGAGCTCGTCGGGCTCGTTCCAATGAGGGGTCATAACCTATGTTTTTGAGACACAAAATGAAAAAAAATGAGTTATTCAATCATTTTTTTGGCAAGTGTCGTCTGCTTTTCATGTTAGGTAAAGGGTTAAACTGGTACCACCAATTTAAACCTCTGTGGGCTGCTGTGGGCCCCAATCCACAAATGACAAGCTGTTCATTATCAGGCTTGGCCAGAGCAGGTGTACATATACGAGAACAAATTTTCATTTGAATTGTTCCCAAAATATTGTTTGCACATTTTCGACATTTCGAACAAGACACCCACCCCCTACTAACGTGTAACATTTTCCTAGTTTAAGTCCAATATTCTCACATATAAAGGCTGCTGATGTTGTATTTATGTTAAGAGTGTGATGTACAACAACATCTTTAAGGTTTCAAACACAAATGATGGTATATTTTAGCTGATATATTGATATATTTTAAAAAATTCAAAAACTTGCACAAGTTGGAAATGCACATTTTTGGCGCACTCAAGAGACCCACCCACCCCACGTCACGTCTTGCAAATATTTGGTGGCCTCCCCCTGCATATAGATCGGTAATTCCAATGGCAAGGTTTCAAATAAATGGACATCGAACTCTAGACTCGGAGAAGGCACATTTTATCATTTCGTCTCCGATGTGTTATAAACGCCCCAAAGAAAAATGCAAGAAAAAGAAATAAGCTTCCTTTTCAAAATCATGCGGACAAATCAGTGACATGACAGTTTGTCACCGTGTAAGGCAAATCGTTGGCAAGATATTGCTTTCAAAGATCTGAGAACTGCCGAAACGGCCACACTCGTCTCAAATCTGCAAGCAAGGCGATGGAATTGAAAACGCTCAATACATCTACATTCACGAGGGAAAGCTACACTGGCAATACCATTAATGCGAGATAAAGTCGAAATTGCTGGACAACTTTTCAATTTCCTTATCCAGGGATGTCATTTTTAGAACTGGATCACTGCGCCTCTGCTTCGTAATATAAAAATTTGGTTGTTGTCGATACGTAAAATATTAACCCTTTACCCAACGCAGACAATATCCAAATTTATTATTTTAAATATCATTTTTTCAAATGTTTCAAAAACTTTCAACAAAACCATATCATGTGACCCCTCGTTGGAACGAGCTCGTCGAGCTCGTTCCAACGAGGGATCACATGGTATGGCTTTGTTGAAATTTTTTGAAAAATAATATTTTTTCAGCTGCTGAATTTGCATATTACGCGGAGGATGCGGTCGATTCGTTGGGTAAAGGGTTAAACTCGATAAATAGGTTTCAAAACAAATATATATCCACACAAACATGAACTGCCATCGTCATACTTGTGCGTGTACGAAAATATCATTTGATTGAAGGTCGAACTATATTTATCACAACTTCCTGTTTCCATTTCCATGTGTGTCTGTCTGTTACCCAAATGATTTCAAAATAAGAGAACAGAAACGCTTTTGGCCGTCCATTTTCAGTGCTATTTTGGAAATTCGTAACTTTAACCTTCTTAGCCACGCAATTATATTCACTGTAAAATCGATCTTATCTTATAACCTTGTAACATAAATATTGCTATCTAAATACAGATCAAACACTGCATCCATATGAACATCAACAAGACAGCATTCCCTCGTGCCGTGGTTCGAAGTTCGAACTATATGATGAAATCAGGGGGGGGGGGGGCACCAAAAATTTGCAAGACGTGACGTGGGGGTGGGTGGGTCTCTTGAGTGCGCCAAAAATGTGCATTTCCAACTTGTGCAATTTTTTGAATTTTTTAAAAATATATCAATATATCAGCTAATATATACCATCATTTGTGTTTGAAACCTTAAAGATGATGTTGTACATCACACTCTTAACATAAATACAACATCAGGAGGCTTTATATGTGAGAATATTGGGCTTAATCTGGGAAATTTCACACGTTAGTAGGGGGTGGGTGTCTTTTTCGAAATGTAGAAAATGTGCAGACAATATTTTGGGAAAATTCTCTCTGATGCACTAAATTCAACCCAAGTTATTTATTTATTAATAGAATTTGTATGGATAGAAGAGGAAAGTAGCCAACACCTGAGAATACTGACAGAACAATTCAAATGAAAATTTGTTCCCGTATATGTTCACCTGCTCTGGCCAAGGCTGATAATTAACAGCTTGTCATTTGTAGATTGGGGCCCACAGCAGGTTTAAATTGGTGGTACCAGTTTAAGAACATTATGAAACCCCCCTAAAGACAGCTGTGCCTACTAAGTTTATAAGTTTATTTTGGATTTTAATGGGAGTTGAGGCGGGGGGGGGGGGGTGTCTGAGAACGGTAGTAGAAAATTTGCACGTAGGGGTGGGTGGGTGTAAAAAGGAGCTGAATAAAAAATAGGACGTCACGTCTTGCAAATTTTTAGTGCCCCCCCCCCCCCCCCCCCCCCCCCCCCCCTGCATTGCCACGCAATTATATTCACTGTCAAATCGATTTTATCGTTAAGGGCCTATATAAGTAATGAAATTTTTTTTATTTTGAAAATTCTCACCTCCGATATTCCTTCAATTCAAATTAAATATACACAAAATGTACATCAAAATGAAGGTTGGGATGTATAGAACAAGAAACACATGTGTAATCAACTCATAGAATCGACTGTAGGCACCACTGGTTCCTGGAAGTCTGCTGCCGTATTCGCATCAGAATTGATAATTTAATAATATTTCACGAAAACAACTTGTGGCCAAATGTGCTTTACATATCCAAGAACAAAGCTAGGGGATAAAAATTCTTCAAAACACGGCGACAGAGCTGCATTGGGGAAAATTCCAACGCCTTTGCTTTTGTTTACGTGTGGGTATACTTTCGATTTCCGGCGACGTCATCGGACAGAAAAAGCATGTAAAAACAACGCCGTCTAAAATCAAATAATGAAAAAGATCGCCTTCATACAGTATACTGTTATTAGATAGAGATTGCACAGTTGCCATATTCAATGCAAGATATCATGATACCTGTTGAAATTTCTTAGAATTACGATTTTGTTTTTTGATGGAAATTCGTGGTAACGAGTGATTTACGCATGTCTGTCGAACATGGAAACCATTTTCAATAAAAAATGCAGACAGTGTTGTCCTTTTCCAAAATACAGACCTATCGCTGTATTCGAAAGTGTTTTGAATGCCTAGCTTTGTTCTTGGATATATGAAGCACATTTGGCCACAAGTTGTTCTGATGAAATATTATTTTATTATCAGTTCTGGTGCGAATACGGTAGCAGACTTCCAGGAACCAGTGGTGCCTACAGTCGACTCTACGAGTTGATTACACATGTGTTTCGTGTTTTATACATCCCAACCTTCATTTTGATGTATAATTTGTGTATATTTAATCTGAGTTTAATGAATATGAGAGGTGAGAATTTCAAACGAAACAAAATTTCATTACTTGTATAGGCCCTTAAGCCTTGTAACATAAATATGCTATCTAAATACAGTTCAAACACTGCATCCACAAGAACATCAACAAGACAACATTCCCTCTCCCTCGTGCCGTGGTTCTAAGTTCGAACTGTATGATGAAATTATAGATAAATGAAATCATTAACCGAAATAATCATGGCTGTGTTCACACCTTTCATTGACTGTCTCTCAAATTGGATTCAATCAACAAATAAAGTATTATTGTTGTAAAATCGGTTGGTTCTAATAACAGTCCACCTTCCCAGAAACGAACTACGGGAGCACGATTGTTTCCAAAAAAGTAAAGAATAGAATGGAAAATCACACACTCTGAACCAAATCAGTTGGTTGATACAATTTTTTTTCAATGTGGTGCAGTTAATATTTATGGTTGTCAGGGGCGTAGGAAGCTTATAATATTGGGGGGGGGGGGGGGGTATTGTAAACGGGAGCTTGTAGGGGACAGCACGGTCGCCTTTGGCGGCCCGCTCTGCGTAGCCAAACCCGGGTATAGTGCGGGAGGGGGATACGGGAACATTTGTGAAATATGAACTACTGAGAGCTCATTTCCTCGCTTCTCAAGTGAAAAAATCAAGGTATAGTTGCTGTTAATTTTTGGTGTTTATCCCTTTATCTAACATGAAAAGCAGACGACACTTGCAACAAAAATTCTTGAATAACTAATTTTTTTTCTCCAAAACATAGGTTATGACCCCTCATTGGAACGAGCTCGACGAGCTCGTTTCAATGAGGGGTCATAACCTATGTTTTGGAGACAAAAAATGAAAAAATCATGAAAATTAATTGGCGATTTTTGAGAATAGCGCTGGCTAGTGACATCGGCTAACAACTTTTCTATGCACTGCAAATGGTTTAGATCATACAGTTTTTATGTGCGCTTGTATGATGTAGAATATGCAGATGTATGTGGTTATTTTCGTGTAGATACTAGATATGATTTACAAAGTTTTGAAAATTTGGGGGGGGGGGGGGGTTAAATACACCCCTTACTCCCCCTCCCCCCCCCCGGTTCCTACGCCACTGATGGTTGTTCCAATCTTTGTTGCTGCAGTTCACTTTATTTGTGAATTTAAATAGCAATTGTCATAATTAAACACGAGAATTGATCCATATGATTCATATGATACCAGAGAAATAAATTACGGTAGTTTTTTCCTTAGTTTATCAATGAAATCATTTTTGTGAATTTGCCAAGAATTCTAAACCATCTTCAACAGGAATTATGAAGTATAATTACTACAAAATGTTCACATTGCGCAATTTTCATTCACTTAGACACATGTGCCTCCATACCTATTGCTCTGAACTGTATGGAGTTGACCCTTGCTGAACTTTCTTCATCAAAGCAACAACAAAATAAAATGGCAGCACTTGAGAATTGAGGATACCATGGATTGGAATTAGTCTCACT
This sequence comes from Pictodentalium vernedei, assembly GCA_031216915.1. Lineage (NCBI taxonomy): Eukaryota > Metazoa > Mollusca > Scaphopoda > Dentaliida > Dentaliidae > Pictodentalium > Pictodentalium vernedei. Next base: position 73,911,957 of record CM062289.1, on the reverse strand, counting down.
GCTCATTCTTCTCATGAATGATAAAAAGATTTCACCGAGTCTGTACTAGAAGGATTGCAAAATACAACCATTCAGTTTTTGTATGGTAGTTTATTGTCAAAAAGTTGGTCTCTTACTTACGCCATAGCAGACTTTCAGACAGACAAAATGGATTCTCCAGAAGGTATCCTCGATATGTATCCTCAAATAATACAATACGAGGTTAAAGGTCTCCTCAAATACTGAAATGAGGCTAAGAGGGATAGTAAATGAGGCCTCATTGAGGGATTTTCTGATGGCCCTCGTGTGCTCATATGATAAAAAAGGGGATTCTCCGGAAGGTATCCTCAATAGGTATCCTCAAATAATACAATATTAGGTCATAGGTATCCTCAATTACCGAAATGAGGCTAAGAGTCGTATGTGCGAGTCACTCGTTCGAGTAAATACTTTATGGCTTATTTGTTCGCTGAGATTCGAGTCGTTCGAGCAATGACTTATCAGTAACTACTCGATAGATTATTGGCTTTAGGAATGATATATTGCCTTTTATTGTCATACACCGGATCACTTATCTATTGGCCATGTATAAATAAAATACTGCATGGCATGATCTGATTGGACAGTTGTTTTGGCCAATCAGCGAACGCCTGCGTGGCATTATCTAGCAACACACTTATTTATTGGTCACGTAGAAAGTACCGACGTGTGGTATGGTCTGATCGGAAGACTGTTTTACCAATCAGACACTGCCATGTTCTCACTGGATACCTGTTTTGACCATGATGTTTCGATGACGTGATTGTTGCGTAAACATACGCGCGACAGGGTTCCATCTGTTTGTAACATCAGATTAGCGAGTATAACGAGAGAACTGAGTTTAAACTCTTGTGGGGGATGGGTAACATGTGCAGTGTGATAAAAGATTCTCTTTTTAAGAATTTGTTTGGCCCTGAAAAGGGTCCATTTGTCGTCGTTCATTTTAAAGTTTTCTTCAAAATGTTTACATAAGGTCAAATGTATTCAGTGAGAAAGATGCCCGACAAAATGGATATCCTCGAAGTAGCTTTAATGTAGCCTCTATTTAGCCTCAATGTATCATGGATGTAGCCTCAATGTAGCCACGATGCAGCCTCGATCTAGCCTTAATGTAGCCTCGATGTAGCTTCAATGTTGCCTCGATGTAGCCTCAATGTAGCCTCAACTACTCGTATGTGCTTATGTGAAAATTCACAATGTTCTTTAAAACCGATGTGCCCGTATGTAAAACCGATGTGCACATGTTTAAAACCGATGTTCACGTATTTAAATGATTTTGAAAGATTGACGAAAACCTTCATTCTCGCTTGCCTTTTATTGGAACACACCGGATCACTTATCTATTGGCCACATATACAATACTGCATGACTTGATCAGATTGGACAGTTGTTTTTGCCCATCACCGAACGCCTGCGTGGCGTTATCATGCAACACGCTTATCTATTGGTCATCTGGAAAGTACCGACGTGTGGTATGATCTGAATGGACAACTGTTTGACCAATGAGACACCACCATTTTCTCATTGGATACCTTTTTTAACTAATCAGACACTGCCACGATCTTACTGGGTTATCAAAAAACTGCAACGTGTCCCTATCTTATCTATGACATAATCAAACAGAGAACATGGTCTTTATCACCATAAGCCTCTTAGAAACAAATGAGACCTTTATCATAATACCTTTATCTATGACATAATAAGACATGTCAGTTGTCCCTTATTATATTAAGTTTATTGTAAACAAAGGAGAACTTTATTTTAATACCTTCATCTATGACATTCCTTAACAAAGGTATCTTCTATCATAAAGCCTTTGCTTTGTACTTAATTCCCTTATCTATTTGCATAACTATACAACGTGACACTATCATATCTTCTTATAAACAAAGACTCTCTCTGTCTTATTCACCTTTGACATGTCGAAACGAAGGATACAGGTCAGGGAGTCTTTCGATCTAAAGCCTTTTGTATGTACATAACATCAGATGTTCCGGTATGAGCTTCATCATAATCTTCTTACATAACTCTTTAGTCACTCCAGGTTGCCTTCAGATTACTCTTTTTGTTTGTATATATTTACATGTACATGTCCTTGACAACATTGTACCTTAGAGCCTCCAACAGAGCTCTAAATTCACGTGGGAGAAGAGGCACTCACCCACAGCCTTGGGAGGGCTTTGATGGGAGAAACAGCATATATAAAGACTTTGGTGGGGAGGCACTGGGCTTTTGGAAGGGGAAGCCTAAATACAGGGAGAACCAAAACAATGTGGGGAAAGCCTAATGGGTGTTGGGTTATACCTAGCCTGAGCGCCTTCGGGGGTTTTGAGGCTGGGTAGACCTGAGCTTTTTTTGGGGGGGGGGGGCGTAGCCTGAAAAGAGTACATTCAGGGCGGGAAGGGCAGGTGAGCCTAGAAATAGGGTACATACAGGGCGGGAGGGGTAGGAGGGGCGCCTAAAAATAGGACAAACGGATTTGGGCGTAGAGGTCAATGTCAATGACTTCGAGGTCTAGGTCGGACCTCGAGGTCCTGCCAAAGGGGCTCAAGTCGTGCATGCTATACTACTGGTATATTCAGATCAAATACCCTAGGATTGTTCGAGTGTTTATGGGATTCTGTAGTTTTCAGCACAGTGGTACACGAACGACTGAAAAAACTTGACTGTAATGACCCACCATCCTTTCGAGACAAAATCTGTTACCCAACATCAGCGTGGAAGTTTTTGTTAACATCAGTATCATTATCATATTTTCAAAACTTTAACACTTTATTTCTTTTGAGTACAAAAAATCAAATTCCCAGGTCTCAGCTTATATATACCATACAAATACAGATCTGATGACATTGATTTTGTGGAGGTTGGACCTCACAACTATGAGAATATGTGCCTAGAAAAAATGATCGTTGAAAGTTAATTAATAAAATATTTAATTTTGTTTTTTAGCTCAACTTGACAAAGTCAAGCTAAGCTATTGCCATCACTTCTCGTCTGTCGGCGTACGTACGTACGTCCACAATTTCCTTTGACACACCTCACAGGTCGCATTTATGATCAGATCGCTTTGAAACTTGGTATGCTTGTTTGGGGTGACCTCTAGATGGGAGCTATCGATTTTCTGCAATTTCCGTCAAAAAACGTTCTTAGAACTTAGTTTAGTCAGACCTCAATATTTCCCTTTGGCACACCCCACAGGGCACATTTATGATTGGGTTGCTTTGAAACTTGGTATGCTTGTTTGGGGTGACCTCTAAAGGGGAGCTATCGATTTTCGTACATTTCCGTCAAAAAATGTTGCCGTGGCCAACGTTCTTAGAACTTAGTTTAGTCAGACCTCAATATTTCCCTTTGGCACACCCTACAGGGCAGATTTATGATCGGATTGCGTTGAAACCTGGCGTGCTTGTTTGGGGTGGCCTTTAGATGGGAACTATCGATTTTCTTCCATTTCCGTCCCTCAAAAAATATTGCTGCTGGCAACGATCTTTGAACTTAGTTTAGTCAGGCATCAATATATTCCTTTGGCATGACCTACAGGACACATTTATGATCAGATCGGTTTGAAACTCTGTATGCTTGTTTGGGGTTACCTCTAGATGGGAGCTATTGATTTTCTTTGATTTCCGTCAAAAAATGTTGCCACTGGCAATGACCTTCGATGAACTTAGTAAAAACTTAGTGCAGTTAAGCATCAATAGTTCCCTTTGACACACCCTGCAGTGCACATTTATGATTGGATCGCTTGCAAACTGGTGTGCTTGTGTGGGGTGACATCTATATGTGAGCTGTTGATTTTCTTCCTTTTCTGTCAAAAAATGTTGCCGCTGACCTTTGAACTTAGTTTAGTCAGACCTCAATATTTCATTTTAACACACCCTTCAGGGCACATTTATGATCGGATCACTTTGAAACTTGGTATATGTGTTCGGGGTGACCTCTAGATGTGAGCTATTGCTTTTTTTCATTTCCATAAAAAATTATTGTTGTTATCAACAGCCTTTGAACTTACTGCATTTGTGCATCAACTTATCCCTTTTGCACTCTCTGCAGGGTATATTTATGAATTTCCATAAAAAAAACAAACAAAAACCCATTGCCACAAGCATTGACCTTCAAATTAGCGCATTTGTGCATTAACATCTTCGTTTCGCATGCCTCAGAGGGCACATTCATTATCAGGCTGTTTTAAAGCTTTGTATACTTATGCAGGGTGACAAAGATAGGAGCTATTGGTTTTCTTTTCATTTCCATCAAAAACTGTTGCTGTTAGCAACAATCTTTGAATTTATTGCATTTATGCATCAACATTCTTTGGCATGGCCTACAGGCCACATTTATCATAGGATTGTTTTTTTAACTTGGTGTGCTCATTAGGCAAAACCTTTAGATAAGAGCTATTGATTAGCATTCATTTCTGTGAAAAAAGTTGCCTTTTACAATATCCTCAGAACATACAGCATTTGTGTATCAACATTCTTCATTCATCTAGTCTTACAGTTTACATTTAAAAATGCATGGATTACTCTGATGTTGTGCACACACAATGCTGTTATGTTGAAATTTCAACAAATAACATTAGTACCAATGATCTTCAATTTTCCCATTTCATTTATAACTTATCAAGTTCAAGTTTGTCAAGTTGAGCTACAGTGTCAATGACACTTTCATTTAAAAAACGTTGCAGCTCTTGGTATATGTTATTTATGGTGTAGAATGCAAAGGAATTGCAAATGCATCATAAACTGAATTAATACCCATTTTGCATAGGGTTTAATATATTCACGGTTTTCTATAGTAACGGGAACGGGAATGGAATTGCACTCGGAACCGGGAACTGGGAAATCTCCTGGATACTATAAAGTAAATTTACGAGAGTAACAAGACGCATTTATTTTCGTGAAAATGAACATATTTTACTGGCATCTCCATACGGGAAAAGTTCTTTTCCAAAGAAAAGTGTGAAAACCCAAACTCGCTTCCAACTCGTCTTCATTTTAAGAATCGCTAGTTTTATCACCCCACATCCTGGCTTCAATTCCCTATTCACTGCCATCACCAGTCTCCTCTGCTTGTTGAAGAGGAGTCTGGTGACGGCAGTGAAGAAGGGTTTGATGTTGGAGGAGGTAGTGAATAGTGAGTGATACTAATGAATTTGAAAATGAAGACGAGTTTGAACTTTGAAGCGAGTGAAGGTCTTTCTTTTGAAGAGAGGGGTCCTCTGGAACTAATCGAGAGCTGCAATGATTTGACGATGAAGGTTCATCGGGAAGCAGGATCGTAAAAAATTCAGGCATGGGAGGACTGGCGACATCTTACAAAGTTAAGTTTGGACAGTTTTTCAATTTAAAAAACTTCAGTTCAACACGCAAACGGTACCATGCATGATTTCCGGTTCCGTGCTATAGATTTCCCAGGTATCGTGGCCGGCTTTCAGAACCGGGAACTCGGAAATTCCCGTTCCCGGAACTACTTTTGCACAGTGTGCTATTTGGTCATTTTCGTCATATTGTTTCTGTTTGCATTCCTCTTTAGGATGTCATAGTTTATCATTTACAAAACAAAATTATGTAGAGTCGCAATCCTCAGTCCATGTAACCGTCAATTCCTCGCAATAACGTATATGTTCCAATAAGACTCTACCCATAGCGCAAAAGTCCACATCGAGAAATGACAAGGCAACTTTAACGATAACAAATTAAGGAAATAAACTTCTCGTTTACCTCACGAGCGTCACTGGACAACAAAAAAGCAATAACTTTGATAAAGGTCGAAGTTACTCCATCTTAGTTCAAATCATGAACAAGTTCATGATTTGAAGTGAGATGGGGTAACCTCGGCTTTTTATAAGTGGGTTGTGGGTATATATTCGTAGAATGTTCACTGGCCTCGAACAATACGCCTTCATGGTCAGTATGCACTTTGAATCACCTCGCATTGTTATCAATTTTTCAAATATTTCACTTGGTGACGTCAGACGGTAATATATGCCGTTAACATAGAAAAAACTGAGATAGCTCTCGTTCAATCAGAGGTCGAGGATTATATTCTTATTGGAACACATTCATTTGTGATGTCGGGCAAGTTTTAGAAATAATGCACACTTATTGTTAATGGCAGTTTTTATTTGGGAGAACAGCGAAGGTGAAACAGGGAGTTGTCGGCAGAAGGTTTAAACCCTTTACCCAACGCAGACGATATCAAAATTTATTATTTTAAATATCATGTTTTTAATTTTTCAGAAACTTTCAACAAAACCATATCATGTGACCCCCTCGTTGGAACGAGCTCGACGAGCTCGTTCCAACGAGGGGTCACATGATATGGTTTTGTTGAAATGTTTTGAAAAATTATATTTTTATACCCCCCGCAAACAAAGTTTTGGGGGTATATAGGAATCACCCTGTCCGTCCGTCCGTCTGTCCGCCTGTCCGTCCGTCTGTCCATGCTTATAAGCGCAACTCCTCCTAAACCGTTTGAAGAATTTTCATGAAACTTTACACAATGGAAGAACTCCATATGAAGATGGGCATGAAGCAATATAATTCCGTTCTGACATTTCCAAGGGGAGATAATCTAACTTATACATTTCAATTGCTACATCATATGGTTGTGTCCTCGTAAGCGCAACAACTGAGGCGCGGGGGTATCATTTTGTGAGCTTGCTCACAGTACCTCTAGTTTCAACTGCTGAATTTGCATATTACGCGGGCGGATGCGGGCGATCCGTTAAGATAAAGGGTTAGGCCCTTTACCCAACGCAGACAATATCAAATTTTATTTTAAATATTTTTGTTTTTTTAATTTTTCAAAAAGTTTTACATGGCATTTGCATTTCACGCGGGTGGGCGGGCGGGCGGGCGGGCGGGCGGGCAGGCAGATGTTCCCGATTCGTTGGGTAAGGAGTTAACTATTATGACAGCACATACCCAGTTCCAGAAATCAAGCCATGCCTATAGTTTGCATGGCATGATTTCTTTTGTAAATTTAAGCGCATCAATGACACAGAGCGTTCGAAGGTTAAAATATTGCACTCACCCGCCAAGATTTCCCACTTTCATAACATGTTGCGCGAGGCTTTTGTCAACCCCTATAACAACACAGGAAAATAACAACACAGGAAAATAATTCACCATTTCTGCTTTACTTTACAGCAAAGCTTGCAAACATGTGTCAAGTCAAGTTTATGTGATATTCGTATTTTTCATTTCAGATAGCCAAAGCAATATGGTGGTTTTATTTTTCAAAAGTAATTGAGATGTTAGATACAATATTTTTCATCCTGAGAAAGAAAAATGGTCAAGTTACTTTTCTTCATGTGTATCACCATGTTACTATGTTTCCAATCTGGTGGATGGCAGTAAAATGGGCTGCTGGAGGCCAGTGTAAGTATTTAAAGTAGTCTTTCTTTATTCTTTTCTATCTAACAATCATATAGATTTTGGCCTGAAAACTACGAGAAACGGTACGTATCACATAATGTGTTCCGATTTCGTATCATATAGACGCCTCATTCTGATTCCGTATCATATAGACGACTCGTTTCCGGTAGCGCTACGGGCTATCATAACAGGCACAAAGATACATTCTATGAGCGTTTCAGTGGTCGACCGAACATTATGTCCCAAAAATGTTTGAAAATAATTAACCTTTTACCTCTCATGAAAAGCAGACGACACTTGCAAAAAAAATTCTTGAATAACTAATTTTTTTCATTTTTTGTCTCAAAAACATAGGCTATGACCCCTCGTTGGAACGAGCTCGATGAGCTCGTTCCAACGAGGGGTCATAACCTATTTTTTTGAGACAAAAAATGAAAAAATAATGAAAATTAATTGGCGATTTTTTTGAGAACAGCATTGGCTGTTTTTTCCTTTGCGTTGGGTAAAGGGTTAAGATTTAATCTGTTTATGTGACAGAATTGTTAGATAAATGAATTATCATGATAATGTGCATGTCCTGTGATTTGTTTCAGATTCTCGGTGGTATCAAAAAATGGGATCACAACTCGCCGGCAAAGCCGGCTTGTTGAGATCCCATTCTGGACACCACCTCGAATCTGATACAAATCACAGGACATGCACATTATCATGATAATCTGTATTTATCAGTAGATATTAACCCTTTGATACTCTTTCTACGTCTTATGACGTACGAAATCAAACAGCACGTTCATAGTTTTTTACGTCTCATTACGTACGAAATCAAACAGCGCCTTGATACTTTGTGGCCATTTGTATATTGTTATTATTGTTCGATTTTTTAAAGTTTTAACTCCAATTCCTATTTCTCCCGAATAGTGCTCAGTGACAACCGTTGAGCCAAATGTTATCGCAGCTGAAAATACTAATATAATCCTGTTGTCAAGACTTCTTAACTGGTTGAGTGCTAGAAGCCACTATCAGGGCTTTCAAAAAATGAGGAAACCAGAGCAAAAGCCAACACTTTCCTTGCTTATATTTCATATTCAGTCAAACACAAATAATATTTTGTTTATATAAATTTGTTTTATTACAAAGTATTGGAGAGTGCCTGTGGGCACTCTCCAATAATTTGTAATAATACAAGTTTTGAACAGCTAATTCAGACCACCGGGGCGCGGTGGCTCAGTTGGTAGAGGTGCAGGCTGCAAGCCGAGAGGTCCTCGGTTCGAATCCCACCTGCGGCAACCGCGTTGTGTCCTTGGGCAAGACACTTCACCCCGATTGCCTACATGGGGGCACGATGACGCTGTGTACTGAGGCGTACTGCACGTCGATGGTGCGCATGTCTTCAACCAATCTAACCCTGCCTGTGCTGCGGTGCAGAGTTCAGAGTTACGATGTTGGAGAGCTGACAGCTGCTCGTCGTTGCTCGGTGGTTCTCTCCGGGTACTCCGGCTTCCTCCACCCGTAAAACTGTCACGGTCATGATTAGCCATTGTGCATAAGTATGTGACCTTAAACACCAATAAATAACTAAATATATTCAGACCACCAAAAATAATCTAGCCCTCAACCAGATAATCACTAATGTGAAAAATATCTTGTTTTTTGTACTTTCCTACGTTTGACGTTGCATTTTGAAAAACGTTGAAGAAATTGAATTCCCAGTGACGTTTGAACGTCAGGATAATTAAAATAATTAAAGTATCAAAGGGTTAAGTTCTGATAGTTTGTTTACTTTGTTTTTTTCTTAATTAACTGGTGGAGTGCAAAATTAAGTTGAGTTCTTGGAATCAGTCAGTAGGGGTTTGTACTTTTATTACATGCCTATTCTATTAACCCTTTACCTAACGTAACGTCAAAACCGGCCAGCGCTATTCTCAAAAATCGCCAATTAATTTTCATTATTTTTTTTCATTTTTTGTCTCAAAAACATAGGTTATGACCCCTCGTTGGAACGAGCTCGACGAGCTCGTTCCAACGAGGGGTCATAGCCTATGTTTTTGAGACAAAAAATGAAAAAAATTAGTTATTCAAGAATTTTTTTTTTTTTTTGTAAGTGTCGTCTGCTTTTCATGAGATGTAAAGGGTTAAATTATTTTCAAACATTTTTTGGGACATAATGTTCGGTCGATCACTGATACGCTCATAGAATGTATCTTTGTGCCTGTTATGATATAATTAGTTATTCAAGAATTATTTTTGCAAGTGTCAGGTTGGGTAAAGGGTTAAATCCCCATCTACAGCAACACTACACTATGCGGAAAATGAAAATTCGTTCCGCACACATGTGCCGAACGGAAATCGTTGAACAGAGGATTGATCATCCGAAATTGAACCGATTGGGAAAAAACTAAATGAAATGTCTAACGTTGAAGAATATGGCGAGTTTAATGTGTATGAAAATAGCGAAGAAGAAATAAAGTCGATAACATGTGTTCTTTTTGTTGATAGTTGTCAAATGAATTGCTGAGTGTACTTCTAATAATTGTTTTTCGGGAGCGCGGTGGCTTAGTTGGTAGAGGTGCAGGCTGCAAGCCGAGAGGTCCTCGGTTCGAATCCCACCTGCGGCAACCGCGTTGTGTCCTTGGGCAAGACACTTCATCCCCATTGCCCATGTGGGGGCACGGTGACGCTGTGCACTAAGGCGTACTGCACGTCGATGGTACGCATGTCTTCAACCAATCTAACCCTGCCTGTGCTGCAGTGCGGAGTTACGATGTTGGGGAGCTGGCAGCTGCTTGTCGTTGCTCGGTGGTTCTCTCCGGGTACTCCGGCTTCCTCCACCCGTAAAACTGTCACGGTCATGATTAGCCATTGTGCATAAACATGTGACCTTAAACATCAATAAATAAATAAATAAATAATAATTGTTTTTATAGACCGAAAGCGTGTAATAAACACAGAACGACACGCGCATGTTAATGGGTTAATCGATATGGCACTTGTGTCATCGCTGAAGGTTAATCTTCGAGGCCTGCGGCCTCTCGTTTTATTCTTTCGTGCTGTCACTCGTTCCATATCGATTACCCATTCACGCTCTCAGTCACTAGTACTAAAATAGTTAACCGGATAAACGGTTTGAAATCAGGTAGCTATCTAACTGATTAGAAAAACCGTCAACCGGTTATCCGAAATATCGATAGCAATCGTCATTCCACGTTTAAAACGTAGTAAATCTGCCGTTTCTCCTTTGTGATAGATTACACATCGAAGCCGCGTTGTATATATTGAGAAATAATCGACTTTGGCGTTCAAGACTTCGTTAATGATCGGCAGTTTTCGTGAGTAATGAGTAATCGCAGAAACTTTTCCGTAGTGTGCATTCAAACGAACGTTGTCGAATACTCGACAACGTTCGTTTGTATACGCACTACGGAATAGTTTGAGAATACTGCTTTCCAATTCTTGTAGTTTTGATCCCATACTCGGTGAAATAATGGCCACGGATAATCGGATATTATCCGGTTATAGCTCTCGGTTAGTTGGTTACGAACATGAGCCAACCGTTTCAGCCCTACAGGTCACCTGTGAATTCCTCAAATGAATCTAACGCTGTTATGACCTGGTACCAGACAGGCATTTAAATAGTCAATCGCCTATTTTAAAATCCATCTATACATTTTAGTTGCTCGAAAAAGCGAACCTGTATGGTATGTTTTTCAACTAACTGGAATATTCCATCACATTTTATCTAAAAATACTATGGACATTGCTTTGTAATCAACACAAGAAATGCTTCTCAATAGAGACTTGTACAACAGAGGTGAATAACTGTCGGTATCTGCCGTGTAACTGAGGACTTGAAGACAAATTAAAGTTGATAACAATTTAATAGTAAATCTGGTATTCCAAATATCTAATTACAATAAACTTTAACAACTGGACTTGTTGGATATCCGAACAATATTACATCAATAGATCGTGGGATTTCCCAATAAAATGAAGCAGAGTAACATTTGGAAATCCAAACTATAACTGAACTCTTTCTTTTGATTGACACTATATATATATACAGATTACCATGATTATGTGCATGTCCTTTGATTTGTATCAGATTCGAGGTGGTGGCCAGAATGAGATCTCATCCAGCCGGCTTTGGAAATCACAGGGCATGCACATTATCATGATAATTCATGTATCTAACAATTCAGTCACATAAACAGATTAAATCTTAAATTATTAATGCAGTTTTGGGACATAGTGTTGGGCGAGAAAAAGTTTTAAAAACCCATATTCTAAGGAACTATATTGTTGTGCACTCTAATAAACAACGCGGTCACCGCAATTTTCAAAAGTTGTGTTGTCAAATTATTCACTCTCAATGTCACTTCCTATGAAGATCCGCTTGAATTTACGAGTGTGCGGCGTGGGCATATCCTCGGGAACCGGGTAGGTGTAATATTGAATTGAGCAGTTACTATTTGTTGGGAGGGGGGGGGGGGGGTCATTGGCTATTAATAGTTCTGTCGCTAAGTGTAAGGGATTTTGTATTGTTTTGTTAGCTATCATCTGAGTCGATCACTGAAACACACATAGAATGTATTCATGCGCCTGTTATGATAGCCCGTCGCGTTACTGGAAACAATTCGTCCATATGATATGAAATCAGAATGAGTGTTCTGTATGATACGGAACCGGAACACATCATATGATATGTACCGTTTCTCTGGTTTTTAGGCCAAAATTTATATGATTGTCAGATAAAATCCAATAAATGAGGTATGTCACAATAGATTAACTGGATATTATCCCATAAATGGCCGTTTATTTGAACATTAAAGGCCTTGGATAAATTTTTGCTTTATTCACCTAGTAGGATGATAAATTTTCCCCGTAGGTTTAACTCTGAAAGAATTTATTCCCCTAGTTGCGACGGACTTGTTGACCTCTGGCCTCTACCACATTTGTCTAGCATAATTAATAGTTGGATTGTTGATTTCTTTAAATCTTTTTTTGAAAGTATTGCACAATGCCAGTAGAAGACACCACACACTGTTCATATAATAAAGTACTTTTTCAAGTTTAGCTCAAGTTTGTAGAGGAATTATTTTTAGACAGAAATGTATTACTGCGCCCTGTTTATTTTTGCCAATTTTGCTGGTCGATCGAATTGGACCAGTGTGCTCCTCACTTCTCGCTGTGTTTTGTAGCGAATTATAGCACGATTTTGCCGCGACTGCCCTGTAGAAGATTTATGGGATAAACAAAATAAACGTATAGTGTTTTCAAGTAAAAAAGTGGCTCGTCGGTTTCATTCTTAATCCTACTCGTAGAATAATTTTTTTACTTGAAAACACTATCCGTTTATTTTATATTAAACATTAAAGTAAGCATTCACTGCGTCTTAATCATATGCCTTATTAGCTTACTGAGTTAGAGCTTTAATGGAAGAGAAACACTGAATTAAGGCAACTTGTTAACAACTGCTGAGAGAGAGGCTTGCTGTCACACGACGAATAAAGAAACATACCAAGTTTGAAACAATTGAAATTAAAGGGAGACAATGCGAATAGTATAGATTGCCAATGTAATATAACAAATAACAACAGTAAATTAGTCTTCTGTATCGAAAGTCTATTATGCTCTGAACATGCCCCGACGATACTTGATTTGACCGAGTCTTTGAAGACATTAATTTTACATATGTTTTTTGTTGTGAAATAGGATTTCTCACCACAACTGTAGTTTCTGTTTACTCTGCACAATTTAACTAACTGTGTTAATATCTTGATTTATTATATGCTAGCTTGTGAATTATCGCAAATTATCTAAAATATATTTCTCGATATCTATCGGCTCGATAGATATCGAGAAATATTTCTCAGTAGCTTCCTAAATGACGTCACTCTACGCCGCATCACGTCGCCTTGGAGGAACGATCAGGTGTGCAATAAAATGTCTCATAGCATATAATAAAAAAGAAAATCTACTCTATTTTAGTCAGTATCTGCATTTATCTTATGAGTGTGGACCTGAAAGTTTTATTTTTCACGCGCGCTTTTTAGGTCCACACGGTGAATTTTTTTTTCAGTACCTTCCTAAATGACGTTACGCTTCGGCGCATTACGTCGCCTTGAACGTCGCCCTGAATGAACGATCAGCTGATCTTTGTTATTTTTTTCAAACATAACTGTTTGCAGTGAAATTGTGCTGAATATTGCACAGTAGAATGTCAAGTAGCATATAATAAAAAGAAAATCTACACTATTTTAGTGAATATCGGGAATTATCTCATGCGTGTGGACCTGAAAGTATTATTTTTCACTCGCGCAAGCGCTCGTGAAAAATAAAACTTTCAGGTCCACACGCATGAGATAATTCCCGATATTCACAAAAATGATGTAGATATCCTCTTTGTTTTCCAGGTAAATTAAATACTTATTAAATCGAATATCTATAATTAGAGCACGAAGTTGTAATGTCTGTATATCTTTGTGAGTAAAGGGACCTCTGCTTGCAAACTCCACGAAAAGTAGGTAAACAAACAGTCCATAACGATGTCGAATCCATAACACACTTTGGTGACCTGAAAACGTGATTGTTTAGATCACTTTCAGATTCAGTTCACAATATTTTGTTTTCCCTTTACCTAACATTTCAGATATATACAGAACCGCACATACGTTTGAATGGGTTAAGAATTATCGCACTCGATTGCTTTGGCCCAGGATATCACGAGAGCCGAAGGCCCAAAGCAAACTCGATTCCCCCAAAGCAAACTCGTGGTATCCTGGGCCAAAGTAATCTCGTGCGATAATTCTTAATCCATTCAAACGTATTTGCGGTTCTGTATTTATAACACACCTCCCATGTAACAACCAGTCTACAGGAGAATTAAATTAAAAGCATTTTTCATCTGGATAATTGCCGAGTTTCCTTCGTTGCCAATAAGTCATCACTGTTAGTTGGCCGAGTACCAACCCTAATTTTGCTTTTTGAGTTTTAGGCATTCAATTGGGCGAACACTGACACCGATCAGTGTCACAGTCACGATGATCGAACTTCAGTTCGTGACAAAACTGCAGGATATAACACAACAAAACGTTTTTAAATAGCTAATAAATTTACAACACTCAATCATATGACCACTTGTGGAAAGTATTTGTCAAGGAACAAGCAGTCAGAATGTTATTTTTATTTTGTAAATTTTTGACTCGAATCTGATATCCCGGATAAACAAATCTAAATGCGGAACTGGGAATTTCCAAGCTGTCTCCACTCCGATGCATTCGGCCATTGATTGATGTAAATTGTTTAGACGGGTTCATTCTTTGTTTGCATTGGAAATGAAATCGAACATGTTTTATATCACCACAACTTTATTTTTATCGTACAGCAGAACAGTGGAAATCCCGTGTTTTACATTAATGGGTGTGTGATTTAATGTTATACACATAAAAATGTTATTCAGACAGGGTGGGGTCAGGAAAAAATCTTCGGACACTAGGCGCAAAAAGTTTTTTTCCGACCATTGGGCACCCACTCACCCCTTTTGTGAAGGAGAAATTTTTTTTCCATTTTGAAATTTGGTACCCACCCCCCACAATTAGACTAAATCACAACCAGCTAATGAAGATTGGTCGGAATTTCGTCCCATTTCTTGGCAAGTTTATGAATTTATTCAAACTTCCTTACAGACACTGACAGTCAGTGTATACATGGGTAATCAGGAGAGTATATAGCATATACTGGCATTCTACCTGAACAGTAGTATTAAGACAGGTGCAGCAAGAACAGATGTAAAATATGTTGCATATTTTGATGTTTTACCTGATTTGCTGCTATATCTACTACTTCTTTCTGTTTCTACCCATTTCTACACTCAATTTTAGTCTCATCTGTCTAATATGAATTTATGAAGCATTATCAAGTGCACAATTCGTAGACAAAGTTAGCTCACTGTTGTATTGAACTTGTCAATAGTCAATATGGTGAGGGGTGATACTTTGGTATCGGAAATCCACTCCTCATAAACTGTACTGTTGTACCTTGGACGAATTGAGTCGTGCATCATTTGATGGAGCGATTAGTTAGCTTTGGTTGATTCATCTTATCAAGTCAGATAAGAAAGTGCGAAAGAAATGGTGACCACGTCGAGTTGAAAAGGTCTACCATATCTCTCCAAATTTGGTCTGGATGCATAATAGAAAATTTTGGGGCTCTGATGCCCCTATGATTTATATATTACCTTTTACGCAATGAATGTCAGTGTTATCCTGCAATATATTGGAGGCTGTTCATTCAGCTTGAAATATGGTATAGGACCAGTGACAGGACAGTAACTTTCCAAGTTGTTGCAATATTCAACTTGATCTCACTGAAACTTAATACACATGCATATCCTTTCTGACTCAGATGATCTCAACACACTTTATTCTATGATTTAATTTTATTCTTTGTTACAGCAGCTTGCTATAGTTTATTTTAAAAGAGTCTAATTTTATTTCTATTTTAAGATAACCCAACCAGGTGTCTTATATGTGTTTGCAAAGTTTCCAGATCACATGCGCCAAGTTTATCTCCAAACAGCCAGTATCTTCCTCAGCAAATGCTATACACTATGGTGCAGGGGCAAATGGCTGAAATTCATATTAACTCAACTGATTCCCTATTGACAAACTGTTTCCACCATTGTATAAACAGTTTGTTAACAGGGAATCAGTTTCCCTGTTGATAAACTCTCTATCAATAAGATTTAATGTCCTGACTATTTGGTGGTTCAGTCTTTTCTGAAAGTATATCACAAATTGAAGGGAATTGGTTTGACGGCTACCCACTGAGCCCAAGGTTTGAATGATCAGTAAAAACCCTGTATTCATACACATATATGACTGAAATTCATAGAATCCGTGAAAGTAGTCAGTTGGCACTGGGAAATGGCGTTATGCCACTGAATGGTATCTACTATTCATGGTGAGAAGAGCCCTTTTATTGCCAGACCTGGTTAGATTACATTTATGTTTAAATTGCTTTAACTTTTTTCAAAATCGTGAACCACTGATGGTGTGATGGGTAGCGTTGAACGTCTTTCCAAATTCCCAATCTGCTAGCACCTATCCTGTACTACTCATCACCCCCTGTTAACCCAGAGGAGATGAAGTGGTGACAAAAATCCCACACAAGCTTCCCTGATCAATATGCATCACTTATTTGAAAGATAAGCGCTTATAGGGAAAAAAATTCAAAGCATGAAAAAAACGTGTTTTCAGAGCCGCTGACTAACCTGCCTTCCTCCACCTTGTGTCCGGAAAAAATTGACGACCCCCCCCCCCCCTACCCCCCCCCCCCCCCGATTCAGATTTTATTTTTCAAAATTTTTGCTTCTTAAAACATAGTTTATGGTTCGTCATTGGAACGAGCTCATCGAGATCGTTCCAGTATGGGGTCATAATCTAATTTATGGACGCAAAAATTAACATATTTATATTTTCTAAAAGCAATCTTGTACGTGCTGTCTTCTAGCCATCTTAGTCAAGGGTTTAACACGAATTTATCTCGCTACGATTTATTAGAGAGAGTCGAAAGTTTGGGATTCGATTGTAAATAATTTGATTTTCTTTAATATCTAATTTGTTTGCATATAATGGGATGAGGTGAGTTTTCCATAACTCGATGAATGTTTTTTTCCGACCGTATCGATGTTTTTACTTTATCCCAGCCCATTTGTTAACAAAAATGTAGGCGTGCCCAACTGTGCAATTAAACTGTGATTACTTCAGGTCAGGGGCGGGCTGCATGGGCCAAGAAAAGTCGCCGGGAAATGCACCAAGCGGACTCCAGTCCCGGAGAAAAGTTTGATTTTTCGAACTGAATGACTGTGGCTTGCTTTCATCTGTGCGATCAATGGCAGTCCACATAGGGGACATTTCGATGGCATTTTTGTATCATCTTCATCGCTCAAAAATGCTTCAACCAGGGGTCGGGGGGGGGGGGCATCGGGAAGTCCATAGTTCGGCACAATTTTGTTTTTTTTCAAATTGAAGGAACCTGTTTCCTTTCGTCTGAGCAATCAATGGCAGACTAGACTGCTGGTGTATCGAAAAGTGCTCTATGTGGACTGCCAATGGCAGTCCATATAGAGAACATTTTGATATATCGACAGGTTTTGCAGTCAGATCTGTTGGGGGCGCGATGGCTCAGTAGGTAGAGGTGCAGGCTGCTAGCCGAGAGGTCCTCGGTTCGAATTCCACCTGCGGCAACTGCGTTGTGTCCTTGGGCAAGGCACTTCATTGCCCACGTGGGGGCACGGTGACGCTGTGTACTAAGACGTAGTGCACGTCGATGATGCACTGTCTTCAACCAATGCTAACCCTGCTTGTGTGGAGTTAGTATGTTGGGGAGCTGACAGTTGCTCGCCGTTGCTCGGTGGTTCTCTCCGGTACTTCGGCTTCCTCCACCCGTAAAACTGTTGAGGTCATGATTAGCCATTATGCAGAAATATGTGACATTAAAACACCAATAAATAAATAAATAATTAGATCTGTTTCGCTTTTTGGTCATTTTCACGAAATGTCCACGAAGTGTTGGGCTGCATCAATTTTAGGGGCTCCAATGGGGGCCCGCCGGGAATTTCAATTGCTTCTATTGAACTGACAAGGAAGATACCACTAGATTTCAAAGGGGTAATGTGGGATGGGCGTGTTAACGTCTGAGTGAAGTGTCCCACACTTACAACTGTATCTAGGTGTCTGTGTTTGTCAAATGACACAATCATGTTTTAGAGGAATTTAGAATGTTGGTTTCTGACCTCTCGCCGGGATTCGAACCCTCCGCAACTCCGCCTGGCAATCAGGTGTGACATATAGGTGCAGTGGGCCGAGTGCTATGGTTATGTAATATTTTAAGTACTTTTACTCTACAATAGAAAATAAAACATGTCACAGAAATAAAGATATACTCACTTACAGCAAAACACACCCATTCCTCACTCATACATGATAAAGAGACATATAATTCATTTCAATTCCTATAACCCTAACATGAAAAGCAGACGACACTTGAAAAAAAATTTCTTGAATAACTATTTTTTTTTCATTTTTTGTCTCCAAAACATAGGTTATGACCCCTCATTGGAACGAGCTAGTTCCAACGAGGGGTCATAACCTATGTTTTTGAGACAAAAAATGAAAGTTAATTCGGGGGGGGGGGCACCAAAAATTTGCAAGACGTGACGTGGGGGTGGGTGGGTCTCTTGAGTGCGCCAAAAATGTGCATTTCCAATTTGTGCAATTTTTTGAATTTTTTAAAAATATATCAATATATCAGCTAATATATACCATCATTTGTGTTTCAAACCTTCAAGATGATGTTGTACATCACACTCTTAACATAAATACAACATCAGAAGGCTTTATGTGTGAGAATATTGGGCTTAATCTGGGAAAATGTCACACGTTAGTAGGGGTGGGTGTCTTGTTCGAAATGTAGAAAATGCGCAGACAATATTTTGGGAACAATTCAAATGAAAATTTGTTCCCGTATGCGTACACCTGCTCTGGCCAAGCCTGATAATGAACAGCTTGTCATTTGTAGATTGTGGCCCACAGCAGCCCACGGAGGTTTAAATTGGTGGTACCAGTCTAAGAACATCATGAAGACCCCCCTAAAGGGTTAAAATAAACGTTTATGAGCAAACTCTGATCATCAGCATTAATTCAGTACTCTTCCAAATAAAATACCAGTAAATGACTTAATTTGTTAATTTACTTACTTTTATTTTTTCAGCTTTTTTTAGTGCCATGATAAACTCGTCCATACATGTTGTTATGTATACTTACTATGGTGTTTCTGCAATGGGTCCACAATACCAAAAATATTTATGGTGGAAAAAATATCTGACGATATTGCAGCTGGTAAGTTGAATTGTAACAACATTGAATGTAAAACAAATTTCTCTCTTTGGGATAAGTGATGGCCGAGTGATTAAGATATGTGCGCTGGTCTTTCTCATGCCAGAGGTCCCGGGATCGATCCTCGATTGGGGATGGTTCTCGAAGTGACCAAACACTCTCTGCCAAAGGTCCCGGGATCGATCCTCGGTCGAAGATGGTTCTCGAGGTGACCAAACACTCTCTTTCGGCATCAATTATTTATTTATTTATTGATGTTTAAGGTCACATATTTATGCATAATGGCTAACCATGACCGTGACAGTTTTACGGGTGGAGGAAGCCGGAGTACCCGGAGAGAACCACCGAGCAACGACGAGCAGCTGCCAGCTCCCTAACATCGTAACTCCGCTCTGCAGCACAGGCAGGGTTAGATTCGTTGAAGACATGCGTACCATCGACGTGCAGTACGCCTTAGTACACGACGTCATCGTGCCCCCATGGAGATGAAGTGTCTTGCCCAAGGACACAACGCGGTTGCCGCAGGTGAGATTCGAACCGAGGACCTCTCGGCTTGCAGCCTGCACCTCTACCTACTGAGCCACCGCGCTCCCTTCGGCATCAATTGTGTGGTTGATGCTGCCACGGCGTACCGTCCTATTGGGTGGGGAAGTAAAATGGTTGCCCTCTGTGCGGAGAGAGACATACTTCGTGCAGGCAAAAGATCCCATTGCAGTTTCCGAGAAGAGCGAGACCACGAAGCAACTACGAAGGTCACCCCACATATATGCACCATTGGGCCAAGAGGAGGCGTTAACCCTTTTACCCAACGAATCGCCCGCATCCGCCCGCGTAATATGCAAATTCAGCAGCTGAAAAAATATTATTTTTCGAAAAATTTCAACAAAACCATATCATGTGACCCCTCTTTGGAGGGGTCACATGATATGGTTTTGTTGAAATTTTTTGAAAAATTTGAAAAAATGATATTTAAAATAAAACATTTTGATATTGTCTGCGTTGGGTAAAGGGTTTTAATATAAGTTGCATAACTTGCTCGCCAATCCTTGTAAAACAAATAGGCTTAAAACAAATTTCTCTGCCGACATTTGGCCTGTTCAGTCTGTAACATGGACATTCATAAGGTAAAAACACCTGGTAATTGTGAGTTGTTGTGTTTTACAAAGTGTACAAGAATCAAGTTGAAAGGCCCTGTAATATTTAAGACTGAAAGACAACAACTCTATAAGACTGTGGGATTGTTATTGAATCCCCCACCAGTGACGTAACAGAGGTGTGGGGATCACCCCTTCCCTGCCCCCAATTCTGAAAATTGTCAACCATGTATACATCCATGCCTGAAATCGCTGAAACTAGCTCGTGTACTCTCATCCTGACATTTCTAGGGTCATTTTGCTAGGTATTCCTTCACTTTCTGTGTACTAATGCCTTCAAAAAAAGACACTGGATTTTCACCTATGAAGGAAACGCACTTTTAATCCAGCATGAGATGAAATCTAGGTGGGTGGGGGAGGGGAAAAAATATTTTTTTCTGCTGTCATTGGCACTTCATTAGCCTGGCAACGCCCCTGTCCCCCACAATGTGCAGTAGGTTCATCCATTGATCGAGGTTGTATTGTCTACTATGGTTCAATTAATATGAAAAGTTATTTTTCCCCGGGGGAGACACTTGACCTTCACGTATGGGAAATATGCACTCCTAATCCAGCATGAGATAAAACCAGGGGGGGGGGGGGGGCAAAATATTGTTCTGCCATTAGCAGCAGAAAAATATTTTGACCCCTTCACATCATTTTGCTTGGCCACGCATATGTTCCTCACAATCAGTAGTGGTTTGAGTGTGAGGCCCCGGATGTAGGTAGAGCCGTTAGTGGTAGTGGTGAGAAGGTTGAGTGCGATGCCCCGGAACGTATGTAGAGCTGTTAGTGGTAGTGGTGAGAAGGTTGAGTGTGAAGCCCCGGATGCAGGTAGATATGTTAGTGGTAGTGGTGAGAAGGTTGGGTGTGAGGCCCCGGATGTCGTAGAGCTGTTAGTGGTAGTCGCGAGAATGCTGGATGTGAGGCCCCTGATGTGACTAGGGTTGTTAGCGATAGTGGTGGTGGTGATAACTTTGAGTGTGAGGTACCGGATGTAGGTAGAGCTGTTAGTGGTAGTGGTGAGAAGGCTGAGTGTGAGGTCTCAGTAGAGCTGTTAGTGATAATGGTGAGAAGGCTGAGTGTGAGGCCCCGGATGTAGCTAGAGCTGTTAGTGATACTGGTGAGGGGATTGAGTGTGAGGTCTCGGGTGTAGCGAGAGCTGTTAGTGATAGCGGTTAGAAGGTTGGGTGTGAGGCCCCGGATGTAGCTAGGGCTGCTAGTGATAGTGGTGAGGGGGTTGAGTGTGAGGTTCTGTATGTAGCGAGAGATGTTAGTGATAGTGGTGGTGAGGTCCCGGATGTGTTGAGAGCTGTTAGTGGTCGTAATGGGAATGTTGCGTGGGTGTGTGGGTGATAGTGTTGAGAAGGTTGAAAATGTGAATTTGTTCATTGTTGGTGGTGATTAAAGAGAGGGTAAAGGAGACTGTGTGATGCAGGAGGTAATGGAATGTGATGAGAATTCGGTTGATGAGCAATCGGGAATGGAAGTTGTGGACGCTGTCGGTAACTTGGATGGGAGAGAGTGCTACACCGGTTGCCAGAGATGAGCAAGTAGTATTACCAGTGAGTGTACCTCCAGGTGTGATTAACCACTGTGCGCTAAGCGAACAATCTGAATGTGCATGAAAGTCTGAATGGTCGAACATACCTCCCCCTCTCGAATGCAGGGGAAAGTATGTCATACTACGGCACCAGGCGGCTTTGTACCTATGACTAGTAAAAAGTGTGTCAGGTTCTGAGTTGTTCAGTAAATGTATGAAACGAATCGGCCCAAAGTCAGCGAATTGTTTCATATGGCCTAAGCGATGTACAGACGTGTCATGGTACTGTCATGAAGAAATTGTTGCGGTAATCCCACCATTGCAGTTAACCGAAGGTTCCAGTACACAATTTAAAGTACTCACCGAATATGGGATGTCTTGCGCAGTTATTCTTGAAGGAACAACTGAACATGTACCTTTAGTTAGTATTCAGAATGTCAAATATCGTTCAATCCGCATTAGACCACATTCCTTACAGTTTGGGTACATCAACTGAAAAGTAACAACGTTGTTTGTGTTCTAAACCAGATACCACATCATGCTCCCTATCATATGAGGTGGTACATAATTAACTAAACTATGAATAAATAACCTTGAGCGAGTTTTATGTCCTTCGTGTAACGCCTATGTATTTACTGTAACACGAGCAAGCGAAAATCGCTGTGCCCCCTCACTTTTATGAAATCTTTTGATGATACCAAGAGTCTAAAAACTAATTCCACGACAATGTAATTATCAAGACTTTATACAATTATTGTATTTCCTTGAGACTGATACAAGGAATTATCAACCCGCGAAAAGTAATATTCACCAAGGCCGTAGATTTTGAGTCATTGCCTGGTGTTTAACGGGGTATGTAGAGGCAGCCATCAATGATCTAAAACATAGGCAATCACTCCACCATGCAGAGAAATTCGAGCCAAATTTGGTTCCAAGTAGAACTAAAATGTGTCGAAGAACCCAAACAAACGAGTTTTCTTTTGATCTTGAACCCCGTGATTTCATATAGAGTTGCCTTTCTTGTACATAAAAAATGCCGTTGTTGCCAGGTTTAACGCATGCGTGGTGGAACGACTGAAAACGTGTTTTTGGCGTGCTTCGTTTATGTTTTACAATTTTTATAATGCCCGGAGACCGTGGCAGTCAAGTTGATGTGAAAGACTGAAGAACCGAAATATTTGTACGTTTGGTTGCTTGTAAACCAACTTGATTCGCAAACTTAAGAATCAGCTTTGGTTCCTGTTGGAACCCAAATTTCTCTGTGTGTGGGTGTTTTATCGTTGATTTCTTCTTTCTTTAAACTGTTGGTGGCTATGTACAGTACAGTCGCAGTGGCCTGGTCACTTTCCACGCGTGGGCAATATTTCCACGGACGCAATAATATTAGATTCCAAACACTAATTACTGGAATAATCATCAAAAATTTAATTAATGAAGCACCGGGTTCCACCCGGTGCTTCATTAATTAAAATTTTACCAATGATGATTTTTACTACCTGGTAAAACATGCGTGAACATAACTGCCCACGTGTGGATTACGACCAATCCACGGCGACTGTACTGTACTAATGGGACACACCTTGTGAGGGAAAGAAAATAATACCACAAAAATAAAATTCTTGAAACCAGGGACTTTCACTTACTGGGTGTATTTAACTGACCTCTGATATTGTATTCATTATCAGGGAACTTAATTTATTATTATTATTATTATTATTATTATTATTATTATTATTATTATTATTATTATTTTCCAGATTCAGTTCATCGTCGCTGGCATTGTTCACCCAGCACAATCACTCTACATCGGCTGTGATTATCCCAAATGGATTAGGTGGTCTTTAATAACATACAGCATCACTATTTTCTCACTGTTCATGAATTTTTACGCCAATGCATATTCAAAGTCATCTTCTAAGGTAAGAATGTAACTGTTATGCAATCTTTTAACCCTTTATCCAACGTAACGACCAAAACTGGCCAGCACTATTTTCAAAAATCGCCAGTTAATTTTCATTATATTTTCATTTTATGTCTAAAAAACATAGGTTTGGACCCCTCTTTGGAGCGAGCTCGTTCCAATGAGGGGTCATAACCTATGTTTTTGAGACACAAATGAAAAAAATAATGAAAATTAATTGGCGATTTTTGTGAATAGCGTTGGCCGGTTTTGGCCGTTACGTTGGGTAAAGAGTTAAGTTGTAGGGCATGTGGCTCCTTAACCCTTTACCCAACGTAACGGCCAAAACCGGCCAACGGTATTCTCAAAAATCGTCAATTAATTTTCATTATTTTTTTCATTTTTTATCTCAAAAACATAGGTTATGACCCCACGTTGGAACGGGCTCGTTCCAACGAGGGGTCATAACCTATGTTTTTGAGACAAAAATGAAAATAATTAGTTATTCAAGAATGCTGTTTGCAAGTGTCGTCTGCTTTTCATGTTAGGTAAAGGGTTAACACATCACATTCACCCTGTGCTCTGTTGACTAACACTAAGGTGAATAAAATTATATATATAAGGCTCCACAACGTAGACCGTCTGTTTCTCAGGCCATTTTTTGTAAAACTGTATGTGGGCGGGCGGGTTCTGTCTTTTAATTTTGTAATTATTTTTTTGCATTCAAAAGTTCATGTTCTTGGTTTGTTTAATGTTTTAAGCCTCACATTGTACAGAATAGCATGGGTGGTGGTGTGTTTCATTCCTTGAGTGCATTAAGGCTTTGCAATACTAATGCATTGCAAAGCTTTTTTGCACTCAGAGGACAAATTTATCAATTTTATTAATTTGGGTAAAATATCAGACATAAACCATTTCATTTTTTTTTAAGTTTGCTTTTAGTATAAAAAGAGAGCATGTGGGAGGGCCTGAGAAACAGATTTCTAATTATTTTAGGCCTAACATGAAGATTTTTAGAGATTTAGACGCAGAAGTAATCGCCTAGTAAATGTGTCTCAAGATAGTTTGGTTTGCGATAAAGATTTTATGATTGGTACCCATAAACAACTAATGTCTTTTAAAAACATGCATCCAGCTTATTTTTGTTATTGAATTTTTCTTAATTGGCAAGTTTTAATTACAGATCAGAGATTATGTTTCATGTTAATAGGAACAAAATTGTCGACTGTTTCCTGATAGGAATATCAGACAACGCATGCTACAAGTTGTCACTTGACTGCAACAAGGCGCAATCACCGATGCTTTAGCATTGCAGCTGGCACCGTATTGCACTCAACTAGCAATTTGTTCTTTACTAGAATAAACTTGTCATTTTTTGGAAACCGGAGACAATAAATTAAAGAGAAGACAACTGCATCGGCAAGTAGTATATGTACTTCACGTAGACTGCATATAGAATATACCCATAGTAGCTTGGTGTACCAAATGTTCACCACGAGTGGTGAAGTGGTGTTAACACGTGTGGTGAACATTTCGTACACCAAGCTACTTTGCGTATATTTTATTTATACCTTCATCGTCGGATTATTAAGAAGAGCAATTACTTTTTCTCGATTTTACTGAACAGCAGACGTACATACGTGCGAATCTGTTTTTGTTTACATGAGCATCGGTGGGCAGTACTTCCGCTGTCAATTTTAACAAAATAGAAAATGAAACGTAGCCTTGTTTTCCTTTTAATAACATAATAACATACTATTTCGAGTCATGGATGCTTTGTTAGCACGAAACAATGCATGTTTGTTAATTTTTTCTGAAACGTAATAAATAATTGCCACTTTCATTTACTGTTCGCGAGGCGACGTGCGATAAGTTTAGGCAAGTTCGCATTCAGGTCGACGTCACCGAAGGTCAACTTGGATGCATCCACTGTTGGTGTAAATTTTAACTATTGAAATCCCATTGCTGGCGTGTTCACCACGGTTGGTGTGTAAAGCTAAAATTTATATCATTGGCTTTTCATATATTGTAGAATAGGTAATCATGGTATAAAGTAAGGTATACCGTAGTTACGTAAGCCTGGGCATGGTATGTATAGTGATTTATTACTCTTTTCAAATTTGACAAGCTTCCTGATTGGTCAGTGAGCAATGCATCCAGTACGGTACATTTACTCCAACGTGGTGTACGAAGTTCAACAGGGTGTACGAGAACATCACGTGAGAGCTAAAAGGTGTGTAGAGACATCCTATGGTACACTTTGCCGATTTCCCTTTCACGAATCGCCTCAAACATTTTCGTCAGTAATAACACACATTCAAACTCACAAACAAAAGGAGAACAACATTGTTTCATGAGAATATATTCTTCGTTGGAATACCGTTTGGGAATTATATAATAAAACGAAACTCGACTCACTGCAGGGGCGGGGTAATAAACTCGTCACACGGAGTTTCAGGAATATGTACGGGACTGTACTACTCTTATGAGATTCGTATTTCCTTCGGTCTTCACTCTCATGAAATACGGATCTCAGAAGGGTAGTACAGCCCCATCCACCCTACTCAAACACCGTGTAACTAATAATATATACACACATGGTTCTGGGAATATATTATGGGTATATGATAGAAGATTGATGGGGAACTGGAGTTTCTTGCGAAATGGTTGACCTTGCTAATGACGCTGTGGCGTTATTATACACACGCGGCGTCATAGAGAGATTGACCGATGTTGATGTTCACTGCACAAACCGGCACTATGTTGCTAAACCATTGCAAATCCTTCTTTCCCTCAAGTGACAAATTTATCAATTTTATTAACTTGGGTAAAATATCAGACATAAACCATTTCATTTTCATTTTTTTAAGTTTACTTTGGTTATAAAAAGAGAGCATGCGGCGGCGAAAAGGGCGGAGGGTCTGAGAAACAGATTTTGAACTTTGAGGCCTAATGTCATGTAATTATAACTTTTTGACGCAAACTACTGTTGACATCAAAAAGTTATAATCAAATGACATATCAAGTCATACCACATTTCAATGGAAATAGCCTAAATGTTGGAAAAACAGTCGTAAGCAGACCTTTCTCGACAGTCATGAATGACGAATCATGGACGGCGGACGACGAAGAGTGAGTTAAGAAGCATAGATGTAAAACATGCTGACAATCAACGGCTCTTAAAATCAGATTGTTTCTCTAACAGAGAGCGCTGCCAAACAATATACAACAGGCTTTTTCACCATCACCAATGCTGCTAAAACAACGGGGAAGCTGGCAATTTACCAAATTTGTCTTCAAACTGGTATGGAAAATAACACTGGTTTGCAGACGAGTGGTGTTTTCTTTGTCAAATGCTCATTTAATAACTTACTTTGGCACATAACAAAGAAAACAATGTAACATTTTAACCCTTTACCCAACCTAACGGTCAAAACCAGCCATCTCTATTCTCAAAAATTGCCAATTAATTTTCATAATATTTTCATTTTTTGTCTCAAAAACATAGGTTATGACCCCTCTTTGGAACGAGCTCATCGAGCTCGTTCCAATGAGGGGTCATAACCTATGTTTTTGAGACAAAAATTGAGAAAAATAGTTATTCAAGAATTTTGTTTGCAAGTGTCGTCTGCTTTTCATGTTAGGTAAAGGGTTAAATGTGATTATATTATTTTATCAACTCAGCTTCTTCCATGGCGATGGATATGAGTTGTGGGAGCTGTAGATTACTGAGTTCTATTGCTGCTACCTTCCATGTCAATTTATTTTATTATTTTCTTCTTTTGAAGGGATCACGTAGTCCGACAACTGAAAATGGGCAGTACGTGGCGAATGGGAAAACTGGGATTGAAGACATAACTCTAAATGGAAACATGAAGAAGAAGAAAGATAAATAAACATTGCATATTTCGCATCATTTAACCGTATATTTCATTTTGTTAATTTTAGAGCTATGAATTTATTCAGTCTGTTATTTTCTACAAAATTAACCGTGGGAACGCCGGGGAATTAGGCGGTGAATGTTTACTGTGGTAACCAAGTGTTGTTTTACTGGTTAAATAGGACCGGATAACCAACACATGGGTAGAAACCCTTTAATGTTAACGAGCACAGGTATAATCCTTTGCCTAAGCTTGGCTGCATAGTATATATACCTATGTAGTCATGCTATATCCATAGATGTTAAAAGTGACATCAAACCCCAATAAATATAAATAAATACAACCTACAATAATGGCCAGACTTTAGCATTTTATAATGAATAATTTCTAGCTGTTATATTTTTTCTTTCACCTCTACGGATGGGATGGCAGAGAATTCTATTGGTCAGACTTTGTTAAAAACATCACAAGCTTGATTGATCCCATACCTAGTGATTTGAGGCTTTCAACAAAGCACTTCATCTTACTTGCTTTAGGTGGTGTTCACTGAGACACGTATCTTCAACGCTGTGCCCCAGACCCGGGCGGGGAAGGGTGTGATGGAGGGAGGGGCACAATTCCTGAAAATGTTAACCTTACATACCAGTCATACCCAAAATCCGTGAAACTGGTTTATATCGTCCATTGGATGCATTGCAGATGGCGCCTTGTTGCTATCAAGGGACGATATATTATCGTCCAGATATTTCTTGTACTCGTCCAGATATTTCTTGTACTCATTTGGCATGAATAGTTAACGTATTTTCCATCGGAAGACCCTTTCTACTGAGACACATATCTTAACGCTGTGCCCCAGACCCGGGCGGGGAAGGGTGTGATGGAGGGAGGGGGCACAATCCCTGAAAATGTTAACCTTATATACCAGTCATGCCCCAAATCTTTGAAACTGGTTCATATCGTCCCTTGGATGCATTGCAGATGGCGCCTTGTTGCTATCAAGGGATGATATATCATCGTCCAGATATTTCTTGTACTCGTCCAGATATTTCTTGTACTCATTTGGCATGAATAGTTAACGTATTTTCCATCGGAAGACCCTTTCTACGGTGTAGGCACTGCAGCGCCTTTTAACACCTGTCACCAATATCGATTGGTTACACAAGTGGTACCATCTGGAACGGTATCGATTAATGACGTAAAAGATTATCCTTATCGATTGATGTCACACCTGCGTCACATATACTAGTGGGTAAAGTCAAGAACCCTTTGTTACACCTTTTATACTTACGTATTATTTATTTATAAATTATATACATACTATGAGTTGCGGCGTGTATACTTAAAATATACGAATAATTAATCACGGTATTATAATTCATAACAGGATAAACTATCACCCGGTTTACCGTGTAGATAAATTGCATGGAACATAATGGTATATACAGACAATACCGTGTTGCGAAATGGTATTCTTTCGGAAGATGATGTCTCGTACATTCTTGGTATGTGGAGGGATAATAGGCATCAGGACTAAGTTCATAAAAACTATTATTTCCAAATGAAACAAAATAATGCGTTTTGGCTGAGATGTACGATCTAACTTCTAGCTTTTTTTAATACCGTGGTTAACCACAGTGTAAAAACAAGAAAACGCAATAGCAGGCTATATGGCTGAAAAAGTACCCATTTTTAATTATTAATTCATACCTTCTGCTCGGTTACGTTAGAACAAAAATAAAAATACAGGAAATTTAATATTTATGTGCAATAAAATATTACAGATATGGATGTCATTGGAACTGGCTCATTGAGCCAGTTCCAATGACATCCATATTTGTCTGGTTTTATTAAAAAACTTACAAAGTACAAATTTTCTGTCCGTTTTTTTTCCCACAGTATAGGTTAAAATGTTAAGTACACTAAAACTCTTGGAAATAAATCTTAAATTTCGGGGAGCATGGTGACTCAGTGGTTCCAGCATTGGACTTCAAACCAGGCCTGAAAATAAGCAGTCTGACATTTGCAGAATGAGGTCCCCAATGGGTGAATTTGATGATGCCATCCCATACAGTGGGCCAATTTATCCTCTGGGTACCTCTTTCTGTTTAGTTTTGAGACCCTGATTCAGATTGAGGTTCACAGATGGTAAATTTAGTGATGCTACCCTGCTGTGCAGGGTAGCATCACTAAATTCACCCTCTGGGGACCTCATTTTGCAGATGACAGTCTGCTTATTTTCTGGCTTGGTCTTCAACCAATGCTAACCCTACTTGTCTTGTTAGTACGTTGGGGAGTCTGACAGTTGCTCGTCGCTGCTCGGTGGTTCTATCCGGATACTCAGGCCTCTTCCATCCATAAAACCTGCCGGTCACGAGGTGATCCTGGCTGTTGTTTTACGAGTAGAGTGTTATATTTTTTGTGTGTCAAAATCTGTCTTCAATATTTGATTTGTTAGAATGCACTGAAGAAGCAAGTAATCTCTAATAAATTCGATCAAACGAGTCTGTAATAAAATGAAATTTGATGTCGGCTGAATATGAATCAAATGCTTAGAACATAACTTTATTTTGCACCACCTATGCATTTTAACCCTTGGAAACTAAAATACAGCTATTGCGGTGGAGGAACATGATACGTCAACATTTCACTAAATAGGAGAACTGCTCCGTGAATGTATGGGTAACGAATCAATATTTTCAACGTGCAACCTGAAGGCTTCACTTTGAAAATATTTAATGGTCTACCCCAGGTAATGAATATGTACTATTCCAGTTGCTGTCTTTGAACTGACTTGGAAGACATCATCAGGATTCAAAGGGTTAATAACAGAAATATGTACTTCTAGTTAAGTTTGCAATGTCTCGTTTGTAAATGGTTGTTAGCAGTGGCGTAGAGGATGGGCCCGCAGGGCCCGCATTGCGGGGGGGGGGCGGCTTGAAGGGGGCCCCGTCTTGAAGGATGTCCCAACGCTGGAAGAAAGAGGGAAAGGGAGAGAGAGTGAGACTGTGTACCAAATACACATAATTTCAAACTCTCACTTCCACACGACGTACTCTTTGTAGTCTATGTATTATTCTTTTAACCCTTTACCTAACGTAACGGCCAAAACCGGCCAGCGCCATTCTCAAAAATCGCCAATTAATTTTCATTATTTTTTTCATTTTTTGTCTCAAAAACATAGGTTATGACCCCCCGTTGGAACGAGCTCGTCGAGCTCGTTCCAACGAGGGGGTCATAACCTATGTTTTTGAGACAAAAAATGAAAAAAATTAGTTATTCAAGAATTTTTTTTGCAAGTGTCGTCTGCTTTTCAGGTTAGGTAAAGGGTTAAATGGACGCTACATCATTGTAACTGATAGGGGTGAGAAATGAACAATATACATACATGGGGCCTCTCAAGTCACACATGTTGGGCGTACATGTGTGTATCATTGGATGGTGGGGATGAAACTTAAAACATGTAATGAAAAAATCTAGAGTCGTACTTTTAGAATCGATCCTATAGGCTATACCTTCATTTAATTTATGGCACATGTACTACGTGAAATCCTGTATGCTGTGCACGGTAAGAAAACTAAATTTGCTCCCGTTTTAAAGGCAACCACCATTATGAAAGGGCCCCCGTCTCTATCTCGCGGGGGGCCACAAGATTTTCGGCTACGCCACTGGTTGTTAGCAGGTAACTATGAAAGTAAATTGGTGGCGTTCTTACATGGTTAGAAGGGTAGTTTAGTACAGGGCCGTTTGGGTCTTTTTTCCCTTGATCAAAGTTCATCAAACAGCGAAGTTTTCAATTGGTTCACCAATGAATCGTGTAATATTATTAATTTGAAAATTTTAAAATAACAAAATTATTTCTACAGTCAATACCTGAATATGTTTATGTGTCATGTACTTGTTGCCATGGTTGTCACATTTTAAAATTTATTTATGACAGTTAATTTCTTATAATTTAATGGGGAATGACAAACAACTCTCTCCAATAAACAGTAAGACATAGGTTTTAATGAACAGACATTTTTGTGTTGTGAGTAAACAAAGGTGCATAAATAATTCATTAGAGACCAAATTGGGGCATCCAGCATTTTTCATAGAGCCTAAATATGGACTTTTAGAAGGGAACCAGTTAATCCTTTAACTTATGAACCAATACGACCTGTGCTATAGCTCCAGGATTATTTGACTTTATTATTCAGAGACAGAATTAGCTCAACAAAAATCCCAAGGGTGAAAAATTAATTCACAGTGAAGTCATTTTGTTGATTTCCTGGCCCTGACATCTGTGATGGAAGGTGTTAAGTCTATTTCTTCTACATCCGGGGGGGGGGGGGGGGGGGGGTCGTCAATTTTTTTCCGGACACAAGGCGGGAGTGGGTGGGTAGGTCAGAGGCTCTGAAAACACGTTTTTTCCATACATTGAATATTTTTCCTATCAGCTCTCATCTTTCCAATAAGTGATGCATATAGAAGCGTGTGTCGGCCTTTTACCACCACTTCATCTCCTCTGGGTTAACAGGGGGTGGGGTGATTAGTAGTACAGGATAGGGCTAGTAGCATGGGAATGTGGACAGACATTCGCCGTTCCCCATCACACCATCAGTGGTTCACGATTTTGAAAAAAGTTAAAGCAATTTAAACGAATTATCATTTATGGAATCTAACATAAATGTTATCTAACCAGATCTGACAATAAAAGGACTCTTCTCATCATGAATAGTAGACATCATACAGTGGCATAATGCCATTTCCCAATGCAACTGACCACCTTCACGGACTCTCATTATGTAATTATTAACTTCAGTCATATACATGTATAAGCAAAATGTAGGGTTGTTATTGATCATTCAAGCCTTGGGCTTAGTGGGTAGCCTTCAAACCAATTCCATTCAATTTGTGATATACTGTCAGAAAAGACTGAGACACCAAGTAGTCAGGACATTATATCTTATTGGTAGAGAGTTTATCAACAGGGAAACTGATTCCCTGTTAACAAACTGTTTATACAATGGTGTAAACAGTTTGTCAGTAGGGAATCAGTTGAGTTAATATGAATTTCAGCCATTTGCCCCTGCACCATAGTGTATAGCATTTGCTGAGGAAGATACTGGATGTTTGGAGATAAACCTGGCGTATGAAATCTGAAATGTTTGCAAACACATATAAGACACCTGGTTGGGTTATCGTATAATAGAAATAAAATTAACTTCTTTTAAAATAATCTATAGCAATCTGCTGTAACAGAGAATAAAATTAAATCATAGAATAAAGTGTGTTGGGATCATCTGAGTCAGGAAGGATACGCATGTGTATTGTGTTTCAATGAGATTAAGCTGAATATTGTAACAACAACTTGGAAAGTTACTGTCCTGTCACTGGTCCTGTACCATATTTTGAGGAAATAGGTTTCAAGCCTCTGAACTGAATGAACAGCCTCCAATATCTTGTAGGATAACACTGACATTCATTGTATAGAAGGTAAAAAATAAATCACAGGGGTATCACTTGACACATCATAGCCCCAAAATTTCCCATAATGCATCCTGACCAAATTTGGAAAGATATGGTAGACCTTTTCATCTCGACGTGGTCACCATTTCTTTCGCACTTTCTCATCTGACTTGATAAGATGAATCAACCAAAGCTTACTAACCGCTCCAACAAATGATTCACTACCCAAGGTGCAACAGTGCAGTTTATGAGGAGTGTATTTCCGACACCAAACAATCACCCCTCATCATATTGACTATTGACAGGTTCAATACGACATTGAGCTAACTGCCTCTACGAATTGTGCACTTGATAAGGCTTAATAAATTCACATTAGACTGATGAAACTAAAATTGAGTGTAGAATGGGTAGAAACAGAAAGAAGTAGTAGAAATAGCAGCAAATACAGTGGTGAAACCAGGTAAAACATCAAAATGTTCAACATATTTCACACCTGTTCCTGCTACACCTGTCTTAATACTGTTCAGGTATAATGCCAGTATATGCTATAATAATACTCTCCTGATTACCCATGCATACACTGACTGTCAGTGTCAAAAAGTTTGAATAAATTCATAAACTTGCCAAGCCTTCGGACATGGGGCCAAATTCCGACCAATCTTCATTAGCTGGTTATGGGTAGATTAAATGTCGGGAATGGTTACTGGAACAATACTGTTCCAGCAAAAATACCAGTTGAAATTATCAATCAAAGCAGTTTATGTGCGATTTACTCTAATTTGGGAGGGGGGGGGGGGGTACCCAATTTCAAAATGGAAAAAAATATTTTCCTTCAAAAAGGGGTGGGTGGGTGCCCAAGGGTCGAAAAAAACTTTTGCGCCTAGTGTGCGAAAAAAATATCCTGATCCCCCCCCCCTGCTACATTACCCCTTTTCTAACCAATAAAAGATACGAGGTTGTGGTGACCAAGTGGTACAGAGGGCAAATGCCCCGAACTTTCTTCAAAATTATTTGAAAGAAGCGGAAAGCGGGAAAGAGAGAGAGAGGGAGACAGACAGACTGACTGACAGAGAGAGAGATTAGGTTCAACATTATTTTACTATATATTTTTACACCAGGGAATTAGACTCAGATGCAGTCACCTTAAACTTGTATTTCTCTTTGGAGTTCCATTCATTTCAATGTTACTGGGAATTAGTAGAAAACAGGGAACTGTTTTTTACACTCACGATGTGACGGAAGATGCCCTCGTATGAATTGTTTATTCCAAACCCTTGAACCGTTACCCAACGAATCAGCCGTATCCGACGGGTAATATAGAAATTGTGCAGTTGAAAAAAAAAAATTCTAAAAATTTCAACAAAACCATACCATGTGACCCCCTCATTGGAACGAGCTCAAGGAGCTCGTTCCAGTGAGGGGTCACATGATATGGTTTTAGTGGATTTTTTTTTAAAATGTGAAAAAAAATAATGTTTAAATTTGAATTTTGACATTGTCTGCGTCGGGAAAAGGGTTAAATTCGAGAAAAGAGTACATTTTTAGTTGTTTGCACTAAAGCAGTTCAAAATACTCGTTGTCATGGTGATTGGATTTGTAGTCTAATGTAATAATTAGGCCGTTAATGCTTGAAAATTTTTGTTAGGTTGCTGGAACTGATTTTATAATCCAAACCCAACAGGATTTTTTCAATCCCATCTGTTTTATGTATGTCGTCGGTTGAGTGCTAGAATGTTCTGTGTCTCCTGCGGGACATAGAACATTCTAGCACTCAGCCGACGATGTAAAGGAGGAAAAGTGGGTCTTTGGATCAGTCCGAACACTCAGCCCTTAACGGTATTCCAAGCATAGGCGGACTGGCCGTATGGTCCACGGGGAAAATTCCTGGTGCCCCCTCCCCCATTAGGTGGCCCAAGGGGCCCTAAAATTTATACAACCCAACACCTGTTGGTGCCTGAAATTTCGTGAAAACGCTCAACAGGCGAAATGGATCTGATTGCATGGAATGCCGGTATTTTGAAATGTTCTCCATGTGTCCACGTGGAGACCATTTCGATATAGCACCAGCAGGGCTGCATTATTCATAAGGCTGACTAGGCTGAAGCCTAGGGGCCCGCGGGACAGAAGGCTCGCCAATTTTCTATTATTTTTTTTTTTTTTTTGCTGACGCAGTGTTACCAGCGCCTTAGAGCTCCAATCTTTGCACTCCACGCCGTTGCGATACATGTACATATGTATTTATCCATATATATATACTCTCATAAGTATACTATATATATATTTATATCCAGTACATTATTTTAATGTTTATTTAAATAAAATGTCAAGTTGTAAGTAGAATTCTTCAAGAGCCCCATAAA
The DNA here is from genome assembly GCA_031216915.1 of Pictodentalium vernedei. Classification (NCBI taxonomy): domain Eukaryota; kingdom Metazoa; phylum Mollusca; class Scaphopoda; order Dentaliida; family Dentaliidae; genus Pictodentalium; species Pictodentalium vernedei. Next base: position 73,876,398 of record CM062289.1, on the reverse strand, counting down.
ATGGATATAGGGCTATGTACAGCGGCATAATGCCTTCCGTACCAGAGTCAGACTGTCAGCTGTATTTGGGGAGGAAGATGGAACTGAGGCGAAGTACCTAAAAGCCTTGGGACCCGGCCATGTGTTAATACGGCACTGACCAGCAGTCATGTCTGCTACCGATCACTCAGATGCAAGGAAACAGAGTTCTTTTATTTTGAAAAATCAAGATTTTCTCCTTTTAGGCCGAAGACCCAGTGGGACCGCACACCCCATCCCCTGCTGATATCATTCTTGCCGAATGAGAGATGAAGATCAAATTCCTCTGTGCGAACTGCCATTGACCACTCAGACGTAAGGAATCAGCGTTCGTTCAGATCGAAAAAATTAAAATTTTCTCCGGGTCCGGTGTCCACTTTGGTTCATTTCAGGCAACGTTTTTTGGCCCAGTCCGCCTCTGGTTCCAAACATATAGCTATATCAGTAGGTATAAAAGGCGGATTCTAACTCAAATGTACACGATTTCGTACATGTACACGTACATCGATGTACGCCTCCATAGGGATTCAGTGTTAAAATCGTGTACAGGTACACGATTTGTCATTTTTTATGGTGATTTAGAATCCGCTTGCGGATTCTACAGCACTGAATTCTATATACACATCGCTCAAGAGTGAAAAAACGTTTGAAATTTTAAGGAAAAAGAGGTGTATCGTCTGATTTAGAATCCGCAAATGGGTTTCCCCCATAGGATTCAGTGTTAAATCGCGAGCAAAAAAACGTGTTGCGGATTCTAAATCAGCGTCGGAAAGTGGTTTGCGGATTCTAAATCATCCGTGTCTGTACACGATTTTAACACTAAATCCCTATGGAGGCGTACACGGAAATCCTTTTGCGGATTATACATCAGAAATCGACTCATGTACGGTATACGGAAAAGAGGTGATTTCGAACCCGCAAACCCACTGCCACGATGAGAGTAAAACTGACACTCATGTTTTTTGTTGTGGTGTGAATGAAGGTTTTCGTTAAAAAGAGTCAACTATAAATATGAGTGTCAGTTTTTTTTTGTTTCTGGCGTGAATGAAAGGTTTTCGTTCAAAAGAGTCGACTATAAAAATATGATCTGTAAAAATAGACATTCATGTTAATGCAACGAAAAAAAATTGAGTTCAGAAAAATTAGAAAAATCAGAGGTAAAAAATCGTCTGTTCGCGTTTTGTCACTGTTAATTTTTGTGAAGTAAATTTTAATAAAATACTTTATGGAATGTTAGATCAAATTGATACTCATGTTTTTGTTGTGGTGTGAATGAAGGTTTTCGTTCAAAAGAGTCGACTATAAATATGAGTGTCAATTTTTTTTTTGTTTCTAGCGTGAATGAAAGGTTTTCGTTCAAAAGAGTCGCGTGAATGAAAGGCATTCGTTCAAAAGAGTCGACTATAAAATATGATCTGTAAAAATAGACATTCATGTTTTGTTTCAATGCAACGAAAAAAAACTGAGTTTAGAAAAATTAGAAAAATCAGAGGTAAAAAATCGTTTGTTCGCGTTTTGTCACTGTTAATTTTTGTGAAGTAAATTTTAATAAAATACTTTACGGAATGTTCGATCAAATTGACACTTATGTTTTTGTTGTGGTGTGAATGAAGGTTTTCGTTTTTTAATGGATCGTTTTAATAATGGATAATAAAACGCATTTTTCCACTCAATTAGGTTTGAGTGGTAAATTTTTAATATATTCATGATAATGTTCGGAGATGTGAATGGAATCCTTTAAACGTTAAATTAGAAAACTGGTTTCTTTTATGTGCTAAATTTTTTTTAAACTGTCTTCAAAGTTGTCTCTCAATTGGACATTGAGTGAATGGTTTGATATGAATGAAATTCCTTTTAACAAACGTAAATTACTCTCAAATGCATTAAATCAGAAACCGGTTTGTCATGTGCTTAAACTTTTTCAAACTTTTTAAGTTTTCCCAATTCAATCAATACTGAGTTGAGATATGAATTTTTTAGTTATTATATTAAAGACAGAAGATTTTTATTAACTTAAAACATAAAAAAATAATTATACATTTAATTTTGAAAATAATAAAATAACTCACATTAGCATACTCAAAGGAACATTAACAATTAAAAAACGAAAAATGTTTTTACAGATGGATTCTAGACACCGAGATCAAGTTTTAGGCGAATATGAACGTGCCAAGAAGGACATTCAATCGGCTGACAGAAGCAGATGTCTCGGAGAGATAGATCTCAGACGTGAGACCACAAAAATATTTAAACCCGTGACGGAGGTTCAAGAGTGAAGCAAGAAGGAGATAGTCGAAGAATTGAGACCTATAAAAGAGAGTTCTATGAGAATGGGTTCATTGCCCGGTAGTTTTGGAAATTGATATTCCTTTCAATCTACACCGGATTACGTTCCCACGGGAATTCAAACAAACGTGAGCGACGATGCAACTTCAATTATCACCAATGATAGCATCGCGTCGTCCGAGGATGGTGGTAAGAGAGATCTGTTGTATGGATTTTATAAGGATTCGGACGGTAGAACTTTTGTTGGTGACACAGAAGTGGAAATAGATGATGATGAATTAACCGTCAGCTCGAATAGGTACGAATTAACTTCCGGACTGCGCAAATTGCTCCTTTACGACAAGCCTAGTGATTACACGGAACAGGATTTCGACAATTACGGCGACATTCTGGTTCAGACCCACGCCATGCTGAGAAATAACAATGCCAGAGAGATGAGACCCAAAGCCAACAGAGGTTACAAGTGGACGAAAATAGTGAAACCCATATGGGATATGAATAAGAAGTTCGTCGAATCGGTGTCTGGTAAAGGGGTGAAAACTACTTTTCTTCCGAGCGATTCTGACGCTCTGTCTCAGAGATTGAGATTGTTGATGGCGAGTAGACGTGCTGGTAACACAGGGTTAGATAATGAAATAGTTACTATATCTGACGAATTGTTAAGACAGAAGGTTTTGAATAAAAACCATTATAAAAGGCTGATGAACGAATTGAAGGATTGATGTATATATAATAAGTAGAGAGAAACAAACAAACAAACAAAAAATATATAAAATAAAAATAGTAAATTTTTACACTAGAATAATAAAAGTATTTAAACAACAAAACGATTTACCAGTGAAAAAACAAAATATATTATAAAAATAAAAATATGTTGGTGATAAAGAACAGGGGATACGTCAGAACTTACGTTCAAGGCGGTTCTGGCATCTGATTCTATACTGCGAGCGTTCACGAGCGATGAGGGTAGAAAACTCGCATCGACCGCGTTTGAGGTCGGTAAGAAGATGGCTTTGGATGCTGGTAAGAAAGCCACTTCTGAAGCCAGTGGTAGGATAGCTTCTGTGGCTGGCAAGAGAGCAGCCGACGCATTGATCGCCAAGTTGATCAGTCCACCGGCAAAGCGAGCTGCGTTAGAGCAAACACCGAAAAGTTGGAAAGATTTTAAGGATGCTGTGGTACCCATACAAGATTTAGCCAAAATGACGAGTGGATCCGGATTGAAGAGAACTCGTGACGGTGTAATATAAATAAATAATAATATTAAAACAACTGAGTTTGAAAAAACATAAAAAATTGTGTTTGAAAAGAATCTAAAATAACAAACAAAAAAATAAACAAAGATGAACATTAAAGATATGTCTTGGAACGACGCCGCGACCAAGAGGTCGAATAACGAGTTCTTTCCCCAAAGCATAAGAGGCTTGATAGTGGGAAAATCGAATTGTGGAAAGACCAATCTGTTGATGAATCTGTTGTCCCGACCCGACTGGTTGGATTACGACAGATTGTTCGTGTTTGGCAAGAGTTTGTTTCAACCCGAATACAGATTGCTTCAAGAGTGCATGGATCGTAGATTGCCCAAGGACGTCATAGCCAGAATCTTTGACAGTAGGGAGGAATTTGACAAAAGTGAAGCTCCTCTTTCGACCATTTTGGACAGTGCGGCGATGGAACTGATGAAGAGAAATGCATCTTCGAACGTCGAGTGTCGATTTTATGAGAATGCTAGCGACATTCCGGATCCTAGAGAATTGAAATCGGAAGATAAGAATCTCATGATTTTCGATGATCTGCTTTTGGAGAGACAGAACCGATGCGAATCATATTACATTAGGGGTCGACACAGCAATGTGGACTGTTTCTACCCGTCGCAGAATTATTTTCGATTGCCCAGACAGACAATAAGGGAGAACGCTAATTTTCTATGTCTCTTTCACCGAGATCTCAAGAATCTCAATCACATCTACGGCGATCACGTCGCAAACGACATGAGCGTGGCGGAATTCAGGAGATTCTGCAAGAGGGTTTGGGATGGAGGACTTTACAATATCGTCATGATCGATTTGACTAGCGAATTTAATCGCGGAAAATATTGGTGCGTATTCGTCAAGTTTTATGATTCTGATGATAATAAGATAGAGCGTGAAAATAAAAAAAAAACTGAGAAAATAATAAATCTTCAAATAATTAGTTTTGAAAAAATAAAAAAATAAAATTAAAATATAATGTTCGAAGAAGGAGAATTGTTAGAACGGATAGCTGAGAATATGGCTGCAAAACAATCCATTCAAATCATGGTGAGTGGCGATTCAACTCGATTCGCTACAAAATTCGAACCTTCCATCAAATTGAATAGAGAGAAAAGATACGAGATGGCGTTGGTGAATCTGGAGACTTATTATTCCTTTCCCAACGTCACCGAAAAGAATAACTCATTCAGGTATTCTGACGGAGTGGATTGGTTGGAGATTCGAATTCCCAAAGGAAGTTACGACATAGACGATTTGAACATTTACATTCAGACGCGAATGAAGACGGAAGGAAAGGGAAGCAACAAGATCAGACTCACTCCCAATCCTAATACCTACAGACGATGTTGGATTTGGAAGATAATTTTCGAGTGGATTTCAACACAGACGATTCTATAGGCAAGATGCTGGGATTCGATCGAAAGATGTATCGAGGCCACACGGCATCTGAAAATATGGTCGACATTCTCGCAGTCAATAGCATTCTGGTGAACGTGGATGTGATTGTTGGAAGCTACGTGAATGGTAGCGCTCAACCGACGATCTATTCCTTCTTTCCAAACGTGTCGCCGGGTTATAAGATCGTGGATCGACCTCGAAATTTAGTTTATCTACCAGTGATTTTAGACACGTTGTATTGTCTCAAAACCACGTTGACGGATCAAAATGGTGAACTGTTAGATCTTCGTGGAGAGAGGGTGATGATACAATTTCACATAAGAGAAATATAAAAGCAAAACAAAAAAAAATATTGTGTGTATATATATAAATAACAAAAATAAAATAAACGCAATATTAATTTTACAAAAATTATTTAATATAAATAATTATCATTAAAACAAGAAAACAATTGAAGAAAATATATTTTAAAAAAAGAATTATGACAGAATACGTGACTAAAAACGTGAACATATCCGCAGGACAGGGGAAGAAACTTGAGAGAGCATTAAGAACTCGAGGTGAGGCGGTGAAATTCAAATTCACTCACGAAGATCTGACGAGAGGTGGTCAGGATTTGATCGCCTGGACCAAAAGTCAAATCAAAAGGATGGAGAAAGCGATTCGTGATGGAAGAGGGTTGACGGTGAGATTGAGTCCCGCTCAATTGAGATACAATTTGAGAATTAAAGGTGGTTTCATACCGCTATTGGCAGGAATCACCGCAAAAGCATTACCCTTCACCGCAAAGGCACTACCCTTTCTTGGAAAGACTTTCTGCCTGGGAGCTCTCACGGGACTCACGAGTTCAGCAGTTGAGAAATTAATGGGTGGCAGAGGACTGTTTTTGAAGAAGGGAGGAGCCGTGTGTCGCGTCCACGTAGACGACAGCGGTAAAGGATTGTATCTAGAACCCGTTAGAGGTGACAACTCTTTGAGTGGAAATGGTCTCTATCTGAAGAGTGCACGGAACGTTGAGCGACTCGGCAAGGGTTTGTTGTTTGGTGAGAATTCGCCATTTAAGAATATACCGATTTTGAATATGTTATTATAATGTAAAAAATTATATAATTATATAAAATATAAATCATAGAAAGTATAAAATAATATATATAAAATGGATAAAATAATATATATAAAATGGATAAAAAGGTGGAAAAACAATTAGACGCTAAGGATGAATATCGCGAGATAGAGTGTGAAAAAGATGTGGAAAAACGATTAGATGCTAAGGATGAATATCGCAAGATAGTGTGGGAAAAAGATGTGGAAAAACAATTAGACGCTAATGATGGATATCTTAGGAAAGAACTGATAAAAGAGCGGGATAGATGGTTGAAATGGGAAAAAGATGTGGAAAAACAATTAGACGCAAATGATAAATATCTTAGGAAGGAAATGATAAAAGAGTTAAATAAAGATCGGGATAGGCGGTTGAAATTTGAAAGTTACCACTGAGACGTTTTCCACCGTCACCACTACCTTCTGAAGAGAATGGTAATGATGCGAGTGTTACCAAGAGATGCACAACATTCGTTCATAATTATGATTCGGATAAACAAATGTGTTGTTATAAAAACGTAGCATATTACAAAAAAAGAAAAAAAGAAAAGAAGAATCGACACTGAAATTTAACAAAAAAGGAAACATTATTATAATATATGAGTAATAGTGAAGAAGGAAAACAAAAAAAAAAAAGTAATGAGATCTAAAGATGATCTCATTACTTTTTTTTTTCCTTCTTCTTTGCTAAAAATCAATCTCTCTATTGTTTATATTTCCAAGTCTGTTATTAGCATGTAGACACTCGTGTATTCTCCTTTTTCGAAAATGTGTTGAATGTTTATCTTTACTTTTTTGAGTTTTTTTACATCAGTGAACGCGCTCTCACCACCCGATTTGTCCATGAGTTCGAGTGAGATTTTTGGATATATGTAACTTCCATAGAACAACGACAAATTGTCCTTGTCGAATTCTCTATCTTTAGCGATGGCGATTTTCTGTAGATTGCTTTGGTACTCGTAAAACAAATCGAGCATGGCTTCATCCAATTTCAAAGACATCTTATATTTGTCATATTTATGCTCTAAGTCCTTCATCTCGACCTTGTTCAATTCGATGGAATCATGTTGTTGTAATCTATAGATTTTAAAACCGAATTTCTTACACGTTTCGACTCGTTTCAATTTCAATTCGCATCTTTTAGATGTTGTTGTCATGATCGATTATTTGGTTTTTTTGTTTTATGAATTCTTGCAAATAATGTATATTTAAATTTTGTATTTTAATAATTTGTTTAAAAAGTTTGTTTTTTTTTTTGTTCTTTATATATATATAAAAAAAAAAAGTTTTTTTAATTTTAATTTTCTTTAATGTGAAAATTTTTTTTGTAAAAGCTTTTTCTCTTTATATATATAAATAAAAAGCTAAATTTTAACATCTCAATCTCTTTATTGTTTATATTTCCAAGTCCGTTATTAGCAAGTTGACACTCGTGTTTTCTCCTTTTCGAAAATGTGTTGAATGTTTATCTTTACTTTTTGAGTTTTTTTTACATTGGTGAATGCGCTCTCACCACCCGATTTGTCCACGAGTTCGAGTGAGATTTTTGGATATATGTAACTTCCATAGAACAATGTCAAATCGTCCTTGTCAAATTCTCTATCTTTAGTGATGACGATTTTCTGCAGATCGCTTTGGTACTCGTAAAACAAAATGGGGATGGCTTCATCCAATTTCAAAGACATCTTATATTTGTCGTATTTATGCTCTAAGTCCTTCATCTCGACCTCGTTCAATTCGATGGGATCATGTTGTTGTAATCTATAGATTTTATAACCGAATTTCTTATACGTTTCGACTTGTTTCAATTTCAATTCGCATCTTTTAGGTGTTGCTGTCATGATCAATTATTTGTTTTTTTGTTTTATGAATTCTTGCAATAATTTATATTTTAAATTTTGTATTTTAATAATTTGTTTAAAAAGTTTTGGGTTTTTTTTTTACTCTTTATATATATATAAAAAAAGTTTTTTAATTTTAACTTTCTTTAATGTGAAAAATTTTGTTGTAAAAGTTTTTTTCTCTTTATATATAAATAAAAAGTTAAATTTTAACATCCTTTTTTCTCATATTAATTCAGTTTTTTTTCACGTTAAGGACCATAAAAAAAATTGATTAATTTCATCAAAAAATATATTTTTCACATTAAATAAAAATTGAAATTAAAAAACTTTTTTATATATAATATAAAGAGTAAAACAAAACTTTTTAACAAATTATTTAAATACAAAATTCGAAAAAAAAAATATTCTGACAAATGGAGCAAACAGATAAAAAAAATGGAAAATTTAAATGAGAAAACCGTACCTCAGTTAAACGAGATTTGTAAACTATTAAAAATTCCACATTTCAGAAATCATAGAACTAAATCAAAAAAAAATTGAAGTCATACAGAAATATTTGCGAAACGATGGAAAGGCAAACGAAATGTCGATAGCAACAATGTCAAAAAATGCATCGGTTGTGAAAAATGAGAAGAAGAAGAAAAAGATAGTAAAAGGAATCGCAATGCCGACGTCGAAAAAAAACAAAAACGTTTTGATTGTGAAAAATAAGAAGATGACTAAACGAAAAGCCGTTGAAGAACTTCAAGTTTCAAAAGAAAAGAAAAGAAAAACTAAAACGAAAACGAGTGATGCACTTCAGATTCTGGACAAACGAGATATATCGAGCGAAATTCGAGGCCCAATGAACGAAGGGAAAGGAGAAGATTATCTAGCACGACTCACCATGGAACTATTCCAATCGAAGCATGTAGAACGTGAGAGTGTGATCAAAGGCATTTTAAAAACTTTTGACGTGGTTCCCTCGTTGAAGAAAATCGATCCGAAATTGTTCATGGAACGGGTGAAGAAAAAAGTATTGGATTTGTTTCATGAACACATGAACGTGGGACTAAAAATTAAGATGATGAATAAAATCGATGTGAAGTCCGGCGAGAGCATCGTGAAAAATGCATATTTCAGATCTAACGTCGAACCCGTATTTCGAGGTTCAGATTTATCAGACGTTTTCGAAAAGATGAAAGACAAGATGTTGACGTCTCTCGCAAATTATCAACATGAAGGTAGTAATTGGACGTTCGATGAGGTGTTGAAACTCGAAATTCACATAACTAAAAACGATTCATTGAAAGGGTCTTCCTACGTGAAATTACCGTATTTCTTAGCTAAAAAACGCTCCATTGTCAATGTGAGAAATAAAGATGATCAGTGTTTTAAATGGGCAGTCACCTCCACTTTATACCCTGTGAAAATGAACACCGATAGAGTTTCTTGTTACGAGGAGACTTCTAAAAATGTCGATTGGACTGGAGTGACTTTTCCAACAGAGTTAAAACACATCGAACGTTTCGAGGCTCAAAATCCCACCATAGCGGTGAATGTCTTGGGATACGACGATGAAAAACGAACGATCTATGCTCTCATACAGACTTCGTATCTCGAAAGAGAAAAGACGATTATTTTATTATTGATTTCGAATGGTGACAATTGTCATTATTGTTGCATTAAACATCTGAGCCGATTACTGTCGAGACAAAATAATAAACATAAAGGAAAGATATGTTTATGTTGCAACTGCATGAACGCGTTTCAGAGCGAAAAATCGTTAGCGAAACATCAGAAATATTGCAACAAAAATCAAGGTGTTGCCGTCGAAATGCCCAAACCCAACACCATCGTGAAGTTTGAAAATCACAATAGAAGGTTAAAAGTACCATTCGTTATGTACGCTGATTTCGAATGTTTCACTGCGAAAATGAGTTCCTGTCAACACAACGCTCTTCAAAGTTACGTCGAAAGATATCAAAAACACATACCTTCGGGCTATTGCATTTACGTGAAATGCGCTTTCGACTTGCAACACGACATGGGTCCCTTCACCTACACAAAATAGTGCGAAGACGACGACGTGGCCCAAAAGTTCATTAGAATTAGAATCGAAAATTCAAATGTTATACAACAAATTCAAAACTCCAGCGAAAATGATCATCACGCGAGAGCAGCAGGACGAAAATAACAGAGCCACCGAATGTCACATATGCAGACAATCGTTCGATGAGAATTCGGAGGAAAATAAGAAGGTCAGAGACCATGATCATTACACGGGTCTGTATCGCGGTCCGCCTCACAGCAAGTGTAATTTGAAATATCGAGACGCTGTTTTCTATCCGGTGATATTTCACAATCTCTCGGGTTACGACAGTCATCTGTTCATGAAAAATCTCGGCACCTCCCACGAAGAATTAAATTGCATCGCAAACAGCAAAGAAAGATACATTTCCTTCACGAAATGGAAGCTCATGGAGAAGAAAAGAGTAATCGACGGATATACGTTGGAAGAAAAAACGAAATTCATTCGTAGAAGAATACGTTTTATCGACAGTTTTAAATTCATGTCAACCGCTCTAGAAAAATTAGTCGCTAACATGAGCAAGGATAAATTTCAAATCACGAGCGAACATTTCGGAGAACGAGTAGACGTCATGTTGAGGAAAAGAGTCTATTCTTACGATTACATGAACGATCTAAAGAGATTCGAAGACACCTCACTACCTTCGAAAGAAGATTTTTATTCGAAATTATACGAATCCGACATTTCTGATGAGAATTACGAACACGCCAAAAACGTGTGGAAATCATTTGATATAAAAACCATGAGAGATTATCACGATCTCTATCTGAAGACTGACGTTCTGCTCTTGGCAGACGTGTTTGAAAATTTTCGAGATGTCTGTCATCGAAATTACGATCTGGATCCTGCTTGGTATTTCACCGCACCCGGTCTGGCGTGGGGCACTCTGTTGAAGACCACTGAAGTCCAATTGGAATTATTATCCGACGTGAACATGTTGCTCATGTTCGAAAGGGCTGTGAGAGGTGGCATCTCGATGATCTCCCACAGATATTCTGAAGCTAACAATCCCTACATGAAAGAAGGTTTCGATTCGAAACGGTCAAATAAATACATACAGTATTGGGATGCTAATAATCTGTACGGTTGGGCTATGAGTCATCCTTTACAGATTGGAAATTTCGAATGGGTGACGGAACCGGAAGAGATGCAAAAATGGAGAGACTATCCTTGCATTTTAGAAGTCGATTTGAACTATCTGGAAGAATTACACGATCTACACAACGATTATCCACTAGCTCCCGAACGAATGGAACCGAACGAAGGAGACGAGGAAAAACTCATTCTCAATTTATTTAACAAACGTAACTACGTCGTCTACAACGAGAATTTGAAACAATACGTCGATTACGGGATGAAATTAGTTGACATACATCACATCATTCGATTCGACGAAGAGCCTTGGATGAAAAAATACATCGATCTCAACACGAATCTCAGAATTCGAGCTGAGAACGATTCCGAAAAAGATTTCTTCAAACTCATGAACAATTGCGTGTATGGTAAATCGATGGAAAACATCAGGAAGAGAACCGATGTTCGACTCGTCAGGTCTGAGAAAAGAGCTAAAAAGTTAGTGGCGAAACCCAATTACAAACATCAAACCATATTCAACGAAAATCTAGTGGCCGTTCACATGCAAAAGACGCACCTGAAGTTCGACAAACCGTATTATCTCGGACCAATCATCTTAGATATCAGCAAGCGATTGATGTACGAGTTTCACTACAATTACGTCAAACGAAAATTTGGTGATAAAGCCAAACTACTGTTCACCGACATGGGCAGTTTAGTTTACGAGATAGAGACGAAAGACGTCTACCAAGATATATCTCCGGACGTGGCTGCGTGGTTCGACACGAGCAATTATCCCGTCGATCACCCATCCAACATTCAATCGAATGACAACAAGAAGGTGTTGGGTAAATTTAAGGATGAGAGCGGCGGTAAACAAATCGTCGAATTCGTAGGCTTGAGACCCAAACTGTATGCTTATCGTCTAGAAGATGAAGAGATCAAGAAGTGCAAAGGGGTTAAAGCGTGTGTGGTGAAGAAAAACATCTCTTTCCAAGAGTATAAAGATTGTCTGTTAGGAAGTGGTCCGGTGTATAAGACTATGAAATCGATTCGAAGCGAAAATCACGACTTGTATACCGAAATAGTCAACAAGATTCCGCTGATGGCTGACGACGATAAGAGATTCATGTTAGATGATAAAATAAACACTTTGGCACTAGGACATTGGACTTTGGATCTAATTAGAGACGATATGAATGTGGATGATAAGATTCCAGATATGATTGTGGATGATAAGATTCCAGATATGATTGTGGATGATAGGATTCCAGATATAAGTAAGGATGATAGGATTCCAGAAAATCAAGAGGAATTAGATGGATTCGAAATTATAGAACTCGATAGAGACATCGAGAGAGTTAGTTTAAAAAGAAAAAGAAAAAAAAATAACGTCATTTTAGTGAATTATAATAAAATAAATGAATAAAAAAAATAGAAAAAAAAAAATATATACGCATTGATGAATAAGAAAATAGAGATATCCCTAGAAGTTGTCGTCTTACCTAACGAACCATTATCCAACATCGATCTGTTGATTGCGGCGAAGGATTTGAAAATCAAAGAATTTCTAGGCGTGTTTTCCAGAGATGCCTTGCCGAAGAGAAGACCTCGACAATCGAAATGCGGAATTTTAAATCTAGACGATTTATCAGGTGAAGGCACTCACTGGGTGGCGTGGTTCAAGAACGGGAAGAAGAATTATTATTTCAACAGCTATGGAATCTCGCCGCCGAAAGAAATAAAGAACTATTTCAACAAATCGATGGTTCGTTACAACACGGAACGAGTGCAATCACCAGATCAAGTGTGTTGCGGTCACCTCTGTCTCTACATTCTCAAGAGATGGTCTGAAGGAGATCGGTTTCAAGACATTCTCAATGATGTACATTAGAGAGAGTTTTTTTATAGTATATATAAAGATAAAAAAATTATTTTAAAAATTTTTTAATCGAATAAAAACGAAAAATAAAAATAAAATAATTCATTTTTTAATAAACTGCATTTTGAAATATATTTTTTAAAAAAAAACAAAAAATCTCAAAACAACATGCCAGTCGATAAATTTGGTAGAAGTGACGACGAAAAAGTCAACCTAAGAAAGAAGAGGAAGACGTTCGAAATCGACGATGGTTACGACGTTGCCAACTTGGACTAACATTACGTTCGGAGATACCAACCTCGAGAGGAACCTTTGAACATGAACGATAAGAAGCTCTACAATCTTCCCGAGCCGATAGATCTCACAGATGCTGCGACTAAAAAATACGTTGACAGGGGGAACGCTGATTTCGAACGAATCATGCTAGATAAGTACGTGGATAAAACCATGACCGACGATCTCGATCTGAAATCCAAACGTTTGGTGAACGTCGCAAATCCCATAGATCCCACGGATTCCACGACCAAGAAATATGCGGACAACTCTCACGCGAGATTCAGCAAACACCTGAAAAATAGATACGTTCAGAAAACGATGCACTTGGAAATGAACGCCAATTCTAACAAGATAACGAACGTGGCCACTCCCACGAATCCCAAGGACGTGGCAACCAAACACTATGTAGATCTGAAACAGAGAAAGTCTGACAGATGAGAAATGAAATCGGATCTGAATGCGGGATTCAACAAGATATTGAATCTGTTGAAGGTCGACGACATAGATGCGGACTCAACTGCAGTCAACAAGGGTTATGTAGATTCTGCCATGATACGATCACATGAATACCTAGAATCGCAAGTGGACGATCTCTACTTGAACAAACAATCTGGCGGAACCATGGAGGGTGGTATCGACATGAACAGTGAGAATTTATTCGGACTCAGTCACGATCCAGAATTCGATTCCAGCGCAGTCAGCAGGAAGTACATGGACGACAACTCGGTCTGGAGGAAGGGTGACATCATGGAAGGTAAACTAGACATGGGTGGACACGCGCTCATGAATCTACCGGATCCCGTGAACATGACGGATGCCTGCACCCTAATTTCGGTGGTGGAGAAAGTCAAATATGCTAGACAATTGATCACCATGTCGGCCGAGGAGGCCAGCACCTTAGATGAGGGAAAAGCTGAGTGGTCTTTCGGAAATGGAGGTAGCGGATCGAAACATGGTCAGGTGGGATATCCCATGCCGCTGGGAGGTGAAATCCTTCGAATGAGTCTGGCTTCCTCAGATTTGAATAACAGAGCGGTTGTCAATCTCATGGTGAATGGAGTAGAGAGCAATAAGAGATACAGCGTTGAAAAGACTGACAATCAACACGCGAATGTTAGCACGTCCGGCACGCCTCTCAAAGTGAACACCGGAGACAGGATTAATTTCATTACGAAAACCAATAATCCCGAAGCCGCCACTTCCGTGGTGAGTCTACTGATTGAACTAGTTCCTTTGAACAAACAGTGAACGCATGGAAAATAATGAATTAAAAAAAAATAATGTGTGATTTATTAAAAACAAAAAAAAAAGTAATGAGATTTAGAAAGATGTTCAATCTCTCTAGATCACATTACTTTATTTATTTTTGTTTTTTTTAATAATTACTCATTACTTTTTTTTATTTTTTTTGTTTTTTATTTTTTTTCACACACGTCTTTCATCGAATGATCGACATCTTATTTCCATCCGATTCGAATTGTAATTCTCTGTCTGACAGGACCAGGGTGAAGACTTCGGTTTTTCTCGGCACGTTCCTGTCGAATTGCATCTTGATCTGAATGTCTAAGACGCTACTCTTGAGTCGTTCACTCTGTTTACTGACGTCGAATACGAACATGGGATGCATCGACTTGTATTTGCCGGGAGATATGTTAGGATTGCTCATCAATTCGTCTAGACCGTGATACTTCTTTCTAAAATCAGCGGCATCGCTGTACAGTCTGCAGAAATCGTTCTTGTCGAACGACGCGTTGTAAGTGATTGCTGGATATCTCGTGGCGTTCAGAAACACTTGCATGTTTCTCAAATGGCAGTGATCAAACAGCGACGCATTCTTTTCCTGAGACCCGTCCCTATCGATCTGAAATGCAACCACGATGAAACGTGGTCTCTCGGAAGCGGATTTCACCATCAATCTCCAATCGAAGTGATTCGTGGAGAGAGGAATGCTAGCCGTGTCGCACTGTCTCATTCTAAATCCCACGGGTAATTTACTATTGGATTCTATGATCTTGTAGAGACGCGCTTTTTCCATGATCGAAGGCTCCACGTGCGGAACAAACCACGATATCTTGTGTAGAGTTGTCTTACCCACATTGGTCGCAGTGAGTCTCACTATTGCGTCGTCGTCTCCTTTTCGAATTGTGTTTGCATCTGTACATGATCTTGTTGTAATCGTCTGCAAATCTGAAGCTGTGTTTCAAAGGTATCCTGAACGAAAACGTTCCTTTAGGTCTGGACGTCTTGACGACATAGTCGAATATCAAGGTGGCGCTGGTGCTAGCAGGGCCGATGGTGTCTTTAACCCACAACTGATTAAGTCCTCTGGATTTCGAAAAATCATCAGGATACGTCAAGAGTCCGAACATCGTGGTGGCCTGATTCTATCTCTTGTCCGGATAGCATGTATTTTATATTACTGAATAGATGCATGATGCCATTATTGGCTAGAGTAACTGTGTTGTCGTCGGCGTAGTCGCTCCCATCTTCCTTGGTGAGATGTCCCTGTACCACTATGTAACTCTCGTTAGGATGTATGAATAGATCTTGAGTTTCGACGTTGATTCTTATCTCTCCCGCATTGTTCAAACTCGTTCCGGTTACCGGTTCATATTTGTGAACCTCATATTCTTGAATACTTTCATCTTTCACTATGCTTTGTGCTATATCTAGTATATTTGTCATTTTTAAAGGATTTTTGTTTTTTTTTGTTTATTAATTAGCTTGCTTTTTTTTTTTATCTAAAAATAGTTTTTAATTATTTTTTTTATTATTATTTTCTCTCCTATATATATATGTGTGTAAACAAGAAAATGTTAAAGAGAGTAAATAAAAGAAATTTGTTTTCTTATCAAAACTTTGTCTTCTGTAATTGTTGTTCGTAAACTTTCCAATGATCTCTTCTCCATCCAGAGCTTCGATTTCGTAAGTCACCGGATCAGTGTGAAATATTTTGATTATCACGAAGATTTCCGAGGTCCATCGAGGAGTATAACCATTTTCAAAGTGCTTCTTATAAGCGTAGATTCTCACTCGATCACCGACCGCAAATTTCGGCGTTCTAGACTTCTTCCTAATCTTAGATCTTTCAGGATATAGATTCGTGTAGACCCGTTTTTCATTTCGAGGATCGCTAGCTTCCACGGGAGTCATCTTGATCGATCTGTGTCGCGTGTTGTTGTAATCTTTGACCAGACCGTTCAGAGCGTGTATGTATTTCTTGGTCGAATTCACCGTGAAGTATCTGTGCATCTTTTCCTTCATCGTTCGATTCCAACGTTCCACCTTGCTGGCTTTCTCTTCGTTTTCGATCGAGTAGAGGTCGACCAATCGATGAACGTGCTTGGTGTAAAATTCCTTTCCCTTATCCACACACAATTTACTCGGTTTTCGAGAAGACGAGTCGAACACGCTCTTCAGAGCCTCGGCGATGCAAGGTCCCGATTTATTCTTCAAAGCTCTGATCCAACCATATTTGGAAAACACGTCGATGACCATCAATAGATATTTGACACCCTCGTTCCACCTCGAAAACGATCTCATGTCGACCAAGTCAGCAGACCAAATATCATCCAAACCTTTTATGAACACCCTTCTCTTTCGAAATTTACGCACGATGGGTTTGTGTAACTCCTCGGCCAATTCGCTCATCAATAATCGTTTCTTCTTCTTTTCAGATGCACTTTTTTTTTTTGAATGCCCCATCCGAATCGACGTTTCGCACCGATCAGATTGCCGACCAGCGAACGTTCTATCTTCTCTCTCCTGCTCGGATTCGATATGCCTCTCAATTTCCCCAACATGTTTTTATCGCAGACGTCGTTGCAAGTCTTGGTGTCGGGATGTCCGGCGTAGCACAGATCGTGATCATACGTGGCCGCGTCCACCCTATTCACAGGTTTGCTCCAAGATTTAGGAGTCAGATCGGCGTTGAGACTCTTGTTCAATTTCGTTCCGGGTCCCGTGAAACTGTGACCAGGCAGATGCATTTCGAAAGGTAGATTATTGATCATTTTATTCACGATGCCTTTACCTTTGCTTGCATTCTTTTTTTTGACGAATCGAGTCTTGATAGAACCACATACATCGCAAATTCCGCAAAGCATCTGTCTATCATTTTTAGTTCGTACTTCTTGAGAATTACTCGTCTCGGTAACTCTCTTACACTTCTCGCAATACATTTTTAAGAGTTATTTAAATTAAATTCGTTTTTATTTTATATATAAATTTAATAATTAATTCTGTTCTTATTATATATATATATTTTTTTTTTCAATCGCTGCTCTTGAGTTCTATCATCTTACTGAATTCCTCCCTGGCCTCTATCCTCCCCTTTTCCACGAGAGAATCCTTCATCTCTTCCTTGATGATCTGACGAGTCTTGATTCTCACGGCTTCTTTCATGACTTCGTATTTCGTTTTCTTGCTCAATATCGCGAAGTATTCTCCGTCCGATATCCTACTGTCTTTCAACGCCATGGAGATCATTTTGGATATCGTGTCGATCTTGGAGTCGGCCAAGACGCGAATCTTGTCATGTTTCCTCGCCTTCAGATATAATTTCCTACTCAAAAAGTTTCCGAGCGTGCTAAACAATCCGGCGGCGAGAGCCACTCCTTCTACGGTCAACACGATTGGAATGCCGACCGCGGTCGACAACAATCTGATGCGTGTAAACCCATGGAAATTGTGATGAGTGTCGTGTCGATCGCTTTGACGAATTTCATGAAACGCGAATACTTCTTCTTGAGAGAACGTCGAGAATTTCTCTCTCGAGTTAGATACTCTTGGATTCTACTGATTTGATTGATGCGATACCTCTCTCCTCTTTCTTTTTCTTCTAGCGACGGTGCCGTCGGCAAAACGCCATTCGGCTTCTCATCCTCGTCATCATCTAACGTCGGATACAATTTATTTCTGGTTCTCATTTTTGTGTTTTTTTCATCCTCGTAGTCATCTAACGTCAGATACAATTTATTTCTGGTTCTCATTTTTGTGTTTTTTTTCTTTCTAATATTAGATAAAAAATTTGTGTGTGTATTTATTTTATTTTCTATTCTCCCTTATTTTATATCAACGAGAAAACTTAGACGTATGCTTGATTGAACAATAATTTCATGACACATCCCTTGTCTTCTAAAGTCAGACTTTTACGCGCCCGTTTCAGTTCTTCCGAAACTGTGGGCTTGCTTCGATCCTTACAGAAGAGTAATCTCTTCCAAAACGCGATCACTTCGTCGATTTGAACGCGTTCGAATGCCGGTTCGAAATACTTGACGACCATATCTTCACTTTTCATCGTCAGACACGAATGATTCTCGTGATTGAAGTCTAGGTGATCCCGACATCCGACGCATCGTTCTAACAAGAGGCGACCTAGTTGTTCGTTCACGCAGAATGCGTAGGCTCTCATCAGCATTTTTAAAAGAAACCTTGCTCTAATAATCTGGGAAGTGCTCATGATTAACGTATTTTTTTTTTTAGTATCTATTCGATTCGATATATTTATTTTTTAAATAACTATTTATTTATATATTTTTTCTCTCCTATATATATCAATCACTTTTTTTATTTCCTCGGGAAACGTGGCAGTGGGTTTGCGGGTTCGAAATCACCTCTTTTCCGTGTACCGTACATGAGTCGATTTCTGATGTATAATCCACAAAAGGATTTCCGTGTACGCCTCCATAGGGATTTAGTGTTAAAATCGTGTACAAATATGGATGATTTAGAATCCGCAAACCACTTTCCGACGCTGATTCAGAATCCGCAACACGTTTTTTTGCTCGTGATTTAACACTGAATCCTATGGGGGAAACCCATTTGCGGATTCTAAATCAGACGATACACCTCTTTTTCCTTAAAATTTCAAACGTTTTTTCACTCTTGAGCGATGTGTATATAGAATTCAGTGCTGTAGAATCCGCAAGCGGATTCTAAATCACCATAAAAAACGACAAATCGTGTACCTGTACACGATTTTAACACTGAATCCCTATGGAGGTGTACATCGATGTACGTGTACATGTACGAAATCGTGTACATTTGAGTTAGAATCCGCCTTTTATACCTACTTATATCTCTAAAGTATGAAGGTCTTACCGGGGAAATACTAAAAAAACCAATAAAATTCGAAATGTAAACAAAATCTTGGAGACATAAATTATTGTTAGCAAATGCAAATTTTTGTGTTACAATCACGATATAGCCATACATGCTGAAAGTGACCTGAAATACTGGTAAACTAATAAATTTATTTGGTGTTCATTTTGTTGTGCGCCCAAAAGTCATTATAGTCATTAACCCTTTGAACTCTAGTGGTATCTTCCATTCCAGTTTAATGGCAGCAATCAGAAGAGTCCATATTCATTATTGGGGTAGACCAATCAATATTTTCAACGTGCCGACTCGTGCTGCACGTTGAAAATATTGATTGGTCTACCCCACATATTTACTTAGGTTCCGCTCTACAGTTTCGCACTATTTCACTATTGTGAAATTCTAAACATGGGGCATATGTTGAAACTAAGGCCATGTAAAATAGAGATATATTTTCAGTATCAGATGTATGATTACATTAGGCTTTTTGTTGGACAAGAGAATTTGAAGTGTTGGTCCCAAAGTTGGAGTCTGTTTTTTACATTTTTCAATTTGTGCCGCCAAAATATAACTGACGATCCCTCAATGGAACGAGTTCGTTGAGCTCATTGCAATGAAGTGTCATTCCCGTTGGAACCACAGGAAGAGAAGAAGTGCTTGTTTGCTGTGGTAAACCAGCTATATGTAACAGATCGAGAGAGACGTGCGGGAGCCAAGGCTCGAAACGTCGACCTCTACCACACACAGCGACCGATTTACCACGAGACTAAAAGATCCGGACCAACCAGGCTGGTTGGTAAATGGCCTTTATACCTAGACCGCTACATATGTTTTACTGTTAATATAGGACCCGGTCGCCAGTGCCTGGGGTAGAAGTCATCTAAAATGGACAAGCTGCTTATAAACGATTGGCTGGATTTGACTTTATGTCCATGCTGCGGACATAATTAATCATTGTGCATAAATGTGTGACATTAAACACCAATAAATAAATAATGCGGGGTCATTAGCTCTGTTTTTGAGGCAAAACTGGAAAATGTTTTAGTTATTCGAGAAATATTTTTGCAAGTCTCATTTCCTAATCGCGTTGTGGAAAGGGTTAACTTTGGGAAAAACACATATTGACAGTATAAACATAACAGGCAAACTGACCATTCGAAATTTCGAATATTTTTTTTACAAAATTCATGAAAGAGTGTGTGTCTTGTTTATGGCCTTTTTGGACGTCAAAAAGGCATACGATAGAGTATGGAGGGAGGGTATGTGGCGCAAGCTGGAGGCTCTGGGCTTAGGAGGCGAGTTTGTTGGAATTATGAAAGCACTATATAAAGATGTACAGAGAGAACTTAGCCTGGGAAACATTACAACAAAACGTGTGCCTATGGAGATAGGCCTAAAACAGGGGTGTATCCTTTCGCCAATCCTGTTTGCATTGTACATCAAAGGTTTAGGAGATGAACTCCTGCGTAGCGACGAGGGGGGTAGCAGTCGGGGACTTGAAGATCCCAGGGCTATTTTTTGCAGACGATATGGTTCTAGTGTCAGAAGGCGAAGAGGGGCTAACGAAAATGCTGGGAATTGTTGGGAAATATGGGAGCAAATGGAGATTCGAACTTAATGAAAGCAAGAGCAAGGTTATACCTGTGGGCCGCAAAGTGGACCCCACTCGAAGGTGGAGAGTGGGTGAGTTCTGCATTCCGGAAGGGAGCAGCAAACTTCTCAGTGTAGGAGAGACAGGCGATTACGAGTATTTGGGGGTAAATATAAACATTACAGGAAGAGGCATCTACCGAAACCACACAAATAAATTGATTCTGAAGGGGAAGCGAATCCTTAACCAAATGAAAATTATAGGGAGAAACAGTTTCAATAAGGTTTTCGTGGGGAAAACCATTTGGGAAATGGTGGGGCTGCCAAGTATAACTTACGGTACGGAAGTTGTACCCCTAAACCAGACGGCCGTAAAGAGCTTGGAAATCTTGCAGAACGATGCAGGCCGATGGATAACGGGGTCGAGTAATGCCACAGCGCTAGAAGCAATCAGGGGTGAGCTTGGGTGGATGAGGATCAAGGACAGGATAGACCTGTTAAAACTCGGTTATCTTAATTATTTGATAAATCTCCCCGACAGCCGATGGTGTAAAGTAATGTTCCTGAGAATTTTCAACTCAAATATCAAAACGGGGTGGATGGTCCAAGTGAGGGAGCTAGTACAGAACTACTGATTTGAGATCTCGGACCTGGACGTTGGGGCAAACCAGGGGAAAAAATCGTCAGAGAAAGGGCCATTGGGGATTGTAACCGTAATTGGCGAGAGGGGGTTAAATCAAAGAGGTCTTTGGGTGGCCTGCGTGATAAAGAGAGGCCAGGTTTTGAAGAGTACCTTGATGGCACCTTTGGGGGGTCACTGCTGTTCAAGCTGAGGTCGCGATCCCTGGAGCTGATGGGAAAAAATGGGAAAGACGGTGAAAGGGAGTGCCAGATGTGTAACTTGGGCATGGTGGAGACCCTGGAACACTTTCTTCTAGAATTTCCAAAGTATCAGTCTAAAAGAATAAGATTCACTGGGAGTATAATGGGGAAGTGGAATGGGAGAGTGAAGGACATGTGGTTAGGGGAGACTCAAGGGAGAGGGTTAATATGCTAATTGGAGAGATTGGAAAGAATGAGGCAAGGGATGTCATCAAGCAATTCCTCTCCGAGTGTTGGGAGGAGAGGAGAAGTGTGGGAATAGAGAGGCAGTTGGGAGTTCAGGGGTAACCATGGCCTTCTCGACCGAGAACCGCGACAAATCAGCGGCTGGCCAAAGTGTTATTATTATTATTATTATTAAAACATATATTCGTCAGGTAAAAACCCTTTATGCCAAATTCTTATCTTGGGTTTTTAGCTGCAGCTAATAGCTCAAAATCTGGTAATAGCCGGTAGGTGTGTCTGTCGGTCGATCGGTCTGTGACGAAAGAGTTTTTCGACCTTTAACCCTTTGAACTCGAAAGGAACCAAGGAACATGATACGCAATGCTTTCATCAAGTCGGATGGCTGCAAAGTTGAAGTGCGGGATTGATCAATCAATATCTTCAACGTGCAGCCCAAAGGCTGCACGTTGAAAATATTAATTGGTCTGCCCCAAAATAATAATTATGGACTCTTCCAATTGCTCCCATTGAACTGAAATAAATAAATAAATAAATAAATAAATAAATAAATAAATAAATGTAGTTTAAAGCCGAAAATCCTCATAGAGCTCTTGGGCTTAACACACTCACGCACAAAAAAAAATTTATATATATATATCACTCTGCATTTCCTATTTACTGACTGTCTCCAAGCAGATGAATCACAATCAGCGGTCTTCATCGTAAGTTATATACCCACTGGAACAAATGTGATTTGAGAGCTGATCGGAAAGATGGGAGACTCTGGATGCTTTCAGCCCACTCGGAAGCAGGTTCCAAAGGAATGGAACAGCCACCGAAAAGGGCCGATCGCCAGCTGTTGTGAGGTCACCTGGTGCATGTACAAGATGTCACCAGGGTTCAAAGGCTTAAAATACTTGGGTGGAATGACAAAATACTTTGGTGGAATGACATCATATTTGGAATGCAAGTGTGCACTGTGGACCCATATTCAACTCAAGCGTTATTCGGAGTATTTTGTCAGAGTTATTGCCCTTTATGGACTTGGGGGTTTATTTCATTTTCACAGTACGTTGTAGCTAAGGTGCGATCTCACAATTTGAATGTCTCCTTGGAGACAGCCAGATTATTATGCATGCAAAAAACTAGACACGTGTATTGAAAGGATTCAAAACGGGTCTCAGTGTTTCCGAATACTTTCCAACCAGTCACATGAAGCAGTGTCAGCGGCAGTGACGTTAGGGACGGTTATCACCATGAGAACCCCGAGAAGCGAGTGATTACTGTGGTAAACAGACTCTGTGATACTGGTAAAATGGAACCCGGTAGCCAATACGTGGGGTGGAAGTCCTTTAAAATGGGCAACATTAGGATAAACAATAGGCAGGGTTTGACTCTGTATCCATGTTGTGGCTGTCACAATTTGACATTGTTCAGAAATATGTGACTTTGAACACCAATAAATAAATAAATAAATAAACAAAATAAATAAATAAATAAATAAATAAATAAATAACCCTGAGCGGGTGGTTGATCAATAAAAGTGGTGATATACAAAGTTTGACTCCATTTGTTGCAATATATTGGCACCACCACATTGGCTTAACCCTTTACCTTACTCGAAAGGAAGACGACGACATCTGCAAACAAAATTCTTGAAAAACGTTTTTTTTTAATTTTTTTTTTTTTTTGCATCAAAAACATAACTTAGGACCTCTCATTGGAACGAGCTCAATGAGATCGATCCGTTGAGGTGTGATAAGCTATGTTTTTGAGATAAAAAATGAAAAAATAAAGAAAACTAAATGGTGATGTTTGTAAATAGCGCTGGCCGGTTTTGGTCGTCACGCTGGGTTAAGGGTTGCGTATGTGACGAGCAAGATAACAATTGAACTTGGCAGTTTTCAGTGAGTTTTACATAAAAAAACAGACTATGTGTAAAATTTAAATGTATGCCATTACATTTTGACTTTTATTTTGTAAAGATTATGTCAAATTCATAATATTGCTGAATATACACTAACTTTTAACTATATTTACAAATGAATTATTAAAATTTTATTCGGATTTCGAAGTTTGTACATTTTATTACAGACATGCAATGTGCTCAGTTCTGTTAATAGACAAAACATTTGCTAGAAAAGGTAATAGATCAAAGTGGAAACCCGATACTGAAGAAGGTCCTCCATAGCAACCCATTTAATTATCTGTGGCGGAGGGGAGGGGCGGTGGCTCAGTAGCTAGAGGTGCAGGTTGCAAGCCGAGAGGTCCTCGGTTCGAATCCCACCTGCGGCAACCGCGTTGTGTCCTTGGGCAGGACACTTCACCCCCATTGTCCACGTGGAGGCACGGTGGCGTTGTGTACTAAGGCGTACTGCACGTCGATGGTGCACTTGTTGTCTTCAACCAATACTAACCCTGCCTGTGTGGAGTTAGTATGTTGTGAAGCCGGACAGTTGTTCGCCGTTGTTCGGTGGTTCTCTCCGGGTACTCCGGTTTCCTCCACCCGTGAAACTGTCCGACACGAGGTGACCCTGGCTGTCACATTTCACAAAAAAAACATTTCATCTTACAATAAGTATGTATTTGGTCCGTAACATCCTGAATACAGCGGGTATCAGGGCCCCTGATACAAAATCTGTATCTTGCAACTGCATAATACAACCGCGTGCTTGGTTACGATTTGTTTACATTACTATTTACAGAACTTGGAAGGTTTGCGAGAGACCCTGTACGTTGGAAACACAAAAAGAGGAAAAACACTTATCAGTTGTATAATTATTAAATTGTGGAACCACGTTTCTTTTTTGCATTTTGTGTCTGACAACTGATAACTGGAGGCTTTCAAGCTGGAACAACGGGTATTTATACCGTTGAAGCGCACGGTCTTTTCGTACTGATGAACATGACATGCACTCACTAAATAAGTTGATCCGAGGATCGCACGAAATTTCAAGGCAGTCACATACAGTTTCAACCGAATCAAGCATTTTGGTTTTTTTTTTTAGTTTCAAAATGAAATTTGAAATTAAAATGCTAGTTAATCTTTACTCAACGTAATGGTCAAAACCGGCCAGAGCTATTCACAAAAATCGCCAAATAATTATCATTAATTTTTTCTTTGTTTTTGTCTCAAAAGCATAGGTTACGACCCCTCTTTGGAACGAGCTCGTCGAGCTCGTTCCAATGAGGGGTCATAACCTATGCTTTTGAGACAAAAATGAAAAAAATAATTATTCAAGAATTTTGTTTGAAATGTCGTCTGCTTTTCATGTTAGGTAACGGGTTAATCATTACTCAACGCACACTATATTACAATTTAGTATTTTAATTATTTTTTGTAAAAACTATCTTCCAAACATTTCAACAAAACCATAACATGTGACTCACCGTTGGAACAAGCTCGCCGAACTCGTTTCAGTGAGGGGTTATATGATATGGTTTTGTTGAAATGTTTGGAAAAATAATGTTTTTTCGACAGCTCATTTTGTAAATTACGCTAGAGGGTTTGACCGATTCGTTTGGTAAAGTATTGGTCAGGTTATTACAGCTGGGAATAGAAAGATAAATCTATCATCACCATCATGTTTGTGTTCAAAATTTTGTATCAGTCTCGCTCTGCACTGCAAAAAATATACGTTCTCTTTTGAACCAAAACTGGTTCTAATCTTGTCCCTGAGATGGAACCAGTTCTGTTTAAACAGTATTTATTTCAAATCAAATAAATTTACCACGATTAGCATTCAATTTTAACAGAATATTACATAAACTGAAGTAGATTCAGCACTAAACTTGGAGCTAATTCAACGCAGTCGCCAAACATTTTGAAACAAAGGAGATATGAACAGTTGGCATATCGAACCAGTTTTGGTTCTGTATAGAACCAAAACTGGTTCGATATGCCAACTGTTCATATCTCCTTTGCTTAATAATGATTTGAGACAACCTCGTATAAGCTCTAAACTTATGGCTGAAACCCCCTCAATTTATGTTTAATTCTGTTAATATTTAATGTTAATCTTTATAAATTTATTTGATTTGAAATAAATACTGTTTAAACAGAACTGGTTCTATCTCGGGGACAAGATTAGAACCAGTTTGGGTTCTAAAGAGAACCTATATTTTTTGCAGTGTGGTTTCTAAGATTATATCTCGACTCGTTGAGATATGGCACAAGAGCTCGACTCTGATACAACATGTTGTACATATATTTATTTATTTATTTATTTATCTATTATTTATTGGTGTTTAAGGTGGTGTTTAAGGTCACATACTTATGCACAATGGCTAATCGTGACCGTGACAGTTTTACGGGTGGAGGAAGCCGGAGTACCCGGAGAGAACCACCGAGCAACGGCGAGCAGCTGTCAGCTCTCCAACATCGTAACTCTGAACTCTGCACCACAGCACAGGCAGAGTTAGATTGGTTGAAGACATGCGCACCATCGACGTGCAGTACGCCTCAGTACACAGCGTCAACGTGCCCCCATGTAGGCAATCGGGGTGAAGTGTCTTGCCCAAGGACACAACGCGGTTGCCGCAGGTGGGATTCGAACCGAGGACCTCTCGGCTTGCAGCCTGCACCTCTACCAACTGAGCCACCGCGCCCCCTGTTGTACATGAACATGATAGTGATAATATATATAAAATAGGAATAATGAATCCAAATTCCCTTAAGCCTGTCCATGTTATTGTGTGTAAATGAAACTTTATTTTACAGCATACTCATGTACAGATTACATAAATGAACAAGCCAAGACCAATACCGGGTTTGGACCTGCGTCGCTGCATGCAATTGAATCGGCAAACAGAAAGTGGCTGCACGGCAGATCGGAAAATTGCATACACGATACAACTGATCATTATCAGGCTCCAGATGAAATATAAAACCAATCCCTTGCATAGAAGCCGAGAAAAGTTTGACGAAAAATTTCAATGTTCAGTGGGTACAGTAAAATTTCAAAGTATCGGCAAACAGGAAGTGGCTGCACGGCAGATCTGAAAATTGCTTACACGATACAACTCATCATTATGAAGCAGCAGACAAAATATAAAATCATTCCCTTTCATAGAAGCCAAGAAAACCTTGACGGAAAAAGTGTTTCGGACGGACTGACGGACGGACGGAGTCGAGCGGTTACTAGACCTGCTCTGCCACTGGCGACGCAGGTAAAAATAACAATAAACAAGAGGCCCCAGGGGGCCTGAGGGCGCTCACCTGACATGGTAGCCTAAATATCAACCCAGAGAATTGATTTCCACAAGTTGCATCTGCTCCTCCTAAGAAAAGCTGAAACCAAATATCCAAATATTCTGACCAGTGGATCTAAAAAAAGATTTTTAAAGAACATTCCTCATATTGAACTAAGTCATAATTTGGGCTCCCACAGGGAGCCCATATATGAACCCAGGGACTTGGCTTTAACAAACCTGAATCTCACACCCCTAAGGATTCTGCATACCAAATATCAAAACATTCCGACTGCTGGATCTGAAGAAGAAGATTTTTAAAGAAAATTCCTCATTTTGAACCAAGTTACAATTCGAGCTCCCACAATCAGCCCAAATATGGACCTAGGGACATGGCTTGAACAAACTTGAATCTTACCCCCCTAAGGATGCTGCATAAAAAATATCAAAAGCATTCATCTGCTGGATCTGAAGATCTTTAAAGAAAATTCCTCATTTTGAACTAAGTTGTCATTCAGGCTCCCATAGTGAGCCCAAATATGAACCAAGGGACTTGGCTTGAACAAACTTGAATCTCAGCCCCCTAAGGTTGCTCCATGCCAAATATCAAAACATTCCAACTGCTGAATCTGAAGAAGATTTTTAAAGAAAAATTCCTCATATTGACTAAGTTATAATTTGGGCTCCCACAGGGAGCCCAAATATGGACCCATAGACTTGGCTTTAACACACTTGAATCCCCCCCCCCCCCCCTTTCAAGGATGTTACTCACCACATATCAAACCATTCCGACTGCTGGATCTGAAGAAGAAGATTTTTTAAGAAAATTCCTCATTTCGAACAAAGTTACAATTCAAGCTTCCACAGTGAGCCCAAATATGGACCTAGGGACGTGGCTTGAACAAACTTGAGTCTCACCCCCCTAAGGATGCTGCATACCAAATATCACAAGATTCTGCCTGCTGGATCTTGAGAAGAAGATTTTCAAAGAAATTTGCCTGAAATGCACTAAGTTCGAATTTGGGCTTCTATAGTGAGCCCAAATATGAATCCAGGTGGCCGATTTGAACAAACTGGAATCAGATCCACCCCACAATGTTGCATACCAAATATCAAAAGATTCTTCCTGCAGGATCTGGAGAAGAAGATTTTTTAAGAAATTTGCCTGAAATGCACTAAGTTCGAATTCGAGCTTCTATAGTGAGCCCAAATATGAATCTAGGGAGCCGATTTGAACAAAATAGAATCAGATCCACCCCACAATGTTGCATACCAAATATCAAAAGATTCTGCCTGCTGGATCTGGAGAAGAAGATTTTTTAAGAAATTTGCCTGAAAAGCACTAAGTTCAAATTTGGGCTCCTATACTGAGCCCAAATATAAACCCAGGGAGCCGATTTGAACAAACTTGAATCAGATCCACCCCACAATGTTGCATACCCAATATAAAAAGATTCTGCCTGTTGGATCTTGAGAAGAAGATTTTCAAAGAAATTTGCCTGAAATGCAGTAAGTTCAAATTTGGGCTCCTATACTGAGCCCAAATATAAACCCAGGGGGCCGATTTGAACAAACTTGAATCAGATCCACCCTCCAATGTTGCATACCAAATACCAAAAGATTCTGCCTGCTGGATCTGGAGAAGAAGATTTTTTAATGTTTTTCCCATTGCCTACAGTGTTAAAAAGTGCTGACTCAGCACTTTTTCAAAGTCCCGAAACTGTACCCTATGATAAAACCGATGGCAATTTTTTTATCAATTCTTTCTGTTGGTCCTAAGGAAGCTTCCCACCAAATAAAAATTCTCGGTGCCGTGCAGTTTTGGAGATATGGGCGTTTTAATTTTTTTCTATTTTTAGCTCCTGCGGTTCCCATGGGGCTACGGGGAAAAAAAATCAGCATAAATTAGGTACTTGTGACCCAATAAGCCCTCACATAAAATTTGGTTCAAATCAGCCTCTCGGTTTGGAAAATAGAAATTTTGGGCGGGGCCAAAAATTTTGCCCCTCCCATAACGACGCCAAGTATAGCCCCACAAACTTCTCTTGAACAAATCTGAGTCTACACCTCAAAAGGAAGCTGCACACCAAATATCAAGTCTCTGCTACTGCTGGTTCATGAGAAGAAGATTTTTTAAGATTTCAGCACACTTTTTGGGTGTGGCCCTACCCACGGGCGAGGCAACTTGATTTGAACAAAATCAAATTGCGATGTCATAACAAACTATTATCTCAAATATCAATTAAATTGGTTCAGCGGTTTGGGAGGAGAAGACGCAAACACCATGTTCACGGACGACGGACGACGGACGCAGGACGACGGACGACGGACGGTGAGTGATCACTATAGCTCTCCTGACTAAAAGTCAGGTGAGCTAAAAAAGGTGTGCACTGCATGGAAATGGCGTAGCCAGAGAGGCTGTCTTTCTGCCATTCCCAAACATGATTTATCTTGTCCTGACATCAGAGTCGTTTAATTCTTTGTCCTCCCTGATTCACAATAGGTGAACCCTTAGAGAGGCTTTTTGTGAAGCTTTCCCATGGTCGGATTAGTGTATTGATGTGTGCGTCTCTTAGAAGGTAACTCTCTTGTTTTTTGGGGGTTTTTTTGTTCCCAGTAACTCCTTTAATTTCTCTCATTTCTAGCTTCTTAAAAATATACGGGAAGATCCTGGAAACGCCTTGATTTGGCGACTCATCAGTAGTTATGTGGGTGGGTATAACCACCTTTTGATTTAACACTGAATTTCTCATAGATGACCGTGGATGCACTATGGCGAGTTCGCCATAGTGCATTCAGGGTCGTCTATGGGAAATTCAGTGTTAAATCAAAAGGTGGCTATACCCACCCACATAACTGCTGACGAGTCACCAAATACCCATAGTGCATCCAGGGTCGTCTCGGGGAATTTCCGTGTTAAATCAAAAGTTGGCCATACCCACCCCCATATCTTAACACTGGAATTCCCATAGACGACCCTGGATGGACTATGGCGAATTCGCCATAGTGCATACAGGGTCGTCTATGGGAAAAATCAGTGTTAAATCAGAAGTTGTCCATATCCCACATCGTAACACCGAAATTCCCATAGACGACCCTGGATACATAATGGCGAATTCGCCATAGTGTATCCAGGATCGTCTATGGGAATTTCCGTGTTAAAGCAAAAGTTGGCCATACCCACCCCACATCTTAACATTGAAATTCCCATAGACGACCCTGGATGGACTATGGCGAATTCTAACTACTCTCATTAAGTACTTTCAGGCCTCAACTGGGAGTATTTTTGCACAAAACGTTGTTCTTGTAGATGTCTTTTCAGGCCCATAGGAACGAAATTTATATTGGGGGGGGGGGGCTGATATTGCTAATTTGGGTGAACTGGCTGATACTAAATGGGTATGCGGTATCCAGATGCCGAAGGCATCTGGCGCG
This sequence comes from Pictodentalium vernedei, assembly GCA_031216915.1. NCBI lineage: Eukaryota > Metazoa > Mollusca > Scaphopoda > Dentaliida > Dentaliidae > Pictodentalium > Pictodentalium vernedei. Next base: position 73,845,834 of record CM062289.1, on the reverse strand, counting down.
AGTGCTGAAGGCACGAGCTTTTTGAGGGGGAGGGGGAGGGGGTTACTCCCCCAGAAAAATTTTTTAACAGGGCAATCAAAGGAAGCATTCTGGTAGCTTTTGAATTGCCCAAAACGTTTGCACATCAACATATGCAGGTGCATGTTATACATTCAGTGATACGTTCATAATTCTAATCCAGGGGTATAGTAAGCTAATTTTATTTGTGGGGGGGGGGGGGTGGTAAGACCTATATTCCCATGACGTGACGCGTCATCCGAGCAGCGAATGGGGGTGAACACGAGAGGGGGGTATCCTCCGTCTCGTTGGTGGGGGGTTCGGGGGTCTCCCCCGGGAAAAGTTTCGAATTTAAGATGTAAAAACATGCATTCTGGTTGATACTGAGCAAATAAATCGTATATTCCTATGACGCGAAGCGTCATCCGAAACCGCGAAGAGGCGAGTGGGAGTGAGAACGAGAGGGGGTACCTCCCCGTCTCCTTGGTGGGGGTCCGGGAATTTTTTTATTTAAGATGTACAAATATGCATTCTGAGTGATTCTGAGCAAATACATCGTCAATAAGGAAATACGTCAGCTCTCTGATCAATTCAGAGTGATTTCCGAGCAGAATGACAGGAATAGTGAACATGCAATGAATTACCCTGTGGTTGGTTGGGGTTTAACATCGCTTTCCATAATTAGGCGAAAACACGACTGTCACTTTTATTCGTAGAAGAAAGCCCACATGGAGCCCACTCAATCCAGTAATCATTAACAGCAATGTCGGAATATGGTAAGCAGTGGGCATCCCGTGTGGAGAAACCACCAACCCAGCCCCCCCCCCCCCCTCTCTCTCTCTCTCTCTCTCTCTCTCTCTCTCTCTCTCTCTCTCTCTCTCTCTCTCTCGGCTCCTACGCCTCTGTTCTAATATGAGTTAAATAATGTAATGTCCAGTTATATTCAGATTACATCGGTTCCTCCCATCATGGATAACCTAACGACGAAATATGAGCAAATTATTGGGGGGGGGGGCTACAGCCCCCCCCCCCCCCCCCCCGGTTCCGACGGGCCTGCTATTACATGAGACAGTTGCTGTTCATTCCTTTTGCCTGTATTGTCCTAGTGAATGTGACATGCTTGATTTTTTTTCTTTTCTGCCATATTTGACAAAAATAGCCCAAGAACATTAGGTTTCACTAGGGAAAAAAATCGGAGAAAGCTGATTTTTTCAGGGAATGTCGAGTACATGTCACTGAACGATTAGACAAAAGTCCCCTAAAATCCCAGTTGAGCTTTTTTTTCTACAGCCTTTTTTCGAAAACGCGTTTGAAAAAAATCAAAAAAAATCGCACGAACTTTGTAACCTCGAATTGATCCAACTGTATTTTTTGTTTACGCGTATTTCGAGCTACATAATGTCTAATATACATTTACCTAGAGGAAAATTTGCATTCTGTGACAATTTCTGCGAAAAATTATTGAAAATTCACAAAAAAGTATCGGATTTACGCAAAAAATGACGATTTTCCTAACGGATTTGCCCAAAGGGTCGTAGTACAGAACGGGATGTTAGTTGGACAGACGATAAAAAATCCACCACCATTTGAAGACTTTTATCATTGCTTACAAAATAGACATTATGGAAGACCCCCTCTGCTTCTGGCCGAGTTCCCCTTTTGGCATAAAATTCGTCAGCATGAGAACTCAACTATTTTCGGGCTTGGGACCGAACAGACACGTCTGTGTCTGGCAGCATTAGATCAATAAATAATATTTACAGAAAGTACAAAAATCAATAAATAATATTTACAGAATGTACAAATCAATCAACATGGATTAAGTTACATTGACTATTATCAACGCTATATACAGAAATGACATGACCTATATACATATTATTCATCGAACTCAGAAATTTCCGACAGGACAGTGTTTCTGTGGTTGTGACAAGAATCCGAACTGCAATTACACAAACCTGAGCAAGAGAGTCCTGCCTTCTTACACCCACACCTTTTTGTACAAGCACTCTTGCAACCACAACTGATCAGATTCAGTAGGTTATCGGGGGCACATGGCTTTGTGGCTGCAGTCGGTACAAGAAGTCCATTGTCTAGCGACCACCCCCAATCCGTCGGAGGAAGCGAAGTGCCCAGCCATTGTTGGACCTGGGGATAACATCTGTAGACATGTTGTTGTGCAGCATCGCTGCTTGGTGGGAGTGAGGCTAGGTCGATGGGTTTATTAAGATTTATTCTATTATTTAGATTTTGCTATATAACGCTTGTAAGTGACATATCTATATTGGTCGAGAGAGGAAACAGTTTTACTCCCGTATAAGATCAGGAAAAATTGTTCCCCGGCAGCGGCTACTGCACTTGGTGTACTGTCATCCGCCAAAATTGTGTTGACATACTGTTGTGAGTCGCTAGTAACATCGGAGACAATTGTACTGAATACTTTCTTCTTACCAACTCGAAAGAGTGCAGAAGTAGTGTCACAACCACTTATAGAATGTGCTACAAGGAGGTTGCTTCTATGGTCACCCATTTTGGTTGCTATTTCACTAACTGAAACTAGTAAGTTTCGGGTAATGGAATACATCATGTGAATATTACATCCCGGTTGAACTCGAGAGGTAAGAACGACTAACAAGTCTGTGTCTGTTCCCACAACGACAACATTGTTGTCATCTTGAGCGATGTCAAGTGCAGTTTCGGCTATCAGTACATCAGCATCAGCCTCGGCCTGCTTGGACTGAATATTGATAGCAGATAGCTCCTGCATTAGAAGATCGATCAGTTGGGTTTTGTTCTTGGCATTTGCAAGGAAATCGGATTGGGGTGTGGTGGCTGGTAACTCGGGTGAGATATTGATATCAATGGAATACATGTCTTTAGATCTACGGGCTTGTTCCATGCCCTTTGTCGACATTGTACAAGCATAACCATCAAAAACAACCACGACGTTCGCCCCATATGTCTCACTAGATAATTGGAATATGATGTACATATGTCCTTATATGACGACTGTTTAGGCCATACAACTGCCCTCAATAAAAATCCACCATCTACAACAAACAGAGAATGTTCTGGGATTTTAGTTTGCTCGGAACCGTATGTTTTGAGGATCTTACCGAGCGTGCTTTTCTGTGTCTTCCTCATTCCAGCAGAATCAAACAATGCTGGTGGTTTCGGGGCGAGTTCATATTTGAGATACTCTTCCATCTCTGCTTGTGACTGAATAACACATGTGATGCGGTTGAACAGAATTGTGGGGTCAATCACTACCTTACTTCCACGGACTTTGATGCTATTTGCCATCGATGCGAAAGACTTCACAGTGTCAACACGTCGTAGTTTGATGCTGTTGAACGTTTTGCTTACAACATTCGATACGCAACATTCACCAATTTTGCGAACTTGGTCACAGTTCACAGTTTCGTCGGCCACAAGCTCGGTCGCTATAGAGACTAATTGTAGTGGATCTCTATTCTGAAAGGGGGAATGCACTCTGAGCCAGTTCAATAATTTGGTAATATCATTGGCATCAGTCAATTGTGAACTTTGACGGAGATCCCGATGTTGTTCGCCATGACCAGTGTGAACATGAACAAAATTTTCGAGAGCATTACATATCGGAAGGCAAAGAGGTAGTCCATGTACCCATTTCGCAACAGTGCTATCGGTTATTCCCCTGCCATGTGTGAGACCACCGGGGAGCTTGAACATTCTCATTAAACACTGCTCTATGGTCTGATCAGAATATATCCCGTCCCAGAATTTATCTGAGCGCCTTATGGTAAAGTAACCTTTCTCAGTGAACAACTTCAAATCATCCTGTTGCATTATTTCTGTTAGCTCATTCATCTGCTGCAAATAGAGATGAGAACTTTTTGCGTATGCAAAATGACCACCTGCGTGAAATACTGGAATCATATTGCGAACACAATATGTGTGGAGTTCCCAGTCGCCTGTGCGCTCTGCTCTCAAGAACAACTGGAGAAGACCTATTTGCTCGTAGTATTGTACCCAAAGCTTTCCTGTGCGTCCTACGGACGCATTCTGGGGCAGTTCGTGTAATTTTGACAGTAGATGGTTGACACTTTCTTGATTGACAGCGTCAGCTGTTGTACAGTCACCTCTGGCAAGTCCACAGAATGTTTCATTGACTTCTGTGCAGTCTATGTTATCTAGTGTTCGGCTTTCTTCAAACACAAGTTTTGTAATGGCAATTTGTGTTAGCAAATGGGCACGAACTGCTCTTGAATATGCATGACCACTGATCAAATGATGGATTGACCCACCAGCATAAACAGTCCCCCAAAGTTCATCCAAGCCGCTACCAGCCATGATCGAACCAATTGCCCCTAAATATGACATAATCATATGGAAGCCGCCGAGTCTAACGAAAACTTTTGTCAACTTATCTGACGAAGACACAATCTCCACTGCTTTGATATATACACATCAAGGGCGTGCACACATTACATGCCAATGCATCTTGAGTGTAGGCGAACACCACATTATGTGATTTAATCGAACATGGAAACTGAAACAATGATGCTATAATACGGTATTTGAATGAGAAAAGTCGATGCCGTTTGAATTTGAGTTTAGGGGTATGCTTATTATTTCATACGTTTCACCAGTTCATTATGGAATAAATGACTATTGTTATATATCATTATAAAGCCACTGCAATTTTTGATATATAATTTAACTCCCAAAGTAGTCGTAGATTTGATTTAATGGACGTTGTGTACCGTTGTGTGTATGAAAACAATAAATTTTTTTTCGTAATTTTGTACATTTTCGTGAATATTTCACCATTGAGTGTGAGGATTGGTACAAAGTTGGCATTTTCTGTTGGGGATATGTATTCTCAATATAATTCAGCACGATATTTATGATTCTCACCCTACTAAGGCGAATAAGAATGAGAAATATGGAGCTGGGTCGAATTTTTTTTTAAATTTTTTTTTTTCATCAAAAAAAACGCTATAACTAAAAAAGCTCAACTTGGATTCGCGGGGACTTTTCACACTTTATCCGCAATGTGTGTCCCGGAAACATATAAAAAAAAATCAGCTTTCTCCGATTTTTTTCCTTACTTTCTCATTTTTATGTCTAATGTGCCTGGACTAAAAATGATGTTGCTTTTTAGAAGAGGGGTTGATCAGGTAATTTGCTCCATTATCTCATGTTCAGAAAACCTTGTTGATTAAGTGTTTTGCAATTTGTATAAAACTGATTGGTACGGTGGGTAATAATAATTTTGCAACAGAAAGAAATCTGAGTTCCAATAACGATAACTCTAATTTAACTATTCTAAAATTTAATTAAAAAAATAACTTGAAAGGAAATGGTACAAAACGTTTTTACACTGTGTGGTTTACAGAAAAATAGAAAAGAAATACTTATCAGTTTGTCCAAAATAAAGTTCAGTAGAATCCAGTATAATCCAGTGATGAAGAAACTCTCCAGCTGGTATTGAAATGTCCTAGAATGTTCTGTAGAAACACTATCCAATAAATTGTACAGTAACTGCCAATCAACAATGCGTCTGTTTACTGAGTGATATGATTATATGAAATACAGAACAAATTTAACCCTTTACCTAACATGAAAAGCAGACGACACTTGCAAAAAAAATTCTTGAATAACTAATTTTTTTCATTTTTTGTCTCAAAAACATAGGTTATGACCCCTCGTTGGAACGAGCTCGACGAGCTCGTTCCAACGAGGGGTCATAACCTATGTTTTTGAGACAAAAAATGAAAATATTTTGAAAATTAATTGGCGATTTTTGAGAATAACGCTGGCCGGTTTTGGCCGTTACGTTGGGTAAAGGGTTAATAGCGAAATGGACCAACTCGTCATTCGAGAAGTACAAGGCGCCATCTGCTATACTAATGCATTGCGGTCGGTGCCTTGATTCACACTGTGGACGAAATGACTTACAATACGTGGAGAGTGGATTGTAACCAAATCACCCGCTGAGTGGAGTTATCACCCAAGCTATAACTTTCAAATTTTGTATATATCGACAAAAACCACAAGCAATATTTCAGCCAATGGACCTCCGAAATGACTTATAGTAAGTACGTGGAGTATGGATTGTAACTAAATCACCCGCAGAGTGGAGTTATCACCCAAGCTATAACATTCAAATTTTGTACATATCGACAAATAACACAAGCAATGTTTCAGCCAATGGACCTCCGGGTAACCCAGAGGTCCATTGGCAGAAACATTGCCTGTGTTTGCTATGAGGAACCAGGAGAACCTGCCGTGCTTTGGATGTCATTCGATATGGCAATTGCGCGCAATTAAGCCTAGATAAGCGCACATTTCGTGACAGGACTTCTAGTTTTAACTGTAATGCCATATTCACTAAAAACTTCAGCAGTATCCAATATATTCTAATAAAACACTGGGCAAAATCCAAATAGAAATAATATCCAACGAGTATTAGCTCCACAGGTAGTTTGAAAATAATTCATTTGAATCTGGTTAACAAGATAATTCTCTTCGATTTTGTTAGATCCTGTATGACAGTATTTGTAAACAATTGTAAACAAAATTGGTACATTCAAATGCCATCCAGTGCAGACAAGCTATCAACCCAGCTAAAGTTTATTTACTCTAATTCAAAATGATTTTAGAAAATGTTATTTTTTTATAATTATTACCGAAGGATATATCAATTCTGATACCAATAATAGGAGCCCATAACACAGTTCAAGGTCAGTTTTAATGTTCTCATAACTTTTGTTTGTGGAACGATAATGTTAGTTCTTATCCCCCCACCTCCCCTCCTGTTTAGCCCCAAAGTAAATGTCGACTGATTGACAATGGAGATTATTAGTTACCCCGTGTCTGATCACGTGGTACGGGTTTTTACCTACCCGAAGCCAGCCGTATCCCATGAGGCTACGGCTGGCTTCGGGTAGGTAAAAACCCGTACCACGTGATCAGACACGGGGTAACGAATTTATCTATTGACTTTCCGTTTTAGAAGTACAATCTATTTCATGTGTGAACACACACAGCATGAGATCTTTTATCTTCCATTGTTGAGCCATACAGGTTTATGTGGAATTTTTTAGCAAAAGAGTTTTTGTGAAAATATGCCGATATGACTAGTATAAAAAAATTATTGAATTTCTTTTCTTCTTTTTTGTCTCAAAAACATAGCTTATGAACCCCACATTGGAGGGTACTCGACAAGCTCATTCCGATAAGGGGTCATGAGCTATATTTTGGTGATAAAAAATTAAAATATAATACATGTACACTGTAAAACTGGAATGACGCGTCTTCTGTGGGGTATGGACAATTTGTAGATTTCGGAACGAGGCTTCCACTGGGTATGGGAAATTTGTCAGTGGCTGGGCGGACGTATCGTGGGTTTCAATGAATATGGTCTCATACCACGTATCTATCAACCAATCAAATCAAAAAATTCACTTTAGTCAATAGATAATGTTTTTGCTTGCGTGGAAGACAATGCAGTTTAGATTCAAAGCAGCGACGTGTATTTTGGTACAATGTTTGCAACCAAGAAATACACGTTCCACTTTTTTCTGTGAAGACCATTAGATTGAGCTGCCACTGATTTATTTGTTGTTGGTAATATAAATTTTACATATGTTATATATGGGATATCCAATGAGGCTCCAGTTTATATCGAAATTTATCAGACGGAGTCCAGTAAATTAGGTCTGAACAGAGTTTTAAATCTAATTTACTGTAAATTTACTCTAACAACTGTTTTGTATATTTCGGTATATCTGGGTACGATTTGATAATTTGATATAAAACTGGATAGAAGTTGCTGAATATCTAACATTGTTAACCCTTTACCCAACGTAACGGCAAAAAACGGCCAGCGCTATTCTCAAAAATCGCGAATTTTCATTATTTTTTCATTTTTTTGTCTCAAAAAGATAGGTTATGACCCCTCATTGGAACGAGCTCGTCGAGCTCGTTCCAATGAGGGGTCATAACGTATTTTTATGAGACAAAAAATGAAAAAAAATAGTTATTCAAGATATTTTTTTGCAAGCGTCGTCTTTTTTTCATGTTAGGTAAAGGGTTAAAATAACATTTGGAAGAATATTCGCCAGGGACGTGGCGACAGGGTGTGTGAGAGTGTGTCACCCCCCCCCCCCCCCCCCCCACCCCCAATCCTGGCCAGAATTTCCTACAGCTGGAAATTCGGAGGGCAAGTCTTGAGTAGTTGGAAATTTCATCTATCTGGATTTTAGAGCTTCTTTGGTGATGCTGATTTACTTCCCAAAATTCCAACTCAGTTTCAAATCGACAAAAATTCTGACTTACTATTTACAACTACAGTGTACGCACTATTGAGCTTCATAAGTATGCATGATGTCAATCGGTACGAGATTTCTATAGTACGTTCACTTATCGTAATAAAAAAAAAATCCTCGAAATGCATTTCTAGAAAATCACATCATGTAAAATCGTTATCCTGAGTTAATTCCATCATTCACAGTTACAAAATGATGAAACATCGAAAATTGATCATTCCAGCATAAGATCTGATTTAATGTTAGGACAGTGTGAATTGTTTAAAGTTCTCAGCTTGAGCATTTGTTTTGCACATGTTCAATTCCTAGAAGAATACCAAATAATAATAATAACCTGATAATTCTATCATAAATGTGTTGGCATTTTAGTTACTAGAATCAATTTTATGCCCCCTTTCATGGTTTCATTTTCAAAATCTTTCTCGGTAGTGAATTTCCAACTACGGGAAGGGACCGGTAGGGGGTTCCCCCTCCCGGTCCCTCCCCCTAGTCGGAAATTCACTATTTTACCCCCCCCCCCCCCCCCCCCCCCCCATCGGAAACCTCTAGCCACGTCCATGGTATTCGCTCAAAATATTAGTCACAAATGACATCGATATTTTGTAACATTCAGTAACAATATGTTATTAAAACAACAGTTCAAAACCTCAAAAGGCAGAGATGGGCGGTATTGGAATATTGAGTTAGGTATCAGATTCTGTATTTGTAGAGGGCATACCGCGGTATCGGTTCAGTGTTTCTTGACTAAGATTTGCTCATAATACCAAAGGGAAATTCACACCAGAAAAATACAGAATAAGTTGTTCTTTTATCATTCTATCACAGAACCACAACAGCCACTGCCAATGAACTCAGCATTGGTATTCTTTTGCCAAAACAAATCATACAACGGCGCAAGTATTGTCGAATATATCATAAAATCAGAAGAGTACTTTTCGGATATTGATTACTTCTGTATCAAAGCGCCGACCGTTTTCTCGGATCATTGCCAGTTGGTACTACACCTCGAATGTATCAATCTTCTTGATAACAGCGAGACGAGCAAGTATCAGTACACCCGAAATCCAATCCCCTCAAGGTGGACAGAACAGAGCGCTACACGTGCAAGACTGATTCTACCACGACCTGTTATAATTTCAAATATTTCACACCATCGAATGAAGCCATACTCGTCCAACGAGAAGGGCACAGAAAAGGCTGCTGCTGACTGGATGAGTATTCTTCAATCTATCAATAACTTTGCTTCTCGTCGAGTCCAAGTGACTAGCCGAAAAACACCCCCAAAAAAGAAATGGTTTGATCACAGATGCAAAGACTTGAAACGTACAATGGAAAGCATTACAAAAGATATGAAGCTTAATCCCAGTGACAGATCACCTATTGCTAAATTCTTCACTGCGAAGAAGGCTCATAAGACAGAAGTGAAATACAAATCAAAAATGTTTTATAAAAAACTATGTGACCAACTGGACGACTTACAATGTAAGGAGCCAGCTAGTTACTGGAAAATTATAAAACAATTTCGATCTGTTAGGAGTGACGTTAATAGTCTTGATCCCGACACCGCTGTTCATTTCTTTGAAAAACTGTTTTCCCCTGCACACAGCGCTGAAACGGCAACAATGCCGACCGATTCATCTCGAACCTTGACCCAAATATTAAACTGTGACATAATATCCCCGGAGGAAATCAGGAAAGCACTCCGACAAATAAAAAATAAGAAGTCGCCAGGCCCCGACAATACAACCAACGAATCCTAAAAACTGTAATTCCCAACATGCTAGACGAAACAATCAAGTTGTTTAATCAAGTCCTCGAATCTGGTCATTATCCAACTGAATGGAGCAAGTCCACCCTAACCCTACTGTACAAAAAGTGTAACCGGCACGACCCTAACAACTACAGAGCCATTGCCGTTAGCTCTGCCGTCGGGAAATTATTAAACAAGGTTAAAAATAACCGGATAAATGATTTTCTCGAAGATAACCGGCTTATAAGTGACAACCAGTTTGGATTCCGTGAACACCGTAGCACGGTCGACAGTGCATTTGTTCTCAAAAATATTTTCAATCAGTGCAAAGGAGAAAAAAAGGCCTCTATATGCAGCTTTTGTTGATTTCAGGAAAGCCTTTGACACAGTCCACCGACCATTGCTGTTTAACAAATTGCATGAATGCGGTGTAACTGATAAGATACTTGGAATTTTACAGTCCTTGTACTCCTCAAGCTACTATATTACTAAAACTGCCAAGGGCCTAGGTCCGCCTTTACTATCCACAATCGGAGTTAGGCAAAGCTGTGCGATCTCCCCAACCCTATTTAAAATATTTATAGATGATATTCATAAAATCTTTTCTATAATATGCGATCCTATAGTTGAGAATAATAAGTACATAAGTCATCTTTTGTTTGCAGACGACTTAATTATGTTTTCAAGTACGCCTAACGGGTTACAAACATGTTTAGAAAATTTAGAAATATACGCGAAGAATAACCATCTGAGGGTAAACACCGAGAAAACTAAGTGTTTTGTGTTTTCCCCAAAAAGGTACAAGGCTCCCCAGTTTTTACATTGTCTGACAAACCGTTGGAGATTGTACCAAGCTATTCTTATCTGGGTATAACGTTTTCCGCTAATGGGAAATTTGGAGAGGCACAAAATGCTGTAAAACTAAAAGGGATGAAAGCACTTTACAGTCTTTTCAATTCTTTTAAGAGTAAACATCTCCCGTCCACTGCTGTGATGTCCAAATTATTTGATCAATTAATAAAACCCATATTGCTGTGTGGTAGTGAACTACGGGATACAGAGTATCAACTTGCAAAGTGGGATAGACTGCCTGCTGAGGCTGTACACATCAAGTTCTGTAAAATGATACTCGGTGTTAATAAAAATTCTTCCAACCATGCCGTTCGAGCTGAACTTGGCAGATTCCCACTATCCCTCGAATGCATCGCCAAAAAGTTCAAATTCATGGCCAGGCTTCACTGTGCAACTCCAGGTACATTGCTCCGTGATTTACTGGAAGAGCATAAATTAACGACGGAATATAGCGGATTCCGTCAAATATTGGAAGGTTACAATATACCATCGTCTGCAATGCACGATAATAAATCCAGTAAATTACTTGAAAATTTAACAAATGATTACACACTCTATTTTAATGAATGCCTTAACAATGACAACAAAAAGAACGGTAAAAATAAATTGCGCACTTATCGCGCCTTCAAAAATGACATTAAATTCGACCCCTATTTAGCTTGCTGAAAAACAAGAGAAGCGCAAATTATGTTTACAAGATTACGGATTAGTAATCATAATTTGGCAATTGAAAAGGGGAGACATGCACAGCCGCCAATACCTTTAGAAGATAGGATTTGCAATGCTTCTGATGTTTGTAAGGACGCCGGCGATGTGGAATTCGAGATGCATTTTGTCATGGACTGCCCGGCCTTTACTAACAGCAGGAGACAGTTGTTTGCAATAATTAACAGGAATACTGCAGACTTCTCAAATGCAAGCAAACAAAATCGGTTTGAATTTATTATGAAAAATAATACGGCCTCATTTTGTCACACCATCTGCAACATAATCCTGCTGTTCTTCAGGAAAAGAGAAACAATAATAGCAAAGTAGTAGGTTATTAAACTGACCTAGGGTTTTGACATTATATACTTATATGTATGATACATTAGCTTTATTTACTATACAAAAATAGCTGTTTCGTTTATTATTTGTTTATTATAATCATATCATATCTCTGTTAACTCTTTATGCAAACTGCCTCTCTGTAGGTGTTATTTTGCTTGAATAAACTATTACTATAACTATCTACAGTAACTTTATGGCTTGTTCCAATGACACCTTAACCATTAACTCTTTTGGCGCGACAGGCGACTAAAGTCGACAGACGGCAGACCGCGGAAAGGTACTGCAGTAGTCATTGTAGCCAACTGTGTGTGTCCATTTCCAAGTGCTTTTAACCCTTTACCCAACGCAGACGATATCAAAATTTATTATTTTAAATATAATTTTTTTCAAATTTTTCAAAACATTTCAACAAAACCATCTCATGTGACCCTTCGTTGGAACGAGCTCGTTCCAACGAGGGGTCACGTGATATGGTTTTGTTGAAATCTTTTGAAAAATAATATTTTTTCAACTGCTGAAATTGCACATTACGGCCGATTCGTTGGGTAAAGGGTTGAACAAACATACGTATTCCTATGTTTCATGCACCATTTTTGTCCTATCCATGAACAACGTTATCGTCCCTTGAAAGTATAAAGGTGCCATTTAAATATATACAGGAAATCATTTGAAAAACTGCCAATGAGATTACTAGAACATCTTTTAAAATAATAACGCTTTAGTCTAACAACCTATACTTTTTGCAAAATTCCTGATGAATATTAGGCGCTAAAAATTCTGTTTCTCAGATTATTCCGCGCCAAAAGAGTTAAAAACCTCTTTAGGCTTAGATAGATAGATACTTTATTAGGAGCACACATAATACATCATGCAACACAGAAAACAATGAACAAATTTACAGAACCCTTATTGACATAAATATGTATACCCCCAGGGGATGACATAGCCAGATTGCCTGTCTACCTGTCATTCCCTATAGAACCAAAAGTGCATCTGGCACACACTCAGACTGTTAGCAAACCATTAATTTTGAATACTTCATACAAGTATTAGTAAATTTAACAAGACTTCTTTGCGATCGTAATTGATCGGAATCAGGTGGCTAGTGTCTACAAATTCATCCCACCTCACGCTTTGGTCATCCTGTTTTTAAACGTCGGCCCATGAGATGGTTATTTAGAGGAAACAAAACAGTTTTATTTACCGAAACATAAAATATATTTCAAGCTGGAGGGGGTGGATGGGAAGCGTGAGGTGCGATATGACGAGAATACCAGACTTGATTTAATGCAAGATGTAATATATAAGATATGTAGTAATTATGATCCTAAGGGTCTGGGCAATACGGATTGTTACATTCTACAGTACCCGAATATGAAGCGAGTATTTTATTCATTATTTCTTTTTTTAACAAGTTTCTGCTTCTTATCGCACGCAGTTCACAGTTTAGGTCGTTCCATAATTTTGGACAAGCATAATTTGGAAACCTATCTAAGGCTTTAGTTCTTGTTCGTTCAACTGTTAGTGTACTACATTGTCTACTGTTCCTAGTTGATCGATTGCTGACAAGACCGAAGAAGTTTTCGAAAGATCGAGGGAGGTTACCATTGAGAAAGTCAAAAACAAATAGGTTCGCATGGAGTTTAAATAAGTCGTTCACTTTCAATATTCGGCTTTTTAAGAACAGTGGATCCGTGCGGGCATTATAACGTTTGTTATGTATTATACGCAGAGAACGTTTTTGGAGCAACAACACCTTGTTCATTGCCTTCGAGTTTCCCCAGATATGAATTCCATATACCAGGTGACTATGTATTAGTGCGTGGTACAGTTTTCGCATGACATCCGTTGGCAATACAGTCTTCACCTTATTTAGGGCACAATTTGCATATGCAATTTTAGAACAAAGTTTATTTACGTGGTCCTTTTATGTTAAGTTTTCATCAATTTGTATTCCTAGAAATTTAATCGCTTTTTCAGGTTCCTCTGACCCTACAGTACTTATTTTCTCATTGTTTATAAAGATATTTGGTTTAACTGGTCTTTGTCTGTTACTTTGGGTTGGGTTGAGCAAAATATATTTGGTTTTTCTGGCATTTAAGGCTAACTGGTTCGCACAACACCAATCAAAAATCTTTTCAAGTTCTTTATTTATATAACCGGCCAGTACGCAAGTGTCGGGACCTGATGAGTATGCTGTTGTATCATCAGCAAACACGAGGAGGTGTAATGAAGATGCTTCAGAAATGTCATTGATATATAACAAAAAACGTATTGGGCCAAGAACTGATCCCTGAGGGACGCCACGTGTTATTTATTTCTGCCATTTCCGATCTGTTGTCATTAATAGCTAACATACTGTTGTCTACCGGACAAGTAGCTTTTGAACCAGTCGTTCGTTAATCATCTTATACCATAGCTATTCAGTTTACTCAATAAGATGTCATGCTGTAATGTGTCAAAAGCCTTTGATAGGTCCAAGAAGACAGCCAGCGTGGTATCTTTGCTGATCTTATTGTTTTCCTGTCCAATGTGTTTTAGTAGATGCAGCACTGGATGGATACTGCTATGTTTTTTTCCGAAAGCCATATTGATTAGGATTCAAAATACCAAAATGGTCCAAAAAATTGATTAATCTAGTTGACATAAGTTTTTCAAGTACTTTTGAGAAAGTTGGCAGCAAGCTGATGGGTCTGTAGTTCGTGAAGGTGTGTTCATCGCCTGATTTTAAAATCGGGATTACTTTGGTGATTTTCATTTTGCTTGGGAATATTCCCTCCGCAAATGAACAATTGAAAATATGTGTTAAAGGGTCGCCTATTAGGTCTGTTGTCTTTTTTAAAAGTTCCGTACTTATATCATTCCAGTCTTTACTTGTTTTAAATTTGAGAGAATTAACCACATGTAGGACTTCATTAATACATGTCGGACTTATGAAGAAGTTGTTCGTAATGGGAGTTTTCATGTAGTCACGGAATGATTTCTTAGCATTTCCTATATTTTCGCATGTTCGCCGCCCTACGTTTACAAAAAAGTTGTTGAATTCTTGGGCTATCTTATGTGGATCATTCATTTCCTGATTTTCTTGAACGAAGAAAGAGGGTAGTTTTGATGTCTGTTTTGTTTTTCTAATTGTTTCATTCAAAATTTTCCAGGTGTCACGAATGTTATACTTGGATTCATTCAGTATTTTCCTATAGTACATGGCTTTACTCTGTTTTTTAATTTTATTGAAAATTCTATAGTAGTTTTTGTAGTTTTGGGTATTTATATCGGTCGGGTTTTTTATTTTTTTATTATAAAATTTTGCTTTGTTATTTGATGACATTATTAATCCCTTCGTCATCCACGGTTGCCGTTTTATCCACCGCTTATTTAGTCCAACTAGCTCTGGGGGAAATGCAACCTCAAATGCGTTAAGGTATATATTCATAAATGTATCATAAACAAAGTCGGTGCAGCTAGATCCCATGGTTGGGGAGAAATCGCATTCTGCAAGAATGGCTCTGAAATTTGCAATACTCTCAGTATGAATTTTCCACTTCAGAACGTGGGATTGTGTTTTTGACCTCTCTGGAATAGTTTCAAGGTGAAAGATGCCAAAATAGTCAGAAACATCGGTTATGATTATTCCTGACAGTGTTTTGGTGATGATATTATTTGAGAAAATGTGGTCAATAATAGTCGCTGAACTATGCGTGAGTCTTGTAGGTCTGGTGATGAAGGGTATGAAGCCCTGACTAAACATTAGATCTGTGTAGGTTTTCGTTTTGAGATGAGATTCCGATTTTAAAAGGTCGATATTCATGTCCCCCATTATGTATGATTTCTTACAGCTGTGATGCGATCTCGGAGCATGTGTCCTTAACATGCCATCATTGGGGGGGGGGGGGTCCTACTAACAAGACAAATCACCTGGGCAGTGATTTCTAGTCAAGCTTTGCCTGCTTTAACAGGCAGCCAAGACTTTACTAAAAATCTCTGCTAAGACGACGGATACACGTATCCCCTAACGACACGCGCTGCACATGCGCACTAACACCACGTATCACAATGTGGGTGACGTCACAATATGGCGCTATTGGGTCACGGGACATGACGTCACTTCCGAGGTCCGGCACCGGGGTCCGGCAAATATGACCTGAAAAGTCCGAGACATACTACTGAAATGATTTGTGTTAATCTTTTAGCTTATCCTGACTAAAATCTATAAATATTTTTTGTAAAAATGGTGTCACGGTAACCCGCATGACACCTTTTTTACAAAAAAGCGACCTTGAATTTTTGGTATTTTTATTTCTACATGTATTCTACACAGGAGTAGAATATACAACAACTTGATTTGATTCTTACTTTTTCTCAATGGAAAACATTTTTTCATGTTTAAAAGGGAATTTTAATTGTTTTCATTGTATATTAAGATGCATGTTTAGGAATTCAGTTTTTAAATTCATTTTTTGTTTAAATTCCATGCAATAAAATATTCTAGTGGGTGGCGCAGATAGCTTTTTATATGGTGGGGCAAGACCATGGAATTTCCAACAAAAACAGAGATGGCCGCCGCATGCAAATCATAGATATCGGATAGAACACTCTTCTATCTGATATCTATGATGCAAATGGTACACAGCGGGAACGGGTCAACTCGCCGCAGGGTCAATTCGCCACCGGGTCAAGTTGCCACGGGTCAACTCGCCACCAAAAAAAAATAATACAAGGCAGGTTTCTGACGTACACAACATGAGTTTATTCATGATCCAAAACATACAACAAAACATAACATTTAGCACATGAAAAATTCTTTTATACATTAAGCGCCTTATCGGCTTTTTTCAATAATTGGACGAATATTTTATACTTTGAGCACTGTAAGTATTGGTCAATCGATACGACTTATTGGCGGGCCCAGATATTTGAACTCGGTGCTCAAAGTATAAAATATTCGTCCAATATTTGAAAAAAATGGAAACAAACGATGGTAATCAACAGTAAGATAATGAGTATCAAACGTAACATTGAGCACCTGAAAAATATATTATACATTGACAGGGTTCCCACTGATATCAGGTAATCAAATTTCAGCACTATTTAAGGACGTTTCAGGGACATTCATCTGAAGTTACCACTCCATAAACATCAATATGGTTTCGTCAGAACAATATTGCAAACTTTTATTGAGCCGTCATCACCTTTCAGTGACAATCAAAACAAACCCTAAAGTATCTTCCATTTTTCATTTTCATGGAAAACTCATTCTCGGACGGTCATGGATTGAAAAGTAAGTACAAATAACCGATTATTTTTTGAAAAAAAATCTTGAAAAATCTGTTAAAAAACTTTTCGAAAATGAGTCAACTCGCCACCAAAAAGTGAGTCAACGCGCCACTAACTGGTGGCGACTTGACCCGTAAAAAGTACTGGTGCAGGCCCTTGTTTTGCTGGTATCACTCTTGCCCCTGCTCCATATAACTGCAGAGTTCGTTATGGAGGTACTGGCAAGAAAAAGGACAACAATGATAGAACTGTTTTTATTTAATTTATTTTATTCAATTTACGGATAATGAGTAAAAACTACACAACGAAAAAATATAAACAAAACAAATAGGTACCACAGGCACCGTCATTTAGCAAATTGGTCGAACCTGCGAATTGATCCGGTTCCAATAATATCCACATACGACCGAAAGCGCTGGCCCTTTACTCAACGTTATGGCCGAACGCGGCCAGCGCTATACTCGAAATCGCTATTCAAACTTGGCCTATTCTAAATTTCATCTTTTGCTTCCACAACACAGGTTATGGCTCCCCGTTCGAACGAGCGCGCCACGCTCGTTCGAATAAGGGTCCATAGCCTATGTTTTTGAGGCAAAAATGAACATTTTAGGTTACTCGATTTTTTTTTCTCCAGTGTCGTCTGCTCCAATCGTTGGGTATCGGTTTAAAGCAAAAAGTACCAACTGAGTAGTGTTCAAACAAAGGCTATAACTGTTTAATAAGAGAGTTTTCAACTAGTGTGGTGTAAGAACAATAACACAGAAAATTTCTTTAAAAATATAGTTTATTACCGCTAATTCGAATGAGCCCGTTACGCTCGTTCAAATGAGGGGGTCATAACCTGTGTCTTGGAAGCAAAAAAACAAAAACAAAAAATAAATAAATAAATAAAATCTGAAAAAAGATTGAATATAATGAGGGGCCCTAAATCATGTTTTGAGGGGAAAAGGAAATACACAAAAGGTTTAATAGACCCCGAAGCCATGTAAATTCATTTTCGTGGCTGGCTGAAGGAATATATGGCTGGCTAGCCAGCTCAGCTGACTAAGTTTTTACTTTAACGGCTGGCGTCTCATGGCGACTCAGCTGAGAGGTGCAAAAACATGACAGAAAACCCACTGGATCGCTTTATTTTATTTATTTATTTCAATGGAGTTGTGTGTCTTGGCTCGTGATCCGTCGTAGAACGCACAAAACGTTTACTTGTATCCCAGATTGGTAGAATGAAAGAAACCTAAAAAGCATTAGAAAGGGAGATGTATATATCAAACGATGGTAGATTGACTGGAATTAGAGCGAGGGAATCGACACGTTGAGGCATTTTTCAAACGTTTAACCCTTTACCTAACGTAACGGCCAAAACCTGCCAGCGCTATACAATACACGAAAATCTCCATTCAGTCAGATTCACTTTTTCAAATATTTTCTTCTTTTTTTTTTGCTTCCAAAACATAGGTTGTGACCCCTCATTGTAACGAGCGCCTCGCGCTCGTCCCAATGAGGGGTCACAACCTATGTTTTGGAAGCAGAATATGAAAAGTTTTAGTTATACGAGACATTTTGTTACGAGTGTCGTCTGCTACTAGTGCTGGCTAAAGGGGTAATTAGTGAAATGTTGACAATTTACACGGCTTAAGCCGGCGCAGATTTCGTGGCGGTTGATTTATAATACGGCTGGCTGAAGAAAAATGTGGCTCGCGGCGGCTTACATAAAATACGGGTGGCGACGGCGGCTCATGGCGACGGCTTCGGGGTCTAAGGTTTAAGTAACAACGTTCGTCTATAATGCTAGTCCGTTAGGGTGGGTAACCTTAGTTACCAGAGGCGGGCCAAAGAAATATATTAAACGACTTTGCATATATTTAAAGAACGAACTAACCTGTTTAGTGCCGCTGTAATGTTGTATTGGTCTTTCTCATTGAAAGCACATTTTTTACAGAAGTATTTCAAACCAAGATCTGAAGACCACGTATTAAAAAGCTTGCGTGGCATTGGAACACATTGAAAATGATTCCATGATTTGCAACCAGAACATTCGATGGGACCTGCGGTATATTAGAAATAAATATGCGAAGGATTTAGTGACCTGCGGTACAGGATACCACTACAGAGTAGACCGGTCTCACCCCAGAGTCCCCCGCGAAACAAAACATTTATCATTATTAACCTGCAGTAAATGACGGAGAGAGTGAAGATGAGGGAAAAACTAAAAGGAACCTGCGGTAGCTTGTGATAGTTTTGCTATACCGCAGGTCCATTGTTTTGTGAAGGTCACAGCAAAACAAGCGACCTGTGGTATTATTAAAAATATATTATAATAACCAGTTTTGGTCATCACTAAAAAATAGTTTAATTTTTTTTTTTTTTTTTTTTTGTCTTGGTAATACATCCCAATTCCATGCAATAGCTTCTGATAGTTTTTGTTCTACAGCACTGGCAGGTTCCTTGTTTCGAGAATGGTGTGGTACATTGCTAGAATTTTTTATTTTATTTTTTTTTGGGGGGGGGGTGGGGCAGGGAAATAATTCATATGGCCCTCTGGTAGCTTGTGATAGTTTTAATATTTGAAGGGACTTACGGTAGTTTACGATCGATTTGGGGACCTGTGGTCAGGCTCGACAGCAGGCCTTTTATGCCCAATAAATGCAATGAATTACCAAAAGCCATGCCCCGAGAAATAGGATATAGTAATGTCACAAAGTTGGGCTAACCTGCATCGCTGGAATATTTTGAATCATGTTTACGATTGTGTGCGTGTGTGTTGTTTAGACACGAAGAGACCACATTTGCCTCAAAATGTTAGTTAAAACAAAGATAATACCCCGCAAAACAAGGGACCTGCGGTAATTGTGCGGGGCTGCGGTTGTTTAGACGAGAAGAGTGTAATAAGTTTATGTTGTTTATATAGCGTAAATAGAAAAATACGCTCCGTTATTATTGATTTTTGGTGTAAAATACCCCCAAATATCAACGATACGACAGTTGCCTCGAACTGTTAGTTAAAACAAAGATAATACCCAGAAAAACAAGGGACCTGCGGCAATTTTGAGGGACCTGCGGTAGCCTGCGATAAAATCGGGGACCTGCGGTATAAAGGCGCACCGGTGGCGAGTTGACCCAGTGGCGGGTTGACACGTACCCTACACAGCGACGCACTTCTCATTACTTTCTTTGAGACATTTGTAGTTTTCTAGTCTTATCGTTTTTGTAGATAATGATAAATGATGAATTAAGCGTAACAGGGAAGTAAATCGGTAAAACCGACAGGACCACATTTTAAAACAGAAAGAGCAATGTAGCGAGGCATGAATGCGGTTGTCTTCTGTTGGGTACGGAATAAAATGGGGAGCTGCATTTAACACCCAATAATCTTCTCTTCAGTTCGTACTCTTTTAGTTTTGAAAACACCGAAAGGTTATGGCATATGACTACAGATTGGCTACGTGTTTGTTTCAACTAAATATTTTTTGAAGATATTTACAAAATCAATTATTTATAGACGTATATGTTATCGTGAAAGCTGCAAATATGATGCAAGTTACAGATTTCCAAAGTGAGCCCCACAAACAATCATTACCCTTCAATTTTCAACTTTCATTTATCCATATTTTACCCGGCTTATTGACTTGACACGTCGTCATACATGTATTTACCACACTCGTTTGTTTAGTGCCACTAATAGTGGTTACAAATTCCACACAAGATGTTTTCGTACCCCTTTACGTTGATATACCTTAATATAATTACAATGCAAATGGGATTAACAATGTTGTTTAGGTGCAGATTGACTTCTAGACAGATGCTAATCACCCCAAAGAACCCCTTTCATGTGTAGCGGTCGAGGTATAAAGGCCATTTACCAACCAGCCTGGTTGGTCCGGATCTCTTAGTCTCGTGGTAAATCGGTCGTTTTGTGCTAGAGGTCGACGGTTCGAACCCCGGCTCCCGCACTTATCTCTCCTCCTGTTACATTTGGGGGCTCGTCCGATCCTCAGCAGTAGGTGGCACTGTGGGTGTTTCGACCGCTCTGATTGAGGAACTTGGGTGAGATTCACATGTGGTGAATCTCAAAAGAAGGGGAGAGTAGTGTAGCGGTCGAGGTATAAAGGCCATTTACCAACCAGCCTGGTTGGTCCGGATCTCTTAGTCTCGAGGTAAATCGGTCGCTTTGTGTGCTAGAGGTCGACGGTTGGAACCCCGGCTCCCGCACTTATCTCTCTTCCTGTTACACATGTACATGTATAACAGTACTAACACAGCGTGTTGCTCCACTCGGGTTCTAGTCGTTTCGTCCCAAGATGTTTCGTCCCATTTTGGTCGTTTCGTCCCATTTATTTTGGTCGTTTCGTCCCATGTGGATTTTTCACTTTGGACGTTTCGTACCATCCGAGATTGGCTAGGTAATCTCGAATTTGTTTGATTTTTTATGATTATTTCTCACTGAGACTATGCAAATATGGATATCATTGGAACCGGCTTGATCAGTTAGTTCCAATATACACGCATGGTTTTACTGGGGAAAATGTAAGACATTTCAGGCTCATTCATTTGTTGTGCAGTTTTGACCAATTTGTTAAAGGGTTAAGTCACAACAGGACATATAACGATGACGAATCGGGTATTACTGTTTATTATTTACACTTTTTCTTTGAACTCATCATCAAACCTATCGCCCTCATGGGTGCGATGATATTTCTTAAGGAGCTCAGCGAAAAGGATGTTGTAAAATATATAGTCAAGCATATAAAAACAAGTCCCCTAGGTTTGAAAGGCAGCAGTCGGTCATATTATGCCCATACAGGCATATCAAAGAGATGCACTGGTGTTTATACAAACAGCCGGCTTGATCAATCACACACAACTGAAGGCTGTACTTACAACAACCAGCAAGTAAAAGTGTTTGACAGACCGACTTATTCACTCTATTAACAACAACAAAAATATAATTACAATCCTTATCAAAATGATTGAAAACAAACAAAAAATACTGTGAGTCCACATTGAGATTAGTAACAAAAGACATAATGGTTTGTTTGATTGACCGACAAATTCACATAAACAAAAAAGAACCTAACAAACAACAATTACACGTTTGTTACAGAACAAGATAAGTTTATAAATTAGGGAAGCTAGGCGTTTTCACGTCAATCTCGGATGGGACGAAACGTCCAAAGTGAAAAATCCACATGGGATGAAATGAACAAAGTGAAAAATCTACATGGGACGAAACAACCCAAATAAATGGGACGAAACGACCAAAATGGGACAAAACGTCCTGGAACGAAAAGACCATGGGACGAAACAACCTGATCCCCTCCCCTCCTACATTGCACTATTGCTCCCTCAATGTTACTTTTTGAGCCTATTTACTCTCATTGAGTTAATGGGTCACATTTACAGCAGTCCAACATTTGTGCAGAGTTTATTGATCCAAACTGTGTTTTATCCTTTACTTATCAAGATTTGAACACGGCAAAGCGTCAACATACTTCGATATCATCCATGTTACTGTTCGCCTGTATTGGCTATAAAAGAATAACCCAGCTTTGTGTCGAAGCAAATATCAATGAGGAAATGGAAATACTAGCGCATTCACGCAGAGGAGGTTGATTATGATCATTGCATGGGAGCATTTTATTAGGAATTACCGTCTGTGCATCGATATTCATTTCAGCAGCAACTCTGGGTTGTGTAAAACACATAGACGATATCGAAGCGATGGTTGATGCTTCGCCCTTGTTCAAATCTCGATAAGTAAAGGAGAAAACATAGTTTGGATCAATAAACTCTGCACAGATGTAAGGAAATACGTGTACTATTGAATGCAGTTGATAATAAGGGTGAATGCTTGATACATATTACTATTTTCATGTTTTGTGTTCCCAATAAAACTTATTGAGGAATTTTACAACAGATTTGAATGGGAGGAATCTGAGTGTAGCAGGGTAGCCACTATGTTCAGATTGCTGAACTACAAAATCCCTAACAACTTGTAGAACAAACCTTAATAAATAGTAAACATCTAATGACCCTGGTTGGTACCCTTGCATCCCCATGTCACAGATTGACATTAGAGTTGCGACACTCTCTACCTCAACCCTCCCTGTCACTCATTTTCACTTGCGCTCTTCGATACAACAAGCCAAACACCTCTGCAGTACGATGATCTGATGATAGGACCAAACACACAAACAACTCTTAGCCCTTCGTGCTTACTCACCACAGAGGGGCAATGATATGTGAATAAACGTATCATATTTTATTTAAAAAATCTGAAGTAAATTTGTTGTTAGATCATACAGCACTGTCGTTATTTCTCATATTACCCGGTTGTGAAATTTCAGACCAATATTGACTTGCAAATTGCGATGCAAATCTGAACAAAGAACACCCTGGGTTGTTGTTTCAACCCTATCAGTAACTCATGCCCTTTGAGTATGATGCAAGCAGAGTCTCAGTGATTTGGCCTTCTGTCTCAACTCAGAGGTGCAATCACTGAAACATTGTCTACTTTCTTATAATTTCTCATAAGATTTGAGTTAATTTGTTTTAGTAAACTGCTCTCCATGTTCTATCTGTTTTAAATTTAAAATGTGTTTTTTTCTCTTCATGTATATAAAGATTGCTGGATTCTTCCTTTCCATAAAAATGTATTGAAATACAGTACGTGGAGAGTGGATTGTAACTAAATCACCTGCAGAGTGGAGTTATCGCACAAGCTATAACTTTCAAATTTTGTACATATCGAAAAAAAACACAAGCAATGTTTCAGCCTATGGACCTCCGGGTTTAACCCGGAGGTCCATTGGCTGAAACTTTGCTGGTGCTGGTTATGCTTTGCAACAAATTTGCAATTATTGCTCAGGTTGAATCTCCACTCTGTGGGTGATTTAGTGATAATACACTCTCCACGCACTGTAGATTGATATTTTTATGCACTCAAAGTTTTGGCCCAAAACATTTTGTTTGGCACCAAAGAATTTTGTTTGGCACCAAAAAATTGCAATTGGCTAAAACTTTGGCCCTAAGAATATTTAGGCCAGCATGAACACTGCACATATTGTGCATATACAGGCCTGCCAAAATTTAAATTTTGCGTCACCCGAAAATGGGTCCTGCAATTTATTTTTTTTGTAACCTGTTTTGCTTTGCGTAACCCGTTTGTATAATAATGAAAATTATGTGCCAAAAAGAAGCCAGGAGCATCATATTGAGCAGGAAATGGATTTTTAGTGAATATAATGCTCCTTGCTTATTGCTGGCTCAATTACATGTACATGTATACCTTGATCGGTACTAAGCTCATTCTGATGTTTTTCAAATAAACAATTTACATTGTTGTATTCCTTATTTTTTTTTACTATTGTGTTCTGTGTCTCCAAATAATTTATACCCACCCAATCTACTACATGTATCTTTAAAACCTTTCTCGAAACAAATTGGTGGAGGTGGGGGACAGCTTGACATATGACTGGTGACTTGAGTCAACAAACATCTTGTTCACTGTTAACTGAGAGTTGAGTGAGGGTGTGGGGTCATTTACCGGCTGTGTTACATTGCTAGCCTTGTTGTCCAATTTACACAAATTCTGGGCAAATTCATGAAGGGAGCCCGGTTTACAGTGTCTTTCATTATTGGACTGCTGGGCGTGTTTCACACCAATGTACTGCTTAACACCGTTGACGACCACCCCACGCAGCCCCGTTTGGCTGCCTCTTTTACTATGACATCCCACTTTGTTGAACACGTTAGGCATTTGTGATGAGCCGATAAGAGATTTGCCTATTCATCAGAAACCAAATAGGTTTGATTTACTATCGGCCAATACCTATGCCAAATAGTTTTGTTCACCCATATTATTTCCGTAAAAATGGTCGGAAAAAGTGCGGTGACAATATTGAATATACTTTCGGAATTTAGCCACAGTTAAGTGAATGGCGCAGGGGACATTTTAAGGCTGGAACCCCAAACCAGCAATCCGCCAGAGAGACTGCAATACTGGCGTCTTAAACTTCGCTTGAGGTGAAAAGGTTTGTTCTGTTTTTGTGACTTGTCAGCTTAACAACACTGCAGTGGTGACCAGCATGACCTTAAAGGCTTTAATGACCAAAACTCAATAAAAAATTGAAAAGATTTGTGATATCAAAGTCTGAGATCACTTATACAGTTAAAACTAGAATTCCTGTCATGAAATGCGCACAAATAGCACGTCACTCTGCGCGTTAATCTACGCGCTATGACCATAGTAAGGCTATCAAAATCTGTACAGTACGTGAAGAGTGGATTGTAACTAAATAACGCGCAGAGTGAGTTATCGCCCAAGCTATAACTTTCAAATTTTGTACATAACGACAAAAAACACCAGCAATGTTTCAGCCTATGGACCTCCGGGTTTAACCCGGAGGTCCATTGGCTGAAACTTTGCTGGTGCTGGTTATGCTTTGCAACAAATTTGCAATTATTGCTTGGGTGGAATCTCCACTCTGTGAGTGAATTAGTGATAATACCCTCTCCAAGTACTGTTCATATGGCCTGTGCACAAGCAGTGTTTCAGCCAATGGACCTCCGGGTAACCCGGAGGTCCATTGGCAGAAACACTGCCTCTGTTTGCTCTGAGTAACCAGCAGAACCTGCCGTGCTTTGGATGCTATTCGATATGGCAATTGCGCGCAATTCCTACATGTACGCGCAATTAGGTCTAGATTAGCGCACAGTTCGTGACAGGACTTCTAGTTTTAACTGTATTATTTAAAATCAGCCATGGAACAAAGCAAATTAAATTTGGTGAGAGATGGGGCATCACGTATGGCGAGCCGAAAGCCCTGTCAGCAATTTCAAAATAGCTGAGTTCTTTGATAGCTAATTTGATTACAGTTAAAACTAGAAGTCCTGTCACGAATAGTGCGCTTATGTAGGCTTAATAGCATGTTGGAATTGCACGCAATTGCCATATCGACTGGCATCCAAACCACGGCAGGTTTTCCTGGTTACTCATAGCAAACACATGCAATGTTTCTGCCAATGGACCTCCGGGTTACCCGGAGGTCCATTGGCTGAAACTTTGCTTGTGCACAGGCCATATGTACAGAATTTGATAGCTTTACTTGGGCCATAACCCGCATATTGACGCGCATATCAACATGCTATTTGTGCGCATTTCATGACAGGACTTCTAGTTTTAACTGTATCTCCTTTAGACTAGAATTACCTTTCTACATTACAGACATTTTTATGCTTCTGGTGAGTTCATTCACACAGTTGTTACATCCCAATACCGGTTCAGAGTTGGTTGAGTGGCGGATGAAGGACTTTACGAAAAACTGGGGGGGGGGGGGGGGGGGAGGGGCGCCCCGATGCCTGGATTCGCCCTCGTGGTAAAAAAAAAATGTCATAGTATCGTTATTTATAGACCGTATAATAGATGTTTCAATACATAAGGCAACTATTTAATGATTTTAACAGCACATAGCTTTTCAAGTTTAATATGAAACTCAAGCCAAAAATAGCACTTGTCGCCCGGGACAAGCGATTCTTTTTTTTGGTTGTCGCTGGCAGAAATTAAATGTTACATCGGGGGTCTGATCTACACAGTGTAATGCACGGCATGTTTGTTAGTTATTAGCAGAACATTAAAATGGCTGTGAAATAGAGTTATAGGTACCCAATAATTTTTTTCAACAATCTGCAAGAAGAGCCGATATTTTTCATGCTATTCATACCGATTGCCGATAGGCTTTTATCGGCCGATAGCCGATTGCTTACCGATAGATTGGCTCATCCCTATTAGGCATTTCACATTGAAGATTTTCCTCTCCTCGTCGACCTCAAAGGTCAAGTGGTGTGACATTGGCCACTTTCTAAAGGTTTTCTCTGTTAGGGATTCTGGGTCTGACTTTTTAAAAATTGATCTTTGGTCTTACATTTGAGAACACTCCCCGGAACTTTTGCCACGAATTCGAGTTGGCCACTTTCTAAAGGTTTTCTCTGTTAGGGATTCTGGGTCTGACTTTTTAAAAATTGATCTTTGGTCTGACATTTTAAAACATTCCCCGGAAGTTTTGCCACGAATTCGAGTTGTAAAAACCTTCACAACATTACCACGTGTAGGTGACGAGCACATGCTGCAAAGAGCACTTGTGATTCGCTCTACATACCTCATTCACACGATGTCATCACTGTTTTATTTTTGCCAGAGCCTTACATCTACGCCATTGGTTGGTTCGCTTTATAAGTTATTTGTACCAGATGATCAGGGTTTTGGTGTTCGAGCTTGTGAAGAAAATACCGTTCGCAACGGAATTTATTGCTGGTTAGATTTGCTTGAATTCGTAACGAACTGGAGCAACGAAGATGGCTTGTCATGCCCGTCAGTATTTAATTGATGAGCGTGTTTTAAATCATCAACCAAATACTGAAGAGCACAGCAAGCCATACTTTTATGCCATCTTTTTTTTTGTTTCACCACATTGATTATACTGTTTCTCGCAGTCCGTGATTGGGGGCGTCTTTTTGGGTGTTTGGTCACTCAAACACACCCTTCATCATCGACTTAATAACTAAAATGGTGCGACATTGACCAACTTTTGAAAGTTTTATTTTAGTGAGAGATTCCTGTTTGAATTTTGTGGTATTGTCTGACATTTTTTTATTCAGCTCTCAGTTGGAAATTCAATGAATTTTTTACTCTACCAAAAAATCGGACCCGCGGCAGGAGGTTTGCGCATAACCTGAGCGATCGCTCACGCAATTTGGGCAGGCCTGCATATATAATTACATAAATATCTTCTTTTTCAGAAATTGGTGTTGGTTTGGCAGGTTTTGGTATCGCTTTCCTGTTTCTAGGAGTGCTTTTCTTTTTTGACAAAGGTTTACTTGCAATTGGAAATGTGAGTACTACATTACATGTTGAATCTATCTATAAATTAATATTTTTTTTATTCTAAAAGTGCTCATTCGTGGCACGGTACTCTGACAACTAACTGACTTGTAGAGTGCTAAATTATTTTTCAGCACCCCACATTGCCCATGTGGGGGCACGGTGACGCTGTGCACTAAGGCGTACTGCACGTCGATGGTGCACCTGTCTTCAACCAGTGCTAACCCTGCTTGTGTGGAGTTAGTATGTTGGGGAGCTGACAGTTGCTCGGTGGTTCTCTCCAGGTACTCCGGCTTCCTCCACCCATAAAACTGTTGTCATGATTAGCCATTGTGCAGAAATATGTGAATTTAAACACCAATAAATAAATAAATAAATAAATTATTTTTCAGAGGTGATTTGCAACATGCATATTTTTTTCAAAGATATGCCAGGAACAAGTGGAGCCTTATTCAGCAAGATTTTGTTCATAAATAATAGTTTTGTAATAATATATTGGAGATTGTCTTCTGGATATTTTTTTTAAAGATATGCCAAGAACAATGGGAGCCTTATTTAGCAAGATTTTGTTCATAAATAATTATTTTGTAATAATTTATTGGAGAGTGCCCTCTGGCTGTCTCCAATAAATTATAACAGAACCATTTAATATAAACCATTTTCTTGCTAGTGCCTAGGAAACAACAAGCTGATGCATACAGTGTAAAGCCACTAAAATGGCTTTCTGCACTCTTCAATAAAGCCATGATAGTGGCTTCTAGCACTCAACTCGCTAAAGCAGACAAAGAATTTTGATTATGACTGGGTTGCAATCTGTTCAGATATTTTATACAAGATTTTGCAAATATTATACAGTAGAACACTGTTAATTGAATAGGCACTTTGTCAATGAAAATTATTCAGTTAACAGGAGTATTCAATTAATAGGGATTGTGTCACTTTCCTGTATTCTAGAGATAAACTTAGCATTTATTCTATTATATCTTGTTTGACAGAGCTCCATGAGCTTGTCAAACAAGATATAAGAGATGAAATGCCCGTATTGGATGTACTGAGGCCAAGTAGGTCTATAAACATAGGAAAGCTGGGGACAGTCAGGGTAATTTCTCAGCAGGTTGCAAGATTTTTTCTTCAATTAACAGGAGTTTACTCTGTAACATATACTCAATTGACAGCGCAAATTTGAACTGGAGGTATGGTAAATGGTTTTGATTTGCTAAATTATATTCAATTAAGAGGATTATTCAGTTAAGAGATACCCAGTTAAGTGGGCCCCACTGTATTCAGTCATCCCTATGTATTTTTTGCAAGATTAGCAAAAGTTACGTGTACATTCTGTCAGCCCAAAGTATTTTATGTCAGATTTTGCAAAAGTTGCATCTGACCATCCCAATGTACAGTTAAAACTAGAAGTCCTGTCATGAAATGCGCACAAATAGCACGTCGATCTGCGCGTTAATCTACGCGTTATGACCATAGTGAGGTTATCAAATTCTGTACATATGGCCTGTGCTCAAGCAATGTTTCAGCCAATGGACCTCCGGGTAACCCGGAGGTCCATTGGCAGAAACATTGCCTGTGTTTCCTATGAGTAACCAGGAGAACCTGCCGTGCATTGGATGCCATTCGATATAAAAACTGCGCGCAATTCCTACGCGCAATTAAGCCAAGATAAGCGCACAATTCGTGACAGGACTTCTAGTTTTAACTGTATTTTATGCAATATTTTCTAAAGTTATATTCTGTCAGCCCAAGTTATTATATGTACAAGATTTTGCAAAAGTTACTTCCTGTCATCCCGATGTATGTCACGCAAGATTGTCAAAAGTTCCATTCTGTCAGCCCAAGGCATATTATGCAAGATTTGTAAAAGTTACTTTTTGTCAGCCCAAAGTATTTTATGCAGGATTTGCAAGGAGTACAATATGTCATCCCAGAGAATTCTATGCAAGATTTGATATTAAAGTTACATTCTGTCCACCCCCAAAAAAATATTTTA
Source organism: Pictodentalium vernedei (assembly GCA_031216915.1). NCBI lineage: Eukaryota > Metazoa > Mollusca > Scaphopoda > Dentaliida > Dentaliidae > Pictodentalium > Pictodentalium vernedei. The sequence goes on along the minus strand of CM062289.1, from coordinate 73,815,721 downwards.
TGCATGATTTGAAAAAGTTACATTCTGAGTTGCCTGTATCCACTGCAAGACTCTGATTACAGAAATAAATTGAGAATTTTAATCAATTTTCAACTGCATCATAATAGTAGAATCTTGCCACTCAGAATAGAAATGCACGAACATTGTATCTGAGATGCCATTCCCATTTGTTTTCTGGATACAGTCTTCCATCTAGGTGCTGATGACATTATGGTTCAACATCCTAGTATACGTCAATTCTCAATTCCCAAATAACACATGATAAATTGGTTACAGAAAGGTTATATCTATAGACCTTAAAATTGGTACCATGGAGTATAGGTTTTGACTCTTGTGAACTTCTGCAACGAGAATATATTATGCTTCATGAGAGTTAAATAGGTTATCTCTGAATTATAAATTATATGTATGGAAGCAGAAAATGCGCGTTAGTTAATTCGCTCATTACTGCAGGAGAATGAAGTAGTTTGAAATACACAAGAATGTTTTGCTCTGCAAAACAAAATGTAATGCGCTATTAGTGTGGTCGGTAGTGAAAGCACGAACTGAGCCAATCAAATAGAAAGAAAATATTGAGCTTGCAGTATGTGGTGGGTAGATTACTGCTAAATTGCTGTGGGATAGATTTTTCTCTTAGTAATTATTTACAATTTCTGAAGACAAAACATAAGTAGCACTTGCACCCGATAGTCCAAGTGATGAAAGTTTGCAAGTGTTTCTTGTGCTGTTATGAACAATTATAAATTCTTTTCAAGTGGAGAATGTATCGTGCTGCAATTAAGTAGTAATCCACTCTCTTCATTCTGTCTATGCAGTTGAATTTTAATATCTATTTACGCTATTACATGTACATATACATGTATCCCAGAAGAGGTTAGGAATAATGTTAATGATCTCTGTTTACTTGTAAAGCATTGTACAAAGTTGGGCCCGCTGTTTTTCTACAGCAGTTGTGTTACGCTAATTGTGCAGTTTGACAGGGAGACAAGTAAACTTACTCAGCACACTATTACTTCAAAATAGTTCACAATACAGTGACAGGACTTCTAGTTTCAGTTGTACAGTACGAGGAGAGTGGATTGTAACTAGATCACCTGCGGAGTGGAGTTATCACCCAAACTATAACTTTCAAATTTTGAACATATACAGTTAAAACTAGAAGTCTTGTCCCGAACTGTGAATTGCGAGCAAATGCCATAATGAATGGCATCTAAAGCACAGCAGGTTCTCCTGGTTACTCATCACAACCACAGGCAATGTTTCTCCCAATGGACCTCCGGGTTACCCGGAGGTCCATTGGCAGAAACATTGCATGTGCACAGCCCACTTGTACAGAATTTGATAGCCTTACTATGGTCATAACGCGTAGATTAACGCGCAGATCGACATGCTATTTGCGTGCATTTCATGACAGGACTTCTAGTTTTAACTGTAGACAAAAGAGACAAGCAAAGTTTCAGCCAATGGACCTCTGGGTTTATCCCAGAGGTCCATTGGCTGAAACTTTGCTTGTGCTGGTTATGCTTTGCAACAAATTTGCAATTATTGCTTGGGTGGAATCTACACTCTGTGGGTGATTTAGTGATAATACACTCTCCACATACTGTATGTGTGGTTTTCAACCAATCCACAGTGAGTATACTGTATCTTTCACTTTTTGTGTAGTGTGTTGGTTTCTCACCTGTCGACTAGTGTGTCAGGAGAGTCATAAGGCTTCATCTTCAGTTCAGTATTGATAATAACTCTAAACTGTTGGTAAATTAAAACATGTAAGCATGCTCAAGCAGTAATTTTTTTTATTGGGGATTAACCTGGAGAGAACCACTGGGCAGTGGCAAGCACTGTCAAAGTCCACCAACGTACTAATGCTGCACAATGAGGGTTAGCATTGGTTGAAGACAACTGTACCATTGACATGTAGTACACAGCTCCACCATTCCCCCCACATTGGCAAACAGGATTAAGTGCCTTGCTTAAGGACACAACACATTTCCCTCTGGTGGGGATCAAACCATGGCCCTTACAGTTTGAAGGTCAATGTCATAACCACTGAGCCACTACTCCCTCAAGAGGTGATGAAAAGAGTGAAAGGTTCCTCTATGTTTTACTCTGTGATAACCTTTTCTTGTTTTCATTTAATTGATTGAATGCTGAAAAGTAACCAGTTCTGCCAACCAAATTAACTCTTAACCTACAGAGTATTTTTGTCCCCCCCCCCACCCCCCACAAAAAAAACCCAAACATTTTTTGTTTTTGGGAGGGGGGTGGAGGGGGCTATTATTAAAATAGCTAGTGTCTATCTGTCCGTCTGTCTGTGTGAGTGTCCATCCCACTTTGGTTTCCCAGTGATAACTTTAGTTATAGTGGGCCAAATCAAACGAAATTTGGTACATATGTGTATCAAAATAAAATATAGGTCTGTATCTAATTGGGGTGCGGTCCAATAATTTTTGCCAGAGTTATGCCCCTTTTTCACTTCAAAAAATTTTTTTTTTTGTTTCCCGATACTAACTTTAGTTATAGTTGGCCAAATCAAATGAAATTTGGAAAGTAGGTGCATCAGCATAAAATATACATGTAGGTCAAGTTTTGTTGTTTCCCAGTAAAAACTTCAGTTATAGTTGGCCAAAACAATATGAAATTTCGTAAGTTGCTGTATCAGCATAAAATATACATGTAGGTCCAATTCAAGGGGTCAGGGGTTTGGTCCGACATTTTTGCCTTCGAAAAATTCAATTTTTTTAAAAATACCTTGAATTGCACACTTTTTTTTCGGGGCATGTGTGGCCAAGCGGTCTTTTATCTAAATATTTTTTGTTAAATGTAGTCATGGCTGCTGTCAATCAGCCACAACTAGATTCGATGAAAAATTCCTGAAAAGTTGACTCAAGCAATCATTGGTCAAAAAGTCAATAAAATTTGTAGTACTGAAATGGTTAACTGGATAGCCGGTTTAAAACCGATTACCTACCTAACCGTTATGAAAAAACTTCAACTGGTTATCTGAAATATTGATAATGGTCGACATTCCATGGTTGAAATGTAGCAAATATGCCACTTTTCCTTTGAGATAGATTACACCTCGAAGCCGCGTTGTATATATTGAGAAATAATCGACTTTGGCTTCAAGACTTTGTTAATGATCGACAATTTCCGTGAGCACTGAGTAACCACAAAACCTATTCCGTGGTATATACTCAAACGAACGTTGTCGAATACTCGACAACGTTTGTTTGTATACACACTATGGAATAGTTTCTTAGAATACTGCTTTCCAATTCCTATAGTTTTGATCCCTGTTTCGGTGAAATAATGGCCACGGATATTAACCGCTTATAGCTCTCGGTTAGTCGGTTGTGAAAATGAGCCAACCATTTCAGCCCTAGAAACTTGTAGGGGAAAATTTGGTTAAATGTACTCAAATATTACTTACTTTAGTGGCATGAGATTTCCTTCCCTGGGCAGCAATATTCACTAGAAGAATGTAAGGAATTAAGTAATCTCCCAGTTACAGTTAAAACTAGAAGTCCTGTCATGAAATGCGCACAAATAGCACGCTGATCTGCGCATTAATCTACGCGTTATGGCCATAGAAAGACTATTGGATTCTGTACAAATGGCCTGTGCACAAGCAATGTTTCCGCCAATGGACCTCCGGGTAACCCGGAGGTCCATTGGCAGAAACATTGTCTGCGTTTGCTATGAGTAACCAGGAGAACTTGCCGAGCTTTGGATGCCATTCGATATGGTAATTGCGTGCAATTAAGCTTAGATAAGTGCACAGTTCGTGACAGGACTTCTAGTTTTAACTGTATACATGTACATGTATATATATTTGTTAAGGATGTTTATTACACGCTTGTTCTAACAAATTCCCATCTACAGCAACACTTAACCATACGAAAAATGAAAATCTGTTGATGGACTATTTTTAATTAGAAGCCAAATTTCACAGGAATTTTCTACAAATCGTGAACTGCAATTACAGTTTGAATCACTAGCGATAGCTTAAAATCGTCCCCTGAGTTCCAATGTATTCTATGTGCCAGTAGGCACGCCAGTTGGCACATAGAACACATTGGAACTCAGGGGATGATTTAGTAACACGGGTTAGCATCACAAATTTGGTTGGCGATAAATGTGTTCTTTTTGTTGATACTTGTCAAATGAATTGCTGAGTTTCCTTCTAATAGTGTTTTTTTATAGACATGAAGGCATGTAATAAACACAGAATGACGAGCATGTGTGAATGGGTTAATTGATGTGGCACTTGTGCTATCGCGAAAGGATAAAACTCTAGGCCTGCGGCCTCTTGTTCTATCCTTCTGCAATGGCACTTGTGCGATTACAATTAACCCATTCACACATATGTGTCGTTCTGTGTATTTCCTACATGTATTAATATTTGAAATAAATGATTTTGTTTTCCAGATATTGTTCTTAGCAGGATTATCATTTGTTATTGGTTTAGAAAGGACTATCAGGTTTTTCTTTCAAGCTCACAAAGCAAAGGCAACTGGTTTCTTTCTTGGTGGAATTTTTGTTGTGTTACTAGGATGGCCTGTGATAGGAATGTGTTTAGAGATGTATGGTTTCTTCTTATTATTTAGGTAAGATAACATTTGATATAGTAAGTATTAGGCTCCTGCCAAAATTTGAAATTCTATTCGAAATCAGTAATTCAAATATTTTCGAACATACTTCGACCATAACTATGAATGTTTACCGATTGTAATTGATCACATTATATTATACCGAATATTGTTCTGAGTAGAAACGTAACTGACTTGTAGCAGTAGCAGTGTTTGTAGTGATGTAGCTACAATTGTACACCAGTTGTAGCAACATCGCTGCAAACACTATTACCTCTACAACTGTTCTAGGGCTGCACAGTATATCGATAAACCGATATATACCTGTGTAATTACAAAAATGTAGGTTTATCATCATCATTATTTATTTCCCCTCAATTTAATTTTCAAGATGTCTTCAGTTTTTTTTCTGTAGCTCCGATTGAATAGTATTGTCCCTTTATTCAAGGAATCATCTGCTTGAGCCCTTGTTATACACAAATTCAAAAGTTTCAAGAGAACTATATCATGTGAGCCCCTCATTGGAACGAGCTCGTTGAGCTCGTTTCGATGAGAGGTCACATGATATAGTTTTGTTGAAATCTTTGGTTAAAATCTTATAAACTAATTTTGAAAGTAATAAATTTCGATATCGTCTGCGTTGGGTAAACGTTTTCGAACTGCATCATCAAGGTGTGCTAATTCGTTCCGACTGTGATGCCTCGAGTCTCGATTGTGGTACTTGTGTTCATATATTTGAACAGTTTTCGATATACCGGTATACCGCGGTATTTTTTTGACTACCGATACCGGTATTCAGTTTTGAATATTGTGCAGGTCTAAACTGTTAATTTCAACTTATTGTGCATTATGACCAGTGACCATTTATAAAAAGTTTTGAACTTTGAAAAGTTATTAAGCTATTCAACTTCAATAAATGATTTGTTCCACAACATGATTACATTATTTTAACTTCAATAAATGATTTGTTCCACAACATCATCACATTTTATATTGCATATTGTTCAGTTTGATCACAGTTACTGGATACATCATCAAAAAATCACCTTCTAAAAAAATACCCCTGATTATTATATAAACAGAAGTAGAGCAGGCTTTAATTTACAAGCAGATTAACTCCATTTGACATTGAATTGTCATTTTGTTTTAGTCATTCCACATTTTTAGCTGCGACTAGCAGCTCTATAAGTGGCAATGTCGGTCTGTCTGTCTGTCTGTCGGTCTGTCTGTCGGTCAGTCTGTCTGTGACCAACGAGTTTCAAAACTCAATAACTTTTGAAATACTTGATGGAATGACTTTATATTTGGCATGTAAGTGTATCTTATTGATGTCTAGCCACTGTTCAATGCATGTGTTGTTCCAAATATTTTTCTTGGAGTTATGGCCCTTGATGAACTTAGAATGTCGGTCGGTCTGCCTGTGACCAACGCGTTTCAAAACTCAATAACTTTTAAATACGTGATGGAATGACTTTATATTTGGCATGTAAGTGTATCTTATTGATGTCTAGCCACTGTTCAATGCATGTGTTGTTCCAAATATTTTTCTTGGAGTTATGGCCCTTGATGAACTTAGAATTTTGTGAAATTGCACTACCCGTCGCAGCAACGGCGTCGATGTCGCAATTTTTATGTAAAGCAAATAGCTTCACGACCGAATGGACTCCATCCAATTTGAAACAAGTTTTTTCCCAAGAGAACATGTGATAAAAGTGAGGTATCAGCTGTATCCGGCAGGTTCTTTTAAAAATGTTTATTGCTGCAGTTTCGAAGCTACAAAGTCAACAATTCGAATAGTTTCAGTCAATAGCTAGTGTATTGGTTTATATCTCAATTTATAGCGAAGTAGTGAGACGAAAAATGCACTCTACATAACTGTGTGTCTTTTAATAAACGGGGTTATTATTTTAAACAAAAACCTTTCTTCTGATGACGTATGCATTAATTGTGATTCAAATTGAAGTTCGATTCAAAATTTGATTCCTTTTCACCAATTCGATACAATATTTGATTTGGTAAAAATCGGCAATTTGCAGGTACCTACATTTGAAACTAGAAGTCCTGTCATGAACTGTGCGCTTATCTAGGCTTAATTGTGCATCCAAATTGCACACAATTGCCATGTCAAATGGTATCCAAAGCACGGCAGGTTCTCCTGGTTACTTATTGCAAATACAGGCAATGTTTCTGCCAATGGACCTCTGGGTTACCCAGAGTCCATTGGCTGAAATATTTCTTGTGCACGGGCCATATGTACAAAATTTGATAGCCTTACTATGGTCATAACGCGTAGATTAACACACAGACCGACATGCTATTTGTGCGAATTTCATGACAGAACTTCTAGTTTTAACTGTAGTAAGTATGACAATTTCATTCCTGATGTATATGTATGACAGCCTTTCATAACAGCTTTTTCTGTCCCTTTCTTGACTATTAATTATTTGGGCCTTTTGATTGCCATTATTGTTTTGCCACAGAGGAATTAACATTGACCCATAAGGGCCTAATTCCGGCTTTTACAACCTCAGAATAAGTACAGTAAAACCTGTCTTCAGAGACCACTGTCATGAGAGAGCACCTGTCTTGAGAGACCACTTTGGCCATGCACTTATTGGTTTTTCACTCTATAATGGACCTGTTATGAGAGACCGCCTGCCATGAGAGACCACCTGTCTTTAGAGGCCCCAAAACTGTGGCAAAAACTCAGTTTTTCACCTGTTTTGAGAGACCGGAAAATCAATTTTTGCAATTTCAGAGTATTAAAATCAGTTAAGATAAATGCAATGTGTACAGAAATCAATAGTTCAAAAATTTAACCAGGACATCTGCCCAACAGTAAAAGTGTCAGGACAATTGTCCCCTCAAACCTTAATATCTGAAATCATACACAAGTATGACAAATATCTTTTACTGTACATTGTCTGAAAACTATATTAATTGGCTTTAAATTACACTGTTATCCAGTTGTGTAATTTCTTAAGTCTGAGAAATGTCTACCAAGATCCCTTTGAAAATATGAAGATTATTGTTTAAAAAAAAGCAAACTTAGTTTTTGGCCATTATCCCTTTACCCAACAAATCGCCCGCATCCGTCCATGTAATATGCAAATACAGCTTCTGAAAAAATATTATTTTTCGAAAAATTTCAACAAAACCATATTATGTGACCCCTCTTTGGAACGAGCTCATCAAGCTCATTCCAAAGAGGGGTCACATGATATGGTTTTGTTGGAAATTTTTTTTAAAAATTTAAAAACATGATATTTAAAATAATGAATTTTGAAATTGTCTGCGTTGGGCAAAGGGTTATTTGCTTAAGTGTGACAAAATCAAAGAGGATTAAGCAAACTAAAACACCCAGGTAAGATTATTTTTACTTAAAATGTAACTGAAATTATTTTCTATTAAAACAGAATGTGACAGACACAAAAACAGACTTTCCAAGGTATAACTGTAAATTATTATAAAAATAACTCATTTGAAAATATTGATAGAAAGAGGAGAACACTTTGTTTGTATAAAGTAAGAAATTACTATTTTGGATGGACCAGCCCCATCACATCATAACCTCAAAAAGTTTTTCCATTCATGTCCTTTTAACTGTAATTTCTCAAACAATGCCTCTGTACTTGTATTAAAACTGAATTATTACCACTTTATAGGGCATTCCCTAGTACATTAACAAAGTTTAACAGGGCATTACAAGAATGTAACGCTCAACTTAAAAAGTCATGTGATGTGTCGGGCCGTTAATGAGTTAACCATCTCATTAACAACCCGACACGTCAAGTGACTTTTGTTCCTCTCTGTCGTACACTCGAAAATGGAAACAGTTTCCAAAGTCAAGGTAAGCTATTGCCATCACGTGTGCGGAAGTCTGTTCCCATTTTCCTTTTGCACAGGCTACACCCCGTAGTTCTTGTCGATCGTCACAAAATTTCATGTGCAGGTTTGGAGTCATGTCCAGATGAGAATATCTCCTTTTGGTTGCGATCGGTCAACCGGTATGGCTGCCCGATCCCAAAACCCGAAAACCTTTAGCACAGTCTACAGGTCGTATTTATGAAGGGATATTTTTATACTGTACCAGTGACCCAGACTCAGCTGGTGCTAACTCTTAAATATTTAGGGCCAAACACAAATTTTGCCCCCCCCCCCCCAATCCCCAAAATTTGCATCAAAAACCGAAAATTACATGTCCTATATGGTCCTCCATACTTTTACTCCACTGCGCATGCGCAGTGTCAAGGAGGTCTCGAACTTGGTGCCAATTGTCATTCTTTGTTTGGCCCTCACATCAGTTACATCTCACTGATATTAGTGCTTGTAAATCTCAGTTTAAATGATGCCAGACACATAATTATGAGAGAAATGGTGGATCTATGGAGGAAATAGAAGGATGAGAGGAAGAAACAGTGGCAGAAAATGTTCAGGGCTGTAACTTATAATTTTTTTACGAAATTATTTCATGTTGCCTATTTTCGAGCATGGCCCTGATGTTGTCATTCTTGCTATGAATGTACCATTGTTTGTTCAGTGTTTCCTCTCTCCCTTTCCTTTATTCCCCCCTAGCTATTCTCCCATGCTTTTGGCATATTTTTTGTAATGTTGATTACTAAAATTTCTTGGGAGTTTTGGCTTGGTAACAGAATAAATATTCTGTTTTTCCCCATGTTTACATCCTCACCCTTGGGTGTTTAGGCGTTTTGGTCTGCATCTACCATCTGATGTTCTGCAGTTTCTTCTCTGGAAGTCTCTGTTTTGCATCAGATAGTGTTTAAATTGGTAACTGATTTCGGGCCATGTTTATTAGTGCCTGGAGTCATGTTTCTGGTTGTTGTACACTTTTTGTTTATGTTGACAATGGTTACTTCTGATAGTGATTACTTGTCTTCTGCTTAGTTCAGTTCATAGCAAGGTACATTAATATTGTCCGTAAGTGTTACATTAATTTTTTGAAATGGTTTAAAAATTTTTGTCCACACTTAGGCTTTTTTGGAATCCATTTGGGCTCATTGTTCCCATTGGGAACTTGGGCTCTTCTGAAAAGTTTTTTCTTTTGAATTATTTTTTCGAAATGTTATAATGGATTATTTTATTATGTATCTTTGTTTTCAGGATTTGGTGTGAGTACTATGAATGTTTGTAATTTTTCACAATGAAAGATTATTGTTCAAATTGTAATGTGAGGAAATCTTCCTCTGATTCTCATGATCATTGTATTAATTGTAGTCAGTGTACTCGCTCTAGACCTTGCTCAGTGTGTGTCAATTGGGATGACAAACGTTGGAGACGTGTGCCATGGTGTGTTGTTAGCGGGGAGAGGTCCATGCCGGTCCTCTCTCCGCAGGGTCACTCTAGGTTTTCAATCTCTTTTTTAGAGGAACAAGAACAGGGTGATGTTTCCGTGATGTCTTCGAAAAGTCACAGTCTAATGAAGAGCTAGCGGCAAAAGTGCTCATGCAGATACGTCAATTGCCTAAGTGGTCCCAGGTAGGATCGACGGCTTTGGCGTCCGCTAGCTCGCCCGGTGTAGCGACCATTCAACAAATGGCTCGGCAACCGGGTTCGTCCGTTGCGGTCAAGGAAGGAGATTTGGGTGATGCGAGCACTATAAATATACAACGTGCACACCCAGTGACGACGGATCCGGGGATGATACGGAGAAAACCTATTAGTCCAGTTCCTAGCTCGTCCAGGTCCATCCGGGCTGCGAGTGAGAGAGGTCCCTCTCTCGTACAAGAACATCTGGGTCCAGATGTTGTGGTACAAAACGTTCCTCAGTCGGAGCACACATCCACCGCTCGGGACGCTCCGTTATACAGACAGTCCTATTGCTTCCTCATCCTCACGTCAGCACACACGGCCGCACCTTGGCTACGTGACCAGTGATATCCAGCCAGCCTCGCCGACCAGGGATTCCACAGCGACCAGGTCATGCCATCCGGTAGCCAAGGATACGAGGCCTTCATACTCCGGACATTCGCATAAAAGAAGTATGCCGGAGTCAACATCCAAGGATCTTCCAGCGGGTAAATCCTGTAAGTCTTCAGGCCTCCGTTACGGACGTGCTATCGCAGATAGCGCAGATTATCGCAGCATCCCAGCAACTGGCAGAAACTCTTGTCTGGTCAGGAATTATCCGACAAAGCTGAGTCGGTACGTTCCGCTGCAGGTTCAGGCATGGACGACCGAGATTTACAAGTGGCCCGACAGGATGGCGAACGGGACACGGAGGAGTTGGAATTTTCCCTTTCGGAACAACTTAAGATTGCCGTAGAGTTAATCCAGCATTATCTTCCTGACGTTGTTCCTCTGGACCAAAATGCTGCGCAGCCGGATAAGAGACTGATAGCGCCACTGGACACTGAATTCTTTAATCGGTATAGGGACACCGTCCCTGAGTTTCCGACACAGTCTAGAAATGTCTCACGGACATTTGAACTATTGAATGACGCTATATATAAACTTGCTACCAAAATGGGCAGGTCCGGTTTCTTATCGGCAAATGCTCTACATCTGCCTTTCATCAATTCAAGGATTTTCGAAACGGCAGGACAGAGCATTTCGAGAGTTTCTCTGCGTCTAGACGACCAGGCCGAAGACCTAGTTTGTCTATACTGTCGTCTATGTCAGTTCCAACCACGATGTTGGAAATGACAATATCGTCTAACAGGGCTAACTTAGACGCATTATCGTACGCAGATCACCTTACCAGAGCATTATCCTTATGCTTCGAAGGACAAGAATTCCAGGGTGTACAAACCTCCTTAAGAGTTCTGTCGAGGGCCATAGCATTCTACACGTATAACTCTGCCCTTTCAGTGGCAAATCTGGAGTTGGTTAGATGTGATGCGGCCCTGACTACATCCATGCGCGTGGATAGTAAGGTGAAAAACTCTCTCCGAGTCGCTCCGGTCTCCGGAGAGCTTCTCTTCGACGGCAAGCTTTCCTCAATCTATGATCAGATTACTAAGAAAGCTTCAGACTCTCTGCTATTCAAATCCGCTTCCAAAAAATCGGATTCAGCGGAGAAGAGTAAGACAGGCACTTCTGGGGCGAATACGTCCAAGGGAAGTTCCTATAGAGGTTCCTATGTGTCCTCTAGGTCTTACTCTAGAGACTGTCAAGGCAGCGACTCAGGTAGTGACCGTTATTCTGGCCAAGACAACTGGTCAGATGCCCCTAGGTCGACGGGGCGAGGTGCGGGCCGTGGAAGACGTGGTTTCTCCTTCCGCAAGCCTCGCAGGTCCAGGAGGTGATGGTATAAACCTCTATCGTGTTACAGTGGGCGGAAGACTGTCGAGTTTTTCAACCAATTGGGTGTTGATTACGGACGAACCTTGGGTTTGAGGGGTGATTTCGGAAGGGCTAAAACTGTCCTTCAAACGAAAACCTCTGTTAACTCGAAGTCCTAGATGGACTCAGCTTCCATCAAATCCGCAGAAGAGAGGCTCGCTTTTATCAGAAGTCCAGTCTCTTCTGGAGAAGAACGCGATAGAGGTCGTAGAAAACCAGGAATCTCCAGGTTTCTACAGCCATCTTTTTCTGGTTCCGCAACCAGACGGCTCATTCCATCCAGTCATAGATCTGGATAAACAAGCTGATCGTGGCTTCAAAATTCTATATGGAGACCATCCGATCAGTCAGAGCGAGCATTCGGGTGAACGACTATGCTATGAGCATAGATCTCAAGGATGCGTACTTTCACGTCATGGTACATCCGGCATTCAGAAAGTATCTTCGCTTCGCCGTCCTAGGAGTCGTGTATCAGTTCTGAGCAATGTGCTTTGGTCTGAATCTAGCGCCCTGGGCTTTCACTCGAATAATGAACTCGGTAATGACTCATTTCTGAGCTCGTTCATCTACGGTAACGTCGGCCTACCTGGACGACATTCTTCAGAGGTACGGCAACGAGTTAACGCTTCAGAGCGATGTGCAGAATCTGCTTCTATTGCTCCTACGTCTCGGTTTCATAGTAAACGAAGAGAAGTCAGATCTGGTGCCGTCCAAGTCATTCACCCACCTGGGGATGAGCTTCGAGATGCACAACAATCTCGTTCGTCTGCCGTTAACCAGAGTGAAATTAATCATTTGTTACGCTCGCTATTGTCTTCACTGAGACAAAGTTACAGCGGGAGAATTCATGAGACGGCTACGCACTCGTCCTCTCCAAATCTTTCTGACTAACAATTGGAGGGTGAAGATTCATTCGCTCGATACGGACATCCTCTTGTCAAATCAAGTAAAACAAGAGATTCAGACTTGGACAGATCTTCAGTGGTTAACTCAGGGAGTTTCACTGCAATTGCCGGATCCGAGTTTTTCAATTATGACGGATGCCAGTCAAACAGGTTGGAGCGCAACACTGAGCCCAATGGATTCAAAGTGCCTGGGTCTTTGGGATCCGCAGTTCCAAAGCAAGCACATAAACATCAAAGAAATGATGTCAATTTGGCTTGCACTACGTCATTGGATGAACGTTATTCAGAATGCACACGTGCAAATTCTGTCCGACAATACGATGGTAGTAGGGTATATTCGGAATCAGGGAGGCACTCATTCCATTCCTTTATTCAATTTAACAGAAAGAGTCCTTCTGTTTGTACTAGAACATCAGGTTCTCCTATCGGTCCGTCATATTCCGGGTCGTCTGAACGTATTAGCCGACTCCCTTTCACGGAGGGGTCGCTTGTTGCCGTCAGAATGGACTATCAACAAATGAGTATTCAATCAGATTTGCTACCAATGGGAGCGGCCAATGATAGATTTATTTGCGACGCATCTCAACAATCAGTTGCAGAGGTATGTGTCACCATGTCCGGATCCTCGAGCATTTGCAGTAGACGCTCTGTCGATCTCGTGGGACGGAATGATAGGATATTCGTATCCTCCAGCACCGTTGATTCCACAGATATTGCTCAAGATAAAACAATCTCAATGCAAAATTCTGTTGGTAGCATCTCTGTCTCCACAGAGACCATGGATAAATCTACTCAGGTGTCTATTGTGGGACATGCCGCGGAAGCTTCCTCCACAGGAGGATCTTCTTTCGCAGGGGAAATCACTCAGACTGCATCACAACCCGCAAGGTCTCAACCTTCACATATTTCCGTTGTGTGGTCCTTCTTGTACAGCAAGCATTTTACAGGACGAGCAGTGGATGCGATTTTAACTGTAGGAGGACCTCCTCTTCACTAAAGTATGCTGCTAAGTGGAAGGTCTTTTGTTGGTGGTGTAGGGATCATTCTGTAGATATTTATGATCCCTCCATTCCAGACATTGCAAATTTTCTAGTCTACTTGTTTGATGAGATCAAACTGCAGCCTGTTACCATTAAGGGCTATAGGTCTATGTTATCTGATACCTATGCACACCATGATAGTTTACAGATTGGATCTAATGTCTCTTTATCGAAGTTAGTAAGAAACTTTTCGATAAATAGACCTAGAACCCTTAGATTAATTCCAAAGTGGAATTTAGCTTGGGTTCTTCTTAAGCTAAAAGAAGCGCCATTTGAGCCTCTTGACAAAGTGGACTTCAAATTCTTATCTTATAAGACAGCTTTTCTCTTAGCCTTCTCTTCGGCTAGAAGAGTCTGTGAGCGTCATGCACTTTCTGTGGACGATTCTCACTATCGTAGTGTCGGTAATACTATTACCTTCACTACTAATGTTGGATTTTTGGCTAAGAATCAGGCTCCTAATAAGTATCCAGAACCTATTGTTATTAAGGCTCTTCCGTCTTCAGAAGGGCATAGGCCTTTACTCTGTCCTGTTAGAGCTATACGTATTTACAAACGTAGATCGGAGTTCATCAGAAAGGGACGTAAGCGTTTCTTTCTGTCTCTGCTGCCTACTAGACATTATGGTCCATTCTATCGCTAGGTGGATTCAATTAACTATCCGTGCTGCTTATGACAAATTATCTTCAACTCAGCAGTCGGTGCTTAAGACTTCAGCTCATGAAGTAAGAGCCCTATCTACATCTTGGGCTTACGCTAATAGTGTTGCTATTTCAGATCTAATGAAGGCTGCATTTTGGTCTCAATCTTCCACTTTCACGAATTTTTATCTTAGAAATATTGAGTCCATTTCTGGAGATCTGCATTGTTTAGGTCCGTTATCAGTTGCTCAGAATGTTGTCCACTAAACAGTTGCAACTATAGTTATGTAGGTTTTCTGTTCTGGCAGTGACTCTGTCCTGCTGCCCTCTTCGCTCTGGAGTATTTGATCCAGGGTAAGGGGAAGGGGGGGTGTTCTCTTAGATCACCTGCTTTATAGTGAAAAGCAAGGGAATGCCTCCTCTGGAGTCATTAATTCTGAGTCGGTACCAGGATGGTTTTAAAGCGTAAAGCTAATGTTTAACTCATTCATGTAATATTTTTAAAGTGTAGCTCGGTGTGAAGCATTTGTATATGTCACGTGTCATACGGGCGTTAATATACAATCCTCGGACACTTTTAATGAGTATAAAGAGTCTCATTTCTCTGGACTTCCTTTATTTATTGGCTTTACTGTAAAAATAATTAGTATGACGGGTTATACTGGATGTTAATAGAGATCATTGATGTTATTGTGCTCAATTACAGAATGGTGATGTGTCTTTCTTTTTTGATGCAAATAAGAAAGATACATGTACATGTAAAGCCTATCTCTCCTTTTCTCCTCAAGGGGATAATTCTGTTATATGTAGTTGAGCCTATTGGATTTTCCTTTATGTCCTAGGCCCTCCAGCCTTTTGTCTATTCAGCTAAGTCTGGGTCATTGGTATAGTATAAAACTGTTAAAAAATTCATAGTAATTTTTATATTTTATATACTTACCAATAACCCAGATGGGGATGGCCCTCCCATGAGTTGGGAACTCATACCTCCCCGCTGAGTACATAATGCTTACCAGGCACTGGTTGTAAGAATGACAATTGGCGCCAATTTCGAGACCTTCTTGACACTGCGCATGCGCAGTGGAGTAAAAGTATGGAGGACTATATAGGACTTGTAATTTTCGGTTTTTGATGCAAATTTTGGGGATTGGGGGCAAAATTTGTGTTTGGCCCTAAATATTTAAGAGTTAGCACCAGCTAAGTCTAGGTCATTGGTAAGTATAAAAAATATATGTGACGGCTGCCCAAGCCCGAAACCCAAAAGCTTTTAGCACAGTCTGCAGGTCATATTTAATATGGAGGAATTTCATTATAACTTGGTAGGATGACTGGATGAGAACTTCCTCATTTGGTCACGATATGTCAACTGTGACGACTGCCCGAGCCCAAAACCTTTAGCACAGTCTACAGGTCGTATTTATGGAGGGATTTCACTGTATCTTGTTAGGTTGACTTCATATGATGTCAAGATGAGAATGTCCCCTTTTGGTCGCGATTGGTCAGCTGTGACAGCTACAGGGACCCGAAGCCCAAAAACCTTTAGCACAGTCTACAGGTCATATTTATGAAGGGATTTCATTTTAACTTGGTAGGATGACTCAAAATATTGTCTAGATGAGGACGTCCCTTTTGGTCTCGATCATTTTGCCGCGATGGCTGCCCGAGCCCAAAACCTGAAAACCATTGGCATAGTCTTTAGGTCGTATTTATGGAGGGATTTCATTGTAACTTGGTAGGTTGACTCTATATAATGTCTAGATGGTAACGTCTGCTAAGCCGCTATTGGTCGTGATTGGTCAGCTGTGACGGCTTCAGGGGCCCGAAGCTCGAAAACCTTTAGCACAGTCTACAGGTCGTAGTTATGAAGGGATTTCATTGTAACTTGGTAGGATGACTCTGGATAATGCCCAGATGAGAACATCCCCTTTTGGTCACGATCATTCGACCGTGACGGCTGCCCGAGCCCAAAACCAAAAAACTTTTGCACAGACTACAGGTCATATTTATGAAGGGATTTCATTGTAACTTAGTAGGATGATTCAGTCTAATGTCTAGATGAGGACGTCCCCTTTTGGTTGCGATCGGTCAACCCTGATGGCTACACATGCCCGAAGCCCGAAAACCTTTAGCACAGTCTACAGGCCGTATTTATGAAGGGAATTCATTGTAACTTGATAGGATGACTTGTTTTGGAATAAATTAAGTGTGAGGGACATATAATACATTAACTGTGAGGGCCACATTAACCCACTTCAATTCTTTAATACAGTCTATACCTCATATTTTTATTGAAAACACAGCATACAGGGGACAGAAATTAACATATTCCCAATTATCACAATTCTTGTCTTATTTCATGATCCTTTCATAAACATTGAACATTATCCTTATCATCAAACTCAACACATAGACAAGTTAAGCTACAGTGTCATTGACACTTTCATTCCAAAATCTGGCACATAAATGTGAGTGTTTGGCACAAAAATTTGGCACATAAATTCAAAATCACGAACCCTATATATTCTTGAATTTCGGAAAAAACGGGTATATGATACATTTTCTCCTAGTAAAGTAAACAAATGATAAGTTTAATATATAAGCCCACATCATTAATTATAAAAAAGTTATCTTGTTTAATTGTGTACACAATGACCAGTCACTTTCCAGTTGTGCTTACTGGTGACCTCGGATTAAGATGTCATGTATTGTGTAAGCAATGCATGCTTTGTTTCTTCACCAGCGAGCAATAGATCAGATTTTGTCGTTAATTGTTGGTGGTACTTACCTCATTGACCAAAATCAAAGATTAACACAGTTTAACACGGTAATAAAATGACAGTCACGCGTCTGGTTATACCATGATTAGACTAGGGCAGCACGATATTCAAAACTGAATACCGGTATCGGTATTCAAAAAAATACCGCGGTATACCGGTATATCGAAAGCTGTTCAGATATATGAACACAAGTACCACAATCGAGATTCGAGACATCACAGTCGGAACGAATTAGCGTTCCGCGATGATACGGTTCGAAAAACCTTCACCTAACACAAAGGATATCAAAATTTATTATTTTCAAAATTAGTTTATCAGATTTTCCCCAAAGATTTCAACAAAACTATATCATGTGACCCCTCATTGGAACGAGCTCGACGAGCTCATTCCAATGAGGGGTCACCATGATATAGTTTTGTTGAAATTTATTTTTTCAGCTGCTGAATTTGTATATTACGAGGGCACAAGCAGATGATTCCTTGGATAAAGGGATACTATTGTAATACAAATACAAACCAATTACCTCACATACATGAAAATAAGGTTCGCAAATAGTAGAAAATCTGTTTACCAGCCAGTATTTTACATGTAGACATGTTTTACTAATGTCAGCAGGGCTCGATTTAACTGGATTAGCATAGCACTTTGCTCTCCAATTTCTGAATTTTGCTATTCAAGATTTATTAGTTTCAAGTGCTTTTGGATCAACTGCTAATCAATTTTCCAGGGTGAATAGAAAATTGCTATTCAAAATTTTCAGATTAAATCAAGCCCTGAATGTCAGGTTCAAAATTGACCTGAAGAACTTACAATAATCGCCATTCAACCTTTCTTTTTATTTTGCCCCCAAATATAGTTTATGACCTCTCCTTGGATCAAGCTGTATGAGCTCATTGCTGGAAGAGGATCATAACCAATGTTCTTGTGTCTATTATTTAAGGAAAATAAATCCAAAGAGTGTAAAGTATTCCTTTGAAACTTTTACTGCCCTCATCCCCCATTATACTTTTTTTTACTGTGAAATTTAGGTCAATGGCTTAGAAATTATTTCGAGTCATTTGCTATTTTTTATTTAATTAATATTAGCAATCTACAGCTGGACAGGGTTAGCAAAAAAAATGCTTAAAACCACCTATTTAAGCCAATAACTGGATTTCCATTGCTTCCCTTGGGTAACCAGCTAGTAAGTTATGTGAACAGTTCACTCAGCAACATTAATGTTTTCTTTTTTCAAATTTCAGTGGATTTTTCCCAGTTGCAGTAAACTTTTTACGGAGAGTACCAGTGTTAGGAACAATATTAAATTTACCTGGAATTAGATCTGTAAGTAAATGTTATAGTTTATAACTACCTGTACAGCAGAGGGGAGCTCTGCGAATATCATATTTCAGGTTGAATCAAATCAGGCAAAGAATTTCATATTGAATCCAATTGAATCTCGCCACAACTAAAATTCTAGATAGTGCACTTTCTTACAACCATATACAGTACAGTCATCGTGGAGTGTCCTGGTTTTATGTATTTGTGGAAAAAGATCACAAATCCGGAGGTAATTCACCCTCAGCAATCAGCAGTGCCGAGGAAAATGCTGAGGAAACGAAAAATATCCACAGCAAAAATACTGCCGAGGGTGGCTTCTTCAGAAAGCCTTGTGGTGGCAGAAATTACACAACTTCCAGGTTACAGAAGGAATCCAACCATGTGGGTTGCACTACGCTGTATTGCTAATCTTACAATTTACAGTACAAGATGCAGCATAACCACTAGAAACTGTGTGTTCTGCTTCTTCTATGTTGATAACACCAGAAACGGACATCAGAAGCTGATGTCAGATTCTGGTGTTGTCAACATAGAAGTAGTGAGATACTTAGTTTGTAGTTATGCTGCATCTTATTTTCACTCAAACTCTACATATTGAGCAAGTCGCCTGCTTACTTAAGATTTTTTCTCTGCATTCACATGGTTCATCATATTGGCATGATCTAATTGAGTGAAAGATTCTGCACATTGATTGTGATTATATACACATGTATCTCGAACTACTTTCACATGTTAAAGTTACTTGAAAGTTTTCACTTTGCCGCATACTACATATACATGGCAATTGAGATTCTGCCCAGCCGCCTGATGATTTTTCACAATCAAACAGGCTCCACAGCAATTGCCGTAGAAACACCAGTTTTCACAGCAGTTTTTTGGCCGAGGAAACAAGGATGAATTATCAGGACTGCACATCATTTCACGGATGCGAACATGCAAAAATATTTTTAATGATTATTCAATGAAACACGCCTGCATGAAGTTTTATGAAAGGGATTAATATAATTTCCAATGTCTCTGAAAACTGAGGAATGTGCATTTAATCCAGTACACAAATATTCACAGTAATCTTATGATAGACTTATCCTGAAGATGATGAAGTTTAAACACTGTTTTTACACTGTATCAATTTACGAAACAATTTGGAAGTAAATGCAGCAATACCACAATTATCTCGCTTTTTTACACAGTCATAAATGATTTTATAAACCCGAATTACATTTCTGTATGGATCTAAAAATGACAGGCCTAAACACCATTGTTGCACGTTTGCAAACATCATGGGAAATGCAAATAAATGATGTATAAATATCTTATCATGCTGAAGTTTTTGAAATCAACTTTTGAATAAGTTTGCTGGCCAGTTCAGTATCATTAACATTCAATAGAAATAGCCCAAGATTTAAAAAGTGATATTATTCAATAGGGCTGAAACGGTGGGCTCATTTTCACAACCGACTAACCGAGAGCTATAAACAGTTAATATCCAGTTATCTGTAGCCATTATTTCAGCGAATCTGGGATCAAAACTATAGGAATTGGAATGCAGTATTCTCAGAAACTATTCTGTAGTGTGCATACAAACGAACATTGTCGAGTACTGGACAATGTTCATTTGTATGCATACCACAGAATAGTTTCTGCGGTTACTCAGTACTCACAGAAATTGATGACCATTAATGAAGTCTTGAAGCCAAAGTCGATTATTTCTCAGTATATACAACGCAGCTTTGAGGTGTATCTATCCCAGAGGAGAAGCGACAGATTTATGTTTTAACCGTGGAATGGCAATCACTATCGATATTTCGGATAATCAGTTGATTTTTTTTTTTTTCAAATCGATTAGGTAGGTAACCGGTTTCAAACCAGTTATCCGGTTAACCATTTCAATACTATTATTCAAACTCCAACATGTGATGAGACTGAAAATGCCCTTCCTGATGCAATTTTGACTGCAGTTTCACATGCAATTAAATCGGAAAATAAAAATAAACAAGAGGCCTTAATCGCTCATCTGATAAAATTATTTAAAGAAGTATTTATAGTTGCAATCAGCATCTTTATGTTAATATTGTTAATCTAATTTAGCTAGGGGAGTGGGGTGGTGGGAAAAGGGTCTTTTGGGTGAATTGTTTTGGGTCTTGAGTAAAATCACTCAAACCCCTTCAAAACTCGTAACAAAACAGAAAGAAAAAAAATCACCAAGTTTATCCACCCCCAACCCCTAGCTTGCCCCCTCCAAGGGTGAAACCTTTTTTTAAAACCGATTGAAATCCTCGTAATCTTGTTCTCAAGCCAAAAAAAAATTGTCCAATGGACTCTCTCCCCCCCCCCCCCCCCTCCACCTAGGTCTCAAGTTGATTTGTGGAACCCTATTTGAACGAACATTGATTTTATGTACTCTATTTACATCAAACTGCAGTTTATCACCTCAGTCATTCATTGGCACACTTCATTTAAACAAATTGTAAATTCTCCATCAGGTTCTGTGTTAAATTTTAAACCCCTTTGGTGCCCATCAAAATCAGTCAGGAGTAATAACACTTTGAACAAAACTTTAATCAAGAAGTCATAGTAATGCTGTATACTAAATATTAAAAGATTTTGTCTGGTGGATCTGAAGAAGATCTTTGAAGAATATTCTCCATGCTGCGCTAAGTTAAAATTTGGGCTTCCATAGGGAGGCCAAATATGTGCCAAGGAATTTGATTTGAACAATCTTGAATATCACCATACTATGTGTGTCAATACTATGTAACAAAAGAATCGTGAATGTGAAGAAGATGTTTTAGAATAGTCCTTATATTGCACACAAAACCCAAATATGACCCAAGGGACTTGGTTTGAACAAAATGAGATCTGAACCACCTGAAGTGGCTGCATTTCAATAATCAAAAGAGTCTGACGGGTGGATCTGAAGGAGATATTTGAAGCAGTTTTCCCAATTTGCACTAAGTTAAAATTTTGGTTGCCACAGGCAGCCCTAATATAAACCCCTCACATCCAATCATTACCTGGCGATTCGCAGTGGAGCCTCCTCATAGAAATGAATCTGTTTGGATACACTTGTTATCAAGATGGGACAAGCTTACAGATCACCAAGTAGCCTATTAGATGTAAATTCACTTGGAGAGTCCATTAAGTTTTTTGAAAGGTCTAGCAAGTATAAGTGTACACACAAGGCCTTGAAAATGATGCATCAGTGGGGAGGGTAGGTCTTTGTGCGTGGGGAGGTGTATTTTCCACAGCAAGTAGAAAACTGCCCAATGAAACATTCAGGGAAAACTAGATGCACATAATGAAAAGAAATCTTGCATTGAGAAATAATGACATTATCCATTGCATTTTTATGGGAAAGAAGTCTGAGCCAGTGAGAAAAAAATACGGAGCCTGGAAACCAGTTATTCTCTGTGTATGCGTGTTTTGTTTTCTGTATCCCATGTTCCATGGATCATTTACCGAATAAAACATGACTGTTTTCTGCCTTTAGAAAGTATGCACTCTTGAATTCAAAAACAACTGATTTTTTTCAAAGTTAAAAAATAAGAATAACATTTTTCCACTTTGTGACATGTGATGCAAGCGATATTATTTGGAGATCACTGAGAAGACAATGGACATGTGGGCTCTAACAAAAACTTTTTGATACAAAAATTGCAAATATGTGAATACAGTGCAAGGTAATCCCAAATGATTTCTCTTTTATTATTATGCCAGATTATGCAGCTAAAAAAGATGATCACGTATTCTACGTGAATGCCGTGGGTAAAATGTTAAATGTATATTGAGAAGAATGGAATGCTGTTTCTCTTAGCACTTTGTGTTCAATATTCAGCATGATAATTAACCTGCTTTGCACATACTGCGTGTAAGCTATTAAATTTACTGCCAGTGGCACAACAGTAAGAATTTGAAACATGCAATGATCTTCACGCATCTTATATGAGTAAAATGAGTATAAAATATCACACTATCTGTGATTGTGTGAAACCTGGGCACTCCATGATGACTGTACTGTAAATATTGCCAGTCTCCACTCAAATATTGTATTTAGTGACAACACTTCTGTTTGGTCATGTCAATCTAAAGAAATGGCATAATAAAATGGAATAATTCTAGAAGTAGAGTAGTTTCAGCAGTGGTATCTTCTTGAACTGTTCTCCTATCATCAGGTCTCCTGTAGGAGAGTTGAAGATAAGGACGGGGCGCGGTGGCATCGTGGTAACCGGTTCTCGTCAGATCACCGAAGTTAAGCAATGTCGAGCACGGTTAGTAGTTGGATGGGTGACCATTTCAGCGACTGATTCGTGCTCCCGCGTTGTCTCCTTGGGCAAGGCACTTAACCCGATTGCCTGCATGGGGGCATGATGACGCTGTGTACTAAGGCGTACTGCATGTCGATGGTGCACTTGTCTTCAACCAATCTAATCCTGCCTGTGCCGTGGTGCAGAGTTCAGAGTTATGATGTTGAAGAGCTGACAGCTGCTCGTAGTTGCTCGGTGGTTCTCTACGGGTACTCCGGCTTCCTCCACCCATAAAAACTGTCACCAACATGATATGACCCTGGCTGTTAATGTGTCGTTAAACCCTAAAAAAAAAAAAAGAGATAAGGACTTGGTAGGACTGAGAATTGCCTCTATGGTTCAAAAATTTTCAAATCAGTGAGACTCAATAGAATCAAATCGAATCATCTGGCCAATTTTGAATCAAATCATATTTCAAAGCTTCGTAGGACCTACTGTAAGTCATTTTGTAACTGTATTGGGCAAAAAAAAATGTTTTGCTTCTCAAGCAATCCTTCACTGAAATTGAACTCCCTTAGTGGACATTTTTATTGCCTTGCAATGTCTTCCAATATTACTACCTACAGTATGCACAGAGTGTAATGGTACTCTAAAACCCATTGGGTGGACTGACACCGGCGCCGTCACCCTTTGGGCCCATGGAAACATAGGCTGTCGCCGGTGTACTTATAATTAATAGTCCACCGGCTGATCGCGGTTGACTTGAGTGGACAGGGTTAATAACAATGCATTGTGCGTTTATGACGTTGGTCAAATTAAGCTTAATCCTTCCCACCAGGCGAGCCGGTGGTGGCAGATAAGCGAAAATAATTTAATAACTGCATGTCAAAATAAGAATTACCTTCACAACGGGACATTGGTGTGAGAAACAAGACAGGTACATACATGCCTGTATCGTCTGCAAGCTGAAGTCGACCGACAGTCAGCACTGTATTCAATGTATGGAATATGGAAAGCACTGTCGCAAACTTATTTTCATGTGATCGGTCCAACTCCTGAAGATGGGGTCGTTTCAAATGGTTGATGGCAGATATTTTATTAACTGAAGATGCATAAGACAAATCTGTTCTCCTGCTGCAATATACTGTCTTGCCGAATGAACACTTTACATGTACATCAACACCATCAAGGACAGATGAACAGGGTGGTGGTAATCAAAGCCTCCACCCCTCCCCAAATACAGACGCCATTGACACGTTTTTGTTTTGGGCAAATAAACGCAAGAGTGATTATTCTGAATAATAGGCTGTAACTAATGGGGCTAATATGCACATTGAAAATATGTCCATCGAACAAAACCGGAAACAATGAAAAGGAAAACTCCGCTCGTTATTGGGTTAAAAAGCAAAACACAAGTTTCACCTAATAGGCATCTGAACATAATCCTAAAGCCCAGCAGGTAAACCATGTCTGGTGTTCAAAACGACATAATAAAATTTTATGCATCTTATGACTGCCTGGGAAGATCCATTTTGTGGGGGTACAACCTGTAGTGAGGAGTCAACAGAGATATTAGGAAGTGGGATGGAACAAAATGAATAATATCCAGGTATTTTAGTATTATACCCCCATTTTGATCGTCTAACCGCATACATGCTGGAGCTGTCTTGGGACACATTCAACACAACGTTCATCATTCGCTTGATCTGTGACTGTTGATGACTCATTTCTCATGGATCCTACACCCCAACAAAAACGAAATTATAGAGGCCAAAAACTTAGTTCTCAGAAAGAGTTGTTATAGCTGTCATAATTGCAATGTGTGTAATAAGCCTGCACTAATAATTAGGCCTATAAGTGCACAGAAACTTCAGCACCCCCCCCCCACACTCCATTAATTATGTCTTCCCTTCCCAGAAGGGAGACATATTGTATTAGTGCATATACTTCTTCTTCTTCTTCTTCTTCTTCTTCTTCTTCTTCTTCTCATACAAACTTTGTCCGGGGCATAACCTTTTTGTCTTTTGACCTAGACCTTACATATTTGGCATGTGAATTTATCACCATGAGCCGGTGTGTCGCGTACCATAGTGACCTTCATGTGACCTTGACCTTTGACCTGAAGGTCAGATTTTTTTTTAAGGGAAACTTTGTCCGGGGCATAACTTTTTTGTCTTTTGACCTAGACCATAGATATTTGGCATGTGGATGCATCACCACGAGTTGGTGTGTCGCGTACCATAGTGACCATCATGTGACTTTGACCTGAAGGTCAGATTTACAATGGCACCATGCGCTTACAATGATCTCATTTGATGCTCCCAAGATTGTATGTGAAGTTTGGTATTTGAAAATGAAAATCGGAGTATGACAATGAAAACAGGACACGGTCAGTACAGAACATACTTTTTACGTTAACAGGTGATGGGGATTTGAATTCTTTTAATATTTTTTCCTTTTTGTAACCGTTAAGGACAATATGCTGGGGCTGCTCCCAAACCAGCGACTGCTTGGGTTTCTTTTTCTTTTTTCTAAAATAACCACCAAACTGCGGTTTCAGTATTACCAAAAATTTGCCCACTTCTCTTAACAAACACGGAGCAGAACTCTTGTTATTATGCAATTCCTCGCCATTTTCAAGCTCGAGGTTCTCGGGGATCTCAACCCACTACCCTACCCCTGATCTGGAGATTTCTTTTACAGTCACACGTGATTGTATGTTGAATCCCCATAAATAATTAATTCTCCACGTCATTTTTTTCTTTCGACTCTTTTTGTCCATCCACAAAATTGTCTTTTTTTTAGGACCGCGTTTTCATGCATTCTCTCCCACCCCCCACCCCCACCCCCTCATATGCACTGTTTCAACGAGAGAATTTATTAATGCAACTTATTTTCACAAAAAATGATTACCACTTTCTGTATTTTGGGGCAGCATGCTATTCACAAAATTTGAAGAAAAAACTATCGCGAAATAAAAGAACAGAAGACGTCGGCCACGAAATGCGGTTTTGAAATAAAATGAAAAACGTAATAGAAGTCGATGTTCACTGATGTCGATGAACTTCATAATTAGACCGCGTTATTAATATTATTTCTGTTGGTCATAATTATGGCTTTGGTGGTTCAAGCATGTATTGACGATCACCGATTATAGCATTCACTTCCACGTAGCTTCTGGCGCATTAGGATTCTGCAGGAATCGCGATAGTCTAACGTGATTTTAATAACTTATGGTAGGGTTTATTGTGCGTTTATCTAACACACTATTACTTCAAAATAGCGCACAAAACGGGACAGGACTTTTAGTTTTAACTGTATGTGCTTTTTAAGGGAAACTTTGCCCGGGGCATAACTTTTTTGTCTTTCGACCTAGACCTCAGATATGTGGATGTATCACCATGAGTCGGTGTGTCGCGTACCATAGTGACCTTCATGTGACCTTGACCTTTGACCTGAAGGTCAGATTTATGTGCTTTTTTAAGGGAAACTTTGTCCAGACCAGAACTTTTTTGTCTTTTGACCTAGACCTTAGATTTTTGGTATGATTGTCAATATTATTCATGTATATATAATTTGCAGTGCATTAAATAGAAAGGAAGGGGAGACATATGTTTTAGTGTGCTAAAACAGTTTCTAGTTTTCTTTTCAAGGGCTTAATAAAAAACATTAAAATGTTGATTAAAAAGCTCCAAAGCCAACAGAGAGAGTGATTATGCAAAATAGAGTATCTGAACAAGTGGTGCCTCCCCCACCCCTCACCCCCCATCGCTGGTCAGCCTGGGAACAGTTGGAATTATGCTTGGCGTTGATCAAAGTAATAATTTGAAAATCTTAAATAAGTAAAATAAATAATTAAATACAGTGATGTCAATCAGGCGTGTAGTTCTGGCATTCAGTTATACTGAAAAATTAGGCTGTTTACCCATGGAGTTGCAGCAAACAAAAATCAGTAAAAAGTTGCTTTGGTGGTTGGACGTTCACTCACCAGAGAGGCGGTTGTTTTCGGTGAATCGTTTGCATGCACGTGTTACTGAACAAAATTCGTAAAGGAAAGCCTGTTGAAATGACAAATAAAAGCAATGGGTGTGTATTTTATCTATTTATTCATCAATAATGTTTGAAAGAATATAGCAGGAAGCATGTTAGTCCACAAGGACAAAGATTTTCCACAACATTCAAACACGTGCTCGCGTTTTAGAATTTTTATAACGGGGTGTATTGGAATTTTCATTCCTAATACAACTCGACCCATCGCTTTTTTTCAATTAAAACTAGTCTTGTTTTGTGGACAATCCAAATTTTGTCTGCAGTTGTTCAGTAACCGAGTGCAAGCTCAAACTCAATACGTGGATAGTGGATGCATTTGGAAACACCCACCGAGCGGAT
Organism: Pictodentalium vernedei; assembly: GCA_031216915.1. Taxonomy (NCBI): domain Eukaryota; kingdom Metazoa; phylum Mollusca; class Scaphopoda; order Dentaliida; family Dentaliidae; genus Pictodentalium; species Pictodentalium vernedei. The sequence goes on along the minus strand of CM062289.1, from coordinate 73,788,511 downwards.
ATTCAACTTGGGATAACTCAAGTACTGTGAAACTACGGAGAAAGGTTCATGTAAACAATGTACATGGTTGGTACTTTCCATTGCCTGACTGTCGAACGGATTGAAAAAAGAAAATCTTGGCGATTTTTCTTAGAACTCCTATTTTCTCGGTACTCTTTCTTTGGTTGATAAATGGTTCCTTTAATATATGGATGGATATGATAGATAACAGCCTTGTTACGATAACGCAGACAGCTGAAATCCAGAACAAGTTCTTTGTTATTTTATTTTTTTTGTAACTCAAGAACAATTCATAGAATTCAGACAGCTGACAATTTTGACACTCAATCCAAGAAAAATGATTGTGGATACCATACATACAAGTCGCATGTCAGTTTGTTTATCGAGCTTGCGCTGATGACTATTAATAACAATAGTTTATTCAGTAATTAAAACCAGTGTCAATAAGCTTTTAAAGAGACAGTCGCCACAGTGGGATTAGTTTCCAGGAACAGAATCAAACAGCTACCGATAATTATATAAGCCTCCCCATGTTCCCAGTAGTACATTCATTTCACACCTTGGATGCAGAGGTGTCAGCACAGAACAATGTTTACAGGAGCAGGCAATAAAAAAAATATCACTGGCCTGAGGTATGTGGCACTTGAAATTGAATCGTTTTAATTTCAGGCCTATCTGGCTGGGTAGATTTTCGATAGGTTGGTGGCCCTAGTGGGTCGATCCACTCCATAGTTTTGAGTCAGTTCTAAAGTTGATTATATGTTCCTTTAGTTCATGGTCTTCAAATTGTGGTTTACCACTCGGGGGAGGAGGAGAGGTTTCCATTCCACTCTTGACTCCATGATACAATCTACAATCGCTAATAAATGTCGGTGTTTGCATCGTTCAATAGAGTAATGTGGAGCACAGTGCAGCCTGCCTCTCCTCAAGTTAGTCCCTAACCCTTCCAACATTCCAGTGTCATTGCCCCTCCACCCACCCCCCCCCCCCCCCCCCCAATTTAGAATCTACACCAAGTCGCCTCTAACATCAGATGTACATTGCTGCTCCACCATCACTCAGGAGCATTTTTTTGGGGGGGGGGGGGGGGGATATATATATAGATATATATATACGTTTATAATTTTTTTTCAAATTAACACACTCACTCAAATTACACAATACGATAGGTGCCAGGATCAAAGATGAGATGGGGAGAATTTGTTTCCGATTCTGATTCCGATTCCGGGGAATTCAGCAGCCGAATGAAATTTAATTGTTGTTTCATGTGATTTTTATCACTTGATGATGCCTTTTGTGTACCCACCATACAAAATTACTACAATCAAAATATCTATTCACTTAAGTCCGAAACGGCCATGCCAAGCGGTAACTGGCCACGCCTGAACCCCCCCCCCCCCCACCCACCCACCCACACACACACACACTCACACATCCACTCTTGTATCAAATCATTTGTGCTTAACAGTATGTGAACATGCCCGACTAATGTTTTATGAAATCCCCGATTGTTGAAAGTAAATACATGTAGTTGGGGGGGGGGGGGGGGGGGCCTAAGGGTATGTTTTTTGAGAATCCTTTACTATCGTATCCTTTCTGCTCTTTCCTCCAAACCAGAAAGTTAATGTACATTTTTCATGAGTACTAATACCGGAAGTTCGGAACCAATTGGAGCATGCATGGGCCAACCCTGGTTTTGCTGCTGATCTCTCGCCATTTACACAGTAAAGAAATTTTTGTTTTCACATTCTTAAAATGTTGGGGGGGAGGGGGAGAGGGGCGACTCTGTTGCTGCGTTTTATGTGTTTTAATTCCAATGTAAACGAGTTGCATGATCGTTTATTATGGCTATATTATTATTAAATATTATCACATGCGAGAAACAAACTTATAAATTCTTTTCAGCAACAAAAAACCAATAAACGCGTTTCGGGAAAGTTCACGACTACGTTTCAATTCCCGATTTTTTGCTTGCCGCGATTATTCCTACAACTGCCTCTCACTTGCACTGTACATGTGTATATCTTTTGAACGCTCACCCAAGGCATATACGATTATCTATTCAATTCATTCAGGTGCTTTCATGGATGCCTGTCACGGTAGCCTTTCCTTGGTTACTTTATCCCTAACTCTCCCAAGTGCGATGACTTTCCAGTGATTTTAAATGCAACTTGTCATTGGAACGTCGCTGTGATTCAACTGTGCTATGAGTGACGGTGGAAGAAAATGTTGCGGCACATGCGATTTGCTTATAATCCGCTCTCCGAGTACTGTATATTCTGCAGTGTTATTTATTTAAAAAATTTATATACAAACTAAGTGTTTTCTGTTTTGAAATTCTAGTCAGAGAGGTTCAAATTCTAGAGTTGAATTGTGTACGTATGTGTATGTAGGCATTGTACGCAGCGGAAATATCATAACTCCGATTTTATTACGTAGAGTCAATCTCGAATACTGTGTTGATAATACTAATTAAGAAATTAATCCTGTCCACTCGTTCTGCTGGTGTGTCCACTCAAATGATGACACTTAGGAAATAACTTAATCCTGTCCACTCAGCGAGCCGATGGCAGAGACTTCTGATAACTCTCATTAATTTGTACCGCCGTGGATCTTTAATCACCTCCACCTGACATCCACCAACACCGTGGTGGGTGGATGAGTACCAATGCACTCTGTGTGTACTGTACAAAATACAGACACTTAAAACTTTTAACGTTTTTTGATTGATGTATGTAACCGAAGAACATAACTAAGGCAATCTACTGTTGCTTTGCAGTTGTTTCTCGGCAAGTCTTGGCTGCCTGTGTAGGCAGCCAGTATAATGTTTTTTGATTGATGTATGTAACCGAAGAACATAACTAAGGCAATCTACTGTTGCTTTGCAGTTGTTTCTCGGCAAGTCTTGGCTGCCTGTGTAGGCAGCCAGTACTTGCCTAGAAACAACTGCCAAAACACTTGGTATGTGTAATTTGTAAGTTTTCCCCAATGACAGCATGTTGCTCTGTTGCAGTAAAAAGTGAACAAAGTTGAAATTGGCCCTTTGAGGGTTCAAATTGAATGAGATAATTTGTACAACTATTGAATAAATTGTTGAAAAACAGAGTCTGCAGGCATTGTTAAGCACAGCACTTCCTAACTTCCTACTGTTTCAACTTTTGCATGTCTCTCATTTCGCAGTGGGAGATACATGTAAATAATACATTTACAAACAAACGCCAGTGGTATTGTCAGCCCTAGCAAATGTTTTGCTCATTGTATGCCTGGAAAGATAACTCCAAAGTTTAAAAAACAAAACACTCATGCATGGACGTTGCTACCGGTAGTTTTAACAGATCTGAAGCACCATGTGCTTTTTTTTGGTACATTGTGACACTGACAAAAATTGCTAATTCAGGTCCTCAATGACAAAATTTTTCTGAGTGGCGAGGGCCTCGCACACTTTCTCGTTCTCGATGAGGGGAGGATAGTCCTGCATTTAACCCTTTACCTAACACAGCTTTTTAAAAAAATAAATAAAATGTCACATTTTTTGTTCTAATGCTATCCATATGGGTATGGTTTTATCGAGACATTTGTAAGATAGGCTGCGGTAGGCTTATTTTGGTCAATTTCCTGGCCGTTTTTGGCTGCTGTGTTAGGTAAAAGGTTAAGAGGTTTTGCATTTCTATAGTCAAAATGATATACAGTACGTGGAGAGTGGATTGTAACTAAATCACCCGCAGAGTGGAGTTATCGCCCAAGCTATAACTTTCAAATTTTGTACATATCGACAAAAAACACAAGCAATGTTTCAGCCTATGGACCTCCGGGTTTAACCCGGAGGTTCGTTGGCTGAAACTTTGCTGGTTATGCTTTACAACAAATTTGCAATTATTGCTCGGGTGGACTCTCCACTCTGTGGGTGATTTAGTGATAATACAATCTCCACATACTGTACAAGTACTGGTATTTTGAAGTATACTGTCCAAAACAAACTAAGCCCCCCCTCCACCCCGTAATACCTGTGGATGGGTATACGAATAACTCATATTGTGATGTTCTGCATTCCTCTATCGGATCGGGCATACATCCTTAAAACAGGTGAATATTTGCTGGCTATTGACCACTTCACTGCCGTGTGCTTATAGAGAAATGAGACAACATTACAGTGAGAGAAATTCTGAAGGTCATGGACAGCATGCCACGCCGCTTAACCCTTTACCCTACGTAACAGCCAAAACCGGCCAGCGCTATTCTAAAAAATCTCCAATTAATTTTCATTATATTTTCATTTTTTGTCTCAAAAACATAGGTTATGACCCTTTGTTGGAACGAGCTCATCAAGCTTGTTCCAACGAGGGGTCATAACCTATGTTTTTGAGACAAAAAATGAAAAAAAATAGTTATTCAAGAATTTTGTTTGCAACTGTCGTCTGCTTTTCATGTTAGGTAAAGGGTTAAGGTATGTTAGATATGCTTGAGGCTGTTCCATCAGATACTGAACAGTGTGAGATTTTTTAACGTTGTGATGACGTCCGCGGTGCCTAATATTCATTCATTAAAAAAGAAAGCTCAAGAAACCCTTGCTTCACTAATAAGCATATTCCCCCTACTGCAAATAACAGTTTTTCTCGGGAGAATATACCCATTTACTGTATACCCACTGGTATTATAGGGGGTGGGGGGGGGGAGGGCTTAACTTTTTTTGGACAGTACAGTTAAAACTAGAAGTCCTGTCATGAAATGTGCACAAATAGCACGTTGATATGCGCATTATTGTGCACGTTATGGCCCAAGTAAAGCTATCAAATTCTGTACATATGACCTGTGCACAAGCAATGTTTCAGCCAATGGACCTCCGGGTAACCCGGAGGTCCATTGGCAGAAACATTGCCTGTGTTTGCAATTGGTAACCAGGAGAACCGGCCGTGCTTTGGATGCCATTCGATATGGCAATTGCGCGCAATTCCTATGCGCAATTAAGCCTAGATAAGCGCACAGTTCGTGACAGGACTTCTAGTTTTAACTGTAATTGGATATCTCTTAATTGTATATCCCTGTTAATTGAATATAACCATTTTCCATACCTCCAGTACAAATTTGACCTGTTAATTGAATATAGGTTATAGAGTAAATTCCTGTTAATTGAATAGAAAATTTTGTAACCTGTCGAAAAATTACCCTGACTCTCCCAAGTTTTTCTTTGTTTATAGACCCATTTGTCCTCAGTACATCCAATATAGGCATTCAATCTATTATATCTTGTTTGACAGAGCTCATAGAGCTCTGTCAAATAAGATATAATAGAATAAATGCTAAGTCTATCTCTAGAATACAGGATAGTGACACAATCCCTGTTAATTGAATATTCCTGTTCACTGGATAATTTCCATTGGCAAAGTGACTATTCAATTAACACACTGTACTGGTATGTTGAAATATATTTGTACTAAAATTTATTTTTGCTTTTTTTTCAGATAGCAGACAGACTTGGAGAATCAAATTCTATGGTATGATAGCTTTTGTGATATTTATTGTCTCAAATCCATGAAGAAAGATATGTGCAGGATTTAATCGTATGATTATACTCCCGGCAGAGCCATCAGAAAAAAAGATGTGTTCTTCCAGCAAACGAGTGAAAGCATGTGTTAATTTGTGTTTGAAAGACATATTTTTTTACTGAAAATGATTTTAGGATTGCTGAAGCATTTTATGACGCTATAATGCTGAAAATGTGACATTATAATTTATTCTCTTTCATCAAACTGTATCCCATTGAAAGTGCCACCTGTTGACAATGAAGCCTAAGAAAGTTAAGAATCTGTTTCTCAGGCCCTCCCACATGGTCATTTTGGCTGCCTCATGCTCTCATTTTATAACCAATGCAAACTTAAATAATTGAAAATGAAATGGTTTATGTGTGATATTTTACCCAAGTTACTAAAATTGATATATTTGTCCCTCAAGGGACAAAATACACCACCACCCATGCCATTCTGTAAATTATGAGGCCTAAAACATAAAGCATACTAAGAATATGAACTTTTGATAACAAAGAAATAATTACCAAATAAAAAATAAAACAGAAAAACGCCTACATGCAATTTTACAAAGAAATAGTCTGAGAAACAGAAGATCAACTTTGTGGGGCCTAATTCTCTTATTTTAAGCATTCTTTAGTTGGATGTTCAATGATTATTGTTTTTATTTTTTTAACACTATCATTATTGATTGACAAGCCAGAAAATAAGCAGACTGTCATCTGCAAAATGAGGTCCCCAGAGGGTGAATTTAGTGATGCTACCCTGCTATGCAGGGTAGCATCACTAAATTTACCCTCTGTGAACCTCAATCTGAATCAGGGTCTCAAAACTACATAGAAAGAGGTACCTGGAGGTCAAATTGGTGAACTGTATGGGATAGCACCATCAAAGTCACCCTCTGGGGACCTCATTCTGTAAATGTCAGACTGATTATTTTCAGGCCTGATTATTGATGCTTTTTTTTTTTACACTAACCCTTTCAACACTGATTCCCGAGATGGTATCATATTCTACAATGCTGTTTACAGCAAAATCGGAAATTATGTCTTGTACAGTAGAGCCCACTTACTGTTAATTGGATATCTCTTAACTGAATAACCTTGTTAATTGAATATAATTTCCCAACACAAAACAATTTACCACACCTCCAGTACAAATTTGACCTGTTAACTGCATATAGGTTATAGAGTAGAGTAAACTCCTGTTAATTGAATAAAAAATCTTGTAACCTGTCAAGAAATTGCCCGGACTCTCCCCAATTTTCCTTTGCTTATAGACCTGTTTGGCCTCAATACTCCCAATACAGACATTTAATCTTTTATATCTTGTTAGACACTCTGTCAAACAATATATAATAAAATAAATGCTAAGCTTATCTCTAGAATACTGGAAAGTGACACAATCCCTGTTTATTGAATACTCCTGTTAATTGAATAATTTTCATTAGCAATGTGGCTATTCAGTTAACAGGGTTCCACTGTATTGGAAGGAAGATTCAGTGGTAATTTAATCCCACAACCCTATTGGGTTGTAGGTTTACATTATCAAGGATACTCCTGTCTAATTACCGTACTGACCCGGTATAAGCCGGTAATTGAAAATATGCCCACCTACCAACTTTTCAGATTTCAGTTTCCGAGTCCCATTCTTGTAAATAAGCCCAGTCTTTGACTTTGTTATGACAACATCGTTGACAGCCATGCTTTTACATGTAAGTTGTTACAATGAAAACGAACCACTTCCCATCACATGATATAAAAATTCGTTATCTTAAATATTTCTTTTTGAAATGTTTCAAAAATTTTTCACAAAACTCTTATCATGTGACCCCTCATTGGAATGAACTCAACAAGCTCATTCCAATGAGGGGGTCACATGATATGGTTTTGTTGAAATTGTTTTACTTTTTTTTCAACTGTTCAGTTTGTAAATTATGTGGGTTCATTATATTTATTATTTATTTATTTATTGGTGTTTAACCCTTTACCTAACATGAAAAGCAGACGACACTTGCCAAAAAAATTCTTGAATAAGTAATTTTTTTCATTTTTTCTCTCAAAAACATAGGTTATGACCCCTCGTTGGAACGAGCTCCTTGAGCTCGTTCCAAACGAGGGGTCATAACCTATGTTTTTGAAACAAAAAATGAAAAAAATGATGGAAATTAATTGACGATTTTTTAGAATAGCACTGGCAGGTTTTGGCCGTTGCATTGGCTAAAGGGTTAAGGTCACATATTTCTGCACAATGGCTAATCAAGACCTCGGTAGTTTTAAGGGTGGAGGAAGCCAGAATACCCGGAGAGAACCACCAAGCAATGGCAAGCAACTGTCAGCTCCCCAACATACTAACTCCATACAAGCACGGTTAGCCTTGGTTAAAGACAGGTGCACCATCTATGTGCAGTACGCCTCAATACACAGCGCCAACATGCCCCGAAGTGGGCAATTGGATTTCAAGAGTTCTATTATGTTATTGGTTAAAGGCCTAAAAAGCTTAAAAATCTGTCTCTCAGGCCCTCCCACATGGTCCTTTTGGCTGCCACATGCTCACTTTTTATAACCAATGGAAACTTGAAAAAATAAAAATTAAATGGTTTTTGTACACAACATCACCGTGCCCCCAAGTGGCCAATGGGGGTGAAGTTGAAGTGTCTTACCCAAGGACACAGCGCGGTTGCCGCAGGTGGGATTGGAACCGAGGACCTCTCGGCTTGCAGCCTGCACCTCTACCTACTGAGCCACTGTGCCCCCAATGTGGGTGCATGCAGCTGATTTGTTGGGTAAAGGGTAAATGCATCTTTGCTATAGGTTTAACCGAGGTACCTAACTTTGAGTCAATTTGCATCCAAATTATCCTGCAGACTTGACCACTCACAAATAAGCCCATCTATATACTTTCACGCTCTTTTACTTCACACACCCCCGGGGTTATTTATGGGTCAGTATGGCAGGTGTTGATCAAGTCTATCACTTTGAGTCGAGCCATCATCCAGATGTGAATACCCACCTAGATAATCTTTGTTAAACTGATAAACTACTCTCAAGTGCCTGATAATAGTACAGGGCAAAATAATAGTACAGGGCAAAATAATAGTACAGGGTGGAAATTTTCCTGAAAATTAATAATAGTATAGGGTATAGGATCAAATAATAGTACAGGGTAGAAAATTCCAAGATGTGAGCCAACCGCTATGCTCAAAGCCATTTTTATAACACAGAAGTCTGATGCTCTTGAAGTGGTGAAGGGCTAAATTACTTTCGGTTATCATAATTTTCAGATGGATTTGACTTGTTGCAATTTATGGGAGAGTGCCTGTAGGCACTCTCCCATAAATTGCACCAAGGCAAAACTTTATAGACTAATTAATTCTGTTTCAGTGATGGTATGTAGCACATCCACTGGGTACTAGGTCTTAAAGTTATGTTAGCAGTACTTCAGAATAAAGCCCAAGTATATACTTCCAGCTCTCTACCAATTAACATTTCCATTGCATCCTGTGTTTGCTTGTACGTAACATGTACCTTACTAGTATGTTTTGGTGAACTTCTTGAGATAAGCGGCTGCTCTGGACATCCGATTGCTAAAAATTATTAATCATACAGGGTCAAATAAGGAGCATACAGGTGGGAATTTTATTCGAAAAAGAATAATCATACATGTATGATTATTAGGCACTCAAGAGTAAGGGATTTGAAATCCAGGTTCACACAATAAATCTAATGGAAATATTCAGAGTCTCTTTTAACCCTTAATAAAGTTGAAGTAGTTATTATACACCCCGCAAACAAAGTTTGGAGGGGTATATAGGAATCACCCTGTCTGTCTGTCCGTCTGTCCGTCCATCAGTCCGTCCGTCCGTCCGTCCGTCTGTCCATCCTTATAAGCGCAACTCCTCTTAAACCTTTTGAAGAATTTTCATGAAACTTTACACAATGGAAGAACTCCATATGAAGATGTGCATGAAGCAATATATAATTCCGTTCTGACATTTCCAAGGGGAGATAGTCTAACTTATACATTTCAGGTGCGGGGGTATCACTTTGTGAGCTTGCTCACAGTACCTCTAGTTTTCAGTACTGCACCACAGTTTGTGAGTCTGTGTATTGACTTAACAGCAATAAATCTAATGGACATATTTGGAGTCCCTTTTAACCCTTAAAGATGTGGAAGTGATATTCTCTACTACATCACACTTTGTGAATCTATTGACTTAGCAGCAATAAATCTAATGGAAATATTCGGAGTCCCTTTTAAAAGTGATATTCTCTACTACATCACACTTTGTGAAACTATTAACTTAACAGCAATAAATCTAATGGAAATATTCGGAGTACCTTTTAACCCTTAAAGATGTGGAAGTGATTTTGTCTACTACATCACACTTTGTGAGTCTATTGACTTTGCAGTGATTTTAGCAAAGTCTTAACTAGAATCCATTGCAAGGAAATATGACTATTGTGCTCAGGGTCTCTTCTTGATTTTATATTAAAGTACCTGTTTGGAGACCTCAAAATTTGTCTAAGTTGCATAAGGGCTGTTTTACTCTTAAAGGCCTCTTTCCGACTTTTGTGACCCCAGAACAAGTGCCCTTAACATGCCATCATGAGAAGGTTCTATTGATAACAGACAAATTAGGTAGGCAGTGATTTCTAATCAAGTTTTGGCTGCCGGTTAGAAATCACTGCTAAGCCACTGGACATACAGAGGCTTTGGGCTGGTAGTAATTTAGGACAATTGTCCAGACCCTTAAGGGTTAAGGTTAACTGTTCCCAGTGGACAGTATTAAAGAAAAACATATGATATACATACAGGGTTTCCAATATCATGAAATAACTGTTCTAATATGAATACTTTTGGTCTTTTCTCAGCTCTTCTCAGGAGAGCGTTAGCCACTTTCCAGTGATTTTCAAAATTACAGGCCAAATTGATTGTGTTGTCCACACACTGCAGCCAACTTTCACTTGACACAAACAATATATGCACAAGGGCTGCAACGATATGCTTCCTTAATGATATGATATGTATTGCGATTCAATCTGCATGATACGATATGTATCGTGATACACATGATCCCTCATGCCATGCAACTAGAAATATCAAATACTTTGAACAACATGTATTCATTTCCAGTAGCTTCCTTTTATTACAAATTTTTTAAAGCACTCTTTAAACAATATGTAACTTCTCAAAGTGATTAACATTGACATCCATTTATTTCAGGTTTTGATTATATCACCCGTTTTCCGGCGTTATCCCCTCAGATTTAATCCCTTTTATCTTGTTTGACTGAGCTCTAGAGTTTTAGTTGAAACATATTTTATTAGTCCCCTACGGGAACCGTAAGGGGACTATAGGTTTGCACTCCATCCGTCCTTCTGTCTGTCTGTCTGTCCGTCTGTCCGTCTGTCCATCTGTCTGTCTGTCTGTCTGTCTGTCTGTCTGTCTGTCTGTCTGTCTGTCTGTCTGTCTGTCTGTCTGTCTGTCTGTCTGTTTTTTTATGTTACCACCTCTCCCTCCAACATGCTTTAAGCTACACCTTTCATATTTGGTACATGGATAAATGGTTCAGAGGGGATGATGCACGCTCAAAATTTTTTTTCTCAAAATCCAAGATGGCGGAATGGCGGCCATTTTTGTTGTGTTTTTTTAAGCTTTTTTTCTCTATTTTCATGTTACCACCCCTCCCACCAACATGGTTCAAGCTACACTTTGCATATTTGGCACATGGATAGAGGGTTGGGAGGGGATGATGCACGTTGAATATTTTTTTTTCAAAATCCAAGATGATGGCATGCCGGCCATTTTTGTTGTGTTTTTTAAGCTTTTTTCTCTATTTTATGTTACCACCCCTCACTCCAACATGGTTCAAGCTACACTTTTTATATCTGGCACATAGATAGAGGGTTGTAATGGGATGTTGCACGTTCAATATTTTTTTTAAAAAATTTGTCCATCCATCTGTCTGTTTGTCTGTCTGTTTTTTATGTTACCACCTCTCCCTCCAACATGCTTTAAGCTACACCTTTCATAATTGGTACATGGATAAATGGTTCTGAGGGGATGATGCACGCCCAAATTTTTTTTTCAAAATCCAAGATGGCGGCATGGCGGCCATTTTTGTTGTGTTTTTTAAGCTTTTTTCTCTATTTTATGTTACCACCCCTCACTCCAACATGGTTCAAGCTACACTTTTTATATCTGGCACATGGATAGAGGGTTGTAATGGGATGTTGCACGTTCAATATTTTTTTTCAAAAATTCAAGATGGTGCCATGGCAACCATTTCTGTTGTGTATTTTAAGCCTTTTTCTCTATTTTATGTTACCACTGCCCCCTCCAACATGGTTCAAGCTGCACTTTTCATATATGGTACATGGATAAAGGGGTTGTGAGGGGATTATGCACGCTCAATAATTTTTTTCAAAATCTAACATCTGTCTGTCTGTCCGTCTGTCTATCTGTCTGTTTTTATGTTACCACCTCTCCCTCTAATATGCTTCAAGCTACACCTTTCATATTTGGTACATGGATAAATGGTTCTGAGGGGATGATGCACAGTCAATATTTATTTTTCAAAATCCAAGATGGCAGAATGGCGGCCATTTTTGTTGTGTTTTTTAAGCTTTTGCTCTATTTTATGTTACCACCCCTCCCTCCAACATGGTTCAAGCTACGCCTTTCATATATGGTACATGGATAAAGGGTTGTGAGGGGATTATCCACGCTCAATATTTTTTTTCAAAATCCAAGATGCTTATATACTCTAGTGTCTTCTGTGACAAAAACACCTTATGTCACAAAAGCGCCGTAGGGGACTAATACCACCTCGGTGGTCAAACACTTGTTTGCACAAATATTGCAAAATGGATTGGAGGACAAGTGCTTTGATCGCCCTCCACTTCTACAAATTTTTGATACAAATTGTACCATGGCTAACGTATGTTACAAAATGTCTTCTTGCTTTATTATAACAATAAAATAGGAAAAGTATGTAAACAAACAAAAACAATCACAAGACAGGGGTTGAGAAGAAAGGAAACAGGGTGGGATGAGCGAGTGGAAAGACAACAATTGGGCATATTACTTCTTACGAATCGGCTCACATTTATAGTCTTTCATTTGGCAGTGTATAAATGCAGGCATGCTACACGATCCAGTTGAATAGAGAACATACCTTCATTCAGACGACAATTTGTAGATGACATAAACAGATTAGAAATGAACATTCGTGGCAAAATTCTGATCGCTCATCTTTTAAAGGAGCTGGGAAAGAGAAAGAGAGAGAGATAGAGAGAGCAAGATAGAGAGAGAGGGACAGAGAGAAAGAGAGAGAGAAAGGAGGGGTTAGTGCTGTGCGAAGAGGAGAAACATTTGTGGGCAAAGAATCTCTATGAACTCTGTCAAACAAGATATAATGGATTAATCAAATAAATATTTAGCAAATTAGAGGGAATTCATCAACCTTTGCTGAACTGAATAATCCTGTGTTAATGGCCTACTTAGCATTGTCAATGCTGGTGTACTACGATATCTCCCTCCCCCCCCCCCCCCGTACAACTACCCCCCTGGGGGAAGATAAACTAGTTTATCTTCCCCCTCCCCCCCCCCCCCCCCATCTGGTTTATCTTCACACACCCCCCACCTGAATTTTTTTACCATTCAGATTTTTACCAGATCTTTTTTTAGAATTTGCTTGTTCACTTGTGTGTGATATTAAAAAAGCATCAAGTGAGCATTGAAAAACTCATTGGTCAGTATGCGAGAGAGCTACATGCCCAAAAGAAAAAAAAAACATTTTAGCCCAAATTAGCATTGTGAGTGGAATATTATACAAAATTCCATTTTCAAGACTCAGTTGAATATGTTGTTAATAGAAGAAAATTGCACAAGAAGAACTTGCGTTTTTTTTCTCAAAATATCCCCTGGGATATATGCAAAAAACATTTTTTAAACATGTCGCCCGATGTCGCTAATTTTTTTTTTATTATCACTCAAACTACTATTTTGAAGAGAATTTCTAGAGGGTTGGAGATATCCTGACCAATTTATTCTGCCCTCACCTGACACTCGAAGTTACCCCCAGTTTTTTTTTTTTTCCTCAAATCACTATTTTGAAAAGAATTTCATCTGTATTTTCTATTTTTAAGATTCATGTGCTCAAGCTGTTAGAATGGAAAAATTGTTGGTGTGTGGGGGGGAAGATATCGTGACCAGTTTATCTTACCCCCCACCTAACACTCAAAGTTACACAAAAATTGTTTTTAGCTCAAACCACTATTTTGAAGCGAATCTGATCTGTATTTTTTATTTTTATGATTCACATACTTAAGCTGTTAGAAGGGAACAATTTTCAGCTGGGGGAAGATATCGTGACCAGTTTATCTTACCCCTCACCAACACTCTTGACAAAGTCATGATTTTTGTGTGTGCTCAAAACACAATTTTAAAGACAATTTCATCTGTATTGTCTATTTTTAAGATTCATATGCTTAAGCTGTTAGAAAGGAAAAATTTTCAGGTGGGTTGTGTTGGGGGGGGGGGGGGGGGGGGAAGATATCGTGACCAGTTTATCTTACCCCCACCCGACACACAAAGTTACAAAAAATTTGTTTTTAGCTCACACCACCATTTTGAAGAGAATTTCATATGTATTTTCTATTTTTAAGTTTCATATGCTCAAGCTGTTAGAAAGGAAAAATGTTGAGGTGTGGGGAGAGATATCATGACCAGTTTATCTTACCCAACACTGTTGGGAATCCTAAAGTACTAAAGCAAATTCTTTAAAAAGTTCTGTGATTAAATTGAAAGATAAAAAAATTCAGGCTGGGGGGAACATAAACCAGTGGGGGGAAGATAAACTAGTTTATCTTCCCCACCCCAGGGGGGGGGGAGATATACAGGAGGGGGGGGGGAGATAATCTGCTACACCGGTAATAAAAAAAAACAGGGTTTCACTGCATCAGCTTTCAAAATCTATGAAATTGTTTTGCCTGTAATTATTTTATATTTATTGTATCGCATTACACCGTGAACAACAGTATGATATGTGTATGTTATTACAGGTTTAATAATAGATGATATATATACCTCAGTGAATAAACATGGTGCTGACTGCATTTATTTTCTTCGTCACCTTTTAAGTAGTTTTTCACAAAATTCAGTTATTGTTTGCTGTACTGCAGTCATGACTGGGTTTTTTGGATATCAACAGAAAAACTCATTAACAAAAATATTTGTTCAGTGATTAATGTGAATTCTTCAGGGTTGCCAAACTTTTGCTGTGCACAAAATGTGAATTAACACTTGCTTTATGCATGAACATCAGATCTGGGCAGTTTTAATTTTTTATTCGATTCGGTTTGGTATCAGGAAAAACCTCTGTTTTGGTTCACTTTTTGTATGTGTTAACCCTTTACCCAATGGATCGTCCCCATCCGCCTGCGTAATATGCAATTTCAGCAGCTGAAAAAAAAATTATTTTTCGAAAAATTTCAACAAAACCATATCATGTGACCCCTCTTTGGAATGATCTCGTCAAGCTCCTTCCAAAGAGGGGGTCACATGATATGGTTTTGTTGAAATGTTTTGAAAAAAATTAAAAAATGATATTTAAAATAAGAAATTTTGAAATCGTCTGCGTTGGGTAAAGGGTTAAGAACATGAACATATACTAAACACCACCTCAGGCTCCTTAACTTGGAAAATAAACACAATAGTTTGTATGACACCATTCACCACAAAAGGCGCTATCTGTAAATACTGCCATTCTGTTCAAAGCGAACTTTCCTTTGATCATTCTTAGGGGATCTAGATGATAAGTTGCTAAACCTATTGAGACAGAAAAAATCACATAAATTAGTGTAACAAATGAATAAGGTTTATCTAATCAATATCCTATTCTCATTGACATATTTTCTCCCTTATTGACTCGTCCCATGGGTGAGTCAGTAAGGAAGAAAATGTAACGAGAACACAACATTATTTACCCCTTTGCCAGATAGACTACAGTTAAAACTAGAAGTCCTGTCATGAAATGCGCACAAATAGCATGTCGATCTGCGTGTTAATCTTCGCGTTATGACCATAGTAAGGCTATCAAATTCTGTACATATAGCCTGTGCACAAGCAATGTTTCTGCCAATGGACCTCTGGGTTACCCGGAGGTCCATTGGCAGAAACATTGCCTGTGTTTGCTATGAGTAACCAGGAGAACCTGCCATGCTTTGGATGCTATTCGATATGGCAATTGCGCGCAATTCCAACGCGCAGTTAAGCCTGGATAAGTGCACAGTTCGTGACAGGATTTCTAGTTTTAACTGTAAGTGATGAGAATCCATGGGTGTCACTAGTCCAATTTGCTCCCAGTAAGGTAGTTTGAGCAGTTTATGCACAAACGTAGTAAAACTTATTTGGTCGGTTTTTGGCAGGTCTTGTGATTCAGTTTTCTGGTTTGCCGCAAAACCCAGGACCATACCGGAATTTTCCTTCGAGAGCAGTAGGCAGGCAGTATGCCTGCATTCCTAAAGAATGTCCGGCCCTGGAAATTAATGACCAAAAATATTGTTTTCTGTACAGTTGTTTCTGGGGGTCACAGAGAAGAATTAAAGTCGACCTTAACCCTCTACCCAACGCAGACAATATCAAAATTTATTATTTTAAATATCATTTTTTAAATTTTTTCAAAATATTTCAACAAAACCATGTCATGTGACCCCTCGTTGGAACGAGCTCAACAAGCTCGTTCCAAAGAGGGGTCACATGATATGGTTTTGTTGAAATTTTTCGAAAAATAATGTTTTTTTATCTGCTGAATTTACACATTACGCGGGCAGATGCAGGCAATTCGTTGGGTAAAGGGTTAATCGATTATTCTTCTTCAAAAGTCAATCAGGAAATTACATAATCATGTCAGCACTATTTATAACCACTTGTCTGATTTGACGATGATGTTTTGAATGTTGCTGAGAATAAAGGTTTGACATAAAACAAAAAAATTATTAACAATAGCTTTATTTTGTGATTTTTTTATGTTATAAAAAACTTTATTATTTCATAAGATACTGAATGATGGTTCTGAGTTTTACCATCTCAAAATATTCTTACTAATTTCTGGAGTTTGAGTCATAAAACTGGGGATATGCTGCTAAAGTAGTGTTTGTCACTGTTTCACAGACCCACAGTCCTGGCAATGAGATGGGTGCGAGTGCAATTGCTCCCGTCAGCGCCCATTTTTCTATTTTATGAGAGCCAAAAAATGCACTCGTTGAAAAATATTGTGGAGCACTAATGTACTGTGAGGGCATATAAATGTGTGTTGTTTTGAGAAAGCAGCACTCTGTGACTAGTGGCAAGTTACTCTCATAATTCTACAATTCCTTATACATTTATCCCTTTGAACACTAGTGATATATGCCACGCCACTTCAATGGCAGCAATTAGAAGAGTCCATATTCATTATTTGGGGTAGACCAATCAATATTTTCAACGTGCAGCCCCAAGGCTGCACGTTGAAAATACTGATTGCTCTACCCCACACATTTACTGAACAGCCATCCTATTTAATGATGACATATCATGTTCCTTGCTGGAAAAGCAGCTGCTCTTATTCAAAGTGTTTAGGTTTCTGGTGTTTGTGACAGTATTCCCTCAAAAATTCATTCACTAACATTTTACGGGTGCAATTTACTCTCGTCTCTGATTTCGCATTAGGTTAAAACTGCCCCCCTTCAATTTTTGTTCATCTCCAGCACTGGACCCAGGGACTGCAATGTTTGTAAGGAGGCCCAAGTCTAGTGCTTTTTTGTCAAATTTACTAGAAGTCTAGAAACTCCTCCCCCTTGTTCGACTTTTATCCAGGTGAACACTAAATGGTTCAGTGCCAGAAGTATATACATTTGGGCTTTATTTGAAAGAGTCGGTACCATGATAATGTTCTCATATTTTTTCCATGTACATAAGCAAGTATTTTGTTGGTATACATTTTTGTTATAATTTATTGAAGAATGCCCACTGCCTCTCCAGTAAATTGTCACAAAACAGTTAATTATGGTTAAATTTTAAATATCAACTAACAAATTAACTCAAAGCAAGTTTGATGATACATGTACATATATGTTAATAATCATAACTTTTAACACAGCAGAAGTTAACAGAAAACCTGATATATATAATCATTACAACTGATGTTTTCTTGAACAATTCCTAACTTGCCTTCAATCCCTGCTAGGGGTAACTGCATTGTGTCCTTGGGCAAGGCACTTAATCCCAATTGCCCACGAGGGGCATGATGGTGCTGTGTACTAAGGCGTACTGAATGTCGATGGTGCAGCTTTCTTCAGCCAATGCTAACCATGCTTGTGTAGAGTTACTACGTTGGAGAGTCTTGACTGTTAATTGCCATTACTTGCTTGGTCTCTCTGGGTACTCCAGCTTCCTCCACCAATAAAACTGTCCGACACGAGGTTTAAATAAATAAATACCAACTTACAAATTGAAAAATGTAATAAAGAACAAATGCTAACAGTTGGTATTTTCTTACAGGTGGGTCCAATGGGCTTTTCAAGTTTATAAAAGTCCAGTATGCAAAAATGATCAGTATCAGGCTTAACCCTTTATCTAACTGACTGGTGGGGAACATGGTGACTCAGTGGTTAGGAAGTCCTGTCACAATTAGCACAGAAAATGCTCTTTAGTTAATATGCTCCTTACTGCAGAAGAACAAAGTAGTCTGAAATACACAAGAGCGTTTGCACTGTGCAATAAAAAATATAATGACCTATTAGCGAGGTCGGTAGTCAAATCACGAACTTAATCGATCAAACAGAAAAAAAATTATTGAGACCACAGTATGTTGAGGGTGGATTACTACTAAAGTGCCGTGAGATTGATTTTTCACTTCATAATTATTTATAATTTCTGAGGACAAACACGAGAAAAACTTGCAAACTTCCATCACATGGTCTACCAGGTTTCACCTGGTGGTCCATGTCATGACATTTTGCAAGTGTTTCTTGTGCTGTTATGAACAATAATAAATACTTTTCGAGTGGAGAAGAAATGGTGCTGTGATTCAGTAGTAATCCACCCTCTTCATTCTGTACTTGCAGTCAAAATTTAATATCTGTTTTTATCATATGACTCGTCTGTTTTGTTCACTTTAAAACATTTGATATTTTGTTTTCATATTAATCAGTGATAAATAAAGCCTTCTGTCAATTTCATTGGTCAATTTCAAAACTAGACAATTTGATTGGCTGAACTAAATACAACTGGGCCACATTTTCATAATTTGCATAATTAGAGTTGGGAGCTTTCATTGGTCAATTTCAAAACTGGACAATTTGATTGGCTAAACAAAATACAACTGGGTCACATTTGCATAATTTCAGTGGGGAGAATTTACGTTATCTGTCAAATTTAGGGTGGGTTATATTGTATTAATCTTTTACCTACAAGAAAAATGCCATTCATTTTTTTTTATATTTTCCCTTTTTGCTTCCAAAACATAGGTTATGACCCCTCATTGGAACGAGCTCGTTCCAATGAGGGGTCATAACCTATGTTTTGGAAGCAAAAAATGAAAATTTTTAGTTATACGAGGATGTTTTTTCCAAGTGCCGTCTGCAACTCAAGTTAGGTGATGGGTTAAAAAGTCATACTAAGTGGCTAATTTGTGCATGTGTGTGTCATATGATAAATAGAATATGAAATGAGTGTTTTTCTCATATAATATTTATGAAACTCGTCCGAATTTTCCGTTTGGGCTCACCAGAGGCTCTCCAAAACGGAAAATTCTTTAGACTCGTTTCATAAAAATTATATGAGAAAAACACTCATTCCATATCCTCTATACGTCATTACATGTACATGTATCCCAGCAGAAGTAAGGAATGAAATTAATGATCTTTATTTTCTTGTATAGAATTGTACAGAGTTGGCATGCTGTTTTTTCTACATTGAATGATTTATGCCAATGGTTCAGTTTGACAGGGGCAAAAGTGCACTTACTCGGTGGAAGTAATAGTCCAAAATACAGTCACAGGACTTATAGATTTAACAGTATGACTTCAAACCGAGTGGTCCACCATTCGATCCTGACCAGGGGCAATTGTGTTATGTCCTCGGGCAGGTATTTAATCCTGATTGCCCACCAGAGGGATATGTTGGTGCTGTGGTGTACTGCACAGCATCGAAGGTGCACTTGCCTTTAACCAATGCTAACCTTGCATGTGCAGAGTTTGTACATTGGGGAGTCCGACAGTTGCTCGCCACAGCTCGGTGGTTCTCTCCAAGTACTTCAGCTTCCTCCACCCATAAAACTGTCCGACACAAGGTGATCCTGGCTATCGAAAGTGTCATTAAACCACAAATAAATAAATAACTGACAGGAAGAGAACACTTGCAAACCAACTTCTTTAATAAGCAAAATATTTCCATTTTGTGCATAAAAAACACAGCCTATGACCCCTGATTAGAATGTTCTTTGTGAGCCAATAGAATACTGGGTGACAACTTGTATTCTAGAAGTGAAAATTGTAAGAAATGATAGAATTGGTGACCATTATGTTTGGTAAAGGGTTAAAAGATATCCTCCTTCCAGATAACAGCTTTCAGCAGAAAACAAAAATGGCTCAAAAATGTTTAACCTCCACAAAACGGCTGCCTGTGGAAAACCAAAATGGCTCAAAATTCTTCTCCCATTATAAAATTTCTCACAGCACTAAAACAATCATAAAGTAAGGCCTAAAAAAGTTAAAAATCTGTTTCTCAGGCCCTCCCACGTGGTCCTTTTGGCTGTCTCATGCTCTCTTTGTATAACCAATGCAAACTTAAAAAAATAAAAATAAAATGGTTTATGTTTGATATTTTACTCAAGTTAATAAAACTGATAAATTTGTTCCTTGAGTGCAACAAGGCTTTGCAATGCTTTAGCATTGCAAAGCCTTACTGCACTCAAGGGACGAACAACACCACCATCCACGCTATTCTGTAGATTTTGAGGCCTAAAACATAAAACAAACCAAGGACATGAACTTTTGATGGCAAATAAATAATTAAAAAAATGAAGAATAAAATAAAAAAAACGCCCGCCCACATGTAATTTTACAAAAAAATGCCCTGAGAAACAGAAGATCTACTTTTTGGGGCCTAACGATTGATTTTATTATTAGCTGAGATCAGTATTATTATTTTGTTTATAATTTGTATTATTCTTTACTATTGCTGAGCCTTTTCTAAGTCTTGTTACATAACTGTATTTGTTAAGGCCTAAAAAAGTTAAAAATCTGTTTCTCAGGCCCTCCTGCATTGTCCTTTTGGCTGCCGTATCCTCCCTTTTTATAACCAATGCAAACTTTAAAAAAATAATAATTAAATAGTTTATGTCTGATAGTTTACTCAAGTTAATAAAATTGATTAATTAGTCCCTTAAGTGCAACAAGGCTTTGCAATAGCACTCTTGCACTCCAGGGATGAAATACACCAACACCCATGTAATTCTGTAGATTGTGAAGCCTACAGTTAAAACTAGAAGACTCGTCCTGTCCTAAAATGCGCACAAATAGCACGTCGATTTGGGCGTTAATCTACGTGTTATGACGATGGTAAGGCTATCAAATTCTGCACATATGGCCTGTGCACAAGCAAAGTTTCAGCCAATGGACCTCCGGGTAACCCGGAGGTCCATTGGCAGGAACATTGCTTGTGTTTGCTATTGGTAACAAGGAGAACCTGCCATGCTTTGGGTGCCATTCTATGTGGTAATTGCGCGCAATTCCTACGCACAATTAAACCTAGATAAGCGCACAGTTCGTGACAGGACTTCTAGTTTTAACTGTAATTTATATAACGAACCAAAAACATGAAAACTTTTGATGGCAAAGAAATAATTACAAGAATAAAAAATAAAATAAAAAAAACGCCCGCCCACATGCAGTTTTACTAAAAATGGCCTGAGAAACAGAAAATTTCTTTTGTAGGGCCTAATTATTACAACCTTATTTTAGGTTCAGGAGGGAAGTATGCTACTCACAGCCACTCTTATAGGTCAAGGTTCTAAAAAAATATCAAAAATGTTCAGATGTCTGAATAAATACTTCTGTCATACACAATGTTTCTGTGAGCTGTGGTGTCTCATTGATTAGTTTGTCATTTTTCAGATTGAAAGATCAAATCTGATCCACATCACACTGAATCTTAGTTTGCAATGAATTTTGTGTACAGCTCTATTCTTTTTTCTCTTCAACTTATGTCTGTTAGATGGTAAAATAGGATCTCATTACTAATTCCTGGGGTGCAAGCCCTCTAAGGTGGGCAGCACAAGTTTAAATGATTGACTACAAATGATTTACTGCATTTTACTTCATAGTGTTATGGTAGTCATGATGTACTCAAAGATGCTGAAAGTGAACTTAAACACTAATGTGAGCAAGCCAGAAAATAAGCAAACTGTCATCTGTAAAATGAGGTTCCCAGAGGGTGAATTTAGTGATGCTACCCTGCACAGCAGGGTAGCATCACTAAATTTACCCTCTGTGAACCTCAATCTGAATCAGGGTCTCAAAACTAAACAGAAATAGGTACCCAGAGGATAAATTGGCCCACTGTATGAGATAGCATCATTAAATTCACCCTCTGGGGACCTCATTCTGCAAATGTCAGACTGCTTATTTTCAGGCCTGAATTTGAGGTAAAATTCATGGAAAAGTTCTGAAGAACACCCAGGAAAAGTCCTTGAAGTGTCTCATGGTGTACTAAGACAGAACACAACAAGTGTGGATTACGGAGGACACAAATTAACAACCTGAGTTAGATTTTTTGAGGTGTTTCATGAATGTTGTAGGCATGAGTTGAATATAAGAAAAACTTCGACATTTACTGTCCAAAAAAAGTTAAGCCCCCCCTCCCGCCACCTCCCTATAATACCAGTGGGTATACAGTAAATGGATAAATTCTCCTGAGAAAACCTGCTATTTGCAGTAGGGGAAATATGCCTTATTAGTGAAGCAAGGGTTTCTAGAGCTTTCTTTTTTATTGAATGAAAATTAGGCACAGCCGACGTCATCACAGCATTAAAAAACGTCACGTTGTTCAGTACCTGATGGAACAGCCACAAGCATATCTAACACACCTTAACCCTATACCTAACATGAAAAGCAGATGACACTTGCAAACAAAATTCGTCAATAACTAATATTTTTCATTTTTTGTCTCAAAAACATAGGTTATGACCCCCTCGTTGGAACGAGCTCGATGAGGGGTCATAACCTGCTGTGTTTTTGAGACAAAAAATGAAAAAATAATGAAAACTAATTGCCGATTTTTTTAGAATAGCGCTGACCGGTTTTGGCCGTTACATTGGGTAAAGGGTTAATCGGCGTGGCATGCTGTCCATGACCTTCCGAATTTCTCTCACTGTGATGTTGTCTCATTTCTCTATAAGCACACGGCAGTGAAGTGGTCAATAGGCAGCAAATATTCACCTGTTTTAAGGATGTATGCCTGATCCGATAGAGGAATGCAGAATGTCACAATATGGGCTATTCGTATACCCGCAGGTATTATGGGGGGGGGGGGTGCTTAACTTGTTTTGGACAGTATACTTTAACTAAGTTGTGTTGTGTATTTATACCATGATTAAACTTGATTTAAGTGAATGAATTTGAGCATTTAAAGAAAAATATCACCTTTGGAGGTCTGTTTATGCATAATTAACTACGACAAGCAGCTCCATATGTGGGAGTGTCGGTCAGTTGGTCTTTCTGGTGATCGGCCAACCTGTGACCAATGAGTTTTTAACTCTGTGACTTATAAATTACCAGTTAGAATGATATCATATTTGGTATGCAAGTGTATCTCATCAATGCTCAGCCTCATGTTTAAGACTGATGTTATTTGAAGTATTTTTGTCAGAGTTATTGGCCTTTATGGACTTGGAATTTGTTTAATCTTTACCATCATACTCAATACCTTTTAAAATATATGGTAGAATGACATCATATTTGGTGTGCAAGTGTATCTCATTGATGTCTAGCACCATGTTCAATGTTGGTGTTATTATGAGTTTTTTTGCAAGAGTTAATGTTATTTTTTCAACTTGGAATTTGTTTCATTTTTTACTATCTGTCCCAGCTTTGGTGCACACTTGCAATTTTTTATTTTATAAGTAAAGCTTGCCATTGTATTTATTTTGCATATTGTAAATTTTTCTTTTGTTGCATTTGTGAACTGCATGAATTTTTAATGTGTTTAGTTTATTTAATTACCTTATACATACCTATAGCTTAGCAGGAGTGGAAGAAACTTAACAGAGAAATTTTATACCATTGATACTGGCCGAGACGAGCTATGCGCAATTCATCCAAATTCTGAGTATGGAAATGTCTTATGCAAGCTCTACAATGGCAACTTACATGGGTTAAAGGATAGCTTCATCTAGTTTGTTGTGTACTTCTTCCCACTCAGATGGCTCAAACGTGTACTCACGGAAGACTGTGTCTGTAGTTGCTTACTTCTACACTATCGTTCAGATGATTACAGTGGTATTAGATCATCATACTGAAGCTATGACATTTCATTCTATAACAATTTTCAACCCATATACTTAGCTTACAGAGTGTCATGACCTCATACTCTACAAGTACTGAGAGGCAACCATTTCCTTACATACACACTGGGCTGAACCCACCGTATATCTCCACCCTTAATGTGCAGAGGTAAACATGCAACTGCAAGGTCTTGAGGCCTAACTCTCTTTACAAAATGGCATGTGACAGACTTTCACAACTGCCTTTGTTTCTGCCTCCCTCTTTCCAAACTTGGATTGGAATTCTCTAAGTAATTAACTGGTGTGACATGATGTCACATCACTTATTTAACTTCCGGCTTTCCCATTCACGTTTGTAACAAACATATTTGTACCCATACATAATGACGCCATCTTACACAAAAAGGAAATGAATATTTCAGTACTATTCAAATACTTTGAACAAATATTCAGATCTAACATCTGCTACCGTACAGACCAGGGTATGAGCCCATAATCGAAAATAAGCCCACCTACCAACATTTTCAGATTTCAGTTTCAGAGTCCCCTCCTTGTAAATAACCCCAGTTCCCAACTTTGTAATGACAACATGGATGACAGCCATGCAGGTATATGCAAATTGTTGCAATGAAAAAAAAGAACCCCAAAAGAGAGTAATCGCTTCACTGGACGGGTTACATGAAATAATTCATGAGAGGTGAGGGACGTTGTACAAACACGAGTGCACGAATGCGCACAAGTATTTTACAATATAGTCCCTCGCCTCGAATGAATTATTTCATGTAACCAGTCCAGTCAAGCGATTACTCTGTTTATTACCTTTCATTATTAACGATAATTATATTATTTAACCCTTTACCTAACGTAACAGCCAAAAACGGCCAGCGCTATTCTCAAAACTCGCCAATTAATTTTCATTATTTTTTTATTTTTTGTCTCTAAAACATAGGTTATGACCACTCATTGGAACAAGCTCATCATAACCTATGTTTTTGAGACCAAAAATGAAAATAATAGTTATTCAACAATTTCTTTTGCAAGTGTCATCTGCTTTTCATGTTAGGTAAAGGGTTAAAAAAACAAAGAAGTCCCCATTACATCTACGGCAAAGCATCTTCATTTGTGTGCATGGATACATGACACAATTGTTGATTGCATAATTCACTTGTGAAGTTATCGTTTATAATCAAACCCAGAAATCCCAGTAAATCACACTTTGGAAAGTAATAATACCCAACAAAGATATCAAAATTTGTTATTTTAATTATTTTTTTTTTCAACTGTTTCAAAAAATTTCAACAAAACCCGCCCAATGATCTCTTTCCAGTGAGGGGTCACATGATATCGTTGTGTTGAAATTGTTTTATTTTTTTTTCAATTGTTGAATTTTTGAATTACATGTATGCAGACAGTTGATTTGTTAGGTGAAGGTTTAATGCATCTTTGTTATTAGATTGACAAAGTCACCTAACTTTGTGTCAACTTTGCGTCCAAATACTCCTACCTCCTACAGGCTTGTTCCTCTCGTAAATAAATCCAGTAACATTTTTTTTACTTCTTTTACTACTTCATGTAACTCCCGAGCGGAGGGGGGGGGGGGGGGGGGGGGGGCACGCACGATGGCATTGTGGTAACCGGTTATGGTCAGATCAACGAAGTTAAACAACATCGAGCAGATTAGTCCTCGAATGGGTGACCATCTGAGCGATCGACTCGGACTCCCACAGAGTGTCCTTGGGCAAGGCACTTAAGCCCAATTGTCCACATGGGGGCATGATGATGCCATGTACTAAGGCGTACTGCACGTCGATGGTGCGCATGTCTTCAAACAATCTAACCCTGCCTGTGCTGCAGAGCGGAGTTACAATGTTGCAGAGCTGGCAGCTGCTCGTCGTTGCTCGGTGGTTCTCTCCGGATACTTCGGCTTCTTTCACCCGTAAAGCTGTCACGGTCATGATTAGCCATCGTGCATAAGTATGTGACCTTAAACACCAATAAATAAATAACTCCTGAGCTTATTCCTGGGTCAGTACAGTATTTGTTTCAGCAGTACTGTTATGGTAACTTGTTATTTGATATCAGTATTATCGTACAATAATTATGTATTGGGTCCGAAATTACCCGAATACAGCATGTATCAGGGACTCCCAATACAAAATATGTATGTTGCATCTGCATAATACCACCACGGGCATGCTTACGATTTGTTTATGTTACTGTTTATAGAACATTACAAGCTTTCGAAATGCATTTGCGAGGGACCTTGTACGTTTATATGGTCTGAGATGAAAAAAATCGCTTCTCAGAAGTACAATTATTAAATTAAGGAACCACATTGCTTTTACGCTTTTGTATCTGAAGGTCTGGAATCATTCAAGCTGGTACAACAAGCAGTTACTTAAACAGTTGAGCCCACTTAATTGGATATCTCTTAATTGTATATCCCTGTTAATTGAATATAATTTCCCAACACAAAACCATTTACCATACCTCCAGTACAAATTTGACCTGTTAATTGAATATAAGTTATAGAGCAAACTCCTGTTAATTGAATAAAAAATCTTGTAACCTGTC
Source organism: Pictodentalium vernedei (assembly GCA_031216915.1). NCBI lineage: Eukaryota > Metazoa > Mollusca > Scaphopoda > Dentaliida > Dentaliidae > Pictodentalium > Pictodentalium vernedei. The sequence goes on along the minus strand of CM062289.1, from coordinate 73,761,865 downwards.
GAGAAATTACCCAGACTCTCCCCAGTTTTCCTTTAGTTATAGACCTATTTGGCCTCTACATCCAATATAGGCATTTAATCTATTATATCTTGTTTGACAGAGCTCATGGTGCTCTGTCAAACAAGATATAATAGAATAAATGCTAAGTTTATCTCTAGAATACAGGAAAGTGATACAATCCCTGTTAATTGAATACTCCTGTTAATTGAATAATTCCCATTGGCAAAGTTGCTACTCAATTAACAGGGTTTCACTGTACTGTTAAACGTGCAGTCTTTTCATTAATTTATCTGAGACATGCAGAAAGTTCAAGGCAGCCGCATACAGTTTCAACCGAAACATCAAGCATTTTTATGAGTCTGAAAATAAAATCTAAAAAAATTGTTGATATCACAATTTCGTATTTTAATTATATTTTGTAAAAAATATTTTCCAAAAATTTCAACAAAAAACAAAACATGTGACCTCTCATTGGAACAAACTGGTCAAGCTGGTTCCAATGACAGGTCACATGATATGATATTGCAGACATTTTTAGAAAAATGTTTTTTCAACACTCAGTTTGTAAATTATGTGGGAGGATACGGCCAATTCATTAGGTAAAGTGTTAATCAAGTTATTACAGTTGAGTATTTATTTATTTATTGGGGTTTAAGGTCACAGTCACATACTTATGTACAATGGCTAATCGAGACTGACAGTTTTGCGGGTGTGGGAAGCCGGAGTACCCGGAGAGAACCACCGAGCATCGACGAGCAACTGTCATCTCCTCAACATTCTAACTCTGTTCAAGCTCCGTTCAAACAGGGTTACAGTGATTGAAGACATTTGCACCATCGATGTGCAGTATGCCTTAGTACACGGCGTCATCGTGCCCCCTTGTAGGCAACTGGGATAAAGTGCCTTGCCCAAGAGCACAATGCGAGTCATCCGGACCGGGATCAAAATCAGGACCTCTAGCTTAGAAGTCCAACAGTCCAGCACTGAGCCACTGTGCTCCCTATTACAGTTGAGAATTGTAAGATAAATCTATCATCGTCATTATGTTTATGTACAAAATGTTGTGTAAGTGTCTCACTCTTGTTTGCCTTAGAAACAAGAGCTTGAGCTTGACTCTAATACAACATTTTGCATATATACATAAGGCCCCACAAAGTAGATCTTCTGTTTCTCAGACCAATTTTTGTAAAATTGCATGTGGGTGGGCTGTTTTTTATTTATGTTTTATTTTTGTTATTATTTCTTTGCTATCATAAGTTCATGTTCTTGGTTTGTTTTATGTTTGAGGCCTCATAATCTATTGAAAAGCATAGGTGGTGGTGTATTTCGTAACGTAAGTGCAAGAAGGCTTTGTAATGTTAAAGCATTGCAAAAAAGCCTTGTTGCACTCAAGGGACAAATTTATCAATTTTATGAACTTGGGTAAAATATCACACATAAACCATTTAATTTTTATTTTTTTAAGTTTGCATTGCTTATAAAAAAGAGTACATGCAACAGCCAAGAGGACCATGTGGGAGGGCTTGAGAAACAGATTTTTAATTTTTTTTTAGGCATGATGGTGATAATATATATCAATCATCTGTGTTGTGGGTTTGATCCTGACCCATGTCTGTGCAGGCCTGAAAATAAGCAATCTGACATTTGCAGAATGAGGTCCCCAGAGGGGAATTTGATGATGCTGTCCCATACAGTGGGCCAATTTATCCTCTGGGTACCTCTTTCTGTTTAGTTTGAGTCCCTTATTCAGATTGAGGTTCACAGAGGGTACATTTAGTGATGCTACCCTGCTTTGCAGGGTAGCATCACTAAATTCACCCTCTGGGGACCTCACTTTGCAGATGACAGTTTGCTTATTTTCTGGCTTGCGTCTGTGTTGTGGCCTTGAGCAACACGCATAACCCCATTTGTCCAAGTGGACGGATGGTGTACGTCTCAGTGTGCTAAAGTGTGCACCACACATCAGTGATACACCTACCTTCGATACTAACTCTATTTGTGAGGGGTTAGTAAGTCAGAGAGGCTAACTGTTACTTGCTGCAGCTTAATGGTTCTCTCATGGTACTCAGTTTTCTTCCACCCATAAAAATAGTCCATATAATATTGCTCTGGCTATTGAAAGTATTGTTGAGACTCCAATAAATAAATAAATAAATAAATCCCATGGCTTTCTTTTCATTGAAGTGCATAACAAGACTGTTGATTCAAACTATCTTTTTATCAAAATTTATAAATAAAAATTCAGTTACAGAAGCTGAGGCAGTTCCTGTCAGACTCAGCCACCTCTTCTTTCACTCTGTCCTTTTCATCTTGTAAAATGTCTGTATCTTTTTCTGGCTACTTTCAAGTTTCAGCTGTTGGTGGTTTCATTATTTCATTGAGTGTGAATGTAAATGTGAATGCATTGTTTTCAGATCATTGTTATAAAGACTCAAATTAAATGAATAAAATTACACAAGGGTTTCTTTATTTTATTTTACACTCATCAGAATCCACTAAACTAATCTTAAAATTTAGGAGATTTCTGAAATGAATTATTTATTTATTTATTTATTTATTTATTTATTTATTTATTTATTTGTTTATTGGTGTTTAAGGCCACATATCTCTGCACTATGGCTAATCATGACCATGACAGCTTTACGGGTGGAGGAAGCCGGAGAGAACCACCAAGCAACGGCGAGCAACTGTCAGCTCCCCAACATACTAACTCCACACAAGCAGGGTTAGCATTGGTTGAAGACAAGTGCACCATCGACGTGCAGTACGCCTTAGTACACAGCGCCCCCGTGCCCCAACGTGGGCAATGGGGGTGAAGTGTCTTGCCCAAGGACACAATGCGGTCGCCGCAGGTGGGTTCGAACCGAGGACCTCTCGGCTTGCAGCCTGCATCTCTACCTACTGAGCCACCGCGCCCCCCCCCCCCCCCTCTGAAATGAATCCTGATTTTCAGTAATAATTGGTGAAGAGAATTGTTTACCACCAAAACAAACACCTTTGACCTTTGTCAATACCATTCTTCCAACCTACTGTAGCCATAGATGCTATCTGTATACTAGATAGCATCTATGGCTACAGTAGGTTGACTGATCACTTTCCATGATTGGTCAATATTTGCACAGACACAATAATATTAAATTCCAAACACAAATTATAGGAATAATCATCAAAAATTAAATCAATGAAGCACTGTGCTTCATTAATTAAACTTTTTTGCTGATGATGGTTTTTATTACCTGGTAAATGCATGCATGGATATCACTGCCTACTCATGGATTTTGACTAGTCGTTGGCACCTGTACTGTATGCCATCTTAATCCTGGATATGGAGTGGTTATAATACAGTACGTGGAGAGTGTATTATCACTAAATCACCCGGAGAGTGGAGATGCCACCCAAGCAATAACTGCAAATTTGTTGCAAAGCATAACGAACACAAGCAAAGTTTCAGCCAATGAACCTCCGTGTTAAACCCGGAGGTCCATTGGCTGAAACATTGCTTGTGTTTTTAGTCGATATATACAAAATACGAAAGTTATAGGTTGGGTGATAACTCCACTCTGCGGGTGATTTAGTTACAATCCACCCTCCACGTACTGTACCACAGTCAGAACTTGGTTCAGCTTTGATTATTGATATTGTACAAATATAAAATGTTACCGAAACGTTTGTGGTAGAGAACACCATTTTCTTAAGTGACACTTCAGTAAATACTAACAATTACAAAAATCAGTTTCCGAGGTGCCCTTTGCTGTTGAGAGTGAAGATAAATTCCAATAAAAAAAAGGTCAATTGATGCAAGACATTCTGGCAGCATGGTGGCTCATTGATTAGGGAATTGGACTTGAACAGGTAGAGTGCTGGAAGCCCATATTTAGGCTTTATTCTGAAGTGCTGATACCACAATTTGAAGGCTTCATATTCTGTGGATGTGCTTCATATTATCTTTGAAGTGATCTTATTTTATCTGCTAGGATTTGCCTTGTTACAATGTATGGGAGAGTGCCTACTGGCACTCACCCTTAAATTGTAACAAGGCAAAGGTGCACAAACAAATTTTAAGGACCCAAAATAATTTAGCACTCTACCAGTTAAACTGAAAGGTTGATGACTTGAATCTGAACCGTGCCATCTGTGCTGAACCACTGAGCATCACCCTAAATCTTGATTGCCCCTGTGGGGGCATAGTGACACTGCATACTAGGTCAGCCAACACAGCTGTGACAAATGAAGTTTACACTAACACCTCCACCCGCAAACTGGTCACCTTCCTGACTTCGTTGTTTTGAGCTTTGTTGTCGAACACAAACAAGAGATTGAATTCGGCCCAGTGTTTAAAGGAAATCATATAATCACTTTTTATAATTTTTATAGGGAACACTAGACAACAAGAAATTAAACTGGGTCAAATGTCAAAAGTTAAACATAAAGTCACTAAATATGATTTTAATTTATAATCATTGATTTTATGTTTCAATTTGTACACTGGTCCCAGTGAAGTTAATGTATGCCTTTGTTTTACAGCAAGGAATAATATCTTCTGGGTTTGAAATTACAAAATGAGGAAAGTATTAACTGGTAGAGTTCTGGATTATTTTTATTCGTTGAAATTCATTTATATGTTCCCTGCGAGAAATGAAGCAGTGCCTGTTCACTGCGGTAAACAGGCTCTGTTTTACTGGTAAAATAGGACCCAGTCACCAGTGCTTGGGAGGTGCAAACCCTCTCTAAAATGGGCAACATGGCTTATCAACATGACCCCTGGTCTTGAGTTGATACTCATGTTGTGGTCATGATTAGCCATTGTGCAAAAATATGTGACCTTAAACACCATTAAATAAATAAATATTCATTTATATATTAGTTTTGTACAATTTATTGGAGAGTGCTGGGGGCTGGTGGCTCAGTAGGTAGAGGTGCATGCTGCAAGCCGAGAGGTCCACAGTTCGAATTCCCCCTGGGGCAACCGCCTTGTGTCCTTGGGAAAGACACTTTGCCCATGTGGGGGCACGGTGACGCTGTGTACTAAAGCGTACTGCACGTCGATGGTGCACCTGTCTTCAACCAATGCTAACCCTTCTTGTGTGGAGCTCAGTCCAAAGAGGGGTCACATGATATGGTTTTGTTGAAATTTGTCGAAATATAATATTTTTCAGCTGCTGAATTTGCATATTATGCAGGCGGATGTGGGCGATTCGTTGGGTAAAGGGTTAAACTGAAGGTCGACATTTGGATCCTAACCAGTGTTAACTGGGTTTGTATCCTTGGGCAATTAACTGGTTGAGAGCTAGATAACTTTTAGTGGTCTTAATTTGTTATTCAAAATTTGTTTTATAACAAATTATTGGAGAGTGGTTTGCCTCGTAAAATAGCCAATTTTTTTTGTCTTTTCGCTGATCTCAATGAAATTTGGAATGAAGATTGTTTATGGGAAAGGCTTTCACAGTATCATGATTTATTTCTTCTCTTGCCATTGTTTGATGGTATGCACCATGGAGGCCTGTTCCAGGGCATGGAACATGGTTTGTCTGGCTGACTCCTCTTATAGTTTTTAAGCAGAATGTATGCGGTAGAACATGCAGGGACACCATATGTGTCTTACAGACGCAGAATGCATGTATTTACATGCACAAATAATAAATCACTGCAGTGATTTGTAACAAACCTCCTGTGTCCCTGCACTGTGCTAGAACGTGCTTAATTTTCTGTTATAAGAAATAATGCACCAGCAGGGGCTATTGTGGCAGTTGCGAACTCTTAATTTCAATTCTTATTTTCAAAAGTTCATGTTCTTGTTTTATTTTATTTTTAGCCCTCATAATCTACAGAATAGCATGGGTGGTGGTGTATTTTGTCATGCTAAGCCTTATTGTCCCTCAAGTGACAAATTTTTCAATTTTATGAACGTGGGTAAAAAATCCGATAAAAAACATTTAATTTTTATTTTTTCAAGTTTGCATTAGTTATAAAAAGAGAGCATGTGGCAGCCAAATGGACCATGTGGGAGGGCCTGAGAGACAGATTTTTAACTTTTTTATGCCTTAAACCAATAACATAGTATAACTCCTGAAATCCAATTGTCCATGTGGGGGCACGGTGGTACTGTGTACTAAGGCATACTGCACATTGATGGTACACTTATCTTCAACCAATGCTAACCCTGCTTGTGTGGAGTTAGTACATTGGGGAGTCTCCCAGTTGCTTGCCCTTGCTCAGTCGTTCTCTCTGGGTACTCGGGCTTCCTCCGCCCATAAAACTGTCCGGCATGAGGTGACCCTGGCTGTCGAAAGTGTTGTTCAACTCCAATAAATAAATAAATAAATAAATAACTCCTGAAATTGGGAAGATCCAGTAATATATTATAGTGCTGGAACGTCTGAAGTCAGCTTTTTTTGCAAATATATTATAGTGCTAGAATGTCTGTATTCAAATGTTTTGCAATGTGTTGAGTGGGCTGGCTTCTTGAAAATTTTGGGTAAAGCATTTGCAAACAGACCTCGAATTAAATGTTTGTTGGTAGTGTTCAACAGGAAAGTACATAAGTTTTTATTTTGTGATTAACTTTTAACCTGCTGAGTATTTTTAAAGTATTCTTCGTCATATCTAGTCATGGCTGCTATTAAGCAGCCACGACTAGATTTGATGGAAAATTCATAAAAAGTTGACTCAAGAACTCACTTGTCATAAGTTTGATACATGTGTTCAAATTTTACTTTTTATAGTGGCAATAGATTTCCTGTCCCGGGCGGGATTATCCGCCAGTGGCATGAAAGGAGTTAAAGTTGTTGCTTCGAAAATTCTGTTCATGCGAGATGAGCCTCATTTGATATAGGTGTGATATGATTTTTTTGAAAATTGGAAACATGTTTTTTGGTTGTCCAGAATTGATGGACAAAAGATGTTGGTGTTGAGGAGGTACAGTATGTGGAGAGTGGATTGTGATTAAATCACCCGCAGAGTGTAGTTATCACCTAAAGTATCACTTTCAAATTCAGTACATATGGACAGAAAACACAAGCAATGTTTCAGCCAATGGTCCTCTGGGTTTAACCTGGAGGTCCATTGGCTGGAACTTTGCTTGTGCTTGTTATGCTTTGCAACAAATTTGCAATTATTGCTTGGGTGAAATCTCCACTCCATGGGTGATTTATTGATAATACACTCTCCACGTACTGCATTAGTTTTATTGCTGGATGAAGCCCGAGTTCCCATAGAGAACCACCAAGCAACGGTGTGCAATTTTCAGACTCCCCAACATACTAACTCCACACAAGCAGGGTTAGCATTGGTTGAAGACGGGTGCACCATTGACAAGCAGTATGCCTGAGGACACAGCGCCATCGTGCCCCTTAAAATCAGTAAGAGCACTTTTGTCCCTGTCCAACTACTATTAACGTAACTCAATTCCTGTAGAAAAACAACGTGCCCAACTCTGTACAATTCTATACTAGTAAATAGAGATCAGTTACATCATTCCTAACCTCTACTGGAATACATGTACTTGTAATGATGTAAATAGATACTAAAGTTTGACTCCATATACAGAATGAAAAGGGTGGATTACCACTGAATCGCAGCAAAATTTCATCTCCACTCAAAAAATATTTATAATTGTTCGTAATAGCACAAGAAAAACTTGCAAACTTTCATCACATGGACCACCGGGTACAATATGCCATGGTGCAATCCGGTTGTCCATGTGATGAAAGTTTGCAAGTGTTTCTTGTGGCTTGTCCTCAGAAATTGTAAATAATTACCAAGTGAAAAATCTATCCCACAGCTATTTAGTAGTAATCCACCCTCCACATACTTGGTTTAACCCTTCACCAAACCTGAAAAGCAGACGACACTTGCAAAAATAATTCTTGAATAACTAATTTTTTTCATTTTTTGTCTCAAAAACATAGGTTATGATTCCTCGTTGGAACGAGGGGTCATAACCTATGTTTTTGAGACAAAAAATGAAAACAATAACGAAAATTAATAGGAGATTTTTGAGAATAGCGCTGGCCGGTTTGGGCCGTAACATTAGGTAAAGGGTTAATGAAGTAAGCAATAAATGAGTGATTGATGCATAAACTCTTAACTGTTTACCTAACACGAAAGGCAGATGACACTTGCAAATAAAATTCTTGAATAACTAACCTTTTTCATTTTTTACATCAAAAACATAGCCTAGGCAACCTCATTGGAATGAACTCATTCCAACAAGGCATCATATGCTATGTTTTTGAGACTAAAATGAAAAAAAATAATGAAAATTGAACTGTGATTTTTGTGAATAGCACTGTTATGACCATTACATTGGGGAAAGGGTTAATTTTAAAATATTTTTCCACAAATCTAGTACTGGCTACTGAGAAGCAGCCATGACTAGATGTGATGAAAAAATCATGAAAATGTGCCACAAGAGATCCTTGGTTAAACTAAGTGAAAAATCTATTGCACAGCAATTTAGTAGTAATCCATCCACCCTCCACATACTGTAGTCCCAATATTTTCTTTCTGTTTGATTGGTTCAGTTCTGGATTTCTCTACCGACCTTGCCAATAGCACATTAAATTTTCTAGTGCAAATGCTTTTGTGTATTTCAGACTTCATTCTTTGCAGTAAGGAGCACATTAACTAACAAGCATTTTCTGCGCTAATTGTGACACACTTTCTGCTCTAATTGTGACACATTTTCTGCTCTAATTGTGACAGGACTTCCAGTTTCAACTGTATGCCGATGATTGTTGCAAAACATTAATTATTGGAAGTTTCCACTTAATCCTTTAAACCTGAGGCTGCATTTCCAGTCCAGGAATATAATACATCATACTTTTATTAACTCCCAGCACTCTGGTGTCAAAATATCAATAATTCAAGTAGGCATTATACCCATAATGCAACCAGAAATTTAACCAGTTCAATCTTGTTTGACAGAGCTCAATGAGCTCTGTCAAACAAGATTGAATTGATTAAATTTCTAGTTGCATGATGGGAAACAATTGCAGCCTTAAATTTAGATTTTGACATCAGTGTGCAGGGGGTTAAGTAAGTAAAGTGTAGGGTAGACCAGTCAATTAAAATATGAATTGGCCCACCCCCAAATAATAAATATAGACTCTTCCAATTACATCCATTGAACTGACATGGAAGATACCATCAGGATTCAAAGGGTTAAGGGTGGGTAGATGCATAAATGTCCCATGATTGCATTCATTCTAGTTTTATAAATTATTTTACAATCATTGTACTTGTGAAAGAACAGTCAGTGGATGGGAGCGTAATTTCACTTTCATCCATATTTATTAGACAAGATGTAAAATTCAAATATTTATTGCAGGACAAGGTATAACAGAAGAATATGTACTTTGTAAGTACCAGTGTTCATGATTGGTGATTGTATGTGTGTTAACCCTAAAACCTTTAGGGGCTGGTTGGCTTGAACCTTATTATTTCAGTTTTCTCAACCCTTTGAACCCAAGTGGCCACTTTTCCGGCCCTAGTACATTATATGTCGAATTTCATTAAGGGGGATACTGCTAAGTGAATGTCTGAGTTAAACCAAGTACTATTTTCAATGTGCAGCCCTAAGGCTGCATGAAAAAAAAAATTAATTGATCTACCCCCAAATAGTAAGGACTCTTATTTTTGGCCCATGAACATGATACACCATAAGTTCATTAACTAGCATGGCTGCGAAGTGAATGTTTGGGTTAGACCAACCAATATTTTCAACGTGCTGCCCCAAGGCTGCCAGTTGAAAAAAAAATTAATTAGTCTACCCTCAAATAATGAATAAGGTCACTTCTACTTGCTGCCATTGAACTAACATGGAAGATACAATAATAAGGTCACTTCTACTTGCTGCCATTGAACTAACATGGAAGATACCACCAGGGTTCAAAGGGTTAACTGGTACTTTGGAATGTTTATCAACTGACTCTTTACGTTGTATATCTGTATATACTCTCCAGTGCTATACACCAATAGGGCCAATCAAATTCAGTTATTTTCTCCAATTTTGCTTCATAAAAACATTTTATGACCCCTCCCCCCCCCCCACCCCAACTGCAGTGGTACAAGATCTTTCAAATCAGGGGTCGTAAAGTATGTTTTGGTATCAAAAAAGGAAAATGTTTTGTAATTATACCCCACGCAACAAAGTTGCTGGGGTATAATGTTTTTGACTGGTCCGTCCGTCAGTCCGTCAGTCCTACTTGTCTTCCGGACTTTTTTTCTACATGCTTCCAGATATTGAGCTGATTTTTGGTATGTGAGTCTAACATGGTGGCCTACAGATCAAGTTTGCATTTTTTCCTGCTCCACTGATTTTTACCGAAATTACGGCCCTTGGACTCTGAAAAATTCATCAAAATTACAGTTTTCCAGACTTTTTTTCTACACGCTTCCAGATATTGAGCTGATTTTTGGTATGTTAGTCTAACATGGTGGCCTACAGATCAAGTTTGCATTTTGCTCCGCTCCACTGATTTTTACCGAAATTACGGCCCTTGAACTTTGAAAAATGCATTAAAATTACAGTTTTCTGGACTTTTTTTCTACACGCTTCCAGATATTGAGCTGATGTTTGGTTTGTTAGTCTGACATGGTGGCCTACAGATCAAGTTTGCATTTTGTTCTGCTCCACTGAGTTTTACCGAAATTACGGCCCTTGAACTTTGAAAAGTCATCAAAATTACAGTTTTCCAGACGTTTTTCCTACACGCTTCCAGATATTGAGCTGATTTTTGATATGTTAGTCTAACATGGAGGCCTACAGAACAAGTTTATTTTTTGTTCCGCTCCACTGATTTTTACCAAAATTACGGCCCCATAGACTTTGAATAGTTCATCAAATTTACAGTTTTCCGGGCTTTTTCTCTGCTTGAATTCTTTCAATACCGTTGAAACTACAGAACACTGTTTTCTGCAGTATTCCTAGAATCTATGTTTATTTTTAAAAAACGATTAGAGCTTGAAATATCGGGGCGCGTGGGGTATGTGAGCGTGCTCACTAAGGTTCTATATTTGACTAAAAATATTATTGTTTTTGATAGTGATTAACTGATGTTTAGCACTCGCATCTGACATTGGCTGATTTTAAGCCATCAGTTAACCATCGGTAGAGGCCGATTGTTACATGGAACACCACTGTATTTACGTTTGATTAACAATCTCATACAAGTAGTAACAAACTTAATAAGTTGCCACAATGATTTATTTATTTATTGGTGTTTTTAAGGTCACATATTTCTGCACAATGGCTAATCATGACCGTGACAGTTTTACGGGTGGAGGAAGCCAGAGTACCCAAAGAGAACCACCGAGCAATGGCGAGCAACTGTCAGCTCCCCAACATACTAACTCCACAAGCAGGATTAGCATTGGTTGAAGACAGGTGCACCATCGACGTGCAGTACGCCTTAGTACACAGCGTCACCGTGCCCCCATGTGGGCAATGGGGGTGAAGTGTCTTGCCCAAGGACACAACGCGATTGCCGCAGGTGGGATTCGAACCGAGGACCTCTCGGCTTGCAGCCTGCACCTCTACCTACTGAGCCACCGCACCCCCTGCCACAGTGATTGGCAGGAATCAAGATTGGCCTAATCTCATTGATTGGGTCTGATTTTCCCCTTGATTGGTGTTCATGACATACATGCCACATGTTGTGTGATTATTCAATGAAATGCGACATCAGCAGAAACAAGTTAATCCTTTACCTAATAAATCAGCCGAATCCACCTGCATAATATGCAAATTCAGCAGTTTAAAATCAATTATTTTTCAAAAAATGTCAACAAACCCATATCATGTGACCGCCTCATTGGAACGAGCTCATCGAGCTCGTTCCAATGAGGGGTCACATGATATGGTTTTGTCGGAAGTTTTTCAAAAATTTGAAAAAATAATATTTAAATTAATAAATTTTGATTTCGTTTGCGTTGGGTAAAGGGTTAACAGCGTAGCGACTTTGATCGTTGATACTGACATACTCTTCAGGTTAACAAACAAATCAACCCGACTGCACCGTAAAAGTAACCCAGTTCTATGCATTTTTAAACCTACTACTCCTTTTGGTTGTTACTATCTGACATTGGCACTCACAATTGGCACATTGTGTGCTCAACTAATTGGCAAGCAGATGATGGTTGCAAATCCTTATCGGTTAATCACTAGTTTTCAAGTTGTGTTAGATAAAGGGATAACAAGACAGAACACAATTAGGGTGGAGTTGTGGACATGTATCGTTGACTCAAGTTGGAGTTTTTCAAGTGTTTCACAAGCACCATAGACTCAAGTGAAATATAGGAAAAACCCCAATAAGGATCATTGATTCCTTTCCCCTATATTATACCTATATATAGTTGTGTTCTGTTTTTACACCACAATTAATTCTTTACCCAACGATGAGCTTGTTCCAATGATGGGGTCATATGATATAGTTTTGTTGAAATATTTTGAAAAATTAATTTTTTTTCAACTGCTCAATTTGCAAATTACACAGGTGGATGCGAGCTATTCATTAGGTAAAGGGTTAAACTTGAATTCAAGTGAATGCAGCTGATATTTTTAAAGAAATATATGCCTTTCGACAGTCTGTTTACTTGTTTTGTGTTGAAGCAATTTATTATCCCCCACTGAAATGAAGTTTGCAGGGGATATAGAAATGGGTTCCGTCTGTCCGTCCTTCCGTCCCTCTGTCTGTCCATACAACTTTGAGCCTTCATATCTCAGTCAGTGGATGTTGATTTAAATGATCTTTTGTATGCTGATAGACCACCATAGGGGAAAGGATATTCACAAGTAACAGATTTTGTCCATTTTTAGCTCAACTTGACAAAGACAAGCTGAGCTATTGCCATCACTTCTCGACCTTCGGCATACGTACGGACATACTGTACGTACGTACGTACGTACATACGTATGTCCACAATTTCGTTTGGCACACCTCACAGGTCGCAATTATGGTCAGATTGCTTTGAAACTTGGTATGCTTGTTTGGGGTGTCCTCTAGATGGGAGCTATCGATTTTCTTCAATTTCTATCAAAACATTTTGCCGAGGGCAACGTTCTTAGAACTTAGTTAAGTCAGAACTCAATATTTCCCTTCGGCACACCCTACAGGGCACATTTATGATCGGATTGATGGAAACCTGGCATGCTTGTTAGGGGTGACCTCTAGATGGGAGCTATCGATTTTCTTCCATTTCCGTCAAAAAATATTGCTGCTGGCAACGACCTTTGAACTTAGTTTAGTCAGGCATCAATATATTCCTTTGGCATGCCCTACAGGGCACATTTATGATCAGAATGGTTTGAAACTTGGTATGTTTGTTTGGGGTTACCTCTAGATGGGAGCTATCAATTTTCGTCAATTTCTGTCAAAAAATGTTGCTGCTGGCAACGACCTTCAATGAACTTCATGCAGTTATGCATCAATATGCCCCTTTGGCGCAGCCTGCAGTGCACATTTTTGACTGGATCGCTTTGAAACTTGCTGTGCTTGTTTGGGGTGACCTCCAGATGGGAGATATCGATTTTCTTCCATTTCTGTCAAAAATAGTTTCCATTGGCAATGGCTTGTGATGAACTTAGTAAAAACTTAGTGCAGTTATGCATCAATATTTCCCTTTGACACACCCTGCAGGGCACATTTTTGATTGGATCGCTTGGAAACTTTGTGTGCTTGTGTGGGGTGATATCTATTTGGGAGTTATCAATTTTCTTCCATTTCTGTAAAAAAAATGTTGCCGCTGGCAATGACCTTTGAACTTAGTTTAGTCAGGCTTCAATATTTCCCTCTGGCACACCCTTCAGGGCACATTTATGATCACATCACTTTGAAACTTGGTATGTGTGTTCGGGATGATCTTCAGATGTGAGCCATTGATTTTTTTTCCTTTCCATAAAAAATAATTATCGTTATCACCAGCCTTTGAGCTTACTGCATTTGTGAAGCAACTTATCCCTTTTGCACTCTCTGCAGAGTATATTTATGAATTTCCATAGAAAAGAGAGAAAAAAAAACATTGCCACAAGCCATGATGTTCAAACTTAGTGCATTTGTGCATTAACATCTTCCTTTGGCATACCTCAGAGGGCGCATTCATTATCAGCTTGTTTGGAAACTTTTTATGCTTATGCAGGGTGACAAAGATAGGAGCTATCGATTTTCTTTGCATTTCCATCAAAAACTACTGTTGCTGTTAACAACAATCTTTGAATTTATTGCATTTGTGCATCAACATTCTTCTTGACATGGCTCCTACAGGCCAAATTTATCATAGGATTGTTTTTGAACTTGGTGTGCTCATTCAGTGAGACCTTGAGATAAGAGCTATTGATTATCATTCATTTTATAGCACAAAAGTCAGAATACGTGTTGATCTGACATGGGCCAAAGAACAGAAAGATGGCGGTAGCCTATTGTTGTCGTTGACAACAAGTTGCGCTTTGTGCAAAAGTATGGAGGACCATACTGGTCTTCTCGTTTTTAAGTTTTTTGGCAAATTTTGGGGGGTTTAGGGGATTCAAAATTTGTGTTTGGCCCTGGTAATAAATTGGGTTGCTCCAGCTAGTCTGGGCCATTGGTAAGTATTAAAAATATTAAAATTGGTATAAATTTTTCATTTTTGTGAATTGCACAATCCAATTTTGGACATTACATTGGGGAAAGGGTTAACCCGGTGAGTAATTTTAAAATAATTTTTCACAAATCTAGTAATGGCCGCTGAGAAGCAGCCATGACTAGATGTGATGAAAAAATCATGAAAATGTGCCACAAGAAATCCTTGGTTAAAAAATCTACAACTTATAGGGGAAAATTTGGTTAAATATCACAAATTTGACTTATTTTAATAACAAGATTTCCCGTCCTGGGCAGGGATATCTGCACGTAAGGAGTTAAACCGATTAACCAACCTGAATATCAGAAAACGCTTGCAAAAAGAATTCTCAAAAAACAGAAAAATTTATCATTTTCTGCCTCAACAACACAGCTCCTAACTCCTCATTGGAACATTCCACTGACAGTCATAAGCTATGTTTTTGAGGCAAAAATTGAAAAATTTATTAAAATTTGAATGGTGATTTTTAGTGAATAGCACTGGCAGCTGCGGGTGTTTCTATTACGTTAGGTAAAGAGTTAACCCATTACCCACTGCACACGTACAGTATCAAAATTTGTTATTTCTGTTATTTTTTGTTGAAATTTTGAGAATCATGTCTCATGGTCTTCATTGCAACAGGCTTAATGAGCTTGGTCCAATGAGTGGTCATACATGTAGGATATGGTTTTCCTGAAAAAAAAGTTCTAAATAATTTTTTTTACAACTGCTCTATTTGTAAATTATGCAGTCAAATTTGGCCCATTCATTAAGTAAGGGGTTAACACTTATGCTGCCGACAGTGACTATTGTCACCCATTTTATGATGATTATCTGTACGTTCTGGTATGCGCAGTTCTAACCTGCCATCAGAGAGCCCTTTCCAACAATTAATCAGATGATAGAGTTTCAAGTATGACATAAATCTTATTAAATTGGGGTGCGGTGGCATTGTCGTAACCAGTTCTTGTCAGATCACCGAGGTTAACCCTTTACCCAATGCAGACGATATCAAAATTTATTATTTTAAATATTATTTGTTCAAATTTTTCAAAAAATTTCAACAAAACCATATCATGTGACCCCTCATTGAAAAATAATATTTTTTCAACTACTGGATTTGCATATTACGTGGGCGGATGCGGCCGATTCGTTGGGTAAAGAGTTACGCAACGTCAAGCCCGGTTAGTCCTTGGATGAGTGACCATCTGAATGATCGATTCTAACTCTCACGTTGTGTCCTTGGGCAAGGCACTTAACCCTGATTGTCCACATGGGGGTACGATGACTTCATGTACTAAAACGTACTGCACGTCAATGGTGTGCATGTCTTCCACCAATCTAAGCCTGCCTGTGCTGCATTTATTTATTTACCTAACATTACACTTGCAAAACAGTTCTTGAATTGCTCAACCCTTTACCTAACGAATCAGCTGCATCCTCCCACGTAATTTTCAAATTAAGAAGATGTAATCCAACCCATATCATTTGACCCCTCATTGGAACAAGCTTGTTCCAATGTGGGGGTCACATGATATGGTCTTGTTGAAATTTTCTGAAAAGGTTTCAAAAACAATAATTAAAATCATAAATTTTGAATCCTGTGCACTGGGTAAACGGTCAAATTTTCATTTTTTGTCTCAAAACTTTGGCTTATGAACCTCATCGGAACTTCACTGTAACCTCACTGTGCACATTCGTCATTCCACAAGAAGGCTCATAAGCTAAGGAATGTTAGTGGTTACATTTCAGAATTGTACGGATTCTCATCTGTTTAGTCATAGCTTTGGCAGCAATGAACCCTTTGTTCAGATCAGCTGGGAAAGGTGGTTAGTTTGTGATTTTTTACTGTGAAAAACTATAACATTTCAGCATCATGTTGAGACCTAACCCTTTACCCAACGAATCGCTCGCATCTGCCTGTGTAATATGCAAATTCAGCAGTTGAAAAAATATTATTTCTCTGAGCTCGTTCCAACGAGAGGTCACATGATATGGTTTTGTTGAAATTTTTTGAAAAATTTGAAAAAATTATATTTAAAATAATAAATTTTGATATCGTCTGCGTTGGGTAAAGGGTTAATTGTCATGTCACTCCCGGTGAATATTTTTGGGGTTTCAAGGTTTTTGAATCCAAGATGTTTATGTGACAGTAGTTAACTCTTTTTCTAAATGGTTGTGGTAGTGGTGTAGATTTAGGTAATGTTTAGCATGTAAGCCATGTATTCACAGCAATTAGGTTAATTGAACCAAATATTCACACCATTTTCCAATTGTTGTTTTGCTGAGACTAATTTGAGTGGAATATTATGAAGCAGATCATACCTCGGTTTTCTTAGCTCACCTGACTGAAAGCCAGGGTGGTCTATTGCCATCACTTGGCGTCAGTTGTCTGTAGTACAGTTGAAACTAGAAGTCCTGTCACAATTAGCACAGAAAATACTCGTTGATGTGCTCCTTACTGCAGAAGAATGAAGTAGTCGGAAATACACAAGAGTGTTTGTGCTATCCAATGTAAAATATATTACGAATCCCACCTGTGGCAACCACGTTGTGTCCTTGGGCAAGACACTTCACCCCCATTGCCCATGTGGGGGCACGGTGATGTCGTGTACTAAGGCGTATGGTGCACTTGTCTTCAACCAATGATAACCCTGCTTGTGTGGAGTTAGTATGTTGGGGAGCTGACAGTTGCTCGCCGTCGCTCGGTGGTTCTCTCCGGGTACTCCTCCACCCATAAACCTGTCATGGTCGTGATTAGCCAGTGTGCAAAAATATGTGACCTTAAACCCCAATAAATAAATAAATAGCAAGGTCGGTAGTGAAATCATGAACTGAACTGATCAAACAGAAAAAAAAATATTGAGACTATAATATGTTGAGGGTAGATTACTACTAAATTGCTGTGGGATAGATTTTTCACTTAGTAAGTATTTACATTTTCTGAAGGCAAAACATAAGAAGCACTTGCAAACTTTCATCACATGGACCACCGGGTTGCACCTGTTGGTCCATGTGATGAAAGTTTGCAAGTGTTTCTTGTGCTGTTGTGAACAATTAAAAATACTTTTCATGGCTCTGCGGTTCAGTAGTAATCCACCCTCTTCATTCTGTATGTGCAGTTGAATTTTAATATCAATTTACGTCATTACATGTGCATGTACACCAGTAGAGGTTAGGAATGATGTAAATGATATTGATTTACTAGTATAGAATTGTACAGAGTTGGCATGCTGTTTTCAAACATGAATTGAGTCACGCTAATGGTGCAGTTTGACATGGACAAAAATGTGCTTACTCTGCACTAATACTTCAAAAAAGTGCACAATACAGTGACAGTACTTCTAATGTCAACTGTACATAGTGTGGCATGTATTAACTTTGCATATCAGTTTTCTCCTCTAGTACCACTGGACCAAACCCAACCAAACTTGGAATAAATTATCTTTGGGGGATAACCTTCCAAGTTTGTTCTATAGAAGTAGTTAAGCCCAATGGACTTGGGGCAGTGCCTGAAAAACCCAAACATTTTCAAAAACTTCTTCAAAAATGTTTTCATAAACTACCAGTAACAATGCTTTGAAGTTTGCTATGCTGCTTCTTTGTATGCTCATGAGTTCATTCAAAGAAAGTTTGTCAAGCAATATTTAGGCTTCTGCTGGTAGGGGCAATATTTTTGGCCCCAAGCCAGGAAATAAGCAGACTGTCATCTGCAAAATGAGGTCCCCAGAGAGTGAATTTAGTGATGCTACCATGCACAGCAGGGGAGCATCACTAAATTTACCCTCTGTAAACCTCAATCTGAATCAGATTCTCAAACCTAAACAAAAAGAGGAACCCAGAGGATAAATTGGCCCACTGTATGGGATAGCATCAGCAAATTCACCCTCTGGGGGCCTCATTCTGCAAATGACAGACTGGTAATTTTCAGGCTATTTTGAGTCTATTTTTGTTGAATTAAAGTTTAAACATTCCTCTAAAATAATAGGCGTAATATATAGACCAAATACGGCACTCAAAGGAGATATAGACCTATTCCAGTTGAAAATGAACTATGTATCAGATATAATTAAGAAAGAAAAGAAAACATGCTTAATTATGGGCGATTTTAATATTGATCTCTTAAAAGTGGATTCTCATTCCAAAACAGACTTATTTATTGACTTGATGTTTCATGAGGGTTTCATACCTGTTATTACCAAACCAACTATAGTAACAGAGCATTCTGCAACATTGATAGACCACATTTTTTCGAACTCAGTTTCTGGTTCTAATTGTTTCAAATCTGGAATATTCCTCACTGATGTATCTGACCACTTTGGAATATTTTATGTTGAGTTAGCTTATGCCAAAGCTGACAGCTCAAAACCATTTCTTACCAGGATAATAAACTCTGCAAATATAGAACTCTTCAAGTTGCTATTGTCCCACTGCGATTTTTCATCAGTTATGGAGGCTGACTACCCCAGTGTAGCTTATAAAAATTTCTTGAACATCCACTTGAATGTCTTTGACACAGCTTTCCCACTGAAGAGCCTCAAACCAAATAAGAAGTACATAAAACGACAGCCTTGGATGACAAAGGGTCTTTTAGTGTCAGCAAATAATAAGAATAAATTCCTCAACAAGAAGTTAAGTTCCTCTACAGATATTAATGTCAGGAATTATAAAAACTACTGCCGGTTATTTAACAGAATTCGGAAGCAAAGTACTATGTATTTTGATAAAATCCTCCTTCAAAATAAGAATAATATGTGGAAAGCATGGCAAGTTCTAAACAAGGCATTAAATAGGAATAAAAACAAGAGTTCTCTACCCTCTTTCTTCAATCTTGATGACAAAAAGATACATAATCCTGAGGATACTGCACAGGAATTTAATAATTTCTTTGCAAACATAGGCAATCAAACTTCAAGACTAATAACCAAAACACCCAAGTCATTTGACAAGTATTTGAATACTAGACTACCACGAAGCATATTTATCACACCAACCTCGCCTCTTGAAATAACAAATGTAGCAAGTTCAAAGAATTATAAATTAAGTCAGGACTGTGAAAACGTGTCGTCCAATATCCTTAAACACTCAATAAACTTAATTGCCACCCCACTTGCGCATATTATTAACAACTCATTTAATCAGGGTACAGTCCCAGACGGTATGAAAATTGCTAAGGTTGCCCCGGTTTTCAAATCAGGTGATGAAAACAACTTCACGAACTATAGATCAATCAGTATCTTGCCCATTTTTTCGAAACTGCTAGAAAAACTTATGCTTTCCAGACTCACTGAGTTCTTAAATAAATTGGATATTCTTTATCCTCACCAATACGGCTTTAGGAAAGATCACAGTACACTACACCCTGTTATGCAATTATTAAAATATATAGCCACAGAAAACAACAAAATTAGTAAAAATAGTACTCTAGTGCTATTCTTGGAACTCTCGAAAGCATTTGACACCATAAGCCACGAGATACTACTTCAAAAACTTGATCATTATGGAATAAGAGGCACTGCTAACCATTGGTTTAAAAGCTACCTTCAGAACAGAATGCAGTATGTTTCCTTTGGTGGATGTAAATCCGACTTAGATGAAATAACATGTGGTGTGCCGCAAGGTTCAATATTGGGCCCCATACTATTTCTTATATACATAAATGATATAAATAATTCAACCAAATTAAATCTTCTATTGTTTGCAGATGATACCACGGGATATAAGTCTGGAGCAGAGATAAACCCACTGGTCGAAGAATTCAATAAGGAACTGCAAAAAATATTCAATTGGTGCTCCTCCAACCACTTAGTTCTGAACCCCAAGAAAACGAAATACATAATTATCAATCCAACCCATAAAGAAGATAATCCTCATGAGAACATATGTATTAATAATCAGGTCATTGACAAAGTTGGTGATAGGCAGAACGAAAAATCAGTAAAATTCCTTGGTATGAATATTGATGAAAATCTACCTTATAATGGATACATATCCCAAATTTGCTCGAAAGTTGCTCTCGCCAATCATGCCCTAAGTAAAGTGAAAAAGATTCTCCCTCACAGAGTTTTTTGAAAACCCTATATTTTACACAAATACAGAGTCATTTTATATACGGAATTCCCTTATGGGGAGCCTCAAAAGCTTGTAATCGACTGTTTAAACTCCAAAAACGGTCAATACAAATCATTAATAATAAGAAATGTAATGCTCATACTGACCCACTGTTCATTAAAGATGGTATCCTAAAGATAAAAGACCTGTATAACCTGCATGCTTCTTTGTTCGTGTTTGACTGGCAAAATGGAAATCTCCCAGCATCGTTTGCGACCTTTTTTTCGACTAATCAAACCAGTGTGAACACACATCAAACTGACCTTCTATACAGACATAGGAAATCTTTAGACAACTTACCTGTCTTTGCATTCCCTAAATTATGGAACGAACTGGAAATGGATATCAAGGCAATAAGAAAATAGGAAGAAGTTTAAAAAAATGCTAATTACAAAATTGCTTTCGTCATATTCAATTAATGTCTTCTGTTCTAATCCGTACTGTCCAGATTGTGTCATTTAATGTTGATGTGTTTATTTGTGTTCATAACGCATCGCTGGGTGTGTTTACCCTTTTGTCAGCTCGTGCCGATTCACACCAATTCAATACCAGGATAATATCTGCCTCTATTAGCTGACAAAATGTGTCGGTAATTTAATTTGAACGAAATTGGTCTGGTATTCTCGTCTCAAATGACCTTGGATCCGGCCTTTGTAATAGCTTCTTTTTTTTTCTCTCTCTTTTCGAGTAACTTTTATTTTTGGCTGTATGCTGTTAATTAATGCAATGGTAAGGTCCGGACCTACGACCTAGTTGAACTGGGCACTGACCACCACACACACCAACCACATGACATGCTATATTCGAGCTGTTTTTAAAAGAATATAACAGGAATTGACTTTTTTGCACCATTATCTTCTCCACCTTCTGCACTCTCCTTCTTTCTCTTTCCTTCTATTTTCTTCATCTATATTACTTTTTTTCTTCTCTCTCTCACTCATGGAAAGGCAGGAAGACAGCCAATCTGGCTATGTCTTTCCCTGCCAGTATACAATTGCAATACTGATGATTTTGCAATTCTATTTCATTCAAATATATATTGTAAATGTGTATATTCCATGTATTTTATGTTCAATTTTTTGTAAACTGGTGGATAAAGTATATATCATATCAGGCTTGTTTGGCCCTGCCCAAAATTTTCATTTCTTGAACCAGTGGGGCAATTTTGGACCAAATTTTGATATCCAGGAGTATTAGGAGTCATGTATGAAAAAATGGGAACCTCAGGAGCTAAAAATAGAAAATAAATAAAATGCCCATAATTTCCTAAACTCCACGCTTCAAAGAATTGTTATTTGGTATACAACATCTTTAGGGCCAAGAGAATCAAGGGAACCCAAAATATCTCAATCGGTTGTGTCATGGGGTGCCAATTTTATTTTAAAAACTTCTTTAAATACACCATACAGAATCTTTTGATATTTGGTATACATCCTTAGAGGCGCCAGATTCAGATTGGTCAAATCAAGTCTGTGGGTTCATATTTTGGTTCCTTATGGGAATTTTAACTTAATCTTCTTCTTCAGACCCACCATATTTGGTACACAGCACTCTTTGGTGGAGTCACATTCAAATTTGTTAAAACCAGGTCCTGGGTTCATATTTGGTCTTCCAATAGGAGCCCATATTTTAACTCAGTTCAGTATGAGGAATATTCATTAAAATTCTTGTTCTTTAGATCTACCATTCAGAATCATTTGATACATAGGGGGCATGGTAGCTCAGTTTGTGGAGGTGCAGGTTGCAAGCCGAAAGGACCTCGGTTTGAATCACACCTGCGGCAACTGCGTTGTGTCCTTGGGCAAGACACTTCACCCCCATTGCCCATGTGGGGGGGCATGGTGGCATAGTGTACTAAGGCATACTGCACATCGCTTGTCTTCAGTCAATGCTGTAGATGCTAATTAAATCCTTCTTTAAACAACTATTGTCAGGTGCATGCCTCAGGCTCCATGGGGCCTCTTGAGGTTTGTGCAGCAGTGGATAATGACTTGTTCACATAAAATTGTATTGTTACAATTTATTGGAGAGTGCCACCAACAATTATTGACAAACAAAATCTTGCTAAACTAGACTCCCCTTCCTGGCAGTATTGTAGTTCTGAATAAAATACCCATGTTACAGATCACCCTTGAAAAATAATTTAGCCCTCTACTAAATAAATAAATAACTTTGTGCAATATTAGCAAAATTCTTTAAAAATCTTGTTCAGAATTGTCTCATATTTGGTATGCAGCATCCTAAGGAGGGTCAGAATTAAGTTAGTTCAAATCAAGTCTATGAGTTCAAAGCCCCCGCAGGAAGTGACGCAGTGCCTGTTCATTGCGGTAAACAGGCTCTGTTTTACTGGTAAAATAGGACCCAGTCACCAATGCTTGGGAGGTGCAAACCCTCTTTAAAATGGGCAACATGACTTATTAACACTCACCCCTGGTCTTGAGTTGATACTCATGTTGTGGTCATGATTAGCCATTGTGCAAAAATATGTGACCTTAAACACCAATAAATATACAGTAGAATCCTCTTAATTGAATATCCATTTTGCCAGTGAAAATTATTCAATTAACAGGAGTAGACAATTAACAGGGATATGGTCAGTTTCCTGTGTTCTGGGGGTAAACTGAGCATTTATTCTATTATATCTTGTTTGACAGAGCTCATAGAGCTCTGTCAAACAAGATGTAATAGAATAAATGCCTGTATTGGATGTAGTGAGGCCAAAAAGGTTGATAAATAAGGGGAATTTGGTGCAAGTCACAGTAATTTTTTCGACTTATTACAAAAATTCATATTCTATTAACAGGAGTTTACTCTACAACCCATATGCCATTAACAGATCAAATTTGTACTGAAGGTATGGTAAATGGTTTTGTGTTTGAAAATTATATTCAATTAACAGGGATATACAATTAAGAGATATCCAATTAAGTGGGCTCCACTGTATAAATAAATAAATGAGTTCAAAGTTCAACACAGAGTACAAATTGAGAAGTATTCTTTTCATATTTGGTATGAAGCATGTGCTGGAAGGGCAGATTCAAATGTGTTCAAATTAAGTCCATGGGTTCATCTTTAAAATATATTCACATCAACATACAATGCAATCCTCACAATTGTATATTTATGAACAAATTATTTGACTGTCGTTGAACTATATTTGTGACGTAAAGAAGGCTTGGTGAAGTCTGCTAACCAAAAAAAATCAAAGTTTCAGAAAGTTCATTTTCTGTTCACCAAATATAGTGAAATTTAGTACCATAAATTCAAATTTCTTCCTCGCACAACCGCTATTGGTTAAATGTTTTATGTCTGATATTTTACCCAAGTTAATAATATTGATAAATTCGTCCCTTGAGTGCAACAAGACTTTGCAGTGCTTTAGCATTGCAAAGCCTTCTTGCACTTGAGGGACGAAATACACCACCACCCATGCTATTCTGTAGATTATGAGGCCTAAAACATAAAACAAACCAAGAACATAAAGTTTTGATGGCAAAGAAATAATTACAAAAATAAAATAAAAAAACCCACCCACACAGACCCACATGCAATTTTACTAAAAAAGGCCTGAGAAACAGAAGATCTACTTTGTGGAACCTTATCCTTTTGATCTTATTTTTTTCATTTCAGATGTTTTGGACATCATTTGTTTTGTTCTGAAATGATTAGATTATGTGAAGAAGATCTATTCAGCAGCTGGATCACAATTTTCTTATCCAAAGCCTTCTCCATATAGAAAAGGAGCCCTTTCTCATTCTACTCCAGTCTATTCTTCCCCAGTTAGCTCTTTCACCAAGTGAAAGCATTTACAAGTCGAATGTGATGCAAGTGTTACAGGCGTTACGATAAAGTAAAAAATATAAATTTTTCATCTCAGTTTGCAGTTTCTACATTGTGTGATGGTTATTATGTGAGCTTTGCTGTACAAATATTAACTCTTTACTCGAAGACAATACCAAATTTTTTTCATTTTAAATACAGTAAAACCTGTATTGAGAGACTACCTGTCTTGAGAGACCACTGTATTGAGAGACCTCCTGTCTTGAGAGACCACTGTATTGAGAGACCACCTGTCTTGAGAGACCACCTGTCTTGAGAGACCACTGTCTTGAGAGACCACCTGTCTTGAGAGACCACTTGTCACATTGTTTGGATTGGTTGTTTTACTCTGTAATGGACTTGTCATGGGAGACCACCTGTTTAGAAAAACGACTTTTTTCTGGCAGAAAGGGTGGTCTCTCAAGAGAGGTTCTACTGTAGTATTTTTTTTAAATCTTTAAAAATACTTCAATAAAATCATATCATGTGACCCCTCATTGGAATGAGCTCGTTCCAATGAGGGGGTCACATATATGGTTTTGTTGAATTTTTTGGAAAAATAATATTTATTCAACCACTCAATTTGTATATTACGTGGGAAGATGCAGCCGATTCGTTAGTTAAAGGGATAACTACAATAAGACCAAGGTAACCGGTTCTCATCAGATCACCAAAGTTAAGCAACGTCGAGCCCGGTTAGTCCTTGGATGGGTGACCATCTGAGTGATTGATTCCGACTCCTGCGTTGTGTCCTTGGGCAAGGCACTTAACCCCAATTGTCCACATGGGGGCATGATGATGCCAAGTACTGAGGCCAACTGTACGTTGATGGTGCGCATGCCCTTCTATGCTGTAGTGCGGAGTTATGTTGGGGAGCTGGCACCTGCTCATCGTTGCTCGGTGGTTCTCTCCGTGTACGCTGGCTTCCTCCACCCATAAAACTGTCACAGACACGATATGACCTTGGCTGTTAATGTGTCGTTAAACCCTAATAAATAAATAAATAAATAACAATAAGACCAATGTGAAGACTGAAATACAAAATCACTTAATATAATTTTGACTCGGTGAATTGTACTGTCAAAATTAAATTCAGTGAAAATATATTTCGTATCTAAGACTTGGGACCAATTTCAGGTGATTATTGTCTGTGTTCTATACCTAATCAAAACTTAGGCTCAAAAACATTGTGTCAAGACTGCAAAATGAGAAGAAAAAATAATTAGTTAATATTTCGATGCAATGCTTGGAATTCTCGCAAAACATCTACTGGGTATAATCCCTTGAAACTGAGCTCAGCTCAACGAAAGACCCACAATTATCTGAGAAATGTTTCCAGATACTTGTTTTTGCTCAAAAATTATCTTCAAGAAGTGGACACATGGTAGTATAGATAGTTTTCTCCTGTGTGTGGTCAGGACAATGAAAATTTCTGACAGAAGTGGCATGTGACAATACTATGCACCATTAATTTCTTTCAGAAGTTTTATACTCCTATTCCACTTGCTTCCCTGTTAGGTGGGGGGGGGGGGTGTCTTTTAAATTAGAATATTGTTTTTAAATAGAGGTGTGAAAGTTGTCCTCTCTTTGACTCTAACTGAGGAACTGATCAGTTTGGTGACAGACCTATTCATTGAACTGTAGCTAATAGTATACACCAGCTGAAATGCATTAACTTTTAATCCACTGAGTATTTTCAAGATATTTTTCATCAAATCTGGTCATGGCTGTTGTGAAGCAGCCATGACTTGATTTCATTTAAAATTCTTATAAATTTAACTCAATAAATCATTAGTGAAAAAAACCATTCAATTAACAGGGGGAAAATTTTATTAAACATGCCCAAATTATTTATTTATTGGAATTTAACGACACTTTCGACAGCCAGGGTCACCCCGTGTCGGACAGTTTTACAGGTGGAGGAAGTTGGAGTACCTGTTAAGGACCACACAATCAGGGTTGTCATTGGTTGAAGACAGGTACACCATTGACGTGCAGTATGCCTTAGTACACAGCACCATCACCCCCACCCCCACCCATGCAAACAATTGGGATGAAGTGCCTTGCCACCAAATTATCCTTATTTTAGTTGTAAGAGAAATTTTGTCTGGTGGGAATATCCACCAGCTGCATGTAAGGAATTAAACCACAGTATTCTTTGAATGTATTAAAATCAGGCCTTAAAATTCATCCCAATCAGGTTCGATTCTCACAAATTTCTGCTGTAAGAATCATTTTTCTGTTCTTAATTAATTTAGAATTTGAGAGTGCTGTTATACCCTAATGAGGAAACCAGTAAATATTTCATAGTAAAAAATAAAACACATATTTAAATATTTACTGGAGTTTAACTCTTAATGCCCCACAGGGCCATATCCAGGACATTTTTGGTACCCATATATCAGTTTCGGCACCCAAACTCCAGGTGCCCAAATTCATTGTATTCATGTACAATCTCCATCCCTTAGTCCACTAAAAGGATCGAAATTTAGCAAGCATTATGCATGATTAAAATCAAGACAAAACTAATAACTCAAATCCCAAACTAGGATACTGTAGCTAACTAAAAATATGCCTGAGGCAATTGCAGGCTGATAAAAAAATGCACGGAACAGGTATTTCAAAAGCACATGAAGGAATTACGGTAATTCTGACATTCGTGGCCTTCGGATATTGCTGTGGCATATATGGACAGGTGCCCCCAAATTATCCCTGATATGGCCCTGGCCTAGTTCCAATTTTGGTGAGCTTTTTGCCTTACATATACGTGTAGAACATGTGTGCCAACAGGCAGGCTTTTGGGGCTTTTGTTGGATGATGTTCCAGTACGTGTGTGGTGGCTTAGTGGTTATGGTATTGGACTTCAAACTGAAAGGTCTACGGTTCGATAAGAAGAGTCCACTGACTGTGTATTTTTAACGGTAGTCACCACTGGTTATTTGATGTAACAAAAAAGCTGAGAGAAAATACCCAGAGGGTATTTTCTCTCAGCTTTTTTGTTACATCAGGTGACCGATGTTGATTGTCCATCTTACTTCCAACCTTTTGACAATTTAGTGACTTTGATTGTTGTGAAACGGGGATGTACAGTATATCAAAAATACCATTTGATATTGGTATGGGTGTGTGTACATGTATATTTTTGATACCGAATGGGAGCATGGTGGCCCGGTGGTTATGGCATTGGACTTCAAACTGAAAGGTCCACGGTTCGATCCCCACTGGGGTAACTGTGTTGTGTCCTTGGGCAAGGCACTTAATCCCGATTGCCCATGTGGGGTCACGGTTGAGCTGTATACTAAGGCATACTGCACCTCCATAGTGCACTTGTCTTCAACCAATGCTAACCCTGCTTGTGAGGAGTTAGTATGCTGGGGCGCCTGATAGCTGCTCAGCGCTGCTCGGTGAATTATCTCCGGGTACTCCGGCTTCCTCCAAATGCAAAACTGTCAGACACGTGGTGACCCTGGCTGTCGAAAGTGTTGTTAAATCCCACCAAATAAATAAATGATACTGAAAACCATTCCGATACTGAGGAAAATCATTTTAAAAAATACCAATACCGAAACTAAACTTCAAATTTCAATAACGCCCATCTCTACCTTCAGGGCTTTGAAAATTTATTCTGAATTCAGTGACACTGAAAGATTTCAAGGACCCATGTCAATTATGAGTAAAAACAAGAGGCCCCCACGATCCCTGCCTGGGACAACTGCATTGTGTCCTTGGGCGAGGCACTTAATCCTGTTTGCCCATGTGTGGGCATGATGGTGCTGTGTAATAAGGCATACAGCACATTGTTAGTGCACTTGTCTTCAACCAATGCTAACCCTGCTTGTGTGGAGTTAGTACGTTGGGGAGTCTGTGACAGTTGTTCGCCATTGCTTGGGTACTTTGTCTTCCTCCACCCACAAAACTGTCAGACACGAGGTGACCCTGGCTATTGAAAGTGTCATTAAACCCCAATAAATAATTAAGTTACAGTACCTTGGCAGTGGTTTGCAGTGAAGTCTTGGCTGCCTGTGTAGGTGGCCAAGACTTCACTAGACACCACTGCTAAGTAAAAATGTTATTTTATTATAAAGCAGCAAAAAATAAGTGGAATTTCCAGGCCTTTAAGTACTCTTTCAAATCTATGATGAGAATCTAATGAACATTTTGCAAGAACCAAAGTTGATTCTCATTGTTTTCCTTGCGGGAATCAACTGCAAGAATTGATTCTGATTCTCCCATGAATTTTACGCCCTGAAAATCATATCGGTAATCCTCTCCTATCATTTTGGTCAAGAGCTTTGTGGCTAACCCATTACTTTGTATCAAGTTGTTTGACTAGCTGATTACCCAATATTTGTTGCTTAAAAACTAAAACTTTCCAGTTTTTGTTAAAAAACTTAGCTTATGGCCTTTCATTGGAACAATTTAAATAAGGGGTCGTAAGCTATGTATTGGAGGCAAAAATTGAAAAAATAATAAATTTGAATGGCAGTTCTAGTCAATAATGCTGGATGGATATTGTCATTATGTAAGGGAAAGGGTTAAACAATAATTTATGATGCCAATTTAATGTGACTGTATTTTTCATGCTCATTTTCAACTTTTTGTGTGAATGAGTTTGTTGTATCTGTGCATGTGTTTGTGTGTGGGTTTGTCTTCTGAATTTTGTGAGATCCTAGTCAAATATTTCATTTTTGTCACAAAGTTTTTCTTTGTTTTCTCCGTGTTTCCACAAAGAAAACAATAGGCTAGTAGTATTATTTATTTATTTATTGATGTTTATGGTCACATATTTATGCACAATGGCTAATCATGACAGGGACAGTTTTACGGGTGGAGGAAGCCGGAGTACCCGTAGAGAACCACCGAGCAACAGCAAGCAGCTGCCAGCTCCCCAACATCGTAACTCCACGCAGCAGCACAGGCAGGGTTAGATTGATTGAAGACATGCGTACCATCGACATGCAGTACGCCTTAGTACACGGCGCCATCGTGCCCCCACGCGGGCAATGGAGATGAAGTGTCTTGCCCAAGGACACAATGCGGCTGCCACAGGTGGGATTCGAACCGAGGACCTCTCGGCTTGCAGCCTGCACCTCTACCAACTGAGCCACCGCGAATAGGCTAGTGTTTATCTTCCTGATTTTGTGAGGACTTGTTTGTTACTGACACTTGGTACAGACAGACAAGACATCAGTAGACATCACTGCTTAGTCAAAGTGTCAAATTATTTTTAAGGAGTGAACAATAAATAGAATTTCCAGGCCTTTAACCCTTTACCAAACACAGACGATATCAAAATTTATTATTTTAAATATCATTTTTTGAAACTTTTCAAAAAACTTCAACAAAACCATATCATGTGACCCCTCATTGGAACGAGCTCGTTCCAATGGGGGGTCACATGACATGGTTTTGTTGAAATTGTTCGAAAAATAATATTTTTTTCAACTGCTGAATTTGCAAATTACGCGGGCGGATGCGGCCGTTTCGTTGGGTAAAGGGTTAAGGACATTTTCAAATCTATGATGAGAAGCAAATGAACATTTTACAGGAATCAAAGTTGATTCTCATTGTTTTCCTTGTGAGAATCAACTGTAAGAATCGATTTTGATTCTCACATGAATTTTAAGCCCTGAAAATCCTATCGGCAATCCTTTCCTATCATATTTGTGAAGAACTTTGTGGCTAATGGTTAGCCCATTATCTTTTACGACCAGCAGATTATCCATTTTTTTTGGTTGAAAAACTAAAGCTTTCCAGTTTTTGTTCCAAAACTTAGCTTATGACTTCTCATTGAAACAAGTTCAATGAGGGGTCATGTATTGGAGGCAAAAATAATAAAATTTGAACGGCATTTCTTGTGAATAATGCAGGCTGGATATTGTTATTATGTAAGGGAAAGGGTTCAACAATAATTTATGATTCCAATTAATGTGACTGCATTTTTCATGCTCATTTTGAACTTTTTGTGTGTATAGGTTTGTTGTATCTGTGCATGTGTCTGTGTGTGAGGGTTTGACGTCTTAATTTTGGGAGAACCTAGTCAATAGTGTTTATGTTCTAACAAAGATTTCTATTGTTTTCGCCAAGTCTCCACAAAGAAAACAATGGGCTAGTGTTCATCTTCCTGATTTTGTGAGGACTTGTTTGTTACTGACAGCCTGTACAGGCAGCCTAGACATGACTAGATTCCAAGACATCACCAGACACCAAGACATGACTAGACACTAAGACATAACTGGACACCAAGACGTCACTTGACACCAATACATGACTAGACACTAAGACATGACTAGACACCAAGACATGACTAGACACCAAGACATGACTGGACACCAAGACGTCACTTGACACCAAGACATGACTAGACACTAAGACATGACTAGACACCAAGACATGACTAGACACTAAGACATGACTAGACACCAAGACATGACTAGTCACCAAGACAAGACTGGACACCAAGATGTCACTTGACACCAAGACATGACTAGACACCAAGACATCACTTGACACCAAGACATGACTGTACACCAAGACATCACTTGACACCAAGACATGACTAGACACCACTGCTAAGTCAAAATGTTATTTTATTATAAAGAAGCAAACAATAAGTGGAATATCCGGGCCTTTAAGGACTCTGTCAGATCTATGATGAGAATTAAATGAACATTTTGCAGAAATCAGAATAGATTCTCATTGTTTTCCTTTTGAGAATCAACTGTAAGAATCGATTCTGATTCTCCCAGGAATTTTAAGCCCTGAAAATCCTGTTGTCAATCCTCACCTATCATCTTTTTTCAAGAACTTTGCAGTTAACCCATTACCTTTTATGACCAGCACATTATCCAATTTTTATTTTTGAAAAACTAAAACTTTCCATCACAATGAATGGTCCATATTATGCACAGAATAGTAGAAATTATAATATTATAACAATAATGCTCACATATTGCAAAGCTTTCAGCCCCTGGCCTTCCTCAGTGCTATATTCAACAAAAAGTTTCATATGAATTTTACATCGTAATCACTACAGATAATAAATTTTACATAGTAATCTGTCCGTCCGTTCATCCGTATGTCCATCCGTAACAACTTTCAACCTTCATATCTCAGTCAGAGAATTTAAATGCTCTTTGGTATGCTAACAGACCACCGCGGGGAAAAAGATATTCACAAGTAACAGGTTTTGTTCATTTTTTTTTTCTAGAGTTATGAGCCATTTTCCGCTTTTTTCAACTAGGAAACTCTTGGTGGGGGATACTGGTGGCATTGCACCATCTTATAAATAAAACTTTCCAGTTTTTGTTTAAAAACTTAGCTTATAACCTCTCATTGGAACAAGTTCATTGAGGGGTCATAAGCTAGGTATAGGAGGCAAAAATTTTAAAAAATAATAAAATTTGAATGACATTTCTGGATGGATATTGTCATTATGTAAGGGAAAGCTTTAAACAATAATTTATGATGCCAATTTAATGTGACTGCATTTTTCATGCTCATTTTGAATTTTTTGTGTGTGTGGGTTTGTTGTATCTGTGCATGTGTCTGGGTGTGGTATTTGCCTTCCCAATTTTGTGAGAACCTAGTCAATATTTTTTCTGAGTCTCCACAAAGAAAACAATAGGCTAGTGTTTGTCTTCCTGATTCTGTGAGGACTTGTTTGTTACTGACAGTCGGTATAGGCCACCAAGATATCACCAGACACCACTACTAAGTCACTGTGTCAACTTATTATAAGAGAGCAAAAAATAAGTGGAATGAGGGATTATAAGCTATGTATTGCAGGCATAAATTGAAAAAATAATAAAATTTAACTGGCAGTTCTTGTGAATAATGGTGGCCAGATATTGTCATTATGTAAGGGAAAGGGTTCAACAATAATTTATGATTCCAATTAATGTGACTTCATTTTTAATGCTCATTTCGGACTTTTTGTGTGTATGGGTTTGTTGTATCGTTGCATGTGTTTATGCGTGCGGATTTGCCTTCCCAACTTTACGAGATCCTAGTCAGTAGTTTGTTTTATTCTCAAAAAGATTTCCTTTGTTTTCTACAATGCAGCTTTGTGGCCAGCCGCATACTTTTGATGTCACCATTTTGTGGCTGCTTGCTTTGATGTTGCCTACTTCTGACTTCTTGTGACATTGTTGCAATGCCAGAAGTCTAGCAAAACAGATACTGGCGTGACTGAATGCATTTCAAAGGTGAAGGGGTAGAAATGATGATTGAAAGATTTTTTATCTGTCAGTTAAATCATTAGCACCTAATTAGTACACGGTTCCAGAGAACAGTTGTATATTTAATTCATCAAACATTGTATATGCACTCTTTGCAAAGCAGTCAGTTTTATTTTTTAATATATAGGTTAACAACTTTAAGAAAATGGGCAATCCACTAACATGTGAGTGGACCGGACCACTTAGGACCGGTCCAGGCATGGGTACTGGACTGGAATGACTTGGACCGTACTGGACTGAACCACTTGGGTGGTCCATTCCGGTCCACATCACTAATAATTATTATCACTGATGGGCAATGGTGTGAGATGAGAAAATCTCACCAGAGGGCAAGATGACACGAGGCTTGCTGAGTGTCTGACCGAAATATCTTGTCCTGAGGGTAAGATTTCCCCATCTCACAACCACCTCTATCAGAGATAATTCCCCCCCCCCCACCCCCCACCAAAACACCCTCAGGTCATCAAAAGTAATTCAGGGGCACGTGCAGCTATATCGAACAATTTTGTTGTCCTTTTCTGAAAAAACTGATTTGCTTATTAGAAAGAGTGCACAAAAGTTCTGTATATACCACAAGAGTATACCACGAAATTAATTTTCAATGCCAGCAAGACAGGGGCAAAAGATTTGTAGCGAAATGAACATTGACACATTCCAATGATGTCATATTATAATTCTGCAATGTATTCGCCAAATTTTTTGACAGGAATTTTGTGCAACTCTCCACTCGTAATGGCATTCTCCCACAAATTAATACAGTAGAATCCTCTTAACTGGTAGAGTGCTGAATTATTTCTGGTCATCAAAATTTGTTCACATATATTTGCGTTGTTACAATTTATGGGAGAGTGCCAATAGGAACCCTCCCATAAACTGTAACATTGCAAATCCTAACAGTCTAAATAATTTCACTTCAAAGGTGATATGAACAACATCCACAGAATATGAAGCCTTTAAGTTGTGGTACCGACACTTCAGAATAAAGCCCAAATATGGGCTTCCAGCACTCTACCAGTTAATTGAATATCCATTTTGCCAGTGAAAATTATTCAATTAACAGGAGTATACAATTAACAGGGATTTGGTCAGTTTCCTGTTTTCTGGAGGTAAACTGAGCATTTATTCTATTATATCTTGTTTGACAGAGCTCTATGAGCTCTGTCAAGCAAGATATAATAGAATTAATGCCTGTATTGGATGTAGTGAGGCCAAAAAGGTTGATAAATAAGGGAAATTTGGTGCGTGTCACAGTAATTTTTTTGACATATTATAAAAATTTATATACAATTAACAGGAGTTTACTCTACAACCCATATGCAATTAACAGATCAAATTTGTACTGAAGGTATGGTAAATGGTTTTGTGTTTGAAAATTATATTCATTTAACAGGGATATACAATTAAGAGATATCCAATTAAGTAGGCTTCACTGTATAAAAGAGTCAAGCGTCCTTTGGTATTGCGGTCTGTGTTTTTATTTCTGTTTTCTTTGACAAACATTCGTCTGCTAATATTTCCGAAACATGACACCCTGTTGCTTGTTTACAGAAGAATGTGCAATGATTGAATAGTCTTGCGCTCATTAAATATGCTAATAAGCTGGTCACATGGGTCATGTGAGATAGATATCTATCTCACATGGCCTTCTCACATGGGGCATCATATCTTGCATAGGAAGTGGGGGGAGAAAACAAGACTAGGTGTGTGTGTGTGGATGTGTGTATGTGCATGCATTGCATTTAAGAATTTGCAGATTTTAAGTGTTCATTGTAAACTGATTTTTTCAGTCATTAAATATTATTTTTTTTATTGATGATGGAAAATTCCAAAGTAATTTCACAATTTTACTGTTTGAATATTTTCTCATCTGATTGAATGTGCCTTGACATCCAGAAGAATATATCATCAACATTAACCCTTTACCCAATGCACAGGATATAAAAATTTATTATTTTAGTTATTGATTTTTACAAATTTTTTAAAAAATTCAACAAAAACATATCATGTGACACCTCATTGGAATAAGCTGAATGCGCACGTTTCAATGATGGGTCACACGATATGGTTTTGTTGACATTTTTTGAAAAAAAAACCACTTTTTATAATGCTTAATTTGAAAATTACATGGGTGGATGCAGCTGATTCATTGGGTAAAGGGTTAATTATGTTTGTATTTGTAAATGAAATGTGTTATATGACACTTCAACAGCCAAATAACAGCCAGAGGTCCAGTGGCTGAAATTTTGCTGGTAGTTCTTGTACTTTTTGTAGAATGTTGGGTTAAATCTAGTACTGGGAATTCTTATTTGCCAATCATTTACACCTGTATTGCCCATTTTAGAGGACTTCCACCCAAGGCGTTGATTCTGTACTCCTATTTTACCAGAAATGCAGAACTTGTTTGCAGAGGAAACAAGTACTGCTCCACTTCCCAGGGTTCCTGTGGGGTGCTCATGATCATGGTTAGTTAACATTATTTATTTATTTATTGGGATTTAATGACACTTTCGACAGCCAGGGTTACCTCATGTCAGACAGGTTTAGGGATGGAGAGGAAGCAGGATTCCCCGGAGAGAACCACCAGTAACTGTCAGACTACCCAGCATACTAACTCCACGCAAGAAGGGTTGGCATTGGTTGAAGACAAGTGCACCATCAACATGCAGTATGCCTTAGAACACCGTGCCACCATGACCCCATGTGGGCAATCGAGATGAAGTGCCTTGTCCAAGGACACAACACAGTTACCACTGGTGGGGATCGAACCATAGCCCTTTCACTTTGAAGTTCATGCTGTACCCACAGAGCCACTGTGCTCCTGTGTAGATTATCAACTGATACAGTGCAAAATTATTCTTCAGCAGGAATTTGTGATATGAGTATTTTTTTCTAAGATACCATGCTACCAGCATGGAAAGCCTTAGGTTACAAGATAATGTTAAAAAATAATTGTTTTATTACCATTTATTAGGGTGTGCCTACTGGCACCCTCCAATAAATAGCAATAAAACAATTTTATTTCTTTCCAAAGTGTGA
This sequence comes from Pictodentalium vernedei, assembly GCA_031216915.1. Taxonomy (NCBI): domain Eukaryota; kingdom Metazoa; phylum Mollusca; class Scaphopoda; order Dentaliida; family Dentaliidae; genus Pictodentalium; species Pictodentalium vernedei. Next base: position 73,726,064 of record CM062289.1, on the reverse strand, counting down.
TTTACTGGGATTTCCGGGTTTAATTATAAACGATAACTTCACAAGTGAATTATGCAATCGACAATTGTGTCATGTATCCGAGTGCGCAAACGAAGACGCTTTGCCATGGGTGTAATGAGGACTTCATTGTTTTTTTAACCCTTTACCTAACACGAAAAGCAAATGACACTCGCAAAAAAATTCTTGAATAGCTATTATTTTCATTTTTTGTCTCAAAAACATAGGTTATGACCCCTTGTTGGAACGAGCTCGACGAGCTCGTTCCAATGAGGGGTCATAACCTATGTTTTATAGACAAAAAATGATGAAAATTAATTGGCGATTTTTTAGAATAGCACTGACCGTTACGTTAGGTAAAGGGTTAAATAATATAATTATCGTTAATAATGAAAAGTAATAAACAGAGTAATCGCTTGACTGGACTGATTACGTGAAATAATTCATTCGAGGCGAGGGACGATTTTGTAAAACACTTGTGAGCATTCACGCACTTGCGTTTGTACAACGTCCCTCACCTCTCATGAATTATTTCACGTAACCAGTCCAGTCAAGCGATTACTCTCTATTTATCTTTGGGATTTGCTTCCACTGCTGAGCAAACTTCAAATGCATACAGCGTAAAGCCATGAAAGTAGAGCCTCATAGTGGCTTCCAGCACACAACCAGTTAACCCATAACGGCCTGTACAAGTGTCCCACCAGCCCATAGCCTCTATATGTCCAGTGGCTTAGCAGTGGTTTCTAGTAATGTCTTGGCTGCCTTAACAGGCAACCAAGACTTGGCAAGAATCCACTGTCTGCTTAATTTGTCTGTTGTCAACAGGACCTCTTAATGATGGCATGTTAAGGACACCTGTTCTGAGATTGTAAAAGTTGGAAATAGGTCTTTAAGGATTAAATCTTCAAATGAAAATAGTCACGTGGGGTTGGTAAGATAGATCTGTCTTACCCAGGAATCTTACCTGTGACACATGTATAACAGTAGGCAGGTGGTTGGAGAAAGATCTACATGTACTGTACGTGGAGAGTGGATTGTAACTAAATCACCCACAGAGTGGAGTTATCACCTAATCTATAACTTTCAAATTTTGTACATATCGACAAAAACACAAGCAATGTTTCAGCCAATGGACCTCCGGATTAAACCCGGGGGTCCATTGGCTGAAACTTTGCTTGTGCTGGTTATGCTTTGCAACAAATTTGCAATTATTGTTTGGGTGGAATCTCCACTCTGTGGGTGATTTAGTGATAATACACTCTCCACATACTGTATCTTACCCACCCCATGTCACCATCCTCATTTCAATATTTAATGATCACAAGACTATTTCATCTTCATCTCCATTTTGTAAACAAACATGGGATCGCACTTCACTTTAGTTAACACAGCTACCCATCCCACACCACTCAAAGATGGTATTTCTCTCGTCACACGCTACGTGATCTCATCGAAATCAGTATTTTCAAAACTAATGTCACTGGAATGTCAGCTGTTTTAACTGGCTTCAGTATGTTAACCAACCATTATCATGAGCCCCCCCACCCCCCCCCCCCCCCCCCCACGGGATCCCTGGGAAGTGGAGCTGTACTTGTTTACTCTGGTAAACAAATTCAGCTTTTCTGACAAAATAGGAGACCAAAATCAATGCTTTGTGTGAAAGTCCTCAAAGGGGACAATACGGGTACAGTACAGTCATGGTGGATTGGTTGTTATCCACATATGGGCAGTGATGTCCATGCATGCCTTTACCATGTAATAAAAATCATCATCAGCAAAATTTTAATTAATGAAGCACCGGGCTGTACCCAGTGCTTCATTAATTAAATTTTTTTATAATTATTCCTATAATTCATGTTTGGAATCTAATATTATTGTGTCCGTGGAAATATTGCCCACCGGTGACAAAATCTAATCACATGTTCTGAGGGAGCAACAAAAGGAATGGTGATTTACATGAAGGCAGGCATACGCCATTGAAGCAAAGAGGAAAATGCAAAGATGCTCCATGGCGGAGCTCATGCTGTTAACATGTGATGTGATACATTGGAGAGTGAGATATACACAGGTATCATGCTTAGATATGTCTGTTCCACCCAGGTACAGTATCTCACCCAGGACAAACCTATTTCACCAGGTTGGCAGTAGGAGAATCATTAAATTTGCTCTATTTTTAATGTCTTCGATAATTTTGTTTTAGTTTTGTAACCTGATGTAAATTATTCAGTTACCTCTGGTTGTAAATAAATGTTAATATATGTTCATTGTTAATCCTAAATATTACCAATGGATACAGATTTCCTAAGGATTGCAGATAAATACTTGTGCTGAAACAGTGGTACTATTATATTCTTGTAACTGGGTAACCAAGCAAGCCAGAAAATAAACAGACTGTCATCTGCAAATGAGGCCCCAGAGGGTGAATTTAGTGATGCTACCCTGCACAGCAGGGTAGCATCACTAAATTTACCCTCTGTGAACCTCATTCTGAATCAGCATCTCAAAACTCAACAGAAAGAGATACCCAGAGGATAAATGGCCCACTGTATGGGATAGCATCATCAAATTCACTCTCTGGGGACCACTAATTCTGCAAGTTCAGACTGCTTATTTTCACGCCTGTAACAATGAGCCATATTATAAATATTGCACAAGTTGGAGTTGACTTTGCCAAAATACTGGTCCTCGGGGAAGAATAGTCCAATTACTAGAGGTCTATTCTTCCTCGAAGATCACTATTTTGGCATAGTAAATGACACGTTGTGCAATAATTATTGTTCTATGAAATCCCCATCTACAGCAACACTAAACCATGTGGAAAATGAAAATCCGTTCAGCACACATGTGCCAAACGGAAATGGTTGAGCAGACGATTGATAACTCGAAAGTGAACCAATTACGAAATAACTAAATAAAATTTCTAAAATTGAAGGATATGGCGAGTTTAATGTGTACAAAAATAGTGAAGAAGAAATAGAGTCGATATATGAAGGGGATAATGAATACCTAGAAGAAGAAGAGTATGAGTTCGCAAATTTGGTTGGCGATAAAATATGTTCTTTTTGTTGATAGTTGTCAAATGAATTGCTGAGTGCCCACCTGATAATTGTTTTTATAGATGTGAAGGCATGTAATAAACACAGAATGACACGTGCATGTGAATGGGTTAATCAATATGGCACGTGTGTCGGCGCAGAAGGATAAAATGAGAGGCTGCAGTATATATTGAACAAGCCACAAAAAATTTTGCAAGCCATCAGGATTCCAGAACTAAGTACACTGCCTATTTTAATGGACATTGCCCAAGACAGGCATTTTCATTCTTGAACTTCAGAAATAATGAAACAGAATTCCGAAAAAAAAAATATCTTAAAGGCTATGTGAAGTTCTGTCATTTGAATGTCTTAGAATATCCCAGGCTATCTTTAGAAAGTGCATTGTGCATGGTTATTTTTAGGATCATAGGTAAAACTTTGAGAAATAGCATAGTACCTCTAAGCCAATCAGAACAAGCGAAAGTCTCATGAGATGTAATATAACTGGGGAATAACTGGTTATTCGTGGGAATTTCAGCACCTTTCCTGAGAAGGGCTCGAATTTGTTTCTATCCACAATGGAGATGGATAATATACCAAACAACCAAACCGATATTGAAATACAAAAAAAAACGACCCGAACCATCACTGAATACCGAAACTGTCTGAATTTTCATATTTTCCTATATTCGTTACTTATAAGGCCTTGTTGAGGCCTGATAGCAGCTGAAGGGTTCATTTTCATGAAAGAAGTGACTAGTTTTCTTTTCAGCTTTGTTAACCATTGGGGATCTGGGGATCATTAACCCTATGATTTATGTTGGCTAAAGAATGCCAGTGTTGAGCTCATTGGCAGTGGCATTTATGGTGATCTGGTAGAATGATACAAGAACAACTTATTCTGCATTTTCTTGGCACTCTCAGCAAATCTCAGTCAAGTCAGATACCGAATACCGAATCAGTACCATTGTATACACCTTCAAAATACAGTGGAACCCTGTTAATTGAATAGCCACCTCGCCAATGAAAATTATTCAATTAACAGGAGTATTAAATTAACAGGGATTGTGTCACTTTCCTGTATCCTAGAGATAAACTTAGCATTTATTCTATTATATCTTGTTTGACAGAGCTCCATGAGCTCTGTCAAACAAGATATAATAGATTAAACGCCTATATTGGATGTACTGTGGCCGAATAGGTCTATAACCAAAGGAAAACTGGGGAGAGTCAGGGTAATTTCTCGACATTTTACAAGATTTTTTATTCAATTAACAGGAGTTTACTCTATAACCTATATTCAATTAACAGGTCAAATTTGTACTGGAGGTATGGTAAATGGTTTTGTGTTGGAAAATTATATTCAATTAACATGTATATACAATTAAGAGATATTCAATTAACTGGGCTTCTCACTGTACTGATACTGAACTCAAAATTCCAATACCACCCATTTCTTATCCTTGAAAAGTTATTGATTTTTTACCCCTTTCTTTCAAAAGTACTTGAATTCAGTTTACCTATAACCTCTGAGACAAGAAATTTAATGATCAGTCTCGTGTGTAGAGTTTAGACAACTTCTGTCAGTAATCTAATAATATGCTGTGTTGTAATACATTGTTGAAAAGGGTTCAGAGACCCCTTTTCTGCAGTGTGTTACATCACAGAATTTCATTTTATTACACACCTGTTCTATGTAATCCCTATCTACAGCAACACTAAACCGTGTGGAAAATGAAAATCTGTTCCGCACATATGTGCGAAAAGGAAATCGTTGACGAACTACTTTCAAATAGAAGCGAAATTTCACTGCAATTTTCTACAAATCGTGCAACGCTATTACAATTTGAATTGCTTGTGATAGCTGAAAATCGTCCCCTGAGTTCCAATGTGTTCTATGTGCCAGTAGGCACATAGAACACATTGGAACTCATGGGACGAAACCGTAACACGGGTTCCCCTCGCAAATGTGGTTGGCGATAAAATGTGTTCTTTTTGTTGATAGTAGTCAAATGAATTGCTCAGTGTCCTTCTGAGAATTATTTTTATAGATGTGAAGGTGTGTAATAAGCACAGAACGACACACCTGTGTGAATGGGTTAATCTATATGGCACTTGTGCCATCGCGGATGGATAAAACTCGAGGCCTATGGCCTCTCATTCTATCATTCCACGCTGACACTCGTGCCATATCGATTAACCCATTCACACACGTGTGTCGTTCTGTGTATGTCTTGTGTCTCATGTCATAACAATAAGTTTTATCATCATTACAAAGTAGATCAAGTTTGTTGAAGAGTTAACAAATGAATACAATGACACTTCATGTAAAGTCATTTGGCAAAGATCTTGCGATGCAGGTGAAAGAAAAATTGGTCACATTTCTTTTTGGGTGAAAGGATGGTCGAACTAAAATTTTGTTTTCCCAATTTGTACAGTCCTGATAGTCTTTGAAAATCATCAAAATTCCTTGTTAAGTTTTTAAGACCCAACAAAAAAATGGTCGAAGGGACTGTGTTTATGCATATACTGATCAAGCTGTCTTATCAGGAGGGAACTGGGCAATTGGCTCTTGGGACTCTAGTCACTAAGTCTATCTGGCAAAGGGGCAAGGATGTTGTAATCTCAATGTCTCATTTTCTTCCTTATTGACTTGTCCACCAGACGAGTCAATAAAGGAGAAAATGTGGCAATGAGAACACAATATAAATTAGATGAACTTCATTCATTTGTTACCCTATTTTATGGGTTTTTTTCTGGCTTAACCTCCTGCACACTGATGTCAAAATATCTAAATATCATGCAGAAAAAATTCCCATAATGCAACTAGAAATTTAACCAATTCAATCTCGTTTGACAGAGCTCATTGAGCTCTGTCAAACGAGATTGAATTGGTTAAATTTCTAGATGCATTATGGGAAAAAACAGCTTCCAGAAATTTTAGTATTTTGACATCAGAGTGAAGGGGGTTAATAGACTTAACAAATGATCCCCTAGAATCCCCAAGATTGATCAAAGGAAAGTTTGGCTGACCCAGTGGAGATACTTATAAAGAAGGGTTTTTGTGGTGAGTCGGTCAGTTGTTGGATGGGTGACCCTTTCAGCGACTGATTCGCGCTCCCACGTTGTGTCCTTGGGCAAGGCACTGTACCCCGATTGCCTGCATGGGGGTACAATGACGTTGTGTACTAAGGCATACTGCACATCGATGGTGCGCATGTCTTCAACCAATCTAACCCTGCCTGTACCGTGGTGCAGACTTACGATGTTGCAGAGCCGATAGCTGCTCGTCGTTGCTTGGTGGTTCTATCCAGGTACTCCAGCTTCCTCCAAGCGTAAGACAATCAAAGTCACGATTAGCCATTGTGCATAAGTATGTGAACTTAAACACCAATAAATAAATAAATATTTTGTGGTGAGTAGTGTCGTATAAACTATTGCAGACTTTTCTCAAGTTACTACACATTCCTCACACATACAGTACATGGAGAGTGTATTATCACTAAATCACCCGCGGAGTGGAGATTCCACTCAAGCAATAATTTCAAATTTGCAAAGCATAACAAGCACAAGCAAAGTTTCAGCCAATGGACCTCCGGGTTAAACCCGGAGGTCCATTGGCTGAAACATTGCTTGTGTTTTTAGTCGATATATACAAAATATGAAAATTATAGTTTGGGTGATAACCACTCTGCGGGTGATTTACTTACAATTCACTCTCCACGTACTGTAGAAAAACTGAACAGAAACAAAGTTTTTTTTTCCTGAAATCGAACTGAAACCCAATGTGAAAAATCAAAACCTTCTATCTGCTATCACCTATCAGCCCTACAAAATACCACTATTGTTTGATTAGAGCAGAACCAGGCAACCAGATAGGACATGAAATTAGTTATTACAAATTTATTTTTAGTGAAGTACAAGCCAGTAAATGAGGTTTGATTTTGAAATTCACTTAGGACTCTAAGGCTGTTTTTCACAAGACGTGATGTGAGTATTACAATGAAGAAAGATTTTTCTCCATTTGCATTTCTGACACAAGTGTGACATCTCATATTTTAGCCTTCCCGTAAAAAACACAAACATTTAACCCTTTACCCAAAGTAACGGCTAAAACCGGCCAGCGCTATTCTAAAAAATCGCCTATTAATTTTCATTATTTTTTCATTTTTTGTCTCAAAAACCTAGGTTATGACCCCTCATTGGAACGAGCTAATTGAGCACGTTCCAATGAGGGGTCATAACCTAGGGTTTTGGGACAAAAAATGAAAAAAATTAGTTATTCAAGAATTTCTTTTGGAAGTGTCGTCTGCTTTTCATGTTAGGTAAAGGGTTAAATATAAATCATTGCTTTCAATTTTCACTGTTAAGAGTGCAAAAATATTTAATGTAATATGCAACATGAGTATTTTTTTCAAAGCTACTATGTTTCTGGCAAGGGGAGCCTAAATTTAGCAAAATTTTGTTAAAAAATATTTGTGTTGTTACAATTTATTGGAGAGTACCTGTTGGCACTCTTCAATAAATTGTAACAAAAACATTTTATATAAACAATTTTTGTTCTGCTGCTGTGCAAACAAGCTAATGCATAGTGTGATGCCACAAATGTGGCTTAGCACTTTCCTATTGAGGCATGATATTTATTTCTAGCAATCAGCTCGTTAACCCTTTACTTGACATGAAAAGCAGACATCACTTGCAAATAAAATTCTTGAATAACTAATTTTTTTTTACTTTTTGCGTCAAAACCATAGCTTATAATCCCTCATTGGAACAAGCTCGTTCCAATGATGGGTCATAAACTATGGTTTTGAGACAACAAATGAAAAAACTAATGAAAATTGAATGTTGATTTTTGTGAAAAGTGCTGACCGGTTTTGGGGTAAAGGGTTAAAAGAATGAATTGTTGAGACAAAATTATATATTCTGTGATTATATGTGCCACTAATCTTTGCACTCAATTCAGTCGATTATTGTCTTTGTTTGACAACAAGGCTCAAATTAGAGGTATCAAATGATGTAAGAATTTCATAATTGAGAAGAAATGTCATGAATTGGTTGAAAATGTTGAAGCTATTTCGTCTGCAAGGATTTGCCTTGTTACAATATAACAATAACATGAGTTTGGAGAGTGTTACGGTTTATTAATGACCTGAGAGGAATGAATAACAGCCCGAGGGTTTATTACCGGCACGAGACAAAGTCGAGGGCCATTAATAAGCCATAGGGCTGTTATTCATTCCTCGAGAACCGTTAATAAACCAGGACGCTCGACAAAATCATGTTATTACTATTATTACCATAAACGGAAGCGGGCTGTTAATGAATTTTGTTTTCATTAACGCCCGCGGCTCGCTTCCGGTTGCATGGCGTAATGAATTACTGAGTCTTACCGCCCCGCTAAACTCCGTTAATATACTACAGAACACCCGCTAAAGTGGTAATAATTTATAAGAAAGTGCCTATAGGCACTCTGTTATAGATCGTAACAGGGCAGACATCTGAACAAATTTTACTGACGAATATAGCACTCTATCAGTTAATTATAAAAACTTAATCCCAGTGTTTGCATAATGTCTTGTGTGTTAGGCCCCACAAAGTAGATATTCTGTTTCTCATGACATTTTTTGTAAAATTACATGTGTGAGGCGGTTTTTTATTTTATTTTTTATTTTTAAAATTATTTCTTGGCCATCAAAAGTTCATGTTCTTGGTTTGTATTATGTTTTAGGCCTCATAATCTACAGAATAGCATGGGTATTGGAGTATTTTGTCCCTCGAGTGCAAGTAGGCTTTGCAATGCTAAAGCATTGCAAAGACTTCTTGCAATCAAGGGACAAATTTATCAGTTTCATTAAATTGGGTAAAATATCAGACATAAACCATTTTATTTTTATTTTTTTAAAGTTTGCATTGGTTATGAAAAGAGAGCATGTGGTAGCCAAAAGGACCATGTGGGAGGGCCTGAGAAACAGATTTTTAACTTTTTTTAGGCTTTGACAGTCTTTGAGGTATTGTTGTTCTGCAACTTCTTGTTCAATGTGAGAAACAAGTTCTGCTTTACATGTAAAATATGAATCTTTTACCAACGTCATGGGTGGAAGTTCTTGAAAATGGGCAGCGCAGATATAACTGATTGCCTAAACGTGACTTACTTATGCTGCGGTCATTGTGATATAGATGCTGAAAGTGACCATAAACACCAATAAATAAAAAAGGACCCTTAATAGCTCACCTGAGAAATCTGTTTAATGAAGAATTTAAGATCACATTCAGCATCTAGGGCAAGTTCACACTATAGAGCCCAAATATGAACCCAGCCACTTAATTTAAACAATCTTGAATTTGAATGCTGTATATCAAAAGATTCTGACTGGTGGGTCTGAAGAAGACATTTAACCCTTTTACCCAACGCAGACGATATCAAAATTTATTAATTTAAATATCGTTTTTTATTTTTTTTTCGAAAAATTTCAACAAAACCATATCATGTGAGCCCTCATTGGAACGAGCTCCACGAGCTCGTTCCAATGAGGTGTCACATGATGTGGTTTTGTTGAAATTTTTCGAAAAATAATATTTTTTTAGCTGCTGAATCTGCATATTATGTGGGCGGATGTGGATGATTCGATGGGTAAAGGGTTAAAGAATTTTTCTCATATTGCACTAAGCTAAAATCCTGGCTCCCTTGGGAAGCCCAAATATTAGCTAGGGTCTTGATTTGACCAAACGTGAATAATCCCCTCAGGTTACCTACACCCCTCACGTTACTGTGTACAAAATATCAAATGATTTTGCCTGGTGGCTCGGGAAAACTTTTTTAATTTTTGAAAAATATTTGGGGGCACTAGCAGTAATAATACCTCTTGTGGTGTACCCTGTGGGCGTGGGAACTTTACTTGAACAAACTTGAATTGAAGCTTGAACTGGTATACAGTGTATGATGTAGAACATACAGATCAAATTTAGTTCAGTTCGGACTATTAGTTTATAATTAGTCAATAATTTAAGATTAATGCTGGACAGACAGATGGAGGACGAGCTATTAAATAGCTCTCCTTCTTATCTCTTTACCTAACATGAGCAGAAGGTAACACTTGTGAAAACAATTCTTGAACAATCAAAACATTTCAGTTTTTATCCCCCCAAACATTTTTCAGGGGGATATAGCTGTGGCTGTCTCCATCCGTCCGTCTGTTGATGGAGTTGGTTTCCGCTCTCTAACTAAAATTCTACTTGGCTGACTGAACCCAAACTTGCCATGAGGGTTAGGCATGATGAGAGGAAGAATCCTGTTTATTTTGTGGTAATTTTGCCAAAGGTCAAGGTCACAGTGACCTTGAACTTTAATTTTTATCAGTGTTGGTTTCTGCTCTGTAATTAAAGTTCCACTTGGCCGACTGAAGCAAACTTGGCATGTGGGTTAGGCATGATGAGAGGAAGAACCCTATTCATTTTGGGATCATTGTGCCTAAGGACAAGGTCACAGTGACTTTGAGCTTCAATTATTATCAGTGTTGGTTTCCGTTCTGCAATTCAAGTTTCATTTGGCCATCTGGAACCCAACTTGGCATGTAGGCATGATGAGAGGAAGAACCCTCTTCATTTTCATTTTTGAGGTCATTGTACCAAAGGTCAAGGTCACAGTGACTTTGAACTTAAAACATTTACCGGAGTTGACTTCTCAAATTGACATTTTGCTTGCTCGATTGAAACTTAACTTGGATTATGGGTTGAGCATGATGAATGGAAGAACCCAAATTATTTTGGGGTTATTGTGTCAAAGGAAAAGGTCACAGTGACCTTGAATTTTAACTGTTCTCGGTCAGAGTTGGTTTCCTCTCTCTAAAATATTGTTTGTCTGATCGAAAGCAAACTTGGCATGTGAATCGGGCATGAGAGAAAGAACCCTATGTATTTTTTAGGTCATTATGCCAAGAGGCAAGGTCACAGTGATCTTTAAATTAAAAATTTATCGGTCAGAGCTGGTTTCGGCTAATTATTAAAAATATGCATTCGTGATCGAAACCCAACTTGGCATGTGGAGAGGAAGAGCAATACATATTTTTAGGTCATTGTGCCAAAGGTCAGGGACACAGTGACATTGAACTTGAAATCTTATCGGTCCCGATCGGAACCAAACTTGACATGTCATCAAATACAGGTAATCTTATCTGTATTATTTGAATAAATAATACCAACAGTTGCTGTGTTAATTGAATGTAATATATTACCAAGATTACAGTATCAGGGTGAAATTTCGGGAGGATTTGCCACCCTTAGGTGGCTACCTCTACTTTTTTACTCCTAGACAAAGCCTTTGATGCCCTGATTGGAAAGAGCTTGATGACGGGTCGTAAACTAATTTTTGGAGGCAAATATTGAAACAAGAGCACTGCCAGGTATGGCTAAATATGCCCCTTGGCCATTTTGAATTGTACCAATTTTGATTGAGATCAAATGATCCAAACTGGAGTTATCAGTCAGAAACAAAAAATGTTAATAGGAGGTTGAATTCAAAGTCAAAAAGAGCCATAACTCATGTAAAAATAATTGGTCAGATTTCATATTCGAACTTGGCCTGTATTACTAGCTGGGTAATACACAAACAAAACTTTGGTTAAGAACAAATAATCCAAACTGGAGTTTTCAGTCGATACCAAAAATGTTAACGGATGGAGATGGATGGACAAACTGATAACATAATACAATACACCCATTTTTCAAAGAAAAAAACTAATAAAATTTTGATGCTGATTTAAATAAAAGGCTGCTCGGCCACATGTCCCCCGAAAAAACAAGTCGAAAAAGGGGCATAACTCTAGTAAAAATGATCGGCCCAAACCCATATTCGAACTTGACCTGTATTATTACCCCAGAAAGTCACATACCAAAATTCTTTCCGAGTTATCATCCGGACACTGCAAATCTTGAAATTTCTAAGTTGAAAAAGGGGTATAACTCTAATAAAAATAACCTGGCCAAACCCATATTCGAACTTGACCTGTGGTTTGGGCTAAGAATGTCACATACCAAAATTGGTTCCAATCAAATGATCCAAACTGGAGTTATCATAGGGACACCAGTGGGACAGACGGACAGACGCCGCTGATTTCTATAGTCCCACGAAAAGATTTTCGGGGGACAATGAATAGCACTGGCCAGATACAGCTGTTACATTAGGTGAAGGATTCAAGAGAAGAATAGAAAAAGTACTACCTGGTACAAACTACATCAGCTTTGATCATCCTTCACACTGATTTCTATGGAAATCAGCATTCCCCACATTGGGTCACGTGAAGGGGGTATACGCCACCTTTGTTTCCAAAACAGATCACATGTGGAGTAATTTACAGGCAGAATCTTGACAGGAAAATGGCAGATGTGAACTCGATTCAGCAGCAAATAAATTTTGATTGAGATCAAATGATCCAAACTGGAGTTATCAGTCAGAAACAAAAAATGTTAATAGGAGGTTGAATTCAAAGTCAAAAAGAGCCATAACTCATGTAAAAATAATTGGTCAGATTTCATATTCGAACTTGGCCTGTATTACTAGCTGGGTAATACACAAACAAAACTTTGGTTAAGAACAAATAATCCAAACTGGAGTTTTCAGTCGATACCAAAAATGTTAACGGATGGAGATGGATGGACAAACTGATAACATAATACAATACACCCATTTTTCAAAGAAAAAAACTAATAAAATTTTGATGCTGATTTAAATAAAAGGCTGCTCGGCCACATGTCCCCCGAAAAAACAAGTCGAAAAAGGGGCATAACTCTAGTAAAAATGATCGGCCCAAACCCATATTCGAACTTGACCTGTATTATTACCCCAGAAAGTCACATACCAAAATTCTTTCCGAGTTATCATCCGGACACTGCAAATCTTGAAATTTCTAAGTTGAAAAAGGGGTATAACTCTAATAAAAATAACCTGGCCAAACCCATATTCGAACTTGACCTGTGGTTTGGGCTAAGAATGTCACATACCAAAATTGGTTCCAATCAAATGATCCAAACTGGAGTTATCATAGGGACACCAGTGGGACAGACGGACAGACGCCGCTGATTTCTATAGTCCCACGAAAAGATTTTCGGGGGACAATGAATAGCACTGGCCAGATACAGCTGTTACATTAGGTGAAGGATTCAAGAGAAGAATAGAAAAAGTACTACCTGGTACAAACTACATCAGCTTTGATCATCCTTCACACTGATTTCTATAGAAATCAGCATTCCCCACATTGGGTCACGTGAAGGGGGTATACGCCACCTTTGTTTCCAAAACAGATCACATGTGGAGTAATTTACAGGCAGAATCTTGACAGGAAAATGGCAGATGTGAACTCGATTCAGCAGCAAATAAATAGATATTGGTATATTACGGGCTTGATCATTTAAGTTAAAATAAACCTTCATAGCCAGTATCATTTGTAATATTATACTACTCAAAGTTTGCTAAGCACCAAATATTTGACACATCATTGTGAAATTTGCTTGTGACATATTGTGATATTTTTGGTAGATGTCATTGAGGAATGTATTGAGATGGTCCCCAGTGTTTTCGTTACTCTCTTGACAGGCAGACTTTTTGGCACAGTCATGGAAAGCATGTAGCCTTGATTATCATGATGTTTTCGTGTACTGTCTACATGTACATGACATGTGTAGGGTATTCAATCTTCATTTCAACACAAACCCTTGTGATTTAATGATTGAATATGGCAAATGCAAATATAAGAAGACATTTGTCTGAAGCAGAAATGTGGCAGACTGTAGAGATGGTGGGGCAAGGGGCTACCCATCGTCAGGTTTGTGAAGCCCTTGGTGTGCACCATACGGTTATTACCAGAGCCTGGGCAAGATTTCAGCAGTATGGCACACTAGTAAGCCGGCATGGTGGTGGCAGAGAGAGGGCAACATCTGCAGCTGAAGACTGGTTTTTGAACATTCAGGCCCGTAGGAGCCACTTTGCCACAGCAACCCAGCTTCGCAGTGACCTTCAGAATGCATCCGGGGTAAATATTTCAACGCAGACTATCCGGGCAAGGTTGCACGAATGTGGTCTTCGATCGAGAAGACCATGTATTCGCATTCCACTATCACAATTGCAATTTCAGACCATCCAGTCCAGCCAAGAAGTGTCCAGGAGCTTGGTGCCATGCTGGTCCAAGAATGGAACAACATCCCAAAAAGGACCACCAGGAACCTGATTGGGGGCATGAGAAGGCGTTGTCAAGCTATAATTAACAGTAATGGATCTCATACTCGATATTGAACCCATACCAGTTCGCTCCGTCAATTTTTGGGCAAATTGAAAAATTTCCTCTTTTACCAATAATATCCATTTTCCATGGTTATCGTATTCAAAAGCTAACAAATAATGTCAAACACAAACAAAATCTTAATTTCTGAACTTAAATCATTAAAGATATAATTAAAAAAATAATATATACACTTTTCATTACAATATTTGAACCGAAACGTAAAACAGGTAGTTGGATATACTTGGTACTTTGCAAACTTTGAGTAGTATATTAATACCAGTAGTATATGGTAAATCTGACTTGAAAATAAAACTTTATGTTAAGAACACACTGAAATCCGACTATGTATAGACAGAACCAAGTTGTATATCTGCATTGCTTTGCAAAGAAAAACTTAGCTACCATATCAAAAGCTGAACACTTTAAATGCATTGATACAAATAAAATATTATCAATCAATACCTGTGCCACAGGTTTTGCATAGTTGAGATTACAATACACTGTTTTTTTTCCATTGACATCAGTGCTAATCTTTCCTCCTCTCCCCATCTCATCAAGCGGATTTGGGCAAAAAACAAGCATATATCCATTTAGTTAATCATCTCATGAAAAAAATATACTGAAAAAAAATATAGGGAGCCATGCCTTTAAATTTGGTGATTCCTATACTCCTGTCTAGTTTTGCACTGAATGAAATAGACATATTTTTACCAACTCCCACCCAATTTTTATCTTCTCTCACACTTTTCAGAAGACAGTTGTCACCAATATTTTATAATTTTTTCAAAACAGGCACTTTAAAATTTTATTCACACTTACAAGTTCAGTTCATTTTCCACCAATCAGATAAATCAGAGAACTTTTATTCTCCATTAAAGGTTGGGGTGCAAACAGCTAGAGGCGTCATTTGCACGAAAACAGTGTATTGTAACCTGTAGTGCAAAATGATAGTAACAGCGATCACTGGCTCCCTACTTTGCTCCACACATTTATTGTTTTGGAAACAAATGTGACATGTGCCCACCTCCGTGTGACTAAGCATGGGGAATGCTAATAAAGTCTATTGGACTAGATTGTATCTTCGGGAGAATCTCTTCATTAACTGGTACTGTGCTGTAAGCCCATAATAGGTCATAAATGAAAAAGACAGATGTCATTATAAAGTTCTCATATTCTTTTAGCATGTGGTTTATATTTAGTAAGAAGCAAATGATATTTTGTTAATATCAATTTGTTTTGTCAAAATTTATTGGAGAGTGCCTTCAGCACTCTCCAATGAACTATAACAAATATCTATTTCAGTAAATTCTCACCAGCAAAAATAATTTAGCTCTCTACCGTTAAGGAATGGCAGCACCTATTAGGGGACGTACACCTCCTTGACTGGTCCTCACCCACGGAAAAAGCAGATTATGTGTGTGTACAGTCACTAAGCAGGCTAGAGACAGCATTCCACCAGCACATCAGACAGAAAAATAATGAAAATATTCTTCCAGGGTAAGATCATGCCTAATCAAGAAAGCCAAGAGGAATGGCCCCAACATGGAATGCCAAGGAGTAAACACAGAATCTTTACACTCTTGTTTGCAGCCTTATATAATATGTCCAAACAGAACACTATCAGGATAATGAGAACCTAACCTCTCCCTAACATAGCCTTGCAAGCCTTTTCCATGATTTAATATTACATGTTTCGCATATTGCCAATTTGTGGTCCTCATCAAACTACCGTGTCCCCCACAGAACTCTCTCCCGGCATTGGGGTGGGGTGGGGGGGGGGGGGTGGGAATTTACTCAAAATTTCTGAGCAGCAAATTGCGAATACAACTGGCGACAGCGTTCTGTACTTTTTCCATAACTGGTATTGCGCGCAACTTTCTCACAAGTAAAAAATAAAATAGTGAGTCTGCGGCACATGTTCTCTTAAGCAGGGGCGGATCCAGGGGGGGGGGGTGAAAGGGGTGGCTAGCCACCCCCCTCTTTTGGGATGACAAAATTTTTTTTTCAAGCATTTGCTAAGTTGGCAAGCCGGATATCAACGGCACAACCTTTTCGGTGCGGTAACATATCGTAACTGGAGTAAGTTTACCGGTTTCTCCTAATTACTTTGATCCGTTCCGTGGAATATACTACCGATTCGCGGGATAGATTTGCACTCTGACGTAATGTTTCCTGTTTAAGTTTGGTGTGGTCATATTTTCGAAATTGTAAAGCCTCACAATCCATCGCAATCATGGGTGAGCCACCACCGAAAATGAAGAAAACCACTATTGATTCTTTTTTTCAACCTAAAGAGAAGACGACGAACATTCCGTCTGAAAATACACATGCAGAAACGAGCGGATCCACATGCAGTTCATCCAATTCTGAGCCGCAGGTGCCCCCAGCTGAATCTCCTGGAGATGATCAAGCTGCAACCGCGATACACACAATCTCCCCAAATGATATTGCCAATTTTGTCAATACCAGCGGTATGACAGATTCAGAAAAAGCATTTATGCTTAAAAACTGCTGGAAACCAGATGCTAATTTTGACAAGTTGGACAGCCGGGTTTATGAACATCGAGTAAAAGGGGGTGGAAATATCAAAAAGAAAACTGTATGTTTCCAACAATCTTGGTTAAGTAAACGGAAATGGTTAGCATACAGCGACCACGCGGAACTAAGGGGCGGTTGGTGTCTGTCATGTACCCTCTTTCTCCGGAGAGAAGAGAAAAATAAGCTCGGAGTATTCGTCAAAACACCATTCCGAAATTACAATAAGTCGAAGGAGTTGTTAGATGAACACGAAAGTAAAATTTATCATGCATCTTGTGTTGAGAAAGCTGAAATGTTGATGGCACAACAGGGTGATATATTACGTCGAATTGATGTACAAATGTCTGAACAAACGTCGAAAAACATGCAAGTTAATAGTTCTGTTTTGTGCCATATAATCGACGCAGTCCTTCTGTGTGCAAAACAGCAAATCGCTTTGAGGGGACACAGAGACGACAAAATCGAATTCGATGTTCCAGCTACATGTAATGAGGGTAATTTCATTGCAGTTATGCGTCTTATGACTGATAAGGTCCCGGAATTGAAAACCTATCTCACAAAAAGTCCAAAAAATGCACGTTATATTAGTAAGACAATTCAAAATGATATACTTCATATTTGTGCGGACATCATCCGAGAGCATTTCCGTAAATGTATTGAGAAATGTCCACATTTCTCCCTTATTGGAGATGAAACCACGTCCAATGGTCAAGAAATTCTCTCTGTTTGTCTGCGCTTGTTAGACACTATTTCGGGAAGTACACCTTTAAAGCGAGAAGTTTTAATCGACATGCGACCATTGACGCGAACCACGGGTCAATCAATCGCCCAAGAATTGCTCAAGTCTCTTGATGAGAATAAGATTAACATTCAACATTGTCGCGGACAGGCATATGACACCACGGCGTCGATGAGTTCGAAGTCGAAAGGCGTGAATGCTGAAATACTAAAACATGCCCCCGATGCCGATTACCAAGGTTGTTGTCTCCACTCGCTTAACTTAGTGATCTGCCATGGGTGCAAAATCACCCATATAACGAATATGATGGATGCATGCAGAGAATTATTCAGTTTCTTCGACAACTCCCCGAAACGTCAAAACTTTCTAGAGTTAGTCATCTTGACCAACGCACCAGAAACCAAAAAACTAAAACTTAAAAACTTGTGCAAGACCCGTTGGGTCGAACGACATTCCACATTTGAGGTGATATCCGACCTCTATGAGCTCATTGTATTAACTCTCAATGAAATATGTGAGCCTACCGACGATGAATCATTGTACCCTGATGAAACAGAGAATTGGAACTGGGATTCCTCAACGAAGGTTAAGGCAAATGGACTTCGTCATATGTTCCTTGATTTGGGCCATATAGTATCCTTCGTTAGCGCGAAAGATATGTTGGAACCCATGCCACCGATAGTAAAATGTTTGCAAGGGCGCATGGTAGAAGTGTTTTTTGGCTTTAAGAAGATTGGTGTAGTAACTGACACATATAATGACATTCGGGCGAACGTGGATTCGTGGTTCGACAGTGTTTATGCTAAAGCGATAACGTTGGCCAAAAAAGTTGGTTCAGAAGAGAAAATGCCACGTATATGCAAACGTCAGACGACTCGCCCGAATACTGACGCGAATACTCCATTTGAATACTGGAAGCGTACGGTTGTTATACCTTTCCTCAATGTTGTATGTAGCGAGCTCCGTGAGAGATTCAGCGAAGACAAACGAGCGCATTATCATTTGACCGCAATCGTACCGGAGAGCATCGTTCAAACTGATGACGATACATTAGCTTCCACTGGCAAATTTCTTGTTTCTAAATGGGATCATGTTCTACCCTCGCCCTCAAATTTTGAAAGTGAACTAGCGCGATGGAAAAAATTTTGTGAAAGAGAGATTGTAAATAAAGACATTCCTATTACGACCGTGATTGAACAATGCGCTGATGAAATGTTTTTTCCTAATGTCAGAGAGCTGCTGAAAATTCTTGCTGTTTTGCCTATCGGTAGCACGGAGGCGGAACGTTCTTTCTCGTGTATCAGAAGAATCCATTCTTGGTTAAGATCAACCATGTCTACAACTCGACTGTCCGATTTGGCTGTATTGGCTATGCATGGCTTCAGTATTGATGTTGATGTGAATGTCGTGAAAGAGAGATTCATTGCTTCACACCCCCGTAGGATGCAGAGCTCGTCCCTGTTGTTTGAGTAATAATAATGAGAATCAGAATCAACATAATCTAATTGAAATCCTGATCACATTGAAATAAAACTTTCTAGTTGTGTAGATTTTTCAATCTTATTGCATCCTTAACGATTGTATTGTAATGAATTTATATAACTTCTATAATATGTAAGTGATTAGCAAGGCATGGGAATGTATTTCCCTACAGTTAAACTGTAGGGAAATCCATTCCCATGCCTTGCTAATCACTTACATATTATAGAAGTTATATAAATTCATTACACTGTTAGTTGATGTGACTCAATCGAGGCCATTTAATTCCCATAACCCGGTTTCCCGGCCCCATGTCCTTGGGTGTCGCAGGTGACCAGCCCATCAAAACTGTCTGATATGGCATAGACAATTACCCCTCAATCACACACAGTGGTCCAGGTAACCTGGACCACTGTGTGTGATTGAGGGGTAATTGTAAAAACCCATAACATTCGTTGACTTGTATGGGTGGATTATGCATGTATGTGGACCTCATGTCAAGGGTATTGGTGGGGGAGATCACTCAGATCAGCTATTGAAAAAATGAAGATAAACCCCACGAAGGCCCCCCAGAATGCACCATTCAGGTTGCTATTTTCAAAATTTTCCGAACGACGAGAGGGGGACACCCCCTCTCGTTGCTTCGCAGCTCGGATGATGCTTCGCATCATATGGTTAGCCACCCCCCTCTACAAATTCCTGGATCCGCCCCTGCTTAAGGAATGTGGTGGTGAGATTAATAATCCAGCAACGAACACGACAGAAACCAGTAATTTATTCAGTAGCAAGTTGAGTCAGTCTTGAGACGTGAAAATCGATTATGTAACTAATCCTTTACACAGAAAAACACCGCATGACCCAGTGATTTTTTTCTTTGACCAACACCGGGAATCCCGGTTTATCCCAGTTATTTTCTACAATACTATCACTGTGTTGGGTGTTAGAGACGTAATCTGCTTGTCATGTACTGTAGGAGATAAGAACAGTTTGTTGTTTTTTTTTATTTGATTTGTTGCTCTGACAATACATTATAACAGCTGAGTTTATTTTCTGATACTACCATATTTTAGCTATGTACTCAGACGTCTCTTTGATTTGAGACACATTTTTCTCCAAAATTGTTTTTTTTATGCTAAAAAATTTGAGGCACTCTGGGGACTTTCTACTAGTCAGTCCAGTCTTGTGAACAATTGTTAGTTTCCTCTTCAAAATCATCTCAACATACCAGCAGCCTCCGTAACAAAATTATCTCAACATACCACCAGCCCCAATAACAAAATCATCTCCACATTCCACCAGCCCCAAAAACAAAATCATCCCCACATACCACCAGCCCCCATAACATGAAAGTGTCAATGACACTGCAGCTCAACTTGCCCAAGAAGGGACTGAACGATATAGAGAGATCAAGTAATGCCAAGTCATTCACTCAAGTTTCTACAGAAAAGACAACACACCAAAACTACATATGAAATCTGAAAAAAATCAGGTGAAGGATGGGAACTGTTTGGTATACGAAAGGAACTGTTGACAATTTTTATGTCATATCCAAGATGGCCACTGGCAGCCATCTTGTTGGACGGAATGCAGAAAAATTTGATAACTCCCATCTAGACATCATACCAAAATTACATATAAAATTTGAAAAAGATAGGGTGAGAGGTATGACCTGTAGGGTCTGCTAATGGAATTGTTGACAATTCATATGCGAAATCCAAGATGGCCACTGCTGGCCGTGTTTTTAAAAAAAATTGTGTTCAGACAAACATCTGTATGGACAGACGTACATACAATGGATCACAACCCATCCCAATAGCTCATACTTTGCGTTGTCAAGTTGAGCTAGAAATCATCTCAACATATCACCACCCCTTATAACAAAATCATCTCCACATACCACCAGCCTCCACAACAAAACCATCTCATCATACCACCAGCCTCCACAACAATATCATCTCAACATACCACCAGGGTTTTTTATCAAAATAGAATTTGTAAATGAATGGAGGTCTGGATTTTACAACACGCCTGTTCCTTGAAATCCCCATCTACAGCAACACTAAGCCATGCGGAAAATGAAAATCTGTTCCGTACACAAATGTGCGGAACGGAAATCGTTGACGGATTATTTTTAAATAGAAACGAAATTTCACTGGAATTTTCTACAAATCGTGCACTTTAATTAAAATTTGAATCGCTAGCCATAGCTAAGATAGTAACACAGGTTCCCCTCGCAAATTTGGTTGGCGATAAAATGTTTTCTTTTTGTTGATAGTTCGTCCCTTTAGTTCCAGTGTGTTCTATGTGCCTACTGGCACATAGAACACATTGGAGCTCGGGTGATGAGTTGTCAAATGAATTGCCTAGTGTCCTTCTAATAATTGCTTTTATTGATGTGAAGGCATGTAATAAAAACAGAATGATACACGCATGTGAATAGATTAATCAATATGGAATGCGGCCTCTCATTTTATCCTTCCACGCTGTCACCCATTGTTCTGTGTATATCCTGAAAAGAAAAACTTATTCCAAGTACAAAATGTTTTAAGGTCGCTTTCTGTGTACATGAGCATATCATAACTGTTACAGGAGTAGAAAGTCAAGTTTAGACAACTGATTATACAAGTACCTTAGCTAACCACTTCAACAGCCTTCCACCCAAGGAATTGGTAGATGGCTCCTATGTTACCAGTAAAACAGAACTTGTTTACCACAGCAAACACTGGTCCACTTCCTGTGGTTCCCACAAAGAATTTTACCAGTAAAATAGAAATTGTTTACCACCAGTCTTCCGATTAGGGGGGCATGCTGTCGCTCTTACATGCCATCGCACCTGGAATTTTTACTTTTTGCGAGCAGACAACTGTGTGCCTTGGGTGCCATCTGGCGTGCAATTAACCCTTTTTTAATGAATTGGCTGCATCTGCCAGGTAATATCTAAATTGTGTGGTGGACATTTATTTTTAAATTTCAACAAAACCATATCATGTCATCCCTCATTGGATCAGGCTCGTCCCAATGAAGTGTCACAAGATATGGTTTTGTTATGGCGGGACTCAACAATTGCATGCTTCACTTCAAAAGTTACCACGCATTATACTGCGTTCTTCCCATTTTCAAAATCGAAAGACTGTTTATCACATTAAGCAAGTACTGCTTCACATCCTACGTGTAGGGTTCCCACAGACAAAACATTATATACTTGAAGTGAATTATGCAATCAACAATTGTGTCATGTATCCGTGCATGCAAACGAAGACGCTTTGCCGTGGGTGTAATGGGGACTTCATTGTTTTTTTTAACCCTTTACCTAACATGAAAAGCAGACAATACTTGCAAAAAAAAATTCTTGAATAACTATTTTTTTCATTTTTTGTCTCAAAAACATAGGTTATGACCCTTCATTGGAACAAGCTCATTCCAATGAGGGGTCATAACCTATGTTTTAGAGACAAAAAATGAAAAAATAATGAAAATTAATTGGCGAGTTTTGAGAATAGCACTGGCCGTTTTTGGCCCTTACATTAGGTAAGGGGTTAAATAATATAATTATCGTTAATAATGAAAAGTAATAAACAGAGTAATCGCTTGACTGGACTGGTTACGTGAAATAATTCATTCGAGACGAGGGACTAAAACACTCGCACACTCGTGTTTGTACAACATCCCTCACCTCTCATGAATTATTTCATGTAACCAGTCCAGTCAAGCGATTACTCTCTATTTATTTATTGGAATTTAATGACATCTTCGACAGCCAGTGTCACCTCATGTCGGACAGTTTCACCAGCAGAGGAAGCCAGAGTACCCAAAGGGAACCACTGAGCAATGGCAGGCAACTGTCAGACTCCCATGGGTAATCAGGATTATTAAGTGCCTTGCCCAAGGACACAATGCAGTTACCCCTGGCAGGGATCAAAGCGTGGACCTCTGTTTGACGTTCAATGTCATTACCACTTCCTATTTGATCTTAAGGTATTCCACAAATGGATACTACTACAGTTTTGTGCCATTATTTTGAAGCGATAGTAAACAACAAAGAACATTTCCACAGCTTTTTCCTTTAATTTATCAAATACATAACAATCATTTTCACACACAGATATAAACTTTTAACATCACCAACACCTAGTGCAAAAGTAAGGAACTTCTGGTAACTAAAATAGTCAGATCGCTTATACATTTACAAGCACATGTATGCTACGCATCTGAGATGTATAAAAACATAAAAACTGTCAGTGCAATATAATTCACATGTAGTCTATTTTATTAATTTATTTTTTTATTGGTGTTTAAGGTCACATATTTCTGAACAATGGCTTATGGTGAGTTCAATATTGAGATAGAATGAAGTTTAGTTTAATCTTTGATACCCATCTTGCCCATTCAGGGGCGGCAGAATGATTTTCAAAGTGTGTGTGGGGGGGTGGGGGGGTGGGGGGTGCTGGATCGGGCGATGGATGGTCGTCGGTATGAAAAATTTAAATTCCAGAGTCCCAAAACCCCATTTCCAGGCTTCTGAGTGGATATTTTGAGATTTTTCAGATGTATTTGAAAGATTTCACACTTTGAGAGTCGTTAAAAAACATTGGTAAAGCATACAGGTGCGGTCTATTTATCAGCTTTGGTTGTTATGACCAAAGCTGATAAAAAGACCTCACCTGTATGCTTTACCAGACGTTTACAGAAATTATACTGTCTGTGGATTTGGTACTTGTTTGTCTGTAAGATTACAATCTACTTCAGTTAACCTATTTATTAACAGACTGTATACATTTTAGCCACATATTGCAAAAAATGATCCGAAATCTATCGAAACTGAACCAGTACGAAACATAGCTGGCGAAAATATGGAGGAGGCTCTGGATCCGCCTCTTGTTTCACCAGTCATTGGTTGTGTTAAAATATATGCATACAAAAAAACATGGCCCGGCAAAAAAAAGTGGAAGGGCTGAAGCTACCTCCCCCCCACCCCCACCGGTTCCGCCACCCCTGCCATTTTACAGAACTTCCAAAGGTGAATGGATCCTATTTTACCAGTAAAATGGAGCTTCTTTACCACTGTAAACAAGCACTGTTTCATTTCCTGGGATTCTCAAGGGGGATTTATTTTATTAAAAGGCTTGAAATATTTGACACAGATACCCTGAACTTGTATGGTCTTTTAATTGTTAGAATTAAAGCATGAACTGAGGCACATGGAAACCTTTGCTCGCAATAATGAAAGAATTGGTGACAAAGAACTATTTAAGACAAGTCAACCATAAAATTTTGAAAAGGAACCAACAATACATAGAGAACATGGAGAGTGGATTGCTATTTAACCCTTTACCTCGACGAGCTCGTTCCAACGAGGGATCATAACCTATGTTTTTGAGACAAAAAATGAAAATATTTTGAAAATTAATTGGCGATTTTTGAGAATAGCGCTGGCCGGTTTTGGCCGTTACGTTGGGTAAAGGGTTAACTGGTTGAGGACCAGAAGCCACTATCAGGGTTTTCAACAAGCTCGCTCCAAAGAAAGGTCATAACCTATGTTTTTGAGACAAAAAATGGAAAATATAAGGATAATTAATTGGCGATTTTTGTGAATAGCACTGGCCTGATTTGGCCATTACATTGGGTAAAGGGTTAAACACCCATGGAGTGGAAGTTTCACATATACAACAACCATTGATTCCTCTGATAATGAATAAGAATACAGTGGATCCCAGTTAATTGGATATCTCTTAAGTGAATAAACCTGTTAATTGAATATAATTTCCCAACACAATACAATTTATTTATTAGGGTTTAACGACACATTAACAGCCAGAGTCATATCATGTCTGTGACAGTTTTACAGGTGGAGGAAGCCGGAGTACCCGGAGAGAACCACCGAGCAGCTGTCAGCTCTCCAACATCGTAACTCTGCACCGCAGCACAGACAGGGTTAGATTGGTTGAAGACATGCGCACCATTGACGTGCTGTACGCCTTTGTACACAGCATCATCGTGCCCCCATGTTGGCAATCGGGGTTATGTGCACAATACCATTTACCATACCTCCGGTACAAATTTGACCTGCTAATTGAATGTAGGCTATTGAATATAGAATATTGTTAACTCCTGTTAACTGAATAAAAAATCTTGTAACATCTCGAGAAATTACCCTGACTGTCCCCAGTTTTCCTTTGTTTTTTTACCTATATGGCCTCAGTACATCCGATTCAGGAATTTAATCTATTATATCTTGTTATTTATTTATTTATTTGTTAAGTTTTAACGACACTTTAACAGCCAATGTCATATAGTGTCAGTGACAGTTTTACGGGTGGAGGAAGCCAGAGTACCCTGAGAGAACCACCGAGCAATGACGAGCAGCTGCCAGCTCCCCAACATTGTAACTCCGCACAGCAGCACAGGCAGAGTTAGATTGGTTGAAGACATGTGCACCATTGACATGCAGTACGCCTCAGTACACGGCATCACCGTGCCCCCATGTGAACAATCCGGGTTAAGTGCCTTGCCCAAGGACACATAGCGGGAGTCCGGATCGATTGCTCAGATGGTCACCCATCCAAGGACTAACCGGGCTCGACATTGCTCAACTTCGGTGATCTGATGAGAACCGGTTACCGCAACGCCACCACGCCCCATCTTGTTTGACAGAGCTCATGGAGCATTGAACTGTCAATGTGTTGTAAATTCACCAAGAAAAATACCTGTATTCCTTAAGAAGCAGACTCAAAACAATTGCGACATCGACGCCGTAGCTGCGATGGGTGGTGCAATCTCACAAAATTCTAAGTTCATCAAGGGCCATAACTCCAAGAAACATATTTGGAACAACACATGCATTGAACAGTGGCTAGACATCCATAAGATACACATATATGCCAAATATAAAGTCATTCCATCAAGTATTTCAAAAGTTATTGAGTTTTGAAACTTGTTGGTCACAGACAGATAGACCGACAGACTGACAGCCATAACTCCAAGAAAAATATCTGGAACAACACATGCATTGAACAGTGGCTAGACATCAATAAGATACACTTACATGCCAAATATAAAGTCATTCCATCAAGTATTTCAAAAGTTATTGAGTTTTGAAACTTGTTGGTCACAGACAGATAGACTGACAGACAGACCAACATTGCCACTTATAGAGCTGCTAGTCGCAGCTAAAAAGTTTGAAGGAAATGGAACACAAAGGGGTAATTCATAAAGTAGATGAACCCACAGATTGGGTAAGCTCATTGGTTGTCGTGGAAAAACCAAACAAGAAGTTACAAATTTGTCAAGACCCCAGACATCTAAACCAAGCAATAAAAAGAGAACACTTCCAATTACCTACAATAGATAAAATTACAAGCAGAATGTCAGGAGCAAACATATTCTCCAAGCTCGATGCAAGCCATAGCTACTGGCAGCTGAAACTGAGTTCAGAAAGTCAGCTTCTCACAACTTTCAACACACCATTTGGAAGATACTGTTATCAAAGAACCTCTTTCGGCATCAAAAGTGCTCAAAAAGTTTTCCAGAAAAGAATATCTCAGCTTTTTGATGATATTGAAGGTGTTGAGACTGACATTGATGACATTTTGTTGTGGGGTAGAACACAAGAAGAACACAACAAGTGGCTAAAATCAACTTTGAAACACTGTGAAGACATACATGTAGGGCTCACACTAAATAAAGAAAAATGTGCAATCGGTGCAAATACCATAACATACCTGGGACATATATTAACCCTTTGAACTCTAGTGGTATCTTCCATGCCAGTTCAATGGCAGTAATTTGAAGAGTCCATATTCATTATTTGGGGTAGACCAATCAATATTTTCAATGTGCAGCCGAGGGGCTGCACTTTGAAAATACTGATTGGTCTACCCCACACATTTACTGAACAGCCATCCTATTTAATAACGATATATGATGTATCATGGGGCTGGCCGAAAAAAACGCTAGTAGGGTTCATAGGGTTAACAGCCGAAGGCATACAACCGGACAATGAAAAAGTGAAAGCAATTATGGAGATGCCTTGACCAACTGATAAGAATAGTATCCAAAGGCTCTTGGGCACTGTCAATTTTTTTTCCAAGTTTATTCCGTACATGTCAGAAATAACAGAACCCATCAGAAGTCTTCTGAGAAAAAATGTAGAATTTGTATGGAAAGCCGAACAGGAAAGCACCTTCTCCAAAATAAAAGAAGTTCTGACAAAAGATCTGTTATTGAAATATTTTGATGTCAGTAAACCAATAACTGATAGTGATGCCAGTAAATCTGGACTCTGTGCCGTGTTACTGCAAGACGGTCAGCCTGTGGCATATGCCTCAAGATCAATGATATATGCTGAGACAAGATATGCTCAAATAGAAAAAAGAACTGTTAGCTGTTTTGTTTGCTTTAGAACGTTTCAACCAGTACACATATGGCAAAAATGTAACTATCGACACTGACCACAAACCATTAGCGTCAATAATCAAGAAACCACTGACAAACGCACCACCCTGACTTCAACAAATGCTCTTGCGCTTACAGAAGAACAACTTCACCCTTAATTATAAGAGCAAGGATAACAAATGTACATTGCAGACACGCTTTCTAGGGCATTTCTCAATGAAAATTATATCTGTGTCAGATAGGTTGTTTTCTGCAACACTGGGAATGGCACTGCATTCATATCATTACAACCCCCTTCTGAAGTGTTTTTGGTTCTGATGTATGTCTCGAAAAAATAAAATGCCTCGGCAAAATAATGGTCAGGCATCTTGAGGATGTTCAGTCTCTGGAATTTGTAAAACTCTCTGGAATTTGTAATAAAGATCTGATAACATGTGCACACTTCAAAGCCATTGAGTAGCAAAAAGTACATAAAACTCCAGGCCTTTCCAGGTTGAATCATTTCAACAAAAATGAAAAAAAGAACATAAAAAAAACCCATAAACTGTGTGTTATGCCCTAAATTTGGGAACATTCCTGCAATTGGGGATGCCAGTTATCGGTGGAATTTAAAGGCTTAAATTTCCATACACTGCCTGCTTTGCAGATCACAACATACAGTACGTGGAGAGTGTATTATCACTAAATCACCTGCACAGTGGAGATTCCACCCAAGCAATAATTGCAAATTTGTTGCAAAGCATAACCAGCACAAGCAAAGTTTCAGCCAATGGACCTCCGGGTTAAACCCGGAGGTCCATTGGCTGAATCATTGCTTGTGTTTTTTGTCGATATGTACAAAATTTGAAAGTTATAGCTTGGGTGATATCTCCACTCCATGGTTGATTTAGTTACAATCCACTCTCCACGTACTGTACATGTATTACCATGACTTACTGACAAATGACACCACTAACACCAAGCTCTGTCAAGCATGACTGAATTGATTCAATTACAAGTTGCATTGCGGGAAAACATTTCAGGGACCAATACCATAAAACTTTTACAATTGTATTTTCTAGAGTTGTATTTTCTATTTATTAATATAACTGACTAAAATGAATCATTAGCATTTTAAAAGATATACATGTAGCAATTTGCATACTGGCAAATTGCCATATCTTTGAAAATGCTATTGGTTCATTTCAACCCATTTAAAGTTATAAATAGAAAATGTATGTACAATTCTAGAAAATACAATTGTAAAAGTTTTATAGTATTGAGCCCTGGTTGAAATTTTGATATTTTTACCACAGTGTGGAGGTTAATCTTCTTGACTGTTAAACATTGTGAAACCACAGTGAATAATCAATATGAAACCCAGACACCATTATTAGGTTTCTGCTGTATTG
This sequence comes from Pictodentalium vernedei, assembly GCA_031216915.1. NCBI lineage: Eukaryota > Metazoa > Mollusca > Scaphopoda > Dentaliida > Dentaliidae > Pictodentalium > Pictodentalium vernedei. Next base: position 73,697,218 of record CM062289.1, on the reverse strand, counting down.
ATGGATAGTAATTTTGGTAATTGTCCACTCAATGAATATGAATACATTCTCCAAGTACTATACAGTATGTGGAGAGTGTATTATCACTAAATCACCCGCAGAGTCAAGAATCCACCCAAGCAATAATTGCAAATTTGTTGCAAAGCATAACAAGCACAAGCAAAGTTTCAGCCAATGGACCTCCGGGTTGAACCCGGAGGTCCATTGGCTGAAACATTGCTTGTGTTTTTAGTTGATATATACAAAATACGAAAGTTATAGCTTGGGTGATAACTCCACTCCACTGGTGATTTAGTTACAATCCTCTCTCCACGTACTGTACATATATACTGTGAATACTTTTAAGACAAAACTGTACATGTAAGTACATGTACCTGTTGGCTGATTAGGGCTAGAAATCCTGGGGATGACAAAATTTCTTGACCATGCAGCCTTTGCCCCCAACCAGTATTTCATGTCAGCCATTTTTAGTTATTTGAAAGTAAGCAAAACTGATGTAAATGGGATCATCATTCTGATCAACAATGAAACATGTTCCTGAAAGGAGAAAAAACACTCTACAACAATTACATGTACTTGTGAAAGACTGTTCATCTTAATAGAGTGGGTTGACATTTATCTTGGGTTTTTTATCCTTATTCTTGTGGGCCAACACCCTGTGAAGGGGAAAGTGAAACCAGAACTCTAGATACACGTACAGTACATGGAGAGTGGATTGTAATTAAATCACCCAGAGTGGAGTTATCACCCAAACTATAACTTTCAAGTTTTGTACATATCGACAAAAAACACAAGCAATGTTTCGGCCAATGGGCCTCCGGGTTTAATGGAGGTCCATTGGCTGAAACTTTGCTTGTGCTTGTTATGCTTTGCAACAAATTTGCAATTATTGCTTGGGTGGAATCCCCACCCTGCGGATGATTTAGTGATAATACACTCTCCACGTACTGTACATATATCCCATGAGAGGAAAAGGGTGCCATCTGCAATGCTTTAGCAATGTAGTTGGCACCTTTCTCCTATCATGAAATGTTATAAATGGTATTTTACGCCCATGATATTTTTCCAAATATTTTACCCTCTGAAAACAGTCTTCCCACTGAAATGAGAGAATCAAATACAAGCACTTTTCAAGGACTTTGACCACAATTTTCAAGGACTGTTACCATTTAAATATAATTTAATCATTTGCCCCGCCTCTGCGTTTGATTGGTTGAAAGCATACAGTGTGAAAGTTGTCAAAATCGTATAAACCAAATCACGTAATGATTTGAAATGTCTATACGTTCGCACATCGGATCCAACTTTGAAGACTCTGGAAGTGCTGCGCACTCAATCCAATTGTCACCATGAGGGCGTGACGGCAGACTGATAGATGGATAACAAGCTTGTAAACAAAGATCAATGATCGATTTTTCATCGCCTCCAGTCAGCGAGAATATAATGATAATTTCTCGGAAACAATTGAATTTAATAAAATATACCGAAGTAACAAATAAGAGATCATACATCCAAACATGATTTTGGGGGAACTTAAAAAAATGTTTTTAATGATATTGTTACGTGACTTGCTAAATATCTGTCGTCTGCGATTGAAAATCAAAACAACAAACAATTTGACAATGATTGACGTGACCTGTTTGTGGCACACTTTCCTGGGTTTGACTGTTGTCTTTTTCGAAAATTGAAAGTGTTTCAATCACATACACATAGTTTTTATATTTTAATATTACAGCCGGATTAAATTATAAGAAATGACTGTTGTCTTCCTTCGGTTTATGCGATATAAACCAAAAATTTTCAGCACAAGCTCAATCATAACTCGCGTATCTTGTGCTGAAAATTTTCGGTTTATATCGCATAAACCGAAGGAAAACAACAGTTATTTCTTAAATAAACTTGCCACACCATAAACACCCTAAAGAATGTTTGCTTCAAGGAAACGCTTAACAGATACAAAATACCTGCTAGAAATACTTATCAGTGGTCCCACATCCTGGTTTACTACACAAAGCACTGCAGTCAATGCCAAAACATTTATATTCTTCACAATGCCATCCTTTCTGTATTTTCATTTGACAGTTTTTTCTAAAGGCATGTTTATTTTCTTTCTCCAAAAAAAACACAGAACATGTTTCATGTACCCTGAGTGCTCAAAACGCACCTTGAAAGTGATAACAAAACACAGGAAGATTCACAAGGGGCACACCGGACATGTGCCCTTCCTATTTTTTGTATTTCAATTTTTTACAGGCACTGATACTAAGGGACAGGATATTATCGGCAAAACACATGGACCTCTACTTTGGTGTGGCGGTCCAGGTATTATCGCCGATACAGTTAAAACTAGAAGTCCTGTCATGAAATGCGCACTAATAGCACATCGATCTGTGTGTTAATTTACGCGTTATGACCATAGTAAGGATATCAAATTCTGTACATATGGCCTGTGCACAAGCAAATTTTCAGCCAATGGACCTCCAGGTAACCCGGAGGTCCATTAGCAGAAACATTGCCTGTGCTTGCTATGAGTAACCAGGAGAACCCGCCATGCTTTGGATGCCATTTGGTATGGCAATTGCATGCACTGCCTACGTGCAATTAAGCATACAGTTCGTGACAGGACTTCTAGTTTTAACTGTAATACCGTTTACTACAGCTATACATTTAAGCGCTGCTCTCATGTGAGCCGATATAAATTGACTTCTTTTCTTCAAAAGTTGAAGGCTGGAATATTTGGTTGGAAAACATTGTGATCATGAGCAAAGAAGCCAACAGAGGGTCGCACACACCTTCCATGTTCTAACATTTTCCCACAAGATCCCCAGACCCACTGACAAGAGTGGGATACCCCCTCTCGTGTTCGTCCCTAACTCATTGCTACAATCACCAAGTGATGCTTTGCTTCTGGACCCACCACTGAAATGTGGCTCCCCCTCAAACCGATAATCCTTGGCCAACCACTGCATTACACACAATCTTTTTATTACAAAGTTATGTCACGGGATTTTTGGTCCCCAATGGAACCCCAGGAAGCAGTCCTTGTTTATTGTGGTAAACAAGCTCTGATTTTTTTTTTCTTCTTAAAACGCATAAAAAACCAAAAAACTAATTTCCGGATTTTAGTCCAAAAAGTCCCACCCGGCCTCCAAATTTTCAGTGTGAAAAAAAAAAAAAATTTAGTCTTAAAATTTAAAAAAAGCGTAAAAAAAAAATTTTGTCTTAAAATTGACCGAAATGCATAAAAAACAAAGTCCCACCCGGACCCCAAATTTTCAGTGTAAAAAAAAAAAATTTTTTTTGTCTTATAATTAATCGAAACGCATAAAAAACAAAAAAAAATTTCCGGATTTTGGTCCAAAATTTTCTAAGTCGCAACCGGCCCCCAAATTTTCAGTGTGAAAAAAAAAAAATTTTTGTCTTAAAATTGACCGAAACGCATGAAAAAAAAAAAAATTTCCGGATTTTGGTAACAAATTTTCTAAGTCCCACCAGGACCCCGAATTTTCAGCGTAAAAAAAAAAAAATTGTCTTAAAATTGACCGAAATGCATAAAAAACAAAAAAAAAAATTCCAGATTTTGGTCCAAAAGAACCCCAAATTTTCAGTGTTAAAAAAAACAAAACTTTTGTCTTAAAATTGACCGAAACGCATAAAAAACAAAAAAAAATTCTGGATTTTGGTCAAAAATTTTCTTAGTCCCACCAGGACCCCAAATTTTCAGTGTAAAAAAAAATTTTTTTTTTGTCTTAAAATTGACTGAAACGCAACAAGAAAAACAAAAGAACAACAACAAAAATTTCAGGATTTTGGTCCAAAATTTCAAAAGTCCAGAACAGGGCCCCAAATTTTCAGCCCAAATATGAACTCGGGGACTTGGCTTCAACAAACTTGAATCTCACCCCCCTAAGGATGCTGCATACCAAATATCAAAAGATTCTTATTAGTAGATCTGACGAAGAAGAATATTAAAGAATATTCCTCAAACTGCACTAATTTAAACATTTGGGCTCCCATAGAGAGCCCAAATATGGACCCAGGGAATTGATTTCGATAAACATGTGAAACAATCTTCCAAAGATGTTATATGTGAAATTTGAAAGCGTTTTGGAGCAGTGATTTGAGAGAAAAGTGGTCTTACATGTTTTTCCCATTACCCACAGCGTTAAAAAATGCTGACTCAGCACTTTTTCAAAAGTCTCCAAAAAGTACCCAAAACCGATAGCAATTTTTTTTTACTATTCCATTCTGTTGGTCCTGAGGAAGCTTCACACCAAATAAGAATTCTCAGGGCCATGCAGTTTTGGAGATATTGGCGTTTTATTTTTTTTCTATTTTTAGCTCCTGCGGTTCCCATGGGGCGACAGGAAAATAAATTTGGGCATAAATGAAGTACTTATGACCCAATAAGCCCTCATATCAAATTTGGTTTAAATCTGCCTCTCGGTTTGGAAAATAGAAATTTTGGGACTGGCAAAAATTCTTGCCCCTCCCATAACAAAGGCAAATAATGCCCGACAAACTTCTCTTGAACAAACTTGATTCTAAACCTCAAAAGGACTCTGTATACCACATATCAAGTCTCTGCTACTGGTGGTTCATTAGAAGATTTTCAAAAAATTTGGCCATTTTTTCCCCACACCTCTGCTCAATATGAGCCGAAACCTAATTTGCATAAAAATCAAAATGCCCCTATATAACCACTACTAACATGAAATTTAATTAAAATGTGGTCAGTGGTTTAGGAGAAAGAGGCTCAAACACCACCTTCACGCAGGATGACAGACGAAGAGTGATAAGAAAAGCTCACCGACTTTCAGTCAGGTGAGCTAAAAACCGGTCTTCAGCTGCAGATGTTGCCTTGTATCTGCCACTGTTATAGCCCCCATATTATATTGAGATTGATATATCCTTAGTTGATAATTATATGAGATAGATATGTTTTATTTCTGCATTTTCTGACTGGTCTGACTCATTTGCACTGAGTGACCTTTGTTTACATCTTTATTACACTAATATATTGTACATATAGCTGTTGATTGTTTAAGGAGGTCAGGGACCTCGTTTACTTGGATTGTGACAGAATCACCTGGAGACTGATAGAAACTGTTAGAATTTTCATCTTCTGGAACATTCTATCTGGTTACTATATAAAGGTTTGTCAACAGAATTCAAAAACTCATTTTTTTTTAGAAGCCATTTCAGAAAGACTCACTTCAGTTGTTTCCATTGGAAATTATTATTGTTTCAGAACAGTGCATTTATTATAGAAGTAGTGAGTGCTTCTTTGTGAATTTGAAAGATTGATTCCAAAAAGAGAATTTTGAAGAGAATCTATTCATCTTGGAAAAGAGAATTTATACTTTTGTGAAACAGAATATCATTTTGTGAAAAGCCAGGATTCTACTGGATTATTTGGAAATTACCTGTGGCGCAAATACTTCTTGGATTTTTACTCCATTTGAATTTTGCGGAGCATTTTATTATATTTTATTGGAGACTGCTGAAATTTCTAAGTGAAAATTTTATTACAAATCTACGAGATACTGTTTCTGAAGAGACATTCTTGGATTCAATACTACATGTACCAGCTGGTAACTTTCTTCACAATATTCTCCACCACTGGATTGCTGGATTCTGTCAAACTGTAATTTGGACTAATTCAGTAATTGATAAGTACCACTGTTTTTATTTTCTGTAAACCAATTAGTGTAAAAGATCTTTGTATCATTTTTTTTTTTATATATTAATTTTTTTTAATTAAATTTCAGAATAGTTAAATTCATAGTTTTTATTGCCGATTAGATTTCTTTCTGTTACCAATATCAATAATATTTCCATACCGTAACAGAAATTGGGGGCTCATCCGGGATTGAATATTAGATAATGAGAAAGCTTTATTTGTATATTGCAATTATTATTTTGGCTCACTTTCAAAACATTTAAACTTACTTAGAAAATTTCAGTATTATTATTTATATAATCTGAGAACCAGCAAACCTTTTCATCATGGTATTTATTGTGACAGAATTTATTTCTGAATTTGAAAGATCTCCTAGTTTGGCCCTTTTAGAATCTCTTAAGAAGGAGGATTTATTTCAACTTGCTCAGTATCTAAAATTACCTGCCACCCCTGGTCTAAACAAACATAAACTTAAACAGCTCATTGTTAATCATTATATGGAAGAAGGTCAGTGGCCTCAGTCTGAAACTCTCCCCTCTGAACCACAACCTACTGATGCCCTTGAACTCATAAAGTTAGAATTGGAATTAAAAAAGTTAGAAATGCAACAAAAAATAAGGGAAATTGAAATTCAGGCCCAAAAAGAAAAAGAAGAAAGAGAAAATGAAATTAAATTGAAAGAATTAGAAGCTCAGAAAGAAAGGGAACAAATTCAAGCTCAAAAAGAAAGGGAACAAATTCAAGCTCAAAAAGAAAGGGAACAAATTCAGGCTCAAAAAGAGGAAAGGGAATTAAAATTAAGGGAAATTAAAATTCAGGCCCAAAAAGAAATAAAAATTAAAGAATTAGAATCTCAGCGTCAAGGCTCAAATGTAATTTCCTCAAGTAGATTTGATGCAACTAAACATGTTAGGCTCATTTCTCCCCTTTCAAGAAAAAGAAGTTGATAAATATTTTTCACATTTTGAAAAGTGGCAACAAGTTTAGAATGGCCAAGGGATGTCTGGACTTTGCTATTGCAAAGTGTTTTGAAAGGGAAGGCCCAAGAAATCTATTCCGCACTATCTTCTGAGCAAAGCAATTATGATACTGTTAAAGAGGCTATACTTAAAACATATGAACTTGTTCCAGAGGCCTATAGGCAGAAATTCAGAAATTATTATAAAAACGAAAATTAAACTCATGTGGAATTTGCCAGAGAGAAGCAAAATTTATTTGACAGGTGGTGCCATTCGAAAGAAATAGGGAAAGATTTCACAAAATTAAAGGAAATGATGCTGATTGAAGAGTTTAAAGGAAAGATACATTCAGATATAAAGGCTCACCTGGATGAACAAAAAGTTGACACATTAAATAGAGCAGCAGTACTAGCAGATGACTATGCCTTAACTCATAAAATGAGTCGTAACGCCACAAATTTTTGGCCCCACAAGAATTCTTTCCAAAGTGGACCTAGACCAACTTCAGATAAAACTCATCCTTCCAATCCTCCAAACTTTTCACCACCCAAATTTAATAGGAAGCCTAATGAGAATAAGTCATCTAATGCCAGTCCTACACCATTACGACCCAACAGTTCAACTAAAACTTGTAATTATTGTAAGAAACCAGGTCATTTATTATCTGATTGCTGGCTGTTAAAAAGGAAAAATGAGTTCTCAACTTCACAGAATGCACTAGCATGTGCTCCATGCCCTGAAAATTATGTTATAAAGCAAGACGCTTTAGAAAATTATAAGCCATTTATTTCTGAAGGCTTTGTTTCCCTTGAGGGAGATAAGCACTGTTCCTTACCAATAACAAGAGGCCCCACGGGGCCTGAAGCGCTCATCTTGTACAGAACACAATTTAAACAGAGTCCAAGAATGAGTCTACATTAAGCAAGCCATCTCCATAGGCTACACTGTCAATCCTTGAGTCCCTTATGAGTGACAAAAATAATCTGGGCATCATGCCTTTTCTTCAGTTGATCATAAGTAAAATGTAGAGCTCCCCTATGAAGCCCCTTGATACAACCTATGTGGATTAATCTTAGTACCTCTAGAGGGTATTGAATACAAAATTTTTAATTCTTCAGCAAAATGGCCAATATGGGCTCCCATAGAGAGCCCAAATATTAACCCATGCTCTTGATTTGAACACAGTTAAGTCTGACTTCCCTAGAGATGTTGTGCACCGAATATGAAAGCATTCTGACTGTTGGATCTGAAGAAGAGAAATTGTAAAGAAATTTCTTCGAATTGCACTAAGTTCAAATTTGGGCTACCATAGCGAGCCCAAATATTTACCTATGGATCCGATTTGAACAAACTTGAATCTGACTCCCCTAGAGATGTTGTATACCAAATGTGAAAGCATTCTGACAAGTGAATCTGAAGAAGATTTTTGAAGAAATTCCCTCATATTGTACTAAGTTAAATATCATGTTCCCATATGGAGCCCAAATATTAACCTAGGCACTCAAATTGAACAACCTGGAATCTGCCCCCCCCCCCCCCCCCCCCCCCCCCCCTAGAGATGTTGTATACCAAATATAAAAGCATTCCGACTGGTGGATCTGAAGAAGATTTTTAAAGAAATTTCCTCATATTGCACTAAGTAAAAATTTGGGCTACCATAGTGAACCCAAATATATACCTAGGGATCTGATTTGAACAAACTTGAATCTGACCCCCATAGAGATGTTGCATACCAGATATCAAAGCATTCTGACTGATGGATCTGAAGAAGAAGATTTTTTTAAATTACCCTCCATATTGAACAAAGATAAAATTTGGGCTTCCATAGGAAGCCCAAATATTAACCTAGGGACTTGGTATGAACAATCTAGAATCTGACCCTCATAACAATGATGTATACCAAATATTAAAAGATTCTGACTGGTGGTTCTGAAGAAGATTTTTAAAGAATATTCTCCATATTACCCTATGTTAAAACTTCAGGCTTCTGTAGAGAGCCCAAATATGAACCAATGAGCTTTATTTCAACAAACTTTTATCTGACCCCCCTATGAATGCTGTATACCAAATATCAAAAGATTCTGATGATTGGTTCTGGAGAAAAGATTTTTTTTAATTTTTGCAAATATGCTGACTCAGCACTTTTTCGATGCCCATTACAGAACAACCTAACATAACCGATGGCAATTTTTTTTTACCATTCAATTCTACTGGTCCTAAGGATACTTCATACCAAATAAAAGCTCTCTGTTCCGTGGGGTTTGGGAAATATGGGCGTTTGAAAATATTTCTATTTTTAGCTCCCAGGGTTCCCATGGGGATGCGGGAATTTTTTTTTTTGCATGGGTCAAGTACTTATGACCCAATACTATCACAAACCAAATTTGGTTCATACCGGACCATCAGTTCAGAAAATAGAAATTTTGGGCGTGGCCAAAAATCTTACCCCTCCTATTACAAAGCCAAATATTACTTCACGAACTTTGTTTCAACAACTTGACTCTACACCTCATATGGAAGCTCCATAGCAAATATCAAGTCATTGTACACACTGGTTCTTGAGAAGAAGATTTTTAAAATATTTTGGAGCATTTTCCCCCACTCCCTCCCTATGGGGCTGGGCATGCCGAGTTGAACAAAAATGAAATGCCCCTTTAGGACCATCACTCACACAAACTTTCACTTGAATTGGCCCAGTGGCTTTGGAGGAGAAGAGCAAAACATGGTGTTGACGGACAACGGACGGAGAGCGATGAGATTAGCTCAGCTTGACTTTGTCAAGATGAGCTAAAAATACTGAGAGACACACTGACACAGGGGCTACTCAGTCTTTAATGTTAGAAGGCATTTTGCCATTTTCTGAAGAAAGTGCTACCGGGGCACAAGTTCTAGTATCGGGTATTGAGTCAAACTCTTTAAATGTCCCACTTCATAAAATAAATTTAAGAAGTAGTTTAGTAAATGGGAGTGTGACAGTAGGAAGCAGACCTACTCTACCTGTAAAAGGTATTTCTTTATTATTGGGAAATGACTCAGCTGGTGACAAAGTCACTGTAGAACCTCAAGTGGTGGATAAGACAAGCACAGATGAAAGTATCATTAATTTGAAGGAATGTTTTCCTTTTGCCTTTCCAGCATGTGCTGTGACTCGGTCCATGGCAAAGAAAGCTGAGGTTGATAACAACCTCAATTGTGTTGATTTAAACAGCAAAGCTGAGGATAAGAACAGTCACAGAATTACGGATTCTGAAGACATTGATTTGTGTCAGTGTGATGACTCCTCCAGAAATTGTAAAGAGGCCACTACACCTGAGAGTGATAGGGGGACCTCCTTGAATGTCATTTCCTGCACTTCTTTAATTCAGGAACAGGAAAGTGATCCTGATCTTGCCGAGCCACGTGAAAGGGCTCTAACAGAGGCAGAAGCCCGAAACTCCCCTGTCTGTTATTTAAAACAAGAGGCCCTAGGGGGCCTGAGGGCGCTCACCTGACATGGTAGCCTAAATAGCAACCCAGAGAATTGATTTCCACAAGTTGCATCTGCTCCTCCTAAGAAAAGCTGAAACCAAATATCCAAATATTCTGACCAGTGGATCTAAAAAAAGATTTTTAAAGAATATTCCTCATACTGAACTAAGTCATAATTCGGGCTCCCACAGGAAGCCCATATATGAACCCAGGGACTTGGCTTTAACAAACCTGAATCTCACACCCCGAAGGATTCTGCACACCAAATATCAAAACATTCTGACTGCTGGATCTGAAGAAGAAGATTTTTAAAGAAAATTCCTCATTTTGAACCAAGTTACAATTCGAGCTCCCACAATCAGCCCAAATATGGACCTAGGGACATGGCTTGAACAAACTTGAATCTTACCCCCCTAAGGATGCTGCATAAAAAATATCAAAAGCATTCATCTGCTGGATCTGAAGATTTTTAAGTAAAATTCCTCATTTTGAACTAAGTTGTCATTCAGGCTCCCATAGTGAGCCTAAATATGAACCAAGGGACTTGGCTTGAACAAACTTGAATCTCAGCCCCCTAAGGTTGCTCCATGCCAAATATCAAAACATTCCAACTGCTGAATCTGAAGAAGAAGATTTTTAAAGAAAAATTCCTCATATTGACTAAGTTATAATTTGGGCTCCCACAGGGAGCCCAAATATGGACCCATGGACTTGGCTTTAACACACTTGAATCCCCCCTCCCCCCCAAGGATGCTACTCACCACATATCAAACCATTCCGACTGCTGGATCTGAAGAAGAAGATTTTTTAAGAAAATTCCTCATTTCGAACAAAGTTACAATTCAAGCTCCCACATTGATCCCAAATATGGACCTAGGGACATGGCTTGAACAAACTTGAATCTCACCCCCCTAAGGATGCTGCATACCAAATATCACAAGATTCTGCCTGCTGGATCTTGAGAAGAAGATTTTCAAAGAAATTTGCCTGAAATGCACTAAGTTCGAATTTGGGCTTCTATAGTGAGCCCAAATATGAATCCAGGTGGCCGATTTGAACAAACTGGAATCAGATCCACCCCACAATGTTGCATACCAAATATCAAAAGATTCTGCCTGCAGGATCTGGAGAAGAAGATTTTTGAAGAAATTTGCCTGAAATGCACTAAGTTCAAATTCGAGCTTCTATAGTGAGCCCAAATATGAATCTAGGGAGCCGATTTGAACAAAATAGAATCAGATCCACCCCACAATGTTGCATACCAAATATCAAAAGATTCTGTCTGCTGGATCTGGAGAAGAAGATTTTTTAAGAAATTTGCCTGACATGCACTAAGTTCAAATTTTGGCTCCTATACTGAGCCCAAATATAAACCCAAGGGGCCGATTTGAACAAACTTGAATCAGATCCACCCCACAATGTTGCATACCCAATATCAAAAGATTCTGCCTGCTGGATCTTGAGAAGAAGATTTTCAAAGAAATTTGCCTGAAATGCACTAAGTTCAAATTTGGGCTCCTATACAGAGCCCAAATATAAACCCAAGGGGCCGATTTGAACAAACTTGAATCAGATCCACCCCACAATGTTGCATACCAAATATCAAAAGATTCTGCCTGCTGGATCTGGAGAAGAAGATTTTCAAAGAAATTTGCCTGAAATGCAGTAAGTTCAAATTTGGGCTCCTATACTGAGCCCAAATATAAACCCAGGGGGCCGATTTGAACAAACTTGAATCAGATCCACCCCACAATGTTGCATACCAAATATCAAAAGATTCTGCCTGCTGGATCTGGAGAAGAAGATTTTTTAAGAAATTTGCCTGAAATGCACTAAGTTCGAAATCGGGCTCCTATACTGAGCCCAAATATGAACCCAGGGGGCCGATTTGAACAAACCTGAATCAGATCCACCCTCCAATGTTGCATACCAAATATCAAAAGATTCTGCCTGCTGGATCTGGAGAAGAAGATTTTTTAATGTTTTTTCCCATTGCCTACAGTGTTAAAAAGTGCTGACTCAGCACTTTTTCAATGTCCCGAAACTGTACCCTATGATAAAACCGATGGCAATTTTTTTTTACCAATTCTTTCTGTTGGTCCTAAGGAAGCTTCACACCAAATAAAAATTCTCGGTGCCGTGCAGTTTTGGAGATATGGGCGTTTTAATTTTTTTCTATTTTTAGCTCCTGCGGTTCCCATGGGGCTACGGGAAAAAAAAAATCAGCATAAATTAGTTACTTATGACCCAATAAGCCCTCACATAAAATTTAGTTCAAATCAGCCTCTCGGTTTGGAAAATAGAAATTTTGGTCGGGGCCAAAAATTTTGCCCCTCCCATAACGACGCCAAGTATAGCCCCACAAACTTCTCTTGAACAAATCTGAGTCTACACCTCAAAAGGAAGCTGCACACCACATATCAAGTCTCTGCTACTGCTGGTTCATGAGAAGAAGATTTTTTAAGATTTCAGCACACTTTTTGGGTGTGGCCCTACCCACGGGCGGGGCAACTTGATTTGAACAAAATCAAATTGCGATGTCATAACAAACTATTATCTCAAATATCAATTAAATTGGTTCAGCGGTTTGGGAGGAGAAGACGCAAACACCATGTTCACGGACGACGGACGACGGACGGTGAGTGATCACTATAGCTCTCCTGACTGAAAGTCAGGTGAGCTAAAAATCTGATGTGCTCATGAGGAAATGGCAACCACCAGAAGTACCCTCCAATAGTGACTAGGAGGTTATTTACCAAATAGTTGTCCCCACTAAACACCGGAATGAAATAATAAGCTTGGCTCATGAAAATCCAATGGCTGGACATTTGGGAGTTAGGAAAACCTACTCTCGTATTTAACAGTGTTTTTTTACTGGCCCAAGCTTCGACAGAATGTTGCTGAATTTTGTAAAACCTGCCACACCTGTCAAATTGTAGGAAAACCCAACCAGAAGATTCCTCCTGCTCCCCTTCAACCAACCCCTGCTTTTGAGGAGCCATTTAGTAGAATTATTATTGACTGTGTTGGCCCATTGCCTAGAACAAGATCTGGAAATGAATATCTACTTCCCATCATGTGTGATTCTACATGATTTCCTGAGGCAATACTTCTAAGAAATATTAAAACTAAGACTATAGTTAAGGCCTTGATAAAATTTTTCACCACTTTCGGTCTACCCAGGTCAGTGCAATCAGACCAAGGCTCAAATTTTATGTCAAACATTTTTCAGCAGGTGATGTATGAGCTCAAAATTAAGCAGAACACATCAAGTGCCTACCATCCTGAAAGTCAAGGAGCCCTTGAACGCTTCCATCAAACACCGAAGACCATGATAAAGGCCTATGGGGAAGATAATGAGAAGGATTGGGATGAAGGAGTACATCTCCTCTTATTTGCAGTCTGTGAGACTGTACAGGAATCTCTAGGGTTCAGCCCTTTTGAATTAGTGTTTGGACACTCAGTGAGGGGTTCACTCACTGTTTTGAAGGAGAAATGGCTCGAGGAAGAGCCACCTGAAATTTCTCTTCTGGACTATGTGTCCACTTTTAAGGAAAAATTGCACCAGGCCAGAGAAATGGCAAATAAACATTTACAGAAAGCCCAGAGTCATATGAAGACCTGGTATGATAAAAAGGTGAAATTTCGCTCATTTAAACCTGGGGACAAGGTGCTAGTATTATTCCCTGTAAAGGGCAATGCTTTACAAGCAAGATATTCAGGCCCTTATATTGTTAAGCACAAGGTCAGTGATACTGATTATGTTGTTGAGACTCACGATAGACTCAAAAATACTCAGCTGTGCCATATAAATATGTTGAAAACATATTATGAGAGAGAACCAAGCTCTCTACCAATCTCAACAGTGACCCACATGGATGAGGTGGAAATTCCTGTGGAGGATATTCATGAAGGCGGCGAAAATGTACCTCTGAAGTTACAGAACTCAGAAGTCCTGAGAGCTCTACAAAATAAAACAGATTATTTACTGCCTGACCAAAGAAAAGATTTAGTTGATTTAATTTTCAAATATCAACACTTATTTCCCGATGTGCCTAGTAGGACATCTGTTATTTTTCATGATGTTGATGTAGGAGAGGCAAATCCCATCAAACAGCATCCATATAGATTGAACTCTTTCAAAGCTCAGGTCATGAGAAAGGAAATACAGTATATGCTGGACAATGGTATCATAGAACCTAGCCATAGCAACTGGAGTTCGCCCTGTATGCTTGTCCCAAAACCTGTTGAGAGTTACCGATTTTGTACGGATTACTGTAAAGTGAACAGCCTCACCAAAACAGACAATTATCCAATTTCAAGAATTGATGACTGCATTGACAAACTTGGCCATGCTAAATTTGTGACAAAATTTGACTTGTTAAATGGTTATTGGCAGGTCCCTTTAACAGAAAAAGCAAAAGAAATATCTGCTTTTGTTACCCCATTTGGGTTGTATCAATATAAAGTAACCCCTTTTGGCATGAAAAACTCTCCGGCAACATTCCAGTGCATGGTTAACCACTTAATTGCAGACCTAGATCACAGTGAATCTTATATTGAAGATGTTATTACACACACAGTGACACAGATACAAACTGGTCTGATCATCTAAAGCATATTCAAGAATTTTTTGACAGAGTGACCCAAGCCAACCTATTAACTTGGTAAAATCAGAATTTGGCAAAGCAACTGTAAATTATTTAGGTCATGTTGTGGGTCAGGGGCGGGTGAGGCCGATTGTGGCAAAAGTTGATGCCATTGTAAATTTTCCAGTACCAAGCTCTAAAAAAGAGCTTATGAGATTCTTAGGCATGGCTGGATATTACAGAAAATTTTGTTTAAATTTCTCAGATGTTGTCTTCCCTTTGACCAGTTTATTGAGCAAAAGAGTTAAATTTGTTTGGACTGAGGTGTGACAGAAATCCTTTGACAGAATAAAAACTTTATTAAATAATTCCCCTGTCCTGGCCAGTCCCAATTATGAAAAGCCCTTCAAATTATTTATAGATGCGAGTGACAATGGAGCAGGTGGGTATATTGCCCAGGAAGATTCCCAAGGTATGTTATTTTTCCAGAAAATTTCTCAAACATCAAAAGAATTACTCTACAGTAGAAAAAGAAACTTTGGCTCTAATTTTGGCATTAACCCATTTTGAAGTGTATCTAGGAACCTCCCAATGCCCAATTACAGTTTACACCGATCATAACCCCTTAACTTTTATCAATAAAAAGTAAAACAAGAATCAAAGATTATTGCGGTGGAGTTTAGCCCTTCAAGAATATAAATTAGAGATTAGGCATATTTCGGGAAGAGATACATTGTAATGTTGTAGCTGATGCTCTTTCCAGAATATCCTAATTTAAAATGATCTGATTGGTCCCCATTCACTTTAATATATGTTTATTAAAAAGATTATCGTGTGTACATTGTAAACCAGTCAGAGTCTGCTAAAGTTATATAAAAAGTTTTCAGTACCTTCAAACTTTTTCTTTTAAGGCGGGGTGTGTTATAGCCCCCATATTATATTGAGATTGATATATCCTTAGTTAATAATTATATGAGATAGATATGTATTATTTCTGCATTTTCTGACAGGTCTGACTCATTTGCACTGAGTGATCTTTGTTTACATCTTTGTTACACTAATATATTGTACAGTACGTGGAGAGTGTATTATCACTAAATCACCCGCAGAGTGGAAAATCCACCCGAGCAATAATTGCAAATTTGTTGCAAAGCATAACCAGCACCAGCAAAGTTTCAGCCAATGGACCTCCGGGTTAAACCCGGAGGTCCATTGGCAGAAACATTGCTTGTATTTTTTGTCGATATGTACAAAATTTGAAAGTTATAACTTGGGTGATAACTCCACTCTGTGGGTGATTTAGTTACAATCCACTCTCCACATACTGTACATATAGCTGTTGACTGTTCAAGTAGATCAGGGACCTTGTTTACTTGGATTGTGACAGAATCACCTGGAGACAGATAGAAACTGTTAGAATTTTCATCTTCTGGAACATTCTATCTGGTTACTACATAAAGGTTTAACAGAATTCAAAAACTCATTTTTTTTTTAGAAGCCATTTCAGAAAGACTCACTTCAGTTGTTTCCATTGGAGATTATTATTGTTTCAGAACAGTGCATTTATTATAGAAGTAGTGAGTGCTTCTTTGTGATTTTGGAAGATTGATTCCAAAAGAGAATTTTGAAGAGAATCTATTCGTCTTGGAAAAGAGAATTTATACTTTCTGTGAAACAGAATAATATCATTTTGTGAAAAGCCAGGATTCTACTGGATTATTTGGAAATTACCTGTGGTGCCAATACTTCTTGGATTTTTACTCCATTTGAATTTTGCTGAGCATTTTATTATATTTTATTGGAGACTGCTGAAATTTCTAAGTGAAAATTTTATTACAAATCTACGAGATACTGTTTCTGAAGAGACATTCTTGGATTCAATACTACTTGTACCAGCTGGTAACTTTCTTCACAATATTCTCCACCACTGGATTGCTGGGTTCTGTCAAACTGTAATTTGGACTAATTCAGTAATTGATAAGTACCACTGTTTTTATTTTCTGTAAACCAATTAGTGTAGAAGATCTTTGTATCATTTTTTTTTATATTAATTTTTTTTAATTTAATTTCAGAATAGTTAAATTCATAGTTTTTATTGCCGGTTCTCAGATTTCTTTCTGTTACCAATATCAATAATATTTCCATACCATAACAGCCACCACCATGCCGTCTTACTTGTGTGCCATACTGCTGAAATCTTGCCTAGGCTCTGGTGATCACCGTATGGTGCACACCAAGGGCTTCACCAACCTGATGATGGGTAGCCCCTTGTTCCTCCATCCCTACAGCCCGCCACATTTCTGCTTCAGACAAATACTTTCTTATATTTGCATTTGCCATATTCAATCAATAAATCACAAGGGTTTGTGTTGAAATGAAGATTGAATAACCTACACACGTCATGTACATGTAAACAGTACACAAAAACATCATGAAAATCAAGGGGTACATGCTTTCCATGACTGTCACGAAAAGTCTGCCCGTCAAGAGAGCTAATGTAAACACTGGGGACCATCTCAATATATTCCTCAATCATATCCACCAAAAATATCACAAATATGTCACAAGCAAATTTCACAATGATGTGTCAAATATTTGGTGGCAAACTTTGAGTAGTATATAACTCTTAAGGGCCTGGACAATTGACTTGAATTTCTGCTAGACTACAACCTGTATATGCCAGTTGCTTAGACGTGATTTCTAGTCAAGTCTCGGCTGCCCATTAGGCAGCCTAGACTTTACTATAAATCAATACCCAGGTGATTTGTCTGTTGTCATCAGGACCTCCTGAAGATGGCAAGGTCAGGGCACATGTTCTGTGAGTGCAAAAGCCTGAATAGGCTTTTAAAGGTTAAGGTGTGTATAGAGCAAGTCAGAAAATTATTGTAGATACGATTTTCCTAAAAAAAAATGCCATTGTTGAGCTCATAGGCAGTGACATTTGTAGCACTTCAGTAGAATGATACAAGAACAACTTAATCTGTATTTTCCTGGTGTGAATTTTCCTTTGGTTCTATCAGCAAAGTCAGATGCCGAATACCCAACCAATATTGAGGTATACAAGCTTAAAAATACCGAAGCCAATACCAAAACTCAAAATCCATAACCACTCATCTCCAGTCCTTGGGCGAGGCACTTACATGTAACCCTAACTGCCCACATTGGGGCACTGTAGCACTGTGTACTAAGGCATACTGCACTATTGTCTTCAACCAATGCAAACTGTACTTGTGTGGCATTACTGGTAGTAAATTGAGGAGTCTGACAGTTGCTTGTCACTGCTCAGTGGTTCTCTCAGAGAGAGTTTGGAGGTTTTCAGTTTTCTGGTTCTATTCAGATCTGGTTTTTGCAGTAAACTGGAAAAACGAACCGCAAGACCCTAAATCAGACCGAACGGTTTACTGTGTTTGTGCAAAAACTGATCAAACTGTCACAGTGGGATGGAACTGAAGTAGTAGCCATCATGGACTCTTGTCACTTACAATTAAAACGAAATGTTCTGTCATGAAGTGCGCACAAATAGCACATCAATCTGCGTGCATTTTTCCGTAGTATGGCCATCAAATTCTGTACATATGGTCTGAGCACACAAGCAATGTTTCAGCCAATGGACCTCCGGGTAACCTGAGGGTCCATTGGCTGAAACAGTGCTTGTGCTTGCTATGGATAGACAGGAGAATCAATGTGGTTTGGTTGCCAATCGATATGGAAATTGCGTGAAATTCTTATGCGCAATTAAGGCTAGATAAGTGCAAAGTTCATGACAGGACTTCTAGTTTTAACTGTAGTCTATCGGGCATACAGTTAAAACTAGAAGTCCTGTCATGAAATGCGCATAAATAGCATGTCGATATGCATGTTAATCTATGCGTTATGACTATAGTAAGGCTATCAAATTCTGTACATATGGCCTGTGCACAAGCAATGTTTCAGCCAATGGACCTCCGGGTAACCCGGAGGTCCATTGGCAGAAACATTGCCTGTGTTTGCGATTGGTAACCAGGAGAACCTGCCGTGCTTTGGATGCCATTCAATATGGCAATTGCACGCAATTCCTACGTGCAATTAAGCCTAGATAAGCGCACAGTTTGTGACAGGACTTCTAGTTTTAACTGTATATGTAGTGTTCTCATTGTCACATTTTCTTCCTTATTGATTCATCCACTGGATGACTCAGCAAGGGACACAATGTGACACTGAGCGAACAGGGATCAATCCACGGCGGCTGTACTGTATAAACTATTGCAGGTTTTTCCAAGTTACGGAGCCTGAAGTGGTGTTTACTATACTTTCTTAACACATCGAAAAACTAAACTGAACCAAGCTTTTTCCCTGAAACAATCTGAAAGCAAATCTAAATGAAAGTGTCAATGACACTGTAGTTTAACTTGACTGTGTGTGGTGTTTGATGAAAAGGGTTATGTTCAGTGTTTATGAAAGGATCATAAGACAAGAATTGTGATAATTGAGAATGCATGTACATTTGTATGTTAAGTTATGTACCCCACGTTATGTTTTCAACAAGAATAATATGAGGTGAAGACTGTATTAAAGAACTGAGGCCTGGGTTGAATATGGCTAGACCTTTAGATTACCCCAGATTCACACCGTGTACAGGTGTGTCCAAATTAGAGAAGGTGTGACAACATCAAGAAAAATATATAAATTCTCTGTGTCTCTTCCACATTTGCAATAACTTCCATGATAATGTCACCATAGAAACACGAAGAAAGGCATGGTAATAAAACATAACAGGGTAAGGCTGTTATATCTGGTTTTAATGTGCCTAATTCAGGGCAAAAAGGGTGTGCCTGAAGTAAATGAATTTAAAGGCCTGGTGGCTATCACAGTTAATGTACATTGTATGTCAACCAAAGTTACCAATTTACAGTAACATCATTTCAAAATGAGTGTCCTTCCAAGTTACAATAAAATCCTTTCATACATGTGAATATGACCTGTAGACTGTTCTAAAGGTTTTCAGGTCCATGGGGCCATCAAGGTTGACCGATCACGACCAAAATATGACATTCTCATCTAGACACAACCTCGAACCTGCATGTGAAATTTAGTGACGATTGGACAAGAACAATGGGATGTAGCCTGTGCTAAAGAAAATGTGAACAGACTCACAGACTTCCGCACACATGATGGCAATAGCTTATCTTGACTTTATCAGCTCTACTCTCCAGGTACATGTACATGTACTATGGTTTTCTCCACCTGTACTACTGTCTGACATGAGCAGGCCTTTAAATTCATTTATTTTCAGCACACTGTTTTTCACTAATTAGGGCACATTAAAACTAGAAATAACAGCCTTAGCCTGTTATGTTTTATTGCCGTACCTTTCTTTGTGTTTGTTTTATCATACATGTATGGAAGTTATTCTCAAATTTAGAAGAGACACACAGAATGTATATACTTTTCTTGATTTTGAGACACCTCTCATTTGGGCACACTTGTAACATGGTGTGAAATTGGGGTAATCGAAATTCCTGATGAGGTCACCCTGGCTGTTGAAAATACTCTTAAACTCCAATACAAAAAAAAAATGAGAAATGAAAAATTTGTAGTTGGGTAAGAAAAAAACGGACATCAAATAAAAAAACTTATAAAATCACTCCACTGTACCAACCACCATGACAGAACACCATTCCCCCTCACCCCCCCCCCCCCCCCCCCCACCCCTAAAAATATCTTATGTGCAGGTGCCTCTTATGCGTTTCCACATAATTTGAGTTATCAACTACATGTACATATACATGTACAGTTGTAGGTGGGAATTACCCTCAAAAGGTTTTTTTTATGTGAATCACTTTTCCCTGCTATATTTTCACTGCATAAAAAATTCACCAGAATTTTCTTGTTTTAATCTCACAATTTCCAATGAAGGAATTGTGAATTTTGTTTGCATGGTATTAAGAGTTTTCATTTCAAATTAAAGTTTCTTAGGCCGCCAGTGAAGACATCTGGAATCAACTCGAACAATTCTTTTCTTCATGGAACGCTCGTGAGATTCTATTTGTTCATTTGATAGTGTTATTATATATTGTCCTTTGTAATAGTTGATGAGATTCAGATGCTGTAATGTCGATATAACATCTTCCTTCTTGATACTCGTCATCTCTGATATTTCATTAATTGTTATTATAGGTCGCTCACCACTCTCATTTGGTTTGAGATCAAGTAATATTTCCAAAATTGTTTGTGACCAGTAACTTCTGTAGGATAAAAGTCCCAAATCAGACAAAGGCTTCTCTGGGGAACCAGTTTTTCCTTCAACCTTAGATAACTCGTAACTAAACTCTATCAACAGTTTACCATATCCTAACCTCTGATATGGGGGTAATGTTAATATACACGCAACATTGTAGTCCTCTGTTGATTCTTTTTCTTTTGAAAAATATCCAACAATATGATATCCCTTGTTATCAACCTCACAGAGAATGTAAAATAAAAATGGGTCAGTATCATAGTACAAAGTTTTGTGGTCAAGAAATAATTTTGCTAAGAGACATAAGTTTTGTGCATATGCTTTATTTTTACGACCATCTATTTCAAAAAATGAGAGGTTTGTTTTCCTGTATATTTCATTTCCAGGAGGATGCTTCCAGAGACACTTTGCAAGATGTGCTTCTAAACACTTGTTGCTTTTAACATACTTCAGACAGTATTCACATATATACACAATGGGTACCCCAGTCAGTTCCTGAGGATACGGAGAAAAGTACCAAGGTCTAATTCGATATTTTCCTATTTCTATTAATTCAATATTTTTCATTCTGGTAACAATATCGTCATGGTGTGCAACCATGCTTCCAGTTTGACGAGGAACTTTGGGTGCACTTGGTTCTTGAGAATCATTCCCACCAGTCATGAAAAGTGCTGTCTGTGAGTCTGCGGGAGGAAGAACCATATCTTCTTCTACAGGCCTTTTCTTTTTCTGACCTATGCCGAAAGGTTTTGGTACGTTTTTTATTAATGGCGCCGAGCCGGATACTGCACCATTCTGTAAAATCTCTCTCTCGGGGGTACCAGGTCTTGAGCCACCATTAACACACTTAGGTTCTTTTTTAGGTGTTTTGACATCTTTTTTCGGTAATTCCATCTTAGATAGGTCCATCCGCTCTTCCGGGACCCACTCGTCCAACCTTTTATTGAAATCCTCATAGTGAATATAATACAACGGTTTCCCATTTACTTCTTTTTTGCTTAGAATTTCGGCAATGTGCCATCCATCGCCATTTCGGAGTAAAACTGGCAATCTGCAGCCTTCATTTAATTCAATATTCTCTTCGCCCATACCGTTTATTTGATGAAATGTTGGATGAAAAAATTCACAGCGGTTGCGTTCGAACCTGTTTTCACAATAGGAGCAATGAAGTGTATGAAGATATGGACATTATTTTTAGCTTAACTCTGAATACATGCGGATCAAGCCTTTGACTTGGGGGGGGGGGGGGGGGGGGCGAGGCGAGGCCCTGTATCAAGATGTTTGAGTGCCATATAAGTACGGATGTCACTGTGGTTTCTGGACGTTTCGTACCCACTTGGACGTTTCGTACTCTAATCTTTGGTCGTTTCGTACCCAAATCTTTGGTCGTTTCGTACCCAAATGTCTGGACGTTTCGTACCCAACATTTATTTTCGCTTAAAATATCCACGGACGTTTCGTACCGTGCCAGAGGACATTTCGTACTAAAATTTATTTTCGGATATTTTTTCACATTTATGCTGAATTGCGTCCAATATTGAAAGAAATCCTTGATGTTAAACTCGCTCATCACACCCCCTTAACGCCATAGACCTCGAAGCCCAATGCTTAAACACGCGATCGATAGCTTCGTCAATGATAGCCCTCAAATATGCCGCGATCCTAATTTTAGCCCCGAATCGGATCGGAAGAAGGGAACGACGACGACTTCGTTGCCCCTAAGACATCCGATATTGTTATTATTACCCTTGGATTAGCAATAGTATGGAATATTTTACCTGATATTCCCGGTTCGGCACCGGGGATTCGAACCTATCCTCTCGGACCCCTATATAAAGACTGGTGCACCAGATGCCCTGGTGGAGGCTCTGGAGGCAGTCGCCAGTTCACCTCCTAGTCCCACTGGTACACCCAATCAACTGCCGGCTCTTGATCAGTTCAGTTGGATGAGGAACATCCAGCGGAGACTGATGAGGAACTGGAAGCTGCTTTTTCACCGCCTCCCACCCATCACTCCCCTCTTCCTTTACTACCGGAACGCCTGGACCTGGAAGATGCGGCCAATTTGTCGACAGAAGAACTCCTCAAAAGATCTAAAGCATTACTAGAAGAGAGCTACAAATACTGTCCTAAAGAGATGCA
Organism: Pictodentalium vernedei; assembly: GCA_031216915.1. NCBI lineage: Eukaryota > Metazoa > Mollusca > Scaphopoda > Dentaliida > Dentaliidae > Pictodentalium > Pictodentalium vernedei. Next base: position 73,674,160 of record CM062289.1, on the reverse strand, counting down.
CACCACAGCGGCCCAAGAAATCCAAGCCACATCAACATCACCATCACAACCACCTCCAAAGAAAAAACACCGAAAAAGGAACAAACGCGGCTAAACCTCCTCCTTCCTTTTCCTCCTTTGACACTCCTAGACATGCAATACCAATCTTCTACAGTCACCGAGGGTCGAAAGGGGCTTGTCCCCCATATCGTCCCTGCGCGCCTTCGGCGCGCGAAATCATTTCATCTCGGCATGCCCTGGTGTGTGAGGGTCGAAAGGGGCTTGTTCCCCATACCGTCCCTGCGCGCTTTCGGCGCGTTAAACCATTCCATTCGGGATTCGGGATCATGCCCTGGTGAGCTAACAGGCAGATTAAAAGCTTAACTGTGGCCTTCTACCAGAAAGGGCTGCCGTCACCGACTCAACTAATATTACATCAGGTTTAAAAACTAAACATGCTCGAGGACAAATAGGGAACGAGAAGGTGAGCTAATAGGCAGATTAACAGCTTAACTGTGGCCTTCTACCAGAAAGGGCTGCCTTCACCGACTCAGCTAAAGAATAAATCATAAATTAAACAAAATGTGCTACTTTTATCTTTTTACAATTTTACATATTCTAATGAAAACTAATTCTGCCTTCTTCTTTTAAGCAGGTACAAGAAGATGCTTTTTGACCAGCACCCAATAACCGCTATGGACAGTCTAACCGTTATGGAAACGGTAACCCCCATGGTTCCTGAACATCCTCCACTCCATCCCTAAAAGTGGTCGACCACTTTAAGGGAGGCGAGCGTTGGTCCTGCGTCCCGCCTCTGCCCCTTTTTGTAAGCGCATAGCGCATCTTCTGTCCCAACCCAATAGGACCACAATGCAGGCCTGCCCCCGAACCAGGGAAGTTCGGGTCTTCTTTCTGGTAGTCCCCGAAAGGGGTCGTTGTTGTTTCTTTCAAAGACGTCCTACCAAACAGAGACAGCCTGGGGCAGATTATACTTGCCAGTGATGGCCATCACTCAATATCATCTCCGAAGTGGCAGACTATACTTGCCTGAAAATCCAGATCGACTGCACCCTCAGGGAGAGGTAGTACCTTTGTGAGAGGACCCAACCTCCCACACTGGTCCTCACCCGAGGGTTCAACCGACATCAGTCAACGAGGCCGCCACGACGCAACAGGAGACACCTTCCGAGTACCGGAACCTTTTCCTCCTTCAACACGCCTAGACATGTGACAGCCAATCATATACAGTCACCGAGGGTCGAAAGGGGCTTGTTCCCCATACCGTCCCTGCGCGCCTTCGACGCGCAAAACCATTTCGTTCGATAACCTGGCCACCACATCAAACATCATTAGATTTCATTAGATCATTCGCACCTCTGAACTCAGAGTGCGAGCATCCTAATTAAAGTCTTAATTATGGAAACACTGGAGCTACCAGCGAGACTAAAGAAAACAATTGCAGCTCTGGGCGTCTCTTGCCCTATCACCTGGGCTATCCAGGAGATAGGCAAGAGCGTTCATCTGTCACTGGAATTCAAGATCGATGAAGTTACAGAATCACCACCCTCCTCGGGGAGAGGTAGCACCTTTGCTGAGAGGACCTCCTCTCACACTGGTCCTCACCCAAGGGGGTCTGGAGGCCCTGAAAGAGAAGGAAACCGAGAAGAAAGAGCCCGTCCGCCAAGCGAAGGGATGCCCGATGCTTGGAGGCATTCTTGGAGATGAAGAAAGAGAACGACGAGGAAAAGAAAGAGCCAGAGGCGGCCACCACTTCCCCTCCCACAGACAGCCCCATCTAAATGCCGGCTTCCCAGCCGGTGTTGTCGGATGTGGAAGAGTCTGTGGAGACTGAGGTGGAAATGGAAGCTGCCCTCTCGCCTCTTCCTGATCCCCATTCGCCTCTTCCTTCTAAACCAAAATGCCAGGACGCGGATGACATGCTGGAGAACATCTTACTGGAAAACAAACTTCAAGGGGACCTTCACAAGCAAGAGATGGACAGGAATTACCAACTATTCCTCCAACAAGTCGAAGAAACCAAAAAAACTAATAGATGCCAGAACCCCACAACTACAACAACAAAAGCCTCAGCAATCGCCCACCACCACTCCAGACTCGACCAGGACCAGACCCTATAAAACTCACCAATCACCATTAGGCAGCCCACCAACAACACCATCCACCACTATCTCTCCTTCCAAACCTCCACCTCCGAAAAAGAAGCAGAAAAGACACAAGCGCCGCTAACAAACTACAACTTCTCCTCCTTTACCACGGTCTGACACTTCAAAATTCTACAGCTAAAGAGAGTCGAAAGGGGCTTGCTCCCCGAACCTTCCCTGCGCGCCTTCGGTGCGCGAAACGATTTGATTCGATGACCTGGCCACATCATCCTTGCGCGCCTTCGGCGCGCTAAAGACTTTCATTCATTCAGACTTGAAGATTACTTGAGTGTGTTGACATCATAAGAACCAGTGAAGATATATAAAGTGAGCTGCGCAGCTGAATCCCTCGTCCCGATACAACAGGTACTTAATACTGCTAGATACTGTTGTGGAAAATATACCACAAATTGGCGCTACGAGCTATTAATTACCTGCAGTAATATTTCGAATAAAACAAACGGAAATTTTTTTTTTTTTTTTTTGACATTACCACACGGTATTTATTCTAGGGATTTTCAATCCCTTTGAATTATTTTTTCATTATGGCCATCCATGCATATTTTTCGAATAGCACCCAAACCGTCCCCACCTAAGCAACCCAAACCGTCCCCACCTATTTTACCCAAACCGTCCTCAATCCCCGAAACCCAAACCGTCCCACGTCATTTTATTATTATTATTATTATTATTATTATTATTATTATTATTATTTTTATATAGAATTATTTTATGCAAAACCATTTACCCAAAAGAGAATTATCAAATCCAACAAATTATAATAATGAATAAAATTATATTCGATTGTGGATTACATTACATTACATTAAATACAGTAACTTCGCCATGTATTCAGCGGGTGCGGGTCCAGTCGCCACCGGGCCAACTCGCCACCAGTGGCGAGTTGGCCCGATATCTGGTGGCGGCTTGGCCCACTTTGACGACCACTATTATAGGTTTAGTACTCATGTTTTGTTTTTTTTATAAATAATCCGAAAAAAAACATTTAAAGAATGAAGAATCCGTTAAAAATGTTTTAAGTGTGTATTCTCTTTATTTTTTACCCCAATTTGCCATCGCCGCGTGTCCCATCATCGAGTTATATCTCGCCCACACGCATTTTACCCCATTTTGCCATCGCACCGCGTCCCATCACCGACTTATATCTCGCCCATACGCTTACATTTCAATTCAGACGAAACAAATAAACTCACACCAAATCAGAGAGTAGAAATATTCTCCGTTTTGGTGCGGCTTTCTTTATCAATAATATATCCCGTCCCTAATCCCGGCTAAATCAATCAGTGAAGTAATTATCACCTTGATCACTGCAAGTCATACTATTAACTTCTGGTGGCGACTTGGCCCGGTGGCGAGTTGGCCCGGTGGCGACTTGGCCCAGGTGCTTGGTGGCGAGTTGGCCCGGTGGCGACTGGACCCGTTCCCTATTCAACTGGGGGCGGTTTGGGTAAAATAGTGGGGACGGTTTGGGTAAAATAATGAGGACGGTTTGGGTAAAATAGTGGGGACGGTTCGGTCATGGGGACGGTTCGGGTTACGTCGGCCAACTGGAGTAACTGACCCAGGGGACGGTTTGGGTAAAATAGTTGGGGACGGTTTGGGTAAAATAGTGTGGGGACGGTTCGGCTTGGGGACGGTTTGGGTGCATCCGTATTTTTCATATATTTCGTTTTTAATATGATTTGTGAGAATGTACAAGCAAAATTTTTTCATTTTTGAAAATTATTTTGCTGGAATTTTTCAATTTTTGGCAATGTTTACATTTTTATGTCAACGGGGTTTCCCGACATGTTGAGCAATATTCCAATGAAATTTTATTATTCCTTGAAACCGAAAGTAGAACAAATTAAAAATGGCGTAAGTGTGTGAATCCGGGGAGCCGACTGATATAAGTTCGAAGCTTTCTGTCGAATCCCCAATCAAACAACCTCTTAAGTTATGTATTGTTGTGTTCTGTGCTGTACATTACCTTTGTTCGTTGAATATGTGTGTTATTTATTGTTTGCATGTAACATAGCATTTTCTATCCAAATAAATATTGTTTAAATTAAATTAAAAATGGCATCAAGTAACCCAGATGAGTTAAATTTGCAAAGAGACGACCCGTCCCATGTATTGCAAATAAATCACTGTGATTCTCAGAGTTTTTTTTACATTACCTGGTATTAATTATCAATGTGAAGTGAAATTAGCGTCAAAAAGAAATGAATTGGGAAATTTAACTTCAGAAAATATTCTGAATATTCCAGAAGTTAAAATTACTAGAAATATGAAATTAATAGATTTTGACCCCCATTTTCCTGATGATGACGATGCTCGTTCAAGGTGTACAATTTGTATACGATTAGGTGATAAATTTGTTGATACCACAGACTGGGACAATGTAACAAAAATTCCAGAATCCATTAGAGAGAGAAATATTGAAAATGAATCTAATCACCCAATTTCGCCCATGAATTGGCATTGGATTCCCAAAAACAAAATGGAAGCCAAGGTTCTAGTTTCCAAGAAAATGACACACAAATTACATTGGCACCAACCTTGTCAACATTGAAAGGTCTAGATATTAATAACAGGCCTCAATCTGACAAAAGTGAATTTTTGTCTGGTCGTTTCAGACCAAAGAAACAAAATATGACAGCTGCATTAGGTCGAACTCACTCAAGTCAAGGTCAAGCTTTTAAGAGTTCACCACTGCCTTGTCATCCTTCTGATTTGGATAGAGTAACAAGAGTAGTAGATGATTTGCAAAATAGATTGGACAGAAATCAAAATTTTGGGAATAATTGTCCCCCAAATTTCAGACAACGGGATTCGACAAATTTTCGAAATCCAAATCCCGATTACCAACCAGATAACCCTAGAAATAGAGGAAATCCAGACTACCCCTTTTACACTCAAAGGGGCAGCGGTAACAATTATCATGACCAGAGACAAAATGCTTTGCCTCCACCAAATTACCAAAATCAGGGTGGTGGCGATATGCAATATCAACGCCAACCTAGATAAAATGCAATTCAAAGAATTCCGAAATTGCCGAAAGGTCTAGAATATTATGGAAATACTGATTGGCAATCTTTTAGATTAAAATTTACTAATTTTGTGGAAATGCAGGGTTGGTCAGAAAGAGATTGCAAAAACAACTGTAGTGTCCGCACTGTTAATTTTCAGCCATGCCCCGTATCCGATCAGCCGGTACCGCCTTGTTTGACAGGCTCTTCATATTTTTCCGCGATTTAGTTTATTGTAACCGCTGCCTGCTGTTCAGTGGATTACTAGACAAAATGTCCGATTACCAAAATGTCCGATTGCCAAAATGTCTGATGACTGGACAGAATGTCCGATCTTTTTAGACAAAAAGTCCGATAGTTTAACTGTTTTAGACAAAATGTCCGGTGATCATTGGACAAAATGTACGAAAACAAGATTCAGTTACTGACTTACCTTTATTGTATGAGTATGTAGCAGATGAAATTTTTAGCCATTTTGTTAGATAATGTTTTATTTGTATTTCAATTTACAGGACCCCATGTGTTGTGATTTTGTGGTATGACACAGATAAATTTGACGAGTTGCCATTGCATGCGTCCATAGTTTTAGGGTAGTTTTCAGGTCACGTGATAGGATGGAGATTTTGGATTGGTTTGTTTTGAATTTTGAAAACATCAGTTAAGGGTTTGATGGTGAAAGAATCTTTGATTTAGTCATCTTGTTATTTTACATCGATTTTTGGTATTTTGGTTAGTACTGGTCGCATCTCAATTATTTACTGGCTCGATTTTGTATTCTGAACATTATTTCTTGCTTTCTTTGAATCGTGTATCAAATATTCGCATTTTCGTCGATTCACTAACTAATAACACCAACGATGTACACAACAGTTTACATGAATGGTTTTGGGTTTGTATTTTTCAGCTCACTTCTATGCACAATGAAATGGATGAGTTGTAAGATGAACTGGTGAAATCTGGAATTTATAGAGTGGGACTCAGATCCACAATCTGGTAAGAACAGGATGTTTATGTTTGTTTTGTCTGTGTGTGTCTGTGTGTATAAAGGGTTTAAATTAATTTATTTGTTGTTTTATTTGTTTTAAAAAAGGATGGTGAATTATTTTAAATAGCGTGGAGTCAATGAAGCTGGATGTATTATGTTTATAGCCATAGTGCTGAAAATGGAGTTAATCACTTTTAGTGATTACGGGCATTCTGGACCTCCACCTTCCCTGGACCTCGTTACCCACGAGGTGCAGGCAAGGCGGACACACAGTCTGCTCCATATGATATTCAGCACTGTTCTTCAGAATTTGTAGAATTAAGAGGACTAGGCTCCTATGCCAATTTAAATGCCAATCTGTTTCTCTGATATAGAGATCTGTGTACTTTGTTATGCATAATGATTGATGAAATAATCACTGCTTCTTTCCAGTTGATGTTCAGTGTGATTTTTGTAAACAAATCATACAATATTGCATATTATTTTGTATTTCAGACTCCCTCAAACTCATATTTTGGTGATGTGATGTAAATAAATGGTTATCGACAGTTAACTGAGTCAGTTGTGGCACAGCCCCTATGGACATGGTACCCAAATAGGAAGTACCTCAGGACCTGGTCTGTTTCAAGTATATTCCAATATATCCTGAATATTTGAATTTAATCCTCCATGTAACGTTTGAAATAAAATAAATTGAAAAACACAGTACAGAACACGGTGCACATAACACCACAGCGAAAACTTGAATGAAACGTGTGAAAGGAATAGTTTCGCGCGCCGAAGGCGCGCAGGGACGGTATGGGGAACAAGCCCCTTTCGACCCTCAGTGACTGTAGATGATTAAGTTTCACATACCTAGGCGTGTCGAAGGTGGAACGGCTTCAGGTACTCGGCGGGTGTCACCGGTTGCGTCCTGATGGTCTCTTGGCTGATGTCGGTTGAACCCTCGGGTGAGGACCAGTGTGAGAGGTTGGGTCCTCTCACAAAGGTACTACCTATCCCCGAGGGTGCAGTCGATTTGGATTTTCAGGCAAGTATAGTCTGCCACTTCGAGGATGATTTTGAATGATGGCCATCACTGGCAAGTATAATCTGCCTCAGGCTGTCTCCGTTTGGTTGGACTCTTTGAAGAAAAGCAACAACGACCCCGTTCGGGGACCACGAAAAAGAAGACCCGAACTTCCCTGGTTCGGGGGCAGGCCTGCATTGTAATCCTATTGGGTTGGGACAAAAGATACGCAATGCGCTTACAAAAAGGGGCAGAGGCGGGAAGCAGGACCAACGCTCGCCTCTCTTAAAGTGGTCGACCACTTTTAGGGATGGAGTGGAGGATGTTCAGGAACCATGGGGGTTACTGTTTCCATAACGGTTATAGTGTCCATAGCGGTTATTGGGGTGCTGGTCAAAAAGCATCTTCTGTGTACCTGCTTAAAAGAAGAAGGCAGAATTAGTTTTCATTGGAATGTGTAAGATATAAAAAGATATAGAAGGATAATTGTAATATTTTATTATAATATTTAAAGTATGAGAGAAATGTGTCGGTGTTTGTGTGCATGTGTATAATGCTTGTACGTGTTCTGGTTATGATGAGCGTGACTATTGAGTTGGTGTTCCTTGTCAGTGTTAGCTGGTTGCCGAGTGGATTGGTTCAGCTATTGTAGCATGTCTTAAGAAGGACATATCGTACTGTAGGGTCGCAGTAGTGTTGCTGACAATAGCTTGGCCTCCCCAGGCTTTCTCTGTGATGGTTGCGTGATTGCTGAGTTTATGTTGTGTGAGGGATCAGAGTGGTTCGGTTCTGCGTATTGTAGCATGTCTTAAAAAGGACATATCGTACTGTAGGGTCTCAGTAGTGTTGCTGACAATAGCTTGGTCTCCCTATCTTTCCCCATTGTAAGTGTGGGTGGAGGCAGAGTGGTTTGGTTCAGCTATTGTAGCATGCCTTAAAAAGGACATATCGTACTGTAGGGGCGCAGTAGTGTTGCTGGCAATAGCTTAGCCTCCCCAGGCTTTCTCCGTTTTGATTGCGTGATTGCTGAGTTTATGTTCTGTGTGGGGACTGAGTAGTTCGGTTCAACGTATTGTAGCATGCCTTAAAAAGGACATATCGTACTGTAGGATCGCAGTAGTGTTGCTGACAATAGCCTGGCCTCCCTATCTTATCCCATATTGTGTTTGCGTGCTGGATGATATAAGTCCTGGTTATTATTTTTTATTTTAGTATTTTTTGGCGATTGACGTTTCGGGGTTTTTGTCTGCTATCGCAAATTGCCTGTAATTCGGATATTAGCTGGCTATCGGCTAGCCGTTCGTGGTTCTTCGCGGTCAGGGTGGCTAGACGCTCTTTGATGGTGGGGATATCGGCCCTGTCGTGGAGTGTTTTGATGGGTGTGTCCCATGGGGCGCGGAGGGCGACTCTAAGCGCGTGATTTTGGACCTTCTGGAGTTTTCCCATATTAGTTTGGTTGAGGTCAGTTAGGATTATTGCCCCGTATTCGAGTACTGGGCGCACAAAGGCTTTGTACAGTTTGAGTAGGGTGGACTGGTTGGCTCCTTATGAGGTTCCCTTTAGCATTTTCAAGCGTTTGGTGGCTTTTTTCGCCATGTCGTCGGTGTGTTTGTTGAAGGACATTTTTTTATCAATGGTGATGCCCAGGAATTTCGCCTCTTTGCATTCTGGGAGGGTGTTATCCTCTAGTTTTAGGTCAAAATCACGTTTATTTGTCTTGCGAGTAAAGGTGATTCGTTGGGTTTTATTGGCGTTTAGCTTAATTCTCCATTTGACACACCATTGTTCTAGTTCGTCGAGAGCGCGCTGCATGGGTTTTTGGAGCAGATTGGCCGTATTGTTAGAGTCCCAGAGGCCTTTATCATCCGCGAATTGGGAGACTTGAACGCGATCCTCGGAGAGGTTAAGGTCATTGACATAGAAGATGTAGAGGAGGGGCTTAGGACGGACCCTTGGGGTGCCTGCTTCAAGGGGGACACTGTGGGACATTTCATTGTTCACTCTGACTTTAATTTCGCGGTCTTTTAAGAAAGAGGATAGAAATCTGAGCAATTTCATGGAGAGCCTCATTTTTGATAGTTTGTAGCGCATTCCATTGTGCCAGACTGAGTCGAATGCTTTTTCGACGTCTAGCAGGTCTGCCGCGCCTATTTGTTGATTGTTGATGGTGGTTTTCATTTGGGTCACTAGTCGGTATGCATGCTCGATGCATTCTTTGCGGTTTCTATTGGCTCTTTGCCATTTATTGAAGAAGTCGATGTCTTCAAGGTGCCCCCTGAACCGATTGGTAAGGATTCGTTCGAATGCCTTACCGATGCAGCTGAGGAGGCTGATTGGGCGGTAGCTGGCTGGGTCGGAGGGGTCCTTGTCAGGTTTTGGTATCATGACACCGATGGCTTTTTTCCAACATTTGGGAAAGAAGCCATGGGTAAGACAAGCGTTGAACAGTTTGTTTAGTTTTTCGATTAGGGAATTTGGGCTTTGTTTAAGAATTTTGTAGCTCACTTCGTCTTCGCCGGGTGAGGACGATTTTTGGCATTTTTTAATGACGTTGATGATTTCGTCATTGGTGATGGGGGTGACGAGGTCATCGTCATCCCCGTCTTCAGGTTCGTTATCTAACTTGGGGTCACCGTAGATTTCAGGGTGTTCGTTGATGAAGTCGTCAATTGCGTTTATGACGGCGTCATCATTGCCCGCGCCAGGCGCGCTTTGATACGGGCGATGCGTTTTTCTTAGGAGGTCGGCAAAAGTGTCGGCCTTGTCTTTGTCGGTGCGCGTAAAGGAACCGTCTTCCCTTTTAAGAGGTTTGGCAGCGGCTTCGCCGCCCTTGTTTTTTTGCCCCGTTAGGATTTTGAAAGAGTCCCAGAATTTTTTAGTATCTTGGACCCCATTTAGATTGGCTGTTACCTTTTCTCAGTTGGCTTGTTTTTCAGCTTTGAGGGCTTCCATGACTTCGCCATGAAGGCGGTTATATGTTTTTTGAGGTAAGCTTTCTTACCGGGGTCAGTTTCGGTTTTAAGAGCACGAAGAGCTTTCCGTTTAGTTTTGATTAGTGACAGTGTGTCGCCCGAGATGGTATTTCTCCAGGGGCGCACTTCTTCTTTTGGGCATATTTCGTTTAGGGTTGAGTTAATGATTTTTTCTATGCCCTCGCATTGGGATTCGAGTTCCGCTGCGTTGGATGAGGGGGGGTGTTGTGAGTTTGACATCGATGATATCGCGGTAGAGGTTCCAATTAATTTTTCTAAAATTTCTGCGGAGAGTGGGGTGGGGGGTTGGGGGGTACCTGAGTGGGCCATTTGCTAGCTGCAGTGAGGCATGGACCGGGAGGTGATCGCTGCCTAAGTCATCATCGCCGACCCAGTGGTCATCGATGTGGTTTATCAGAGAGTCACTGGCGATAATTAGATCGAGGATATCAGATGAAAATAGTTGGTTGTTACTGATATAGGTTGCTGAGTTGTCGTTCATAACCACATGGAGGTTATGTGTTTTTGTTATTTCGAGTAGGGCTTCACCGTTGGGTCTAGTTTTGTTGCAGCCAAAGTACAGGTGTTTGGCATTGAAGCCGCCGAGGAAAATGCAGTGTTTGTATTTCCTCGTAAAAAATTCAAAGATAGTGTCAGAAACAATTTGGCTTGGGTCGTTTTAATAACAAATAATCGCGATGTTTTTATTGTCGACTGTGATTTCAGTTGCAATCACCTCTGCATCGAGGTGATTAGTTTTTATTGTTTTAGTTTTGATGTTCTGCTTTATTAGAAGTGCGACGCCGCCACCTTCAGTGATTTGTCTGTCTCTTCTAATAGTGCTGAACCCACTTACTGAAAAATCTTTGCTGGGTTGAAGCCAACTTTCGCAGATACAGGCAATGTCTGTATCTTCGAAATATCGGCTCATTTGAAGTTTTTTATTGTTAACGCTTCTAGCGTTCCACGCGGGTATTTGTAACTTATTCATGATGGGGGTTTGTGTTTAGTTGCGGGGTATTAGTTGTTGATTATTCTGGAGCATTCAGTCAGAGCTGATAGCGGCTTTTATTAGTGATTCCGAGGTGTGGGTTTTGAATAGTTGCGACGCCGATCGGCTGACATCTTGACAGATGTCGAACAGCTTGGTTGTAACGTATTTGTTTAACACGGAGTAGAGGGATCCGGCAATAAGGGGGCAGACGGTGTGAGGTGATGACGCATTGTTGGGCTTAATGAGATTAAGGTTTTTCAGTTCAATGGCGGTTTTTACTTTTTTGAAATGGGGACACCTCGTTAGCTGCTGATGTGACTTCCTTTACAATTGGGGCAAGAGGGGGTCTTCAGCTTACCTGATTAAATGAAACAATAAAAAAAAACAAATTAGTGAATTTGAATTTACTTGTTTATTTAGTAATTTTGACTTTTCATACATGATTCGTCACATTGTTTTGATACCGAAGCCACGAGTGTTCTTTTGAAGTTACTGATTGATTCTCACTTGTAAGAAAGGTTTGAGCCATGAATACTTTCCCAACAAATAAACACAGAGGTCGCACGTTTTTGAAACAAAATATCAAAGTAACCCTCTGTGATATGTTTTTATATTATTTGAAAAATCAAAAGAGGCATGTATAACACCCTTTATCTGGAAAAGGTATATAAGAGGCGGCATACTGCAACTAGACGCGTCCACCCCAAAAGGAAAAAACCTGGATTAATAAAGCCCTTCCAGACTAATCTCCAAAGCCACGGGAAACCATACTTGGATTTCAATCCCACATCGTACCTATGCGCCTTCGGCGCGCAGAAACTTTTCATTCATTCATTCTAGACATCGTTCTCATCTGTAGCAATAATGGAAAGCAATGAAGACAATTGCCTTAGCTGTGAGAAAGCCATTTTCCATGGGAAAAAACACTCAGCACGGAAATTCTTACATAAATCGGTTTTTTGGACATGATGTCCGATTTTTGTAGACATTACGTACTGTACATAATGTCTAAAAATAATCGGACATTTTGACGTCAGAGTCAGTGTGTGTATATTATTTAGGTCATTAACGAATGTCGGAGTTCAAGTAGAACAGCTCTGCAGCTCAGATTGAGCATTACGTGAATCTGCTTTTCAGAAAATTGGTGGTACCGTGGACGTCACTGACCAGCAGTCCGGCAACCTACACCAGAACAGTGAGTGTTTAATTAATAAACCATTAAATTGATACCAGTATTGTTTTCGTTGGTCAGGTCTCCTTTTGGCAGACAGAACTCGAGGCGGCAGGGTGACCCATTGTGTATGCCCGTATCGGACGAACTCTACCATTGCATTGGGATAAGATTCCCTTGGCAGCGCGATTGGGACCTTGCTGGTGAAATCCCTGGAAAGTAGATTTTTCATTGGTGGCAGACTTGTGGGATTGATCAACGATTAAGAACGGCTGAATTAAATGACAGAAGATAATTACGACGTTGTTGAAATGATGTTAGAGAACGAGCCGGAAGTGAAGGAGCCGGGTGAAGAGCTCGTTAGAGCGAGCCGCTTAAGAGATGCAGAGCTCCCACAAGAGAGTCAGGATGATATTGCAGAACTCGCCACGAGGAGCCATACAGCATATTCACAGCTCCATAGCGCGAGCCACACAAGGGGTGCAGAGCTCCCTCGAGCGAGCCAGGATGATTTTGCAGAACTCCCCCTGGAGAGCTATACGGAGTATTGAGAGCTCCCTCGAAAGAACTATGACGAGCATACAGGGCTCAAATGGAAGAGCCACACAGAACATCCAGATTTTCCTCGGATGAGTCGGACTCAGTTACCAGGGATGGAAGGGAGGAGCCAACGTAGACTGCCAGAACTGCCGCCCAAAAGGCATACCCGGACGGCCGAAGGTTTAGTCAGGGCTGAAATGCGATCGCCCAAACCTATTGCAAAGAATCGAATGAAGTTGATGGATCTCCTTGACAGGAGCCCAAGACAACATCTGGAGTACACAGCTACGTGTCCGGAGCTAGGAGGGACAGGCAGCTGGATGGATGATGGTACACAACAGGGATTGGTGCAAGCCTCACCCAGTCCACGATGGGATCACAGGGCACAGCAGCAAACCTTGACAGCAGTTAGACACAACCGGGGCGCGGAACGTCTAGGCAGCCTAAAAATACAGAGCAGAGAGACAGAAGCTCTTGCGCGGAACAGGAGCTTATTGTGAATAGACGCCGACATACACCTCAACAGAGCGAAAGAGAGGACTGGAACGTCAAAGTGAAAATGGAAAAAGATTAGCGAATGACACATAGATAGTCAACAGAGGAATTGCAGATAATTCTCGAAAAAGACCATTGATGAATCCACAGCCATATGACGACTCCACATCCATAATGGACTATGAAATCCACTTTGATACGTGTGCAAAAATAAATAAATGGAACAGAGAAGAAATGGCGCTATATTTGGCCGGGAGTCTGAAGGGGATAGCACAGCAAGTTTTGTCCGTACTTAGCGGCCCGGATCTTAGAGATTACAGTAAGCTCTTAACAACTCTTAGGAATCGGTTCCTTACCCAAAATCAGACTCAGTTATATCGAGCAGAGCTACGAGCCCGCCGCAGACGGCCAAATGAGGCATTATCAGAATTGGGGCAGTCGGTTAGGCGTAAAGTGAGCTTGGCGTATCCGACAGCAACGCCTGAACTCCAGGATATCCTAGCTCGTGACGCTTTTTGTGATGCATTGCAGCAAGATCGAGACATGATGTGAAAAATACAGCAGTCATGACCGGCGAACCTGGAAGCTGCAGTTCATCTAGCGGTCAAATTGGAGGCATTTCGCGCCACTCATCCCTCGCGCGCAGACGCAGGCTATAGTCGTGTAGTAAATACAAACATTGGGTTGGAGAAAATAACTGAACAGCTGGAGGAATTGGGTAGAGCAGTGAATATTATGCTATGATAAGTAGACAGGATCCCACAATCAAATGATGAATTTTTGTGATCTCACGCATAAACTAGAATGGGATGTACGAACTGCCCGAAACAGCACAATTTCAATTGGGACAAGCCCGACAAGTATCGAGAATGTCTTTAGAGGGGTGGGCCGATCAGGTATTAACCCTCGCCGCCAAAACATAAGGCCATTTACCTGATGAACATATGTTTAACCAGGCCATAATGAAATTTTGTCATGCATGTTTGGATAAAAATGCAGGACTCTTTGCAGCTAATCAGAAGCTAAACACTATAGAAGATGCCACTGATAAAATTAAATGGTATCAACATACATCAATGGCGGTTTATGGACAGAGGCAGCGGGATACTTTATCCCGAAAACAGGCCGTCCATCCTCAGTTTGAGGATGACACACAAGAGAGTTATGCAAATATACATTTTGATAGGAAAACTAATCTACCGAATGATCAGAACACTTCTGATTATAATAACAGGGAAATGAAAAAACTAGTAACAGATTTTGGCAGTTTTACTAAATCAATGACAGATGGAATGAAGGCTATGACACTTAAATTGTCGCAGAGTTCGGATCGTGGTACGGGATTCAGCCATTATCAGAATCCTGGGAAGATTCGACGGGGAAGATTCGACCGGATTGATCAGGCCCGTGTGCTCAGTGATTGACTGCTAATTAGTCTATTCATGTTTTGTTTGGGGGTATGGCAATTGTCATAATTGACAAGTGACAATATTATTGACAAGCGGTTTAAGGTAATTATTCATTAATTCTAATAACATTGGATAACATTTTTTCACAACTTTACAGCACAAAAACTCAAACACTACAATTCTACATATTATATACATATATAGAAAATGTCACACAAAACACCGGTGGTGGTACAAGTATAATCTTTCAAGGATATATAGATATAATTACAAAAAGGTTATTTTTTAGTTTTTTCAAGACTGTAAATTTTATTTGTAAGCATGGGGCATTTGGTCGTTCTAACATCTACGTCTCTACAGTTGGTCCACAGTGAATCTATTTCCTTGTCATTTGTAGTTTATTTCCTTTAATATTTCGCTTCAGTGTTTCATATTCAGGATGAATGATGAATAAAAAGTTTTAGCACGCCGGACGCGCACAGGGACGATGTGGGATTTGAAATCCGATGAATGAAAAGTGTCAGCATGCCGAAATTAAAAAAAAACGATTCCGGTAGACAGTGAACAAAATGTTTCAAGTCAATTGATGGAATAGTTCTCGTAGTGACTGGAAATGTTTCTGTTTCTAATATTTTGGATTCAAATGTTGGACCCTTAATTAATGGAATACATTCAAGCAAAGAGGTAAGAATTTTTGTTCACAAAATAGACAAAATTCTTATCAAAACTCATTAAAATACTTTTTTCACAAATTATATAAAATTCTGATCAAAAATTATTAAAATATATTCAAATAATAACTTTTCTAAATAACTGAATAAGATATAAATTTCAAAAAATTAAACAAAAGTGAGAAAATTCTGCCCACCTTCAGGGCCGAATCTTCCCGGCCGAATCTTCCTAGTGCACTCTTTCTAGTGTACTCTTTCCCGACCCACCTTGTCGACCTTGACATTTAGAAAACCTTCCGCGGGAAGTTCAACAACATAAAAAAAAGATGAAAAACATTTTGCTCCACTTTTATTTATTGATTTGGTGTATATAAAGTGTCACCCGACCGTTATATGAACCGGATAAACATCGGAGTTGACGAATTGATCTTCTTCTGCACCAGTCCTGACAATCTGAATTGCAAAGCTGGTTATTTTAAACCTTTTTTCCGATTTTCGTGCTGTTTTCGGACTTCCCACCCAGGTGCGTTTTGTGCCAAGGAAACATTTCCCTCCATTTGTTTGGGGTTATGTCGTTATGGTGAACACGTCAAAACGTCTCCAAATATGTAAAAATGGCACCATTGGGGGATCGGGTAGTTTTCAGGGTCAAAAGAGAATTACACCCAAACCGGCCTCCGCAATTTCGCCCATACCGGCCTCCACAATTTTACCCTAACCGGCCTCCGCGCATTTTAACCACACTCGCCTATTAGTAGCTTTTCATGACATTGTAGCAAAATTTCGATTTAAGGAATATGAGAAAAATTTTTTGCCTACATCCTTTTTCGAAAAAATTATCCACATACGGGCGGTAGTACTAAAATGAGACCACAGGTAGAAAATGAGACCGCAGGCAAAGTATAGGGGATATAGGCATCATATAGCTTCAAAATAAACACTATCTAATCATATACGGTGTACACAATATATATTCGAAGTTTGGCACCGATATTTTAACGTTAACCCATAAAATTCCACTTAAGGGGTCGTCCAACCTAACTTTGGTCAATTTGTTGACATGTTTCCCAATGCCTCAGAAACCAATAAGAGAAGTAAGGAAAGGCAAATTATATATCAAAATAATGAGTAAAGTGCATAGAAAAGGTACATATAATTTTTTTCAGGAAAAAAAGTGAATTTTATGATTTTGAAGAAGATTAATTTGCCAATGGCTTAAGTAACGAACCGGTAAAACCACAAAATAATCAGTAATTCGAAAGCCTTGTCCTCAATATAATGATAACATACTACAGACTCGGAGAAAGCATTTTTTTGACACACACTCTGGTGGGTTTTGATGTTTGAATGTAATAACATCAACACAAATTTTGGATGTTCCGGATGTGGCCATGTTTCAATTATGTTTATTCCGGTCATGTGATTACGATGTGGTTCTTGCAGAAATACACAATTTGGGCAATTGTAAGAATGCAAGGACGTGATCACGCCCTTTATTTGTTCGAGACAGTGTACACTATGCTGCAAGCGATGATTACATGAATCGCCCAGGTCCGAGTTAAGAGAAAAGATTTAAACCTGCCCGATATTACGCCGACAGAGTTAGGAATAATTAAATCCAGTGAGGCATTTTAAGAGAAAAGGATTAGCTCATGTCGCATAATCTCGGAGATAATTGTGTAAAGGATTAGCGGTAATTAACTCCTGTATATCAACTCCACCTCAAGAAAACAAAGCAGTCTTATAGACACATGCACATTTTATTCTGAC
The DNA here is from genome assembly GCA_031216915.1 of Pictodentalium vernedei. NCBI lineage: Eukaryota > Metazoa > Mollusca > Scaphopoda > Dentaliida > Dentaliidae > Pictodentalium > Pictodentalium vernedei. The sequence continues at coordinate 73,656,971 of CM062289.1, read as the reverse complement.
AATTTCTGTCGACAATGTCACTTTGAAAATAACAATGAGCAATACATTACACTGACAATTCTTCTTGAATTTTTCAATCACCTCAAGGCTCACCCTAAATTAACATACAGTTTAAAATGTTGAGAACAAAATACGTCATCATAATATTATACGTCAAGTTCATGTCATAGCGAACCTAGTCTCAATTATTTGTATTCAAACTACGTTGTGATGGTGTTGTTCATTTTAAATAGTTTAGGCTACATGTTTGCCTTCAGTTCTCATTTTTCTGCGTGCGTGCATTGAAAACAGTGGTTAGAGTCGGCTTCTGATTTTCGCTTTTTTCCCCCGTATTGAATCTTCTAATTATCGATGATATCACCATCACGTTGAATGCCAAAACAAACACAGGTACTCGACACAAGCTTAGAAATCGAAAAAAAGGATATCTGATAGTATTTTTGGATCGATGCTGTTGTGCCCTTATTAATTATGGGTTGTGGAAGGCGGCAGCATCGAGCGCATAGTGATAACAAATTTACCCAACTGTCCCGTTACAGCCCATTGCCTTCATTTCTCAGTTTAAATTAGGTTAAATGGGCATAATAAGAGCCTCCATTGTAAGTATATTCTGGAAGCCATCTATTTATCAACTTGGTTTGTGTGTGTGTGTGTGTGGGGGGGGGGGGGGGGGGAGGTAGGGATACATCACCCAGGGCCTACCTAGGAACTTAGTAATGATTAAATCTGTTGGATTATTTTGGCAAGGCCATGAAGACGTTCTTCGAAACTCGCCACGTGCTGGTGGATGGATGACAGGCTCTGCACCGGGCATGCAGTTGAAACCAAGTTCCATTTAAAATAACCTTCCAAGAGAAACCTTAGAGGAGTACATGCACACACCATGATTTAAATAAATGCACATCATTGTCGGGAAACCTTGGAAGCAAAGAGTGTTGATCTACAGATGTAGACATTTATTTACTGCACCAAAGAGATTGCGGAGTAGGGGTGGGCATACTGAAACTTACTCCACAGGCTAATTGTCGAGAGGGATGCAATATTTCTTTTAAATAATTTTAAAAAAATATTTCGTGAGGGCATTTCAGTGGTGTAGCTGGGGGGGGGGGGGGGTGGCTGATGGGCACATACCCCTCCCCCATTTCAGTTGTGCCCCCCTCCCCATGATATGGCCTAATTATTGATGCCTTCCACAACTTATAAATTATGGATACAAGCAGATTCAGTCAAGGAAATTGAGGGGTTTTTTTTGTCTCGAATTTCACATTTGTTTCAGGGGCACACCTCTTGTGTTCGCCCCCATATCGCCGCTACACGAATTGGGTAAAAGGCTCAAACACGTTATTCTTGCCGATGGACACCTCTTCCCTCACCACGCTCTCGCAAAATCCTTCGACTCAAAATGATAAGAGTTCGTATTAAGATGCAATGGAATTTCAATATTCAAATGCGTCATGAATTCAGAAAAAGGTAAGGCTGCTATTGAATATGATGAGAATAAAATGTCACTGAGTACACTGAACTGAAGGAATGCAGAGTGTCGGGAAACAATACATAAGTCAGGAATGGATTAATTGACGCCATTCTCAAAATATTTAATTCAATTTCATGAATACTTAATTACTTTTCAGGGTGCATTGTGAGATCAGAGCATTGTTTTTGTAAACAATAACTTCAGAAGGCCTGCACAATAAAAGGAAGCTGATTGATTTGTATGCCCGGCACTTAATCCAATTTCGATGAGTGTCTAATTGCCACCAGTTTAATTACAAAACAAACTACTGTAATTAAGCACCTGTGAAAACACGAAAGGGGGGGCGGTTACTGCTAGTCTAAGAGTGCCTTTTACATTGTTTTTCTTTTTTTTCTTTTTATCTGAACTACTCACTATTTGAATGGCACAACTACCCTCTATTTGAATGGCAAAAGGAGATTTGCTGCATTTAAATGAATGACATTTTTTAAAATGTTCCACCCACAGACATTGAAGTATTTTGTAATGCACAATATACCGGGGCACAGAAGTCTTTATTAAGTGGTAAATGACATCCGACGTAGCTAAGCGTATTACGGCATCAAATCATTCAAGAATTCACTGAGGCGATGAATAGAAAGTATTTTTTCTATGAATTGGAAACATCAGGGCATTCAATCGCCCAAGTTTTGGGGAATGGCGCAATAGAGGGCGGAGAAGTGAAATGGGGTATTGAGAGTTGGTGGGAGGGACAATTGATGCATAACTATGTTCATGTCATTTTTCTGTCCCTAACTTCAGCCCTGGGAATTTACCGCGGCATTCGGCAGTGCCGTCGTAAATGCCGATGAAAACGCCAATGACGACGGCAATTTTTTTGCCGTAGTATCAGTTTGATAAAAAAAACACATCTGTCTACGAGCCCTACGACGTTCGCGTTTCGGAGTTCCACTATTCAACAGTATGCGTAATTCAACGTCATATGTCATATGCGACTCCATTTCGTTAGTCAACCCCCCCCCCCCACCCCTCTAATATTTACACGCCCCCCTTATTTCGAAATCCTGGCGCCGCCACTGATCAGTTGACATAAGACGTTCTGGTTATCACACGACGAAATGGCACACCTCTGATCATTTACTCAGTAACTGATCAGACGTGTGCCATTTCGTCATTTGAGAACCAGAACGTCCTTTGTCCCATTGGGGACATAGGATGACCCTCTGGATCTCACATGATGATTTGTTTGAATTTATTCATTGACAATTTGTCAGGATTCAAATTTCTTTCAATAACGATTGCGCAACGCAAACTTAAAAGCGAAACGCAAGTTGAATCAGAATGGCTCTGTTAATTAGCTCCCTTGATGTGCAACATTAAAACTGAATGATGATTGGTCATCAAGCACCGACGGTTCAGAAGACACTCTCAAACCACGATGCACCACATTGTCAAGTGAATTATAATATTGACTTATTATTGTTTGCTTCGTAGTTACGAATGGGCAGACTGGGCGGACGCCCAGGGCCCCCATATTTGACAGGGAATTGTGTAATGTTAACACTAGAAGTGAGGTTAGTAGCTCCATTTTTTTAATTTCTCAAATTTTACCAACAAAAATACTGATTTCTCTGTTGAAATGTTCCACAATTTTGGAGCTCGGTGTGCGGTGTGCCGTCAGAGACCACCTGAGAGCCTCCAGAAATAAAAATTTTTCCAGACCCCCACCAACGAGGGGGGGGGGGACACCCCCTCTCGAGTCGTGCTCTCCCCCCTCGCCGCTTCGCGGCTCGGACGATGCTTCGCATCGTATTTGGACTCCCCCCCCCCCCCCCCACGATCGACCTGCCGGATTCTCACCGGTGTCCCCAAATTATTCCTGGATATGGCCCTGCTATTACTAACAGTAACTGGCTTCGTTATTTTCAATGAGAAAAAAACCTTCACTTCCTTATTTTACGTTTCCAACCACCTGTGGAAAAAATTGCCGTAGACAATGTTAAAAATGTTAAAATTGCTGTTGAGTTTGATTTGACGACGGCATTTATCTGCCGTAGACAATTTTCCTAATTCCCAGGGCTGAACTTCTATGCTGGCATTTTCGGATGGGGATTGGGGGAGGGGGGGGGGGGCAGCGGCTGCGAAGTAGAAAACATTATGTAAAACTAACCAGTACCAATTTACAGACCTTCCTCTGTCTGTAACTTGTCCTATACAGTTCAAAAGAGGGAATTAAATTTCAAGCACGGTGTCAATTGGCAGTATGTTAGGAGCTTATAATGCATTCTTTGTAGACTTGTGTGAAAGTCGAACAGATTTTAAGGTGGATTTTTTACTCATCCCGCTGCAGCTGCAGGTTGCAGTGGAAAAATCAGTGAATCACTGCGTGATCGAAATCGGCCGTGACATTGGCAGATTTTCTGAAAACCACTGTGGTCAGAATTCAGTTGCGTTTGAAACCATTATTCCTTTATGTCCAGTGTATTGAACGAAAATAAAATGGACTTGTTGGTACGATCGTTTTCATGCAGATAACGCGTGCGGTAATTTTTATTTTTTCTAAAATTGAATGCACATCTCTTCGTCACAATGAGACATCACCAGTTTGAATCAACATACGTTTAAATAGGCTTAGCCTGTTCGCCAAACCCCATTTCAACTCACGTTTTTGCAGTAGCGCAATTGGTAGCCGGTTAATTATATTACCAAGAAGGAAATAATCCTTTTCACACTGAATCACCATTGCAACAATGATTTACCAAGAAGGAGATAATCTTTTCCACATCTAAACACTGTTTGCACACGGTGTTTAATTTGGTCAAATTACACGGTGTTGGTCGGTGATTTTCAGAAAATCGTCCACCGTGTGGGATGTTAGAGACAGGATACACTTGGTCACGTACTGTATATGATAAGAAACATGGACTGTTGCATGGGGCGAAATGTAAAGGTCCGGATGAGTGAGAACGTTTTTTTTTTTTTTATTTTGAACTGCCACGTGTATATTATGACTGTATGTGAGCGAATATAAGTTCAAAACGTTTATTTCTTTTATTTTGTTGTGTTGAATAAGTATAAATAAATGAGTATTTGAATCTTTGTTCTGCTCTTTTTAATTATACCGGCAGTACTCCTTGATTGAAAGCTTTCCCAAGAATGAAAATTATCAATTTACCCCAAACAGCATGTAGCGGCCGGTAGGTCGATTGAGACTTGAGAAAGAATGGCGACTATTGTTTGTAAACTCGCATTCAGTGGCATAATTGGCACAAAATGGATTTGTTTGGGGGGGGGGGGGGAGGGGCCATTGAGGAATCTTTGCACGGCGCTGAGTGATGGCCACTGCAAAACGCGTTACGAGGGAAATTTATGCACTTCGGCCTGGTGTAATGCAAGGGGGGGGGGGGGGGGCTGGATTGGCAGTCATTCAACATAAATAGGCATATTTATAGGGTGGCGGAGGTAAGGGTGGAACAGTATCATGCCATATTTCGAATGGCTCTGAGCCACTAACGTTGATTTTATTTTCTGGGTTATTGTTTCTCAGCCTATCCAATTCAATTTTTTTAAAAAATGCAATCTCCAAACAAAATAGATTATGCTCTCTGCAAAAAACGCCTATAGAAATATATAAATTTATATTAAATAAGGTTGTGCTTATTTAATATTAATTTATATGTATATGTGTAATCTTGTATTCACAATTATGGGGAAATCGAGTGTTTATTTTGAAAGTGTTGTTTAAATGGGTAATAATAAATTGTGAAGCGGTTCGCAACGAGTTAAAAATGGTCGGCCTAACTTTATTTAGTTTTAATATTTTCATAATTTCTTTTTGCAACTTGACGGAAAAGTTGTTCAAATCTGCTGTCAATAATTGTGAAGCTTAATCTTTTTCACAGTACGGTCCGAGAAACCAATCAAGTCGATAATCCATTTGTCTCATACTGTCCGAGTTTTTAATCAAATGTCGGACACAGATCACAGACATACTCTTCGACAATCGTCGGCAATTTGTGAGTGATCTTGAGACACAGTTCTTCGGACCTGGGAGATTCATGTAATCGTCGCTTGCAGCGTAGTGTATGAGCGGATTTGCAAACAGGTGACAGCAAATACTTGAGCTGTTAATGTAATAACTGCAAAATATGGTTTGAAATTCCCTCTCGTGTTAACAGGCCATCTGAACCTTTTTGTGGACAAAAAATCTGAATTATTGCGCACTAGAAAGACAACATGAACCACTTGTAAAAAAACAACCAAGTGTATAAAATCGGGGCGATACACATAAAATAAGGCAATATTCATAACAAAGTAAACAGAATGCTTCAGAAATCACTTTTTCACGAAGTATATTCCAAGTGACCTGGAACTATATTGTGCGTGTTGATTTCCCCCGATGTTGTGAAGTTATTTACTTCCTAGTAACCATGGAATTTGTCGCAGCTCTGTTTGAAGTCTGCAAAGGACAGATTCAAGATGGGTTGAAAATGATGCATTCGCGCTTTTAAATACTTAAGGTGCATTTGGACGATGCTGAGAATTGAGTATTTTCTTGCAACCAACCATACTAACACAAGCGTCGATCAGTGTCTTTTGTCAATGTTTTACACTGACAAATGTGACAAATCTCCTTCACCGGAAACTATCTCCCAATTTGCATATCACAATAAACATAACCGCTGTCAGCGTGACCGTGTGTTCAAAATCGAAACGAATTATCGAATCCACGGTCAAAATTAGCTGCAATTGTCTTTTAAACAAATGAAATACACGAAATATTCGCAGTTTCTTCATTATCCATGCCGAGTTACCTTTTAACCAGACCACATGCGTTCAGTTTCGTTTGTCGGCATCAAACTGATATTGTTTGTGGTAATTAATAGTACGAGAAGGCAAAAGAAGCCAAATATTTCCCATCATCTATAAATTAATTAAAATTGATAATTCCTTTTATTTTACTGAAATTATGAATTGATAAGGTGGTTGTGTTGTGATTATTATGCCCCAGACCTGGAAGTTGGAAAATCAAAGGTGCACCTAGGGCCGTGCAGTGGTGACCTCTGTCCTCTTAATCTTAGTCTTACCCATTCATTATTACATGTACCAATATTCTCCCTTGTATCCCAACCACTGCTACTCCAATTTGAAGGATATTTGGTGTTGTGATCGAGCATCATGGGAAAACAATGCCTTTATAGCTGCTGTCGCATGTGTTTCTTCCCACATTTTTTCAGAGTTGTGGTACTTTTTCACTCTTTTGAGTTAGAAAATTTTGTTTATAACTAGTTGATTTGTTACAAATTGTAGGAAAGTGCCTGCTGATACCCTTAAATGTATTGCTACATTATATTTCTGGTGAAGATTTCATTCCTATTACTTATCAAGCAATAACCTAATGAATATTCTGTATAAAGCCACCAATCCAATGTTTGACACTTTTATCGGAGCTGTTATGAAGGCTTATGGAACTCAAAATGTTGATTATGCCAGGACTTTTCTATTCACCCATTAATCGATAAATTAAGTGTTATAGTTGGAAGTAAGAAGCATGAAAGGTCCAGAACTTAAAGTCTAAAAAGAATGTTTTGCAATGTAACATGATTTTTGCATATACACTTATTTGGAGGTTTACCTGTCTGATAGTGTTTGGAACATGTGTGGCCAGGATCTTCAAAAATAAAAAAGAGTTAAACTTCGAGAAAAAAAGGCATATGCCGTGAGTGCCGGAGGTAGAGTCATACAAGGAAGAGAGCCCCCTCCCCCCCCCCCTCCCCCAGGAAATTTTTGTGTCAAATGGAGCTCACTTGTCACCTTTTGGGGATTGCTTTGTGTACTGCGTTCTTGAAAAAAAATATGTGAGACCCTCTGGATGTGCCCTTCTGATCTCAATATTAAGCCTCCTTGGGAAAAGTACATGCAATAATGTTTATGTAAGGTTGATTTGATGTGTTTTGAATAACAATGTACTTTTAAGTACATTAGATGGTTTATTGCAGTGACAGGTTACAGTTACCCTTATTTCTTCTCCAGCAGATATCATGAGTGTATTGGTGTCCAAGAGTAAACAAAGCTATTATACTTATTAATAAACCAGACAAATTTAACAATTTAATCACTATCAAATTGATGCATGGGATAAAAGGGGTTTGTAAATATATTTATTCAACTGCAGTGTATGACTTTGCAGTGCATTCTACATAGGAGAATATCATAGTTTCTTTCCAAACCACCACAGTGACACATACATCTTTATATTGGGAGACACTCTTTTGTCCTTCCATACTTCTTCTGGTGAACTCCTTCAAGTTGACCTTTGTTGAACTCCCCAAATCAAAACATAAACAAAAGAAAATGTCTGCCTTCAATCACTGAGCACTCCACTTATAACATTTGGTCTCAATCTTTATTATTTTCATGAATTAGGAAAAGATTTCTTCGAGTATGTACTTCAATGTTTATAGAATACAGCTGTTATTTTATTTTGTTGTATTTTATTGTAAAATTTTGTTCTCTTACTTATGCCATAGCAGACTTTCAGGTGGTGCTATTTACACATGGCAGCAGTTCCATGGCAAATTTCAATTTCCACATGTTCTATGTTTCATTCCAAGCATTTAGTTATATAATTTATTGGGGTTATTCATTTTGGGCCTTTTTTAGACTTGAAGGAAAATTGCATGAAATTTGACCAAAGTTAGGTTGGACGTCCCCTTAATGTATAGCGTTCTATCAGACTTGCAGTCTCACTTTTCCGCGACTGGGGACAAAGAGACCGCAAGTAATCTACTGGTCCTAAAACACCAAATAAATGCTATCTGGTGAATTTGGGTATATTCTAGAGCTGTAGGTTTTGAAATTTCTTGTTCGGTTTCGGTTTTGGTTTATCAGGTGGAGTAAAACCTCGGTTCGGTTCGGTTTTCGGTTTGTTCATGAGGCCAAATAAAATTCAATAAAACTCATTCTTATGTCCGGAGTCATAACTGAATGGCAGTGAAATTGAGTGAAACTCAATGAATGCCCGAAATAAGCTATAATACATGAAGAATCAGGAAGGCCAATATAATAATTACCTAAATATACAGAACTTTTATTGTGCTTGGCAATTTTTCGAGGTCTGACACCTACACGCAACTTGAGGAAAGCTGCAAACACAACTAAACTGAAATGTCGGAAATTCACAGAATGTAGCCTTCCCAGAGTAGTGAGAGTACCCAGACACTGCCATTGGCAGTGTCTGGGTACTCTCACTACTCTGGGATGGCTACATTCTGTGAATTTCTGCAGCAAGAGAGTATTTAATAAAAAACGAAAAACCTTAGATTACGGGATGTCGACGGTTTCGGTTTTTAAAAAAGACTAAAAACCTTGGTTCGGTTTCGGTTAACCTACAGCTCTAGTATATTCAATACATATCCAGACTTTCATATCGATACTTTAGTTTATCTTAACCCATAAAATTTTGCTTTTAATGCATAGCTCGACTTCTGATTTGCGGTCTCAATTTTCACAATCAGGGACAAAGAGACTGCAAGTAAACTACTAATTGTAAAAACACGAAATAAGCGCTATATGGTGAATTTGGGTATATTCAATACATATCCAGACTTTCATATCGATACTTTATCTTAACCCCCTAAAATTTTGCTTTTAATGCATAGCTCGACTTCTGTTTTGCAGTCTCAATTTTCACAATCAGGGACAAAGAGGCCGCAAGTGAACTACTAATCGTAAAAACACCCAATAAACGCTATCTGGTGAATTTGGGTATAGCTGGCTTCAGCTTCTTTCAGTGATCTCCAACTTTCCTTGTTCTAAACTTTAATACTCTCTTGAGCTAACCAAAACTCAGGCCTGGCAATCTAGAAAATCAAGGAATGCAAAACAATTGCCCTCCTCAGATTGCTTGGGAGTGCAATTGCACCTGAAAATTTCAAAAATCACATTGACAGCTATAGAGAATTCTGTTCTGGAACACATTTATCTGACTGGGTATGTGGAACCCTTTGCGGGCCTACAGCCCGCTTGGGGTTCCTATTACTCTGTCCAACAATAGAAACCCTCTACACACTGATGTTAAAATAGAAATATCTGAAGAATATTTCTCCCATGATGCTACAAGGAATTAAACCAACTCAGTCTTGTTTGACAGAGCTCATTGTGCTCATTGTGCTCTGTCAAATGACATTGAATTGGTTAAATTTCTAATTACATTATGGGTGAAAATTGCAAATTGAAATAATGGAATGCTTACTCCGTGCAGAAGGTTAAAAAGTGGCAAAAATATTGCAAGGCACACATGTGTATTTGATATGCCTGTGTTGAAGAAAAAAATGTCCCCTCTCCCCTACTTATTACAGTGGAGCCCACTTAATTGGATATCTCTTAATTGTATATCCCTGTTAGTTGCCACTGACCTTTGAAGTTAGTTTAGTCAGAACTCAATATTTCCCTTTAACACACCCTTCAGGGCACATTCACGATCGGATCACTTCGAAACTTGGTATGTGTGCTCCGGTGACCTGTAGATGTGAGGTATTGCTTTTTTTCATTTCCATAAAAAATTATTGTTGTTATTACCAGCCATTGAACTTACTGCATTTGTGCATCACCTTATCCCTTTTGCACTCTGCAGGGTATATTTATGAATTTCCATAAAAAAACAACATTGCCACAAGCAATGACCTTCTACTTAGTGTATTTGTGCATTAACATCTTCCTTTGGCATGCCTCAGAGGGCACATTCATTATCAGGTTGTTTTGAAACTTTGTATGCTTATGCAGGGTGACAAAGATAGGAGCTGTTGATTTTCTTTTCATTTCCATCAAAAACTGTTGCTGTTAGCAACAATCTTTGAAATTATTGCATTTGATTTGTGCGTCAACATTCTTCTTTGACATAGCCTACAGGCCACATTTATCATAGGATTGTTTTTGAACTTGGTGTGCTCATTAGGCAAGACCTGTAGATAAGAGCTATTGATTAGCATTCATTTCTGTGAAAAAAGTTGCAATTTACAATAACCTCTGAACCTTCTTCCTTTAGCCAGTCTTACAGTTTACATTTAAAAATACATGGAATATTCAGACATTGTGCACACACAATGCTGTTATGTTGAAATTTCAACAAATAACATTGGTACCAATGATCTTCAATTTTGCCATTTCATTTATAACTTACCAAGTTCAAGTTTGTCAAGTTGAGCAACAGTGTCATTGACACTTTCATTCAGATTCAGTTTTGGTTTTGGTTTTACGAAAAAGCCTCAATTTCAGTTCGGTTTATAAAAAAAACCTCAGTTTCAGTTTGGTTTTATGAAAAAACCTCAATTTCAGTTCAGTTTTATGAAAAAAACCCTCAGTTTCGGTTCGGTTTTAGGAAAAACCTCGCTTTCATTTCAATTTTTCTATGTGTTAAGTAAATAAAAAATAACACTTCAGACTCTTTTACTTATGAAAAAAACCCTCAGTTTCAGTTCGGTTTTAGGAAAAAAACTCACTTTCATTTCAATTTTTCTATGTGTTAAGTAAATAAAAAATAACACTTCAGACTCTTTTACTTGGAAAATCCTCAATAGTTTATACAATTTCACTCACAATAAAAAACCTGATCTCTTAAGTATTTCCATTGGGTTCAATCTAACTTCCATTTGATCATCTTTAGAGTTCTAGGAGATAAGTTGGTAAGCCTATTGAGTAAGACAAATACATAAATTAGGTACAGTACATGGAGAGTGGATTGTAACTAAATCACCCACAGAGTGGATTATCACCCAAGCTATAACTTTCAAATTTTGTACATATCGTCAAAAAACACAAGCAATATTTCAGCCAATGGACCTCCGGGTTTAACCCGGAGGTCCATTGGCTGAAACTTTGCTGGTACTGGTTGTACTTTGTAACAAATTTGCAGTTATTGCTCGGGTGGAATTTCCATTCTGCGGGTGATTTAGTGATAATACACTCTCCACGTACTGCAACAAATGAATAAAGCTTATCCAATCTACAGCACGTGTAGAGTGGATTGTAACTAAATCACAGGGAGTGAAGTTATCCAAAGTATCCGTTTCAAATTCTGTGTATGTGGACAAAAAACACAAGCAACGTTTCAGCCAATGGGCCTCTGGGTATAACCCAGAGGTCCATTGGTTGGAACTTTGCTTGTGCTTGTTTGCAATTCTAGCTCGTGGTGGAATCTCCACTCTGCAGGTGATTTAATAATAAGACACTTTCCATATACTGTATGTAGTGATCGACTGAAGTTCAGTATTCACATTCAGCATTGGCCAATAATGACCCATCTGAGACCATTTGCAGCCAATTTTCAACACAGATTGCTGCTAGTGTTTCCTTTCGTATGCACGCAGAAATAAACAGTAAACTGTTGTTTAATGATCTGATTGATGTGCATGGAGTAATTCGCATGAAATAGGACACAATCATTTAGAAATGCTGTACATGTACTTGTACCAAGAATGCATGGTGAATGGAGGAAAATTTAGGAAAACCTAATTTCATAATATGATAATTTAGAACTATGTTGATTTTGAAGAATTAAAACTGAATTGACCCATCGGTGCTGAATGTCAGGGCTGTATGGTGTATATTACTCATTCCCCCCCCCCCCCCCTCCCAACCCATGAATCGAGGATTAATGTTCATTGTTCAATAAAAGTATCAATAATTCGACATCAGGTATCGGCCAGTTGTCAAGCAGACCATCAACCTTCTTAACTGGTAGAGTGCTGGAAGCCCATTTTTGGGCTTTATCCTGAAGTGCAGGTACCACAGCTTAAAGGCTTGATATTCTGTGGATGTGCTTCAATTAATTCTTGATGTGATATTATTTAGTCTGGATGGAATTGCCTTGCTACAATTTATGGGAGAGTGCTTGTAGGCACTCTCCCATAAATTGTAGCAAGGCAATAAGATGTGATCAAAATTTTAACACCCCAAAAAACTTAGCACTCTACCAGTTAATGACAGGTTGTTTTGCTTATCAGTCGATCACTAAATCTATGTTGTGTTCTCATTGTCACATTTTCTCTCTTATTGACACGTCTGGTGGACGAGTCGATAAGGAAGAACGTACAACAATGAGAAAACAATGTATTCGGCTCTTTAATTAATAGACTAAGTGATGAGAGTCCATAGGAGTCACAAGTCTAGTTCTCTCCTAGTAAGTTAGTTCAATCAGTTTGTGTATAAAAAGAGTAACACCGTTCGGCCAGTAGAGCTGTAGGTTTTTAAGTTTCTTGTTTGGTTTCGGTTTCGGTTTTTCAGGTTGAGTAAAACCTCGGTTCGGTTCGGTTTTCGGTTTGTTCATGAGGCCAAATAAAATTCAATAAAACTCATTCAAAATGTCTGGAATCATAACTGAATGGCAGTGAAATTGAATGAAACTCAATGAATGCCCGAAATAAGCTACAATACATGAAGAATCAGGAAGGCCAATATAATAATTACCTAAATATACAGAACTTTTATTGTGCTTGGCCATTTTTCGAGGTCTGACACCTATGCGCAACTTGAGGAAAGCTGCAAACACAACTAAGCTTAAATGTCGGAAATTCACAGAATGTAGCCATCCCAGAGTAGTGAGAGTACCCAGACACTGCCAATGGCAGTGTCTGGGTACCCTCACTACTCTGGGATGGCTACATTCTGTGAATTTCTGCAGCAAGAGAGTATTTTAATAAAAACTAAAAACCTTAGATTACGGGATATCGACGGTTTTCGGTTTCGGTTTTTAAAAAAAACAAAAAACCTCGGTTCGGTTTCGGTTAACCTACAGCTCTATCGGCCAGTTTTTGGTGAGTCTCGCAGTGCCGCTTTTTGCTGTAAATCTGGGGTTGAACCTGAAAATCCCCAAATCTGTCCAGCTCTTCCAAAAACCATTAAGATGTCATTAATACATAAGCAAATGTAATTATAATTTTCACAATATTTCTCAGGTATATTGGTGCACCTGTCAGAGGAAGCTACGTGAACTAGACAATTTTTCCTGTTTCATTTTTGAAAAAAAAAGTATCCAGAGGCTGAGGTGTTGAGTATGGGTGAGCTTAAAGATCATGAAGAGAAGGAAATTACAGGTTTCTGTATTCTGCTAAATCATACACGTGTAAAATGTTAACTGGTTGAGGGCTAAATTATTTTTGATGGTTTGAATTTGTTGATCAAAATTTGTTTTATTAGAAATTATTGAAGAGTGCCCTCAGGCACTCTTCAATAATTTCTGATAAAACAAATTTATATAAACAGAATATTATTTGTGTTTGACTGAGTATGAAACATGAGCAAGGCAAACATTGGCTTTTGCTCTGGTATCCTCATGTTTTTCAAAGCCCTGATAGTAGCTTCTAGCACTCAACCAGTTAATATCTGCTTGTTGTTTTGAAGCTGTGAATCATATTACAGTAGAATCCTCTTAATTGAATATCCATTTTGCCAGTGAAAATTATTCAGTTAACAGGAGTATACAATTAATAGGAATTTGGTCAGTTTCCTGTGTTCTGGAAGTAAACTGAGCATTTATTCTATTACATCTTGTTTGACAGAGCTCATAGAGCTCTGTCAAACAAGATATAATAGAATAAATGCCTGTATTGGATGTAGTGAGGCCAAAAATGTTGATGAATAAGAGGAATTTGGTGTGTGTCACAGTAATTTTTATAAAAAATAAAGTTATATACAATTAGCAGGAGTTTACTCTACAACCCATATGCAATTAACAGATCAAATTTGTACTGAAGGTATGGTAAATGGTTTTCTGTTTGAAAATTATATTCAATTAACAGGGTTATACAATTAAGAGATATCCAATTAAGTGGGCTCCACTGTATTATTATTTTTGGTTATATGAAATGAAACACTCATAACGTGATCTCAGTAGTTATCCCTACATTTGAGAAAATGGATGTTGGCAGAATTCTCATCCGTGCATCCATACAACCAGTTTTTCAACTCAAAATGACAAATCTTTTGACAGTTGTTCAATCGTATATGTCCATGTACATTCAGGTACATTAAGAAAATTCCATTTTTGAAAATATCTACCACTTGAAAAGGTTCTTATTTTTTACACATACTTCTTTACTTAACCCTCAGCATTCTGATGTCAAAATATATCATTTTCAAGTGGCAAAATTTTTCTCATTATGCAACCAGTAATTTAACCAATTCAGCCTTGTTTGCCAGAGCTCAATGAGCTCTCACTCAAGATTAAATTGTTAAATTTCCTAGTTGCATTTTGGGAAGAAGTTGCAGGTTGAAATTTTAATATTTCAACATTCGTGTGCAGAGGGTTAAATAATCACAGCCCGTGTCATTCAAAATTTCACAACTGCTCTAAAGTGTTGCAATAGGGTACATGTATGTACATGTAGATGTGCCCGGAAGTTTTCAAATTTTTCGTGTGCCACTTGGGCGAGCAAAAGGAAACACTTTTAGTGTCTTCTTTGACAGTTTCCAAAGAAAGGCTTCTAGTGTGTGTTATGTGAAATACACATTGCTCAGATGTTACAATATTCTCTGTAGAAGTGCACAAAGGTTTCAGATTTTCCCTGTTGCCACATGCCTGTGCCACCAGAACCACTTGAGTGTCTTCTTAGGCTGTTTCTGACGAAGGGCTTCCAGGGTACAGTATGGCCACTGTGGACAGGTCACTGTCCACGGGTGGACAGTATTTCCACGGATGCAATAATATAAGATTCCAAACACTAATTATAGAAATAATCGTCAAAAAATTGATTAATGAAGCACCGGTAATTTTGCTGATCATGATTTTTATTACCAAGTAAGCTCATTTAGTTGCTTCAAGCACTCAACCAGTTAAATTAAAAACTGAACTGTGTCATTTGGACTCAAAGCACACTAGGGTTTATGCCTACAGTATGACCCTATGAGTGGGCAACATTTCCACGGTCACAATAATATTAGATTCCAAACACTAATTATAGGAAAAAATCATCAAAACCCAGTGCTTTATAAATTAAAGTTTTGCTGATGATGGTTTTTATTACCTGGTAAAAACATGCGTGGACATCACTACCCATGCATGGATTATGACCAGTCCATGCCGACTGTACTGTACGTAATTCAAAATGTTAAAACTTTGCTCAGATGTTACAATATTGTCTGCAGATGTGTACAGAAGTTTTGGATTTTCCATGTGCCATTTTCCCGTGCTGCCAGAACCACTTTATTGCTTGCTTTGTTCTGATGTTACAACTTGCAGTAGGTTCTTCTGTAGATTAGCATGAATGTTTGAGATTTTCCATGTGCCACCACACTCTACCACCAGAGCTAGTACAGAAGAGCCCAATTAATTGGATATCTCTTTACTGAATAACCCTGTTAATTGAATATAATTTCCCAACAGAAAACCATTTACCATACCTCCAGTCCAAATTTGACCTGTTAATTGAATATAGGTTATAGAGTAAACTCCTGTTAATTGAATAAAAAACCTTGTTACCTGTCGAGAAATTACCCTGACTCACCCCCAGTTTCCCTTTGTTTATAGACCTATTTGGCCTCAGTACATCCAACGCAGGCATTTAATCTATTATATCAAGATATAATAGAATAATTGCTAAGTTTATCTCATACAGGAAAGTGAACCAATTCCTGTTAATTGAATATTCTTGTTAATTGAATAATTTTCATTGGCAAAGTGGATATTCAATTAACAGGACTCCACTGTACTTTAGTGTTTCTTAGACTGTTTCTGGCTGATGGCCTCCTGGATATATAATTCAAAATGCAAAAACAATGCTGAGATGTTGCAATAAGGTTTGTAGAGGAGCATGACAGTTTCTAATTTTTTGCTTAACTTGACAAAGTCAAGATAATCTATTGCCATCACGTGTGCCAAAGTCTGTTAGTCTGTTCACATTTTCCTTTAGCACAGGCAACACCCCATAATTCTTGTCCGATCATCATGAAATTTCATATGCAGGTTTGAGGTCATGTCTAGATGAGAACATCCCCTTTTAGTCGCGATCGCCAACTGTGATGGCTGTTCCGAGCCCAAAACCTGAAAACCTTTAGCACAGTCTACAGGTTGTATTTATGAAAAGATTTCATTGTAACTTAGTAGGATGACTCTGTATAATGTCCCCTTTTGGTCATGATCTGTCAACCGTGACAGCTGCCCAAGCCCGAAACCCTAAAACTTTTAACACAGTCTACAGGCCGTATTTAATATGGAGGGATTGCATTGTAACTTGGTAGGATGTCTCCGTATGATGTCTAGATCAGAACTTCCCCCATTTGGTCACGATCTGTCAACTGTGACAGCTGCCCGAGCCCAAAACCCAAAGACCTTTAGCACAGTCTACAGGTCGTATTTATGGAGGGATTTCATTGTAACTTGGTAGGATGACTCCATATAATGTCTAGATGAGAACATCCCCTTTTGGATACGATCGGTCAATCATGATGGCTACACAGGCCCGAAGCCCGAAAACCTTCAGCACAGTCTACAGGCCTTATTTATGACGGAATTTCATTGTAACTTGATAGGATGACTCGTTTTGGAATAATTTCACTGTAACTTTATAACTTTGGTTGACATACATTAACTGTTAGGGCCACATTAACCCACTCCTTAATTCTTTAGACCAGTCTGCACCTCACATTATTTTAATTGAAAACATAGCATACAGGGAACAGAAATTAACATATTCTCAATTCTCACAATTCTTGTCGTATTTCATAATCCTTTCATAAACATTGAACATTATCCTTTTCATCAAACAACACACAGTCAAGTTAAGCTACAGTGTCATTGACACTTTCATTCATGGATGCAGGCTCTTTAACCCTTTACCAAACAAATTGGCCACATCCACCCATACAATTTACAAATTGGGCAATTAAAAAAAAACTTTTTTCAAGAAATTTCAACAAAACCATATCATGTGACCCCTAATTGGAATGAGCTTGTCGGGCATGCCCCAATGAGGGGGTCACATGATGTGATCTTGCAGAAATTGTGTGAAAGCTTCAAGTGAAAAATAATTGAAATGAAAACTTTGGATATTGTGTGTGTTGGGTAAAGGTTTAATGTTGTTACATTGATGTGTTCACTCTGAATCTGACATGTAGATGGGATAAACGATAGTGTGTTTATGCCCAAATGACAGAGTTCAGTTTTTAACCCTTTACCCCTTAATCCCAATTGCCCATGTGGGGGCACAGTGGCGTTGTGTACTAAGGCGATGGTGCACTTGTCTTCAACCAATGCTAACCCTGCTTGTGTGGAGTTAGTACTTGGCAAGTCTGACAGTTGCTTGCCATTGCTTGTTGGTTCTTTCTGGGTACTCCGGTTTCCCCCACCCATAAAACTGTCCTATGCGAGGTGGCCCTGGCTGTCGAAAGTGCCATTAAACCCCAATAAATAAATAAAAAATAACCCTTTACCCAACATAAAGGCCAACACCAGAAAGTGCTATTCACAAAAATAACTATTTAACTATTTAACTTTCATTATTTTTTCATTTTTTGTCTCAAAAACATAGGTTATGATTTTGTTTGCAAGTGTCGTCTACCTTTCGTGTTAGGTAAAAGGTTAATTTAACTGGTTGAGTGCCAGAAGCAACTATATGTTTTATGACCATATTGAATTGAAAAGTGTTGAAAGCCACTCGAGTGCTTTACACTGAATTCATTTGCTAATTTGTTCAGCAGAAGGAAAAAATGTTAACTTAAAATTGTTTTATTATAATTTATTTTATTTTAGAGTACCAACACGTCAACAAATTGCAACAAAACATTTATGAACAAAATCTTGCAAAACTAAGGCTCCCTTTGCTAATATCATGGTATGTTGGGAAAAATATGTTACAAATCACCTTTCAAAATTTAGCACTTTACCAGTTAAATAGCATAATAAATGTTACTTCTATGGGCCAAAATATCCATGTTGAATTACCTTTAAAAAATAAAAATTTTCCTTTACCAAAGATGTTTTTTAATTATCTGTTTTTAGCAGCATTCTCGTTGGCCCGAAACTGTCTGGTGCCCAATTTTTAGCAATTCTGGATATATTCTAGTGCCAGCCAAAGTGTTTTAGTGCCTAAAAATGCTAATAGGAGTGGCGAGGATATATTTTCACTGTCTCACAGAGTCTAATCCAATAATTATAACCCCCCGCAAACAAAGTTTGGGGGGTATATAGGAATCACCCTGTCTGTCTGTCCGTCTGTCCATCCTTTTAAGCGCAACTCCTCCTAAACCGTTTGAAGAATTTTCATGAATCTTTGCACAATGGAAGAACTCCATATGAAGATGTGCATGAAGCAATATACTTCCGTTCTGACAGGTGCGTGGGGTATCACTTTGTGAGCATGCTCACAGTACCTCTAGTTTGATAGAGTTTTAAAAAATGAGCTGGCAATATATAATTTCAAGAGTGAACTGACAATTGGTCATGGGAAAAATCTGACAGAACTCAAACGTCCTGACAAAATTCTCAGGAGGTGAAAAGGGCTGTTACCTAAGTTATATCAACACCACTGATTCATTTAATGGTTAGGCTGATTGCTGTCAGTACAAATAATACCGTCGCAGTTGAAAGGTAAAAATCCATGCATGGGTAATATTTTCATGCATGCGTTAACATCGACTCTCTGACATAAAACATTGGAATCGTCATCAAATTTTCAATGAATGAAGCACTGGTTCAACCCGGTGCTTCTTTCATTGAATATTTGCTGAAAACTACTGGTTATTGATTGAGAAAAGTGCCTGTGGGCAACACAGCCTACGTGTGGATTGTGACCATTCCATGGTGGTGTACTGTACACCTGTTGTACTTAGATAATAACAGATTAAATGACTAATTACTGTTAATCCATCCTGCTCAGTGTGTCACGAGTCTTTACATGCAGTACATGTATTTAAAACAAGCTATTAATTGAAAATAGAATATGTTTTCATTTTTGGAATTCATTAAAAACAAACCCAAGGAGGGTTCTTAAGCTGAGTTTGAATAGTGCTGGCTGGTTTTGATCATTACATTGGGTAAAGGGATGACATAGACAACATTTACAGTAAGGCTGTACAGTGCACAGGGTTAGTTATTCATTTAGAAATCAATTTTTTTTTATAACCAGAAAGTGTGACTAACCCTGTGCAGTGCACAGGGTTAGTCACACCTTCTGGTTATAAAAAATTGGTAACTGCCATGCTACATGAAAATATATAATGACTAAGGCTGTAAAAATGCATTAGGTAGGTTAGTTATGTGTTGTTACATAGAGTGCTGGATTCAAGGATCTATTGGAAATACTTCTACTGGATTGTGGAAATTTTTTAAAGTGAATTCCAAAAATGAAGACATATTCTATTTTGAATGAATAGCATGTTTTAATTAAATATTAGACAGTATGAAATATTTACATGTGTGTAATTCAGCGCTGCAAATAAGCATCCGGACACGGACAATGTCCGGCCGAATTCGCCGTACTGTCCGGCCGAAATCAGTTACGGTCGGTCTTCATGTCCGGCGGTCAATTACTACAGTCATCTGTGTAAAATCAACCCAGCCCAACCACACTGCCGTCGAAGTAGTCGACACGACGGGCAATTCAAAATGAATGTTTGATGAGAAAAAACGCTTCTTGAAAAAATAATGCACACGAACGCGTGCGATTTTCAACGCCTCTCATCCTAAATTGGGAGGCGGTGTCATCCGCGAGTACCAATACCATTGCGCTTCTTTCCCACAAAAGCCTGGACCAACGGGCCACTCATCGTTGATTTAGTGCTGAAATTGTTTGATAAATTTTTCACTATGAATGATGCCTGTTTCAATTAAAAGAAAATTGATCCATTACCATTCTTTTTAATTACCTGATTTGTCTTTCTCCATCCTTGCACTTTGTCTCTTCACCTGTCCAACATTCAAGGAACTTTTACTTACCTCCCCATGCATGATGCAATTGGATTATAATAATTATCGAGTCACAATGAGCGAAATTCGTCATTTGGGAGAAGAAAGGGAGTGTCTGACGTCTATATATTGACCTCAATTAGGCATTTTCGGATGTCCGGCCCAAAATTTATCATGTCCGGCCCAAATTGTCTGGGGCCTGACATCACGTCCGGACCAATTATTTTTTTTATTTGCAGCCCTGGTGTAATTAAATGGTGCCTTTTGTAAAGTTGATTACCTTCAATGTTATATTGAAGAAAACACAAATCCTCATTGCCACGTACAGTTAAAACTAGAAGTCCTGTCCCGAACTGTGTGCTTTTCTAGGCTTAATTGCATGTGTGAATTGCGAGCAAATGCCATATCGAATGGCATCTAAAGCACAGCAGGTTCTCCTGCTTACTCATCACAAACACCGGCAATGTTTCTGCCAATGGACCTCCCAACCCATTTGTACAGAATTTGATAGCCTTACTATGGTCATAACGCATAGATTAACGCGCCGATCGACGTGCTATTTGCGCGCATTTCATGACAGGACTTCTAGTTTTAACTGTACTTAAATTAATCATCATTAACGATCGCACTCTTCACACTGGTGCAGTGGCTTTCCTTCACAGCTGAATTGAACTTTTTTGGTATTGTAATTTTAGCCAACAAAATTTTTTTGATGCCAAATCAAAATTTATAGTACAGTTGGCTAAATTGGCACCCGAACACTGATTTTTTGCAACCAAAACAAATGAAATTTTATCTTACCAATGACTTATTTTGATTTCTTTCTTTTTTTCAGATACCTTTCTTTCTTACGTCCTTGAATTTCATGAAGATGACTTGAGGAATATTTTATTACATGAAGATATTGAAGAACATTATTCAGTTCTGGTTGAGTATGTAGAGTACATGTACTTATGCTTGAGTTAAGGATGTGATGTATGGTTTGAGTAACTAAACCTCAGAAGTGAACATCTAATGGGGAAGAATTTCTAAAATGAAATATTTAGCTGGTAGAGTCCTAAATTATTTTTCCAAAGATTTTTCGTAACATTTGTTTTCAAAGATACTATGCTGCCCGAAGCCTGAGTTTAGCAGGATTTATTTTCAAGCCAGAAAATAAGCAGACTGTCATCTGCAAAATGAGGTCCCCAGAGGGTGAATTTAGTGATGCTACCCTGCACAGCAGGGTAGCATCACTAAATTTACCCTCTGTGAACCTCAATCTGAATCAGGGTCTCAAAACTAAACAGAAAGAGGTACCCAGAGGATAAATTGGCTCACTGTATGGGATAGCATCATCCAATTCCCCCTCTGTGGACCTCATTCTGCAAATGTCAGACTGCTTATTTTCAGGCCTGTATATTTTGTGAATAATTGTTTTGGTCCAATTTATTGGAGAGTGCCAAACAGACACTCTCCAATAAATTGGACAAAAACTGTATAGAGTAATTTTTTTCAACAGCTGAGAAATAAAAATATATTTTACTGTGTAAAGCCACTACAAAGTGGCTGTTGGCACTTTTCAAAAGAGCCATGATAGTGGCTACTAGCATTCTAGCAGTCAATACTTTGCCCGCTGCAGGCTTTCATGTCCAATATCTAAAGGGGGATTTGCAGGGTTCTTTGGTCATTTTGAAATTATCAAAAAAACATGGAAATTTATGTTAGTTGGAAAAGGTCTTTAAAGGTATGGAAAACATCAGTTTAGAATTGAGGGTATTGAAAATATATGGAAATTAAATTTTTGAACAATTAACCCTTTCCACAGTTATTTTGAAATATCAAAATTTCAACCTGCACGCATTAATCATACTACAATTAAGACTAGAAGTCCTGTCACGAAATGTGCGCTTATCTAGGCTTAATTGCGCATAGGAATTGCGCGCAATTGCCTTATCGAATGACATCCAAAGCATGGTAGGTTCTCCTGGTTCCTCATAGCAAATACAGGCAATGTTTCTGCCAATGGACCTCCGGGTTACCCGGAGGTCCATTGGCTGAAACATTGCTTGTGCACAGGCCGCATGCACACAATTTGATAGCCTTACTATGGTCATAACGTGTATATTAACGTGCATATCAACGTGCTATATGTGCGCATTTCAGGACAGGACTTTTAGTTGTAACTGTACAACCAAGAATTTAACCAGTTCATGCCCGTTTGGCACTCTCAGTGAGCTCTGTCAATTGAATTGGTTAAATTCCTTATTTCCTAGTTGTCTTGTTGGAAAATTATCTCCTTGAAATTTTGGCTTTTGTAATGATCTTCCCACAGTCAGATTTGAGGTACTTGATTGGATATGGTTTACATATACTTGGGTAAATAGCATGTCTGTAAAAAAGCATGGAAAAGGTATTGAACTTTTTTCTTGGAAAATGTAAGAACCCTGGATTCGATAGTCAGCCACCTGGTGGGAGTGCCACTAGACCACACTTTTACTGTGAACTCAGTACAGAAATTTCATATGAAATTGCAACTCAGTAGAGATCCTCTATTTAGCACATCTTTTATGCTGCAGTAAGGACTAATAATGTGAATGGAATAAAATATTGCATAAAAACAGAACTATATTTGTGTTTAAGGAGAACATTGTAATGTAGATTTTATTATATCTTACCTTCTACAAGTATCTGGGAATTTCATTGGTTTGCAAATGTCACATGCAGACCCCATATAAAACCATATACCGTCAGCTGCAAGTCTTATGCGACTGACTGCCAGAGTATTCTCCCCTTTGTTCGTTCACCTTTCAAAATGTCGGAAAACAAGAAACGCTTCGCGCAGACGACACACAAGGAGGTAGATGCAAAACATCTTAAGCTGAATGCGGACAATACCATTAAAGCTAATAAAAGATGTGCCAATATTTTAAGAGACAATCTCAAAGAAAAAATGACACAATTCAAAATTGCACTGCTGTAAACACAGTACAATCAAACCCCAATGTTTATTATGGAAATGTTATAATCATCCATAACCTTACAATAAACAAGAATTAAGATTCCCATTCTTGGCAATTTACAAGATACATGTACATTTCATTTCAGTGTTATCTGATTCTTCATTTGTGAACGATTCGAAATTATGGAAGTCACAGAAACGCGTTCATTTTTGTTGGTTTGGATATATTTATTTGTGTTAATTAGAACAAAATGTGTTGAAATTAAAATTAACAAGAAGGAATTTTACCATTTATCAGTCTTTGTACAGTACGTGGAGAGTGGATTGTAACTAAATCACCTGCAGAGTGGAGATATAACTAGTGTTGAAACGATTAGCTGACTAATCGATGTCGACGCGATTATTAAATTAGTCGATCCCTAAATCTGCTAGTCGATTAGTCGGAACATCTGCCCCACCCATACACCATCCCCTTAAATTCACCCAACATTGTTGCGAACGTCACAAGTAAACTCCCGAAATCAAAAAACAACCCACGGAAATAACGCGTTTGATGTTTCCGACTGCATGAATAACAACCCTAGTTGGCCAACTGACCAGAGATTGAATAAGAACAGGGGTGCGTGAAGTAAACAGGGAAAAATATATGGGTGAGCTTATTCTCGAGGGAACAGCCTGCAGGAAAATTAGGACCAAAGGTGACATGAAATTAGGCCACCTACAGACATCAATTTGTTCACCAGGTACTGGTAAGTTCGAAATGTCTTACAGAAACATCAAAGAGAAATTATGGAAGAACACATACCAGTTCGTATTTGGAACAATTTGTTATCACTAAAGAACCGATTACAAAATCCATGTGCTTTTTATTTTCATTTTGTAAATACATGCAGACAAATTCCTGGAAATCTGCGAGTTTCCGGGAAATTGAAAGTGAAACTAGCTTTTCCTCGAAATGCAACTGAGTTAAGAGGAAACCCAATCAGGTCAGGTGATGATTTTCAAAGCAGACAATATGGAAATTAGTAGGCGTGTTCGATGTATGCATAATTATGGACAGATAAGAGGTTAAGTCATAATACGAGAAGTTGTGTGGGAGTGTTCGGTGTACAATTGTTGACAGGCTGATGACTGCTGTGGGCGTTAACTGTGCTTAATTTTCGACAGGGGATGTACATCACGCATGCGTAAAGAGCACTTCCTTTTGTTAACATTCAATGGGATGGAACGAATAATATAAAAAAAACCTGAATAATGATTTATTTTATTAAAATATCAGTGACTATATTGAGAAAAAATGATTTTAAACAGAAGCTACCAACATTAATTCTCTCTCGAAACTGAAAGAGGTTTTGAGGACTTTGAAAGCTTCACTTGTCATTGTTTCATTGCAAGTATTACTGTTAGTTTTAACCAGGAAAGAACGGCGGTACACGTGTTTGACAACAATAACATGGGGGCTTCGACTAGTCGATTAGTAATCGATTACTGCTGGCGACTAGTCGATTCCTGAAAATCACTAATCGTTTCAACACTAGATATAACCCAAGCTATAACTTTCAAATTTTGTACATATTGATAAAAAACACAAGCAATGTTTCAACCAATGGACCTCCGGGTTTAACCCGGAGGTCCATTGGCTGAAACTTTGCTTGTGCTGGTTATGCTTTGCAACAAATTTGCAATTATTGCTTGGGTGGAATCACCACTCTGTGGGTGATTTAGTGATAATACACTCTCCACGTACTGTATAGTCTAATTCATTATAAAAAAGGTAGTCGGTTAGATATATTCGTTACACAGTTTGGTAGTGACCTAATATGGTATATATGGGGTCAGTTAATTCCATATTGGGCGAGAGCGAACGAGCTTCGCTCTAGCCCAATATGGAATTAACTAACCCCATATATACCATATTAGGTCACTACCAAACTGTGTAACTTATAATATCTCCCAACTAGAAAACAAATATACAGTGTAGCCAGACCATAATACTAATAATGATAAATTTCATGCATTGTATTTAGGTCTAGGGAGTTTCAAACAAAAGAGCTGATTAAATAGAGCAAAGTGGGCGGCATGAAAACAAAAATGCCCCAGTAACATGCTAACAGTATGAATGAGGCATCCACGGACTGACCCTACCCTAATATGAGTAAACCTTACCTCACATGGGCTGTGGAGGGAGGGATTTTCTGTTCACTCCCTATAACTTCTGTCTGTGAATGACCAAGAAAGCTTTGATGATCATATGATCTTAAACATTGTCAAATTTAATTGCTGTGCATGAAGTCTGAAATTCCCTTTGATTTCTCGGGTGACTGATTGCCTTAATCTCATGCTGCATAACCAACTGCAATGACCACACAGCATTGTTGATTTGTTTGAAATAATTATCACATACTTTAACCCTTAACTGAGAATTACCAAGAAAAATTATTGCTGCATAAAATTAAAAATTTGCATTTTCCATGTTACTCTCCACCATTCCCAGAATACATGATGCATGTAATATTGTAATGTGTTATGATGTTATAGCATTCTCACTCTGATTTGAGAGAATAAATTAACAATTTTTTTTATAGAAATTTGATCCATGTGCATTCCCTGCATTGCATTATAAAGTGTGCAATGGTAATTTGACAATTTGATAAAAAAAGGACCTTGAGTTTGTTCTATTTTATATGAAGTTTACCCCCGTGATGTGGAGCATTGCTTGTTTACTGTGGTAAACAAATTATTTTACTGATAGAGTAAGACCTGGTAATCAATGCCTGGGATGGAAGGCCTCAAAAGTGGGCACCATAGGTAAACTTGAATTAATGCTTGTATTTCAGGCATAATTCAACCATAGACGCTGAAATTGACTTTAACCCTTTACCCAACGTAACGGTCAAAACCGGCCAGCGCTATTCTCAAAATTCGCCAATGAATTTTCATTATTTTTTTCATTTTTTGTCTCAAAAACATTGGTTATGACCCCTTGTTGGAACAAGCTCATCGAGCTCATTCCAATGAGAGGTCATAACCTATGTTTTTGAGACAAAAAATTAGTTATTCAGGAATTTTTTTGGCAAGTGTCGTCTGCTTTTCATGTTATGTAAAGGGTTAATACCTATAATGCAAAAAAAAAAAATTGTTTTGATTTTCAGGCAATCCCTCACAGAAATTGAACCCCCTCATTGCATATTTTTATTGCTTTGCACTGTCTTCAAAAATGGGGAGACTCAAAACTTTTACATTTTTTGGTGAATGTATATAACTGAAATCTGAAGCGCAAAACTAAAGATAATCTCTATCCTGTGGCTTTGCAGATGCTTCTAGGCAAGTCTTGGTTGCCTATATAGGCAACCAAGACTTGCGTAGAAGTGACTGCCAAGGTACTTCGAATGTAACGTGTAAATTTTCCCGAGACAGCATATTCGGATAACTGTTCTGTGCTGTGAAAAAGTGATCCAAGTTGGAATTAGGCTTTTGAGAGTTAAAATTAAATGAGCTAATTTATATAATTATGCACTTTTTGTATATTCCGTGTGTGAAAAGTTCGTGGAAAGCCTCTCAAACCATACTCATTATATGCAAGAGAAAAGAAAAAAAAAATTATAAATAAAACCCCTCTCTCACTGATTAAGAGAAAAAAGGCCTGATAATCAATTAATTTATTTTGTCTGGCCTTAGACAATAATGTGAAATTTGTAAATCTCATCCACTCAATTTGAGTGGAGCTCAGGTTAAACCTTGGCTGCAATCGAATTTAATGGACTACGTTTATAAATCTGTAAATTACAAACTATTTGAGATCCTCTATAAAATTTTATTTCTCATTTTTTTTCTTGGTACAGCATGGCCACCATGGAATGTCACTCTCTGCAGGTCAGGTTCGAATTTGGGTTCATTCCAACCAATTTTGGCTGAGTTATGGCCCTTTTATTCTTTTTTCGACTTTGAAAATTTGTTGCCTGGAAATATGTCCAATGTAACAACTTGCTGTTGGAGGGACATAGCCCAGACCTGGCGGTGGCCTTGATTTGGATTATGGGCTTATTCCTAGTTCATATATATATGTTAATAGTTGGTTATTTTTATTTTTAGTGCATTAAAATTATTTGAATCCAGTATATCAATGTGTGATGTTCTGTTATGTAACTCTCAAAGACTTCTCCCCTTATGTGATAATGTTCTTGTTGATGCTCAGAAAAAATTGTTACACAGAGTTGTTGATAGAACTGAAATGGTAAGTACAAGTGAACAAATGCACAATATACCTAAATACATTACAGGCAGAGTGGATTTCTTGAAAACCCCAACAGAGTAAACCAGGCAGTAAAAACTGTAGGAAGCTTGGCCCATCCCATCTGCAGAAAGCAGGAATGTTAAAAATGAAGCACACCAACAAGTTTTATGAGTATATCATACACCGAAAATGTACTTTTAGTGAGAAAATATTTGTTAGTTAACAATACAATCAAACAACTACCATAGAGATGGATGCAATATTTGCCATCATAATGGATGGGGCTAGATTTTATGTTAATCAAAATATTATGGACAGATGAGCAAGTAGGTGCCTATTTAAGTTTTTAGAAGTTATAAATGAAAATATTTTGTAGTTTCTATGCCAGAACATGGATAGCATCTTCCTGTAGCTTCACTTCAGCCAATAAGAACATGTTTTGTCAAAATCTTGTAACAATGGGTGCAGAAGTTGAAGTAATTTAGAAAATTTGTAACTATTTAAATATTAAATTGTATTTATAGCGTTGGAAAATTTTGTATTTTTTAATAATTTAGTTATGGAAACTTTGTGTAAATTTACTAATTAGCCTTGGAACATCATGTATTTTTCTTATTCTCCCTGGGAACTTAAATTTACTAATGTTAATCATGGATTTAACTTCTTACACTATTACTCCTTATACATGTATTGATGGAAGCTCTCAGGTCACCAGTCAAATTCTGTAAGAAATCCTAAGCTGTTATAAGCTGTTTCTTTATCAACGTTTCATGGACTTAGACTGCCTCGATTTAATATGATGAACAAATATTCTTTTGTGATCCAGTTATAAATATTTCAATCAATAAGTATCTAATTCGCCCTGAAAACATCCTGATATTAACACAATTGGTGGAACTACACTACAGTAGAACCTGCCTGAGCGACCACCTGTCGTAAGCGACCACCTGCTATTTACGACCACATTTGCAATGCACGGATTGGTTTCACGTTGTATTGTCACTGTCGTCAGCGACCACCTGCCGGATGCGACCGACCGCTTTTTTGTGTCCAGTTTGTCGATTTTTACCTGTATTTTGCGACCATTTTCAGCTTGAAGATCGTCATCAATCGTTGTGTTATCAAATATGTTTCAAATCTGTCCCATCTGACTGTTTTGTATTTATGCTATGATATTTATGCATCTACTGGTATAAAGAATAGAATTATTTAATTATGTTGTGTTTGTTTATTTTTTGTCATTTCCCAGTTCCCAGTTTCATTCTAATTCACTTTGCACGTGGCGAAATTTACTGTCAAATTTATTTATTTATAAATGCCCTCAATAAAACATGCTTTACTTACCTATAAGCTAAACGTTTAATCCACGTTTAATCCACATTTCGATGTGTTCGGGGCAGAACACAGTGAATAAATCACAATTTCACTGGACAAATTGGATCGATGTGTTTAGAAAAAAAACAGCAGTAAACATTGATTCGCCAGTAGGTGTCGCTCGTACTTTTAGAATAACAGCTGTTTTTGACAAGTAATCTGTGTGCAGGGTAAATTTCACCCAACAATGACAGTGCTGTCACAACAGGGCACTAACAAGCTGACCGCAGTTGAAAAAACTGAGTCATCTTGGTTTTGTTTTTTCAACACTAAAGGGCAAAGTTCTGCTAATTTTCATTACAATGCTGTAAAAACACAGATTGTGTCATTAATCCAAACAAGCTCACAAAAACTTTAATTACTGAAAGAACTATAACAGATGTTTGGTACAGAAGAGTAGCTTGTCGGCCTTCTTTGATTATACGCATACCGACAGACAAGAAAAGACAATTATGGCTTCGAACATAAGCTACCTATATCTACCAGTACAGATAAATAGCAGGATTTTTGCAAATGATGATCATAAACAAATTAATTTTCAAAATGGCTGAACCTGCATCGAAAAAGAGGAAAGTGTTGACTTTAGAAGAAAGAATTAAAGTAATAGATATGTCTGAGCGAGGTGAGAGTGCAAGAAAAATTGCTGGTTTCATGGCTGTTGGTAAAACACAGGTGCAGTCGATAATTAAAGATAAAGAAAATGTGAAGAGCGATTGGAAAAATGGTCAGCAAATAGAACAAAAATATCTACATGCAAGGAAATCTCAGTTTAGCGATCAAAATGAGGCTGTTTGGAACTGGTTTTGTCTAGCTAGAAGCAAAAATATTCCAGTAACTGGGAAACTTCTTCAAGAAAAGGCGATAATTGTGTCATATGAGATGGGACATATTGACTTCACAGCGTCAAATGGGTGGTTGGAAAGTTTTAAGAATCGACACAACATAAAATGCAGTGTACTAAGTGGAGAATCAGCCGGTGTAAATGAGCAAACGGTGGACGAGTGGAAAAAGCGCCTATCTCACACTACTGAAGGATATTCTTTAGACAACATATTTAATGCAGACAAAACTGGACTTTTCTTCCGTGGGTTGCCAGATGAATCATTAGTTGCCAAATGTGATGATAGGAAAGGAGTAAAAAAAGCAAAGGATAGAGTTACATTGCTTATCGCTTGTAGTGCATCAGGTGAAAAGCTCAAGCTTCTCGTGATTGGGAAATCGAAAAATCCCAGGTGTTTCAAGGGCTGTAATTTAAACAGTCTGGGTGTATCGTATCATGCGAACAAAAAGGCTTGGATGACTAGTGAGATATTTACTTTGTGGTTAAAGAACGTCAACAACGATATGAAACGGAATAGCAGGAAAGTTAAAAAATTTATAGTAATTTATATATTTTTTATACTTACCAATGACCCAGACATAGCTGGTGCTAACTCTTAAAAATATAGGGCCAAACACAAATTTTGCCCCCCAATCCCCAAAATTTGCATCTAAAACCAAAGAAAACATGTCCTGAATGGCCCTCCACACTTCACCTCTACTGCGCATGTGCAGTGTCAAGGACGTCCTGAAATTGGCGCCATTAATCATTCTTATAACCAGTGCCTGGTAAGCGCTATGTACTCAGCGGGGAGGTATGAGTTCCCAACTCCTGGGAGGGCCATCCCCGTCTGGGTCATTGGTAAGTATAAAAAATATATAAATTACTATAAATTTTTTAATATTTTTATACTGTACCAATGACCCAGACATAGCTGAATAGTAAAAAGGCTGGAGGGCCTAGGACATAGAGCAAGTTGAAATACGCTCAATTATATAAAATAGAGTCATCCCCTCTAGGGGAAAAGGAGTATTAGGCCTTACATGTATCTTTCTTATTTATGATAAATTAGAAAGACACAACACCTTCCAAAATTGAGCATCATAGCATCCATGTACTCTATTAATATCCAGTATAATCCTTATACTAATAATTTTTAAAGTAAGCCAATAAATAAAGTTAGTCTAGAGAATAGAGACTCTTTATACTCCTTAAAAGTGTCTGAGGATTGTATAATAACGCCCGTTTGACACGTGATATATTCAAAAGCTATACTTTAAAAACTATGACCTGAATGAATTTTTAAAACATAAACTTCTCACTTAAAAGTCATCCCAGTAACAGCTCAGAATTACTAACTCTGGAGGAGATATCCCCTTGTTATCATAATAAAACAGGTGACCCAAGGGAACACCCTCCCCCCCCCCCCCCCCCTTCTCCTTGCCCTGGGTCAAATAGCCCAGAGCGAAGAGAGCAGCAGGACAGAGTCACTGCCGGAACAGAAAGCCTACCTAGCTATAGTAGCAACTGTTAAGTGAATGACATTCTGAGCAGTAGATAATAGACCTAACAATGGAGGCCTCCAGAAATGGACTCAATATTTCTGAGATAAAAATTCATGAATGTGAATGGCTGAGCGCAATGAGCAGCCTTCAAAAATCTATAATAGCGACACTATTAATGTAAGCCCAAGATGTAGAAAGAGCTCTTCCTTCATGAGCCGAAATCTCAAGCACAAACTGCTGAGTCAATGATATACCATAAGCAGTACCGATAGTTAATTGAATCCATTAGCAATAGAATGGAGCGTAATGTCCTTCTATTAGGCATCAAAGACAGAAGAAGCTTACATCCGTACTAATAAACTGATATCTGTTTATAAATACGTAAACTCTAACCGGACACAGTAAAGGCCTATGCCCGTACGAAGACGGAAGGACCTTAATAACAATAGGTCCCGGATATTATTAGGAGCCTGACTCTTAACCAAAAATCCAACCTAAGTAGTAAAGGAAGTAGTGTTTCCGTCACTACAAAAGTGAGAATCGTCCACCGATAGTGCATGAAGCTCACTGACTCCTCAGTAAAAGAGAAGACTAACAGAATTACTGTCTTAAAAGGTCAGAATTTGAAAACTACTGTTTCCAGAGGCTCAAATGATTACTTAGCTAAATAAGAACCGAAGCTAAATTCCGTATAGGAATTTAATCTAATGATTCTAGGTCTATTTATCGAAAAGTTTCTAACTAACTTAGATAAAGAGACATAAGACTCAATCAGGGATCGATTTAATTTTGAAAAATTGCATAGCATTTTGCTACAAGTGTAGGAGAAATGTGTAGCAATTTTGAAAAATTGCGTAGCTATTTTCAAATTGTATTATTTTTGTTTTTTAAGGCCCCTAAAACACAGATTGTCATGGGATTGCAGCACTCCATCTCTCCTCAATCAAAATCAAATCAATAAATGTTATATAAAGAAAAATCAATAAATGTTGGGTAACTTGGGTGGTTACACCATTGATCCATTGCAAACATTATTTCTTGCGATGTGTGTGATTTTGGGTGATTGTGCATGATTTTGTGAGATTTAGAGCGAGTGCCTGTCGTTTCCTTTCATCCTGTGAGGTGTCGTTTCGCTCCAATACCCGTTCACCCCAGGTTGTTTCACCCCCCAAGATTTGGGGCGAAACGACCCGGGTCAGAGGTGATCTTTTTTATTTAATTTGAATAGTTTATTTAAATAGTTTTTAACAATGTGTTCACTTATCATATCTATGTGTCGTATATGTGGTGAAAAATACCCCATAACCATTACCAATGAGCAAATGAGAAAACAGTTTCTTGAACTTTCCTCTCATCTTTGTGATCATGTCTAGAAAGGAAAAGATGGACTGTGAAGCTGTTTTGACAAGCTGGGCAATTAACAAATAGTATTATAGTAGACAGTATTGTTCTTGATTTTGAAAAAGTTAAATATCCCCATTGTCCTTTTTAACTGGTAGAGTGCTGAATTATATTTGGTCATCAAAATTTGTTCACATACGTTTACCTAGTTACAATTTATGGTAGAGTGCCAATTGGCACTCTCCCATAAATTGTAACAAGGCAAATCCTAACAGACTAAATAATTTCACTTCAAAGGTGGTATGAACAACATCCACAAAATATGAAGCCTTTAAGTGCTGGTACTGACACTTCAGAGTAAAGCCCGAATGTGGGCTTCCAGCACTCTATCAGTTAACACATTGATATTGTGTATAATAGCAGATTAAATACTGTCATTTTAACACATCGACTTACAATGATATACAAATAATTGATTTTTTGATTTTGTTTTCTATCTAATTATCGAATAGAATTTTAAATAATATTTAATTGTCAGTTTTGTTCTGAATTTTAAAGGCTTTGATTGTACACAATGTATTGTTTCGATGATAATTTATATTTTCAACTGATATATTTATGAATCTATATGTAGACTTCACCCCCCCCCCCCCCCCCCCCTCATTTGTAGATGTCTGGTACATGAGCCACAGGGAAGGTCATGCCCGGTTTTATTGTCGGAATGGGAGCATGTTTGGAATTGCTGATAAGGAGGGGGGGGGGGGGGGGAGGGTATTTGTCTGATGCACAAATGTCAAGGTAGGCAGTTGTCCGAAGGGTGTCCGTGTACCATTTCGATACACCCTTAGAGGAAACGTACCAAAGTAAATAAATATGCGTAGCTGGGCTATTCTATCATACAATATTACTCCAGAATTGCAACTTCTGGAATCTAATTCTTTACTTTGCCGGATAAAGTGTACCAAAACAAAACAAATAAATTACATGTCCAATATAATTTTCGGGGAGAGGGGGCACGAAACGACCCACTTCCGAATGTGGGGCGAAACAACCCAGGGCAAAACGACCCGGGGGAACGGAATTGGGACGAAACGACCCAAGGGGCGAACAGGATTTGGGGCGAAACGACCGAAATTGTGATTGTGGTATTTAGCCTTTAACGAATACCCATAATCGGACGGGGGTATGAATACTGACAGTTGTGTTGAATGATTCACCACTTGTGTCAGATGATAAGAACTAAAATCATAATTTATTTTAGGGAACCTCTGATGTTTGACGGGACCTCCTGTGTTAAGTGCGATCGGCATTTCACTGCTCGAAGACATTGTAATTCTTATATTGTCATTCAGGTCAACCATTTGAACTAAAGACAAACATTAAAACCATGTGTGTTCATACCAAGAGAACTTCTCATTGGTTAAACGTGAATACATGATAACTGACCCCTCTAGGACATAAAAACACAGCCACGTGTTTTTATGTTACAAGGTTATCGATTGGCTTAATGAATAGCAGAAACAAGTTTTGTATCCAATGACGGGAAGTGTCTGTCTCGATGATTAACCTTCTATCGAAAATCAAAACAATAACGTGCACACAAGATACATTACCAGGACGTGAGGACGGACCCAGGCACTGGTAATTAATATTTAAATAATGAATCGCAAAATGATATACAGAGAAATGAAATGCATCGCTGAAATCGAAAAATGCGTCGAAAAATGCGATGCGATACCGGTTAAATCGACCCCTGGACTCAATTGTAAACTATCATAGAGTGCATTGGTATGAGATAACATAGACCTATAACCTTAATAGTAACAGGCTGCAGTAGATCTTGTCAAACAAGTATACTAGAAAGTTGCAATGTCTAGTATGGAGGGATCAAAAATACCAACATAATGATCCCTACACCAACGACGGAAGAGCCTCCACTTTAGCCACATAGTATAGCGAAGAAGAGGTTCTCCTACAGTAAGAAATCGCATCCAAAGCTCGTCCTGTACAATGCTTGCCATGCAAGAAGGACCACACAACGGAATACGTGAAGGTTGAGACCTTGCGGGTTGTGATGAAGTTGACACGATTTCCCCAGCGAAAGAAGATCCTCTCATGGAGGAAGTTTTCGCGGTAAGTCCCAAGACACCTGAGTAAATTTACCCACGATCTCTGTGAAGACAGAGATGCTATCAACAGAATTGTATTATGGATGTTTATTTTAGCAATACTTGCTGAATCAACAGCGTTGAAGGATACGCATATCCTATCATTCCGTCCTATTAGATCAATAGAGCGTTAACAACATAAGCTCAGGGATCCGGACATGCAAACACATACGTCTGCAAATGAATAGTGAGTTGTGTCGCAAATAAATTATCATTGGGCGCTCCCATTGATAGCAAATCTGATTGAATACTTGTTTGTTGAGAGTCCATTCTGACGGCAACAAGCGACCCTTACGTGAAAGGGAGTCTGCTAATACAATCAGACGACCCGGAATATGACGGACCAAAGCAGAACTTGGTGTACTATAACAAACAGAAGGATTCTTTCCGTTAAATTGAATAACGGAATCGAATGAGTGCCTCCCTGGTTCCGGAGATATGCAACTACTGTCGTATTATCGGACAGGATTTGGACATGCGTTTCTGAATAATGTTCATCCAATGACATAGTGCAAGCCTAAATAACATTATTCCCTGGAAGATAAGTGCTTGCCTAGAGACTGCGGAACCCAAAGACCCTGGCACTTCGAATCCGTTGGTATCAATATTGTACCCCAACCTGTTTGACTGGCATCCGTCATAATCATAAAACTCGGATCCGGCAACTGCAGTGGCACTCTCTGAGTCAACCACCGAATGTTGCCCCAGTCTGAATCTCTTGCTACACTTGATAGACAAGAGAATGTGTATATCGAGCAATTCATAGATTGCTGAAAAGTTGCCGTCGAAGAGAAGCTTCTCCGAGACCGAAGCGACTCTGAGAGAGTTCTTCACCTTACTATCCACGCGCGTGGATGTAGCTAGGGCTGTGTCACGTCTAACCAACTCCAGGTTGCCACTGAAGGGCGGAGTTATACGTGGAAAAACTACTGCCCTTGAAAGAAATCACATTGAGGATCATATCCTGGAATTCTTTCTCTTGAAGACGTAATGATAACGCCTCAGTAAGGCTCAGTAAGGTGGTCTACGTATGATAAAGCGTCTAAGTTAAGTCTATTAGACATCATTGTCGTTTCCAACATCGTGGTTGGAATTGACATAGACGGCGAAAAAGATAATTCCCAGTCTTCAACCCCGCCGTCTAGACGCATATGAACTCTCGGTATGCCCTGTTCTGCCAAAATAAATTATTTCCTAGAATTGATAAAAGGCAGAATAGAGCATTGCGGACAAGAAACTAGACTATCATGCTTGGTAGCAAGCTTATATATAGCGTCGTTAAATAATTTGAATGTTCTAATGACATTATTGGACTGTGTCGGTAAGTCAGGGACAATGTCCCTGAACCCATCCAAAACTCCGTGTCCAATGACGCTATTAGTCTCTTATCCAGCATCGCAGCAATGTAGTCCGACGGAACAACCTCTGGAAGATAATGCCAGAAGAAATGTATGGCAGCTTCCGTTGTTCCGAAAGGGAAAGCTCGAAATCGTCCGAATCCCTTTCGCCATCCTGTCGGACCCTATAAAGTGTTCGGTCGTCCGAACCTGATGCAACAGCGGAGCGCACCAACCCAGCGCCGCCGGATAATTCCTGATCCGACCGCGAATCTGTCGATTGCTGGGATGCTGCGATAAACTGTGCTAACTTGGATAGCACGTCCGTCACTGAGGCCTGTGGAGAAGCGGTCTTACGATGCATTGCCGCTGGAAGCTCCGTGTTCGTTACCCCGTGCATACTTCTATTATGCGAGCGAACGGAGTGTATAGGCCTCATGTCTCTTGGCTACCGGATGGCGTGACCTGTTCGCCGTGGAATCACTGAATGACGAAGCTGGCCGGATATTCGAGGTCACGTAGCCAATGTGCAGTCGTGTGCGCTGCTGTGAGGATGAGGAAGCATTATCGACAGTCTCTCGGACTGTCAATATAACGGAGCGTCCCGAGCGGCGGACATATGCTCCGAATGCGAAATATCTGTACCACAACATCTGGTCCCATATGTTGTTGTACGAGAGAGGGACCTCTCTCGCTCGCAGCCCGGACGGACCTGGACGAGCTAGGAACCGGACTAACAGGCTTCCTCCGATATGTCCTCTAATCCGTCGTCACTGGGTGTGTACTAAAGTTTATTATAGTGCTCGCATCACCCAAATGTCCTTCCTAGACCGCAACGGACGAACCCGGCTGCCGAACCATTCGATGAATGGACGCTACACCGGGTGAGCTAGCGAATGTCAACTCCGTCGATCCTACTAGGGACCTCTTAGGCGATTGACATATTCCATGAGCACTTATTACCGCCAGCTCTTCATTAACTATGACGACAGAGGCACACTTTTGAAAGACATCTCCGTAACTTTGCGAACAAGAAACCAGACATGCTTGTTAATAGCAAGCATATAATAATATATATAGCGTCGTTCAATAATTCGAAAGTTTGTGTGACATTATTGGACTATGTCGGAACTGAGGGACGATGTCCCTGAACCGAACCAAAAATTTCTGTGTCCACCGACACTATCAGTTTCTTATCCGGCATCGCAGCATTCTGATCCGACGAAAGAACCTCTAGAAGATAAAGTCAGATGACATACACAACAGCTTATGTTGTTCCGAAAGGGAAAGCTCGAAATCCTCCGAATCCCTTTCGGCATCCCGTCGGACCGGATGAAATTTGAGGACGTCCGTACCTGCTTCCGTGGAGCGTCCCGACCCAGCGTCGTCGGATAATACATGATGCGACAGATTCTGTCGTTGCTGGGTTGCTGCGATAAGCTGTGCTATTTGGGATAGCACGCCCGTCACCGAGGCCTATGCAGTAGCGGTCTTACGATGCATTGCCGCCGGAAGCTCCGTGTACGTTGACTCCCGCACACTTTCTTATGCGAACATCCGGAGTCTGCAGGCCTCGTGTCCCTGGCTACCGGATGGTGTGACCTGGTCGCCGATGATTCTCTGATTGGCGAAGCTGACTGGATATCCGAGGTCACGTAGCCAAGAGCAGTCGTGTGCGCTACCATGAGAATGAGGAAGCCTTATTGACAGTCTCTCCGGACTGACTATATATCAGAGCGTCCCGAGCGGCGGACGTATGCTCCGAATGCGAAACATTTTGTACCACAACATCTGGGGCCAGATGTTGTTGTACGAGAGAGGGGCCTCTCTCGCTCGCAGTCCGCATGGACCTGGACGAGCTAGGAACCGGACTAAAAGGCTTCCTCCGTTCTCTCCTCTAATCCGCCGTCACTGGGTGTGCATTTGGTTGATTTATAGTGCTCGCATCACCCCAAAACTCCTTCTAGACCGCAACGGACGAACCCGGCTGCTGAACCATTCGATGAATGGACGCTACACCGGGCGAGCTAGCGGACGTCAAAGGCCGTCGAACCTACTAGGGTCCTCTTAGGCAATTGACGTATTTACATGAGCACTTTTCCGCTAGCTCTTCATTAATTGTGACGACGGAGGCACACTTTTTGGAAGACATCACGGATACATCACCCTATTCTTGATCGTCTGAAATAGAGATTGATAAAGTAGAGTGACCCTGCGGGGAAAGGACCGGAATGGCCAATTCCCCACTAACATACCGTGACCTGCGCTTCCCATGTTGTCATCGAAATTAACACATACAGAACAGGAGTTAGTGCGAGTACACTGACTACATGTACAATGATTATGAAAGTCAGAGGAAGATTTCCTCTTATTACAATTGAACAATATCCTTTCATTGTGAAAAGAAAACAAAGTCCTAGTACTCGCACCAACCCCTGATAATCAAAATACATAATAATATGATCCATTAACATAGAAAAAATAATTGGAATCAAAAAATTTTGAAAAAATATTTTTTCAGAACAGCCCAAGTTTCTGAAAAGTAACGTTGAACCCCAATGGATCCCAAGCCTAAGTGTGGACAAAAATTCTAAAAATATTTTAAACAATTTATGCAACACTTACGAACAATAATAATGTATCTAGTTATGATTAAATTAACATCCAGATATTATTTCAAGAAATCCCCCCTCACACAGAGGGCTGTTGTAAATGTAAGCAATAAGTGTAAAAACACTAGAACAAGACTCCAGGCACCCTGGCCCGAAATCAGTTACCAATAATACACTATCTGATGCAAAACAGAGACTTCCAGGGAAGAAACTGCAGAACATCAGATGGTAGATGCAGAACACTACGCCTAACCACCCATAGGTGAAGACGTAAACACGGGGAAAAGAACAGAATTAATTCTGTTATCCAGCTAAAACTCCCAAGAAATTTTAGTAATAAAATTACAGAAAATATGCCAAAAGCATGGGAGAATAGCAAGAGGGGACTTAAAGGAAAGGGAGAGAGGAAAACACTGAACAAGCAGTGTAACTTGATAACAAGAATGACCACAGCAGGCTGTTGCTTCGAAAATAGGTAACTTAACATAATTTCATTAAAAAATTTTAAGTTACAGCCCTGATAATTTTCTGTCACTCATTTTTCCTCTCCTCCTTCTATATCCTCCTAAGAATCACCATTTCACTAATATTTATGTGTCTGGCATCATTTAAACTGAGATTTACAAGCACAAAGATCACTCAGATGTTAACTGATGAAGGGCCAAACAAAGAATGATTAATGGCGCCAATTTCGGGATGTCCTTGACACTGCGCATGCGCAGTAGAGGTGAAGTGTGGAGGGCCATTCAGGACATGTTTTCTTTGGTTTTAGATGCAAATTTTGGGGATTGGGGGGCAAAATTTGTGTTTGGCCCTATATTTTTAAGAGTTAGCACCAGCTATGTCTGGGTCATTGGTACAGTATAAAAATATTCTTTTGCTAATAGACAACTGCAGTGCACACCCAGATGTCAGTCTGAGCAATATTAAACTGTGTTTTTTGCCCGCTAACACTACTTCCAAGCTGCAGCCATGTGATGCTGGCATAATACAATCAGTGAAACTTAATTACAGAAAAAAAATTCTTGGGCATGTTGTGTGTAAGATTGATGAGTGCACTAGTGCTACAGATTTTGCAAAATCTGTCTCTTTATTAGACGCAATTATGTGGGTGAAGTTTGCATGGTGCAGTGTAAGTAGAAGCACAATACAAAAATGCTTTGCCAAATGTGGACTTAGTGAAACAACTTCGGAAACTGTGGAAATTCCAGATGATAGGGACAGTATTGATGAGGAGGCTGGCAAGCTACTTAACGGCATGAGTATGGACGATTATTGTAGTTATGACGATTGTGTACAAACTTTGCCCGAGGTGGAGAATATTGATTGGGAAGTTCCCATTCTAAAGGGTCAGACAACACTGAATTCTGAGACTGCAGAAAGTGACCAAGAAACAAATAGTGACAGTGTTGAACCAAATATCACATTCTCGCAGGCTATTGAACATTTGAATCAGCTGAAAAAATTTGTATTGCACTGTCACAATGCAAGTTTGATGACAGACATTATATCTTTAGAAACAACAATAGAGAAGGATTTTGTAACTGTAAAGCAAAAACAAAGTAAAATTGATCATTTTTTTCATAAGAATGTATAAATGTGAAGTGTAAGGGTGACCCCTCAGACATGTTGTTTCTTATTGTCCCCCCCCACCCCACCACGTATAAATCTGTAAATTCGGAATGTTTTTTGTCTCAAAAATATATTTTATGACTCCTCTATGAGGCGTGATAAACTAGATTTTTCAGATCACGAACATCTCAGACATGTTGTTTCTTGTTGTCCCCCCCCCCCCTCCCACCACGTATAAATCTGTAAATTCGGAATGTTTTTTGTCTCAAAAATATATTTTAGGACTCCTCTATGAGGCGTGATAAACTAGCTTTTTCAGATCAGAAACAAAAAAAGTATAATTTTCGTGCCCTAACCCCCTAATTTTAACTTGGCGCCAGATATAAATCTGTAAGTTCGGAATGTTTTTCAGATCAGAAACAATATTTTTTCCCAAAGTCTTGGTCATTTCATACCAGAATGAAACAACCAGGGTACGAAACATCTGGGATACCAAACCACGCATCCCTTTTCAGAGACCATGTACTATACTAATTACCTTATCAAAATTGTTTCTTGTTGTCCCCCCCCCCTCCCCCCACCACGTATAAATCTAAATTCGGAATGTTCTTTGTCTCAAAAATATATTTTATGACTCCTCTATGAGGCGTGATAAACTAGATTTTTCAGATCAGAAACAAAAAAAGTATAATTTCCGTGCCCTAACCCCCTAATTTTAACTTATCTGTAAGTTCGGACTGTTCTTCAGATCAGAAACAATCTTTTTTCCCTAAAGTCTTGGTCATTTCATACCAGAACGAAACAACCAGGGTACGAAACATCTCGGATACCAAACCACGCATCCCTTTTCAGAGAAAATATACTAATTCCCTTATCAAAATTCTTCATGCCAACTCCCACCGAACGTCTTCCCAAAATGGTCGTTGTCCATTCTTCTAATGTGTGGTTATGTGCTTTTATAAATATGTTGCATTTTATGTAGAAGATCAGCTTTCATTTTTATACATGTATTCTCGTACTGCGATAAATAAATTAAAATGAAAAAAATTGTTATTTTTATACTGTACCAATGACCCAGACATAGCTGGTGCTAACTCTTAAAATATAGGGCCAAACACAAATTTTGCCCCCCAATCCCCAAAATTTGCATCTAAAACTAAAGAAAACATGTCCTGAAAGGCCCTCCACACTTCGCCCCTACTGCGCATGTGCAGTGTCAAGGACGTTCCGAAATTGGCGCCATTTATCATTCTAAGTTTGGCCCTTCATCAGTTAACATCTGACTGATCTTTGTGCTTTTAAATCTCAGTTTAAATGATGCCAGACACATAAATATTAGTGAAATGGTGATTCTAAGGAGGATAGAAAAGGAGGAGAGGAAAAGAATGTGTGACAGAATATTATCAGGGCTGTAACTTAAAATTTTTTAATGAAATTATGTTAAGTTACCTATTTTCAAGGCAGCAGCCATTTTGTTGTCATTCTGATTATTTAGTTACACTGTTTTTTCAAGTGTTTTTCTCTCTCCCTGTCCTTTAAGTTCCCCCTTGCTATTCTCCCATGCTTTTGGCATAGTTTCTGTAATTATTATTACTAAAATTTCTTGGGAGTTTTAGCTGTATAACAGAATGAATTCTGTTCTTTCCCCATGTTTACGTCTTCACCTACGGGTGGTTAGGCGTTGTGTTCTGCATCTACCATCTGATGTTCTGCAGTTTCTTCCCTGGAAGTCTCGGTTTTGCATCAGATGGTGTATTTTTGGTAACTGATTTCGGGCCTGGGTGCCTGGAGTCTTATTTTAGTGTTTTTACACTCATTGTTTACATTTACAACAGCCCTCTGTGTGAGGGGGGGATTTCTAAATAATAATATCTTTATGTTATTTTAATCATAACTAGATACATTATTATTGTTCGTAAGTGTTGAATAAATTGTTTAAAATATTTTTAAAATTTTTGTCCACACTTAGGCTTGGGATCCATTGGGGCTCAATGTTACTTTTCAGAAACTTGGGCTGTTCTGAAAAAATATTTTTTCAAAATATTTTGATTTCAATTATTTTTTCTATATTAATGGATCATATTATTATTATGTATTTTGATTGCCAGGGGTTAGTGCGAGTACCAGGACTTGTTTTCTTTTCACATTGAAAGGATATTGATCAATTGTTTTAAGAGGAAGTCTTCCTCTGACCTTATTATCATTCTATATGTGGTCAGTGTACTCGCATTAACTCCTGTTCTGTATCGTATGATTTCGATGACAATATGGGAAGCGTATGTCACGGTATGTTGTTGGGGATTTGGACACTCCGGTCCTTTCCCCGCAGGGTCACTCTACTTTATCAATTTCTATTTCAGACGATCAAGATTAGGGTGATGTATCTGTGATGTCTTCCAACAGTGTGCCTCCGTCATCACAATTAATGAAGGGCTAACGGAAAAGTGCTCATGTAATACGCCAATTGCCTAAGAGGACCCTAGTAGGTTCGACGGCCTTTGACGTCCGCTAGCTCGCCCGGTGTAGCGTCCATTCACCGAATGGTTCGGCAGCCGGGTTCGTCCGTTGCGGTCTAGAAGGAATTTTG
The DNA here is from genome assembly GCA_031216915.1 of Pictodentalium vernedei. Taxonomy (NCBI): domain Eukaryota; kingdom Metazoa; phylum Mollusca; class Scaphopoda; order Dentaliida; family Dentaliidae; genus Pictodentalium; species Pictodentalium vernedei. The sequence goes on along the minus strand of CM062289.1, from coordinate 73,614,108 downwards.
GGGTGATGCGAGCACTATAAAATTAACTTAATGCACACCCAGTGACGGCGGATCGGAGGGAGAACGGAGGAAGCCTTTTAGTCCGGTTCATAGCTCGTTCCGGTCCATCCGGACGGCAAGCGAGAGAGGCCCCTCTCTCGTTCAACAACATCTGGCCCCAGATGTTGTGGTACAAATGTGTCGCTAGCGGAGCATACGTCCGTCGCTCGGGACGCTCCGTTGTATAGGCAGTCCGCTGAGACTGCTAAGGCTTCCTCTTCTCGTCAGCGCACACGACCGCACCTTGGCTGCGTGACCGCCGATATATTACCAGCTTCGCCGATCAAGGATTCTTCGGCGACCAGGTCACACCATCCGGCAGCCAGGGATTCGAGACCGATGGACTCCGGACGTTCGCATAGGAAAAGTATCCGGGAGCCATCTGATGCGGAGCTGCCCTCGGCGAAGCAGCGATAGACTGCGCCTCCGCAGGTCTCGACGCCGGACATTCTTGTGCACATAGCACAGCTTATCGCAGCATCCCAGCAGCCGACAGAAACGGTGTCGGATCGAGAATTATCCGACAGCGCTGGGTCGGTAGCCGGGGACTCGAGGCCTGCAGACTCCGGACGTTCGCATAGGAAGTGTGCGGGAGTCAACGTACACGGAGCTTCCAGCGGCAATGCATCGTAAGTCCGCTACTGCACAGGCCTCGGGAACGGACGTGCTTTCCTTAATAGCACTGTTTATCGCAGCATCCCAGCATCAACTGAATCTGTTGCATATATTTTATCCGACGATGCTGGGTCGGGACGCTCCGCGGAAGCGGGTACGGACGTCCGAAAGTTTCATCCGGTCCGACGGGATACCGAAAGGGATTCGGAGGATTTCAAGCTTTCCCTTTCGGAACAACATATGCTGCGATGCCGGATAAGAAACTGATAGCGTCGGTGGACTTAGAAATTTTTGGTTCGGTTCAGGGACATCGTCCCTCAGTTCCGACATAGTCCAATAATGTCACACAAACTTTCGAATTATTGAACGACGCTATATATATTATTATTTTATGCTTGCTATCCAAGCATTTCTGGTTTCTTGTTCGAAGAGTTATGGAGATGTCTTTCAAAAGTGTGCCTCTGTCGTCATAGTTAATGAAGAGTTAGCGGCAATAAGTGCTCATGGAATATGTCTATCGCTTACGGAGTGACATTCGCTAGCTCACCCGGTGTAGCGTACATTCATCGAATGGTTCGGCTGCCGGGTTCGTCCGTTGCGGTCTAGGAAGGAGATTTGGGTGATGCGAGCACTTTAATTACTTTAGTACTCACCCAGTGACGGCAGATTGAGGACAGATCGGAGGAAGCCAACAACATAGGGGACCGCATGTTGTGGTTCAGATATTTTACATTCGGAGCATATGTCCGTTGCTCGGGACGCTCCGTTATATTGACAGTCCGAGAGACTGTCTTTAATGCTTCCTCATCCTCACAGCAGGGCACACGACCGCACATTGGCTACGTGACCTCGAGTATCCGATCAGTTTCGGCATTCAGTGATTCCACAGCGAATAGGTCGCGCCATCCGGTAGCCAAGGGGCACGAGGCCTATACACTCCGTTCGCTCGCATATTGGAAGTATGCACGGGGTAACGATCTCGGAGCTTCCTGCGGCAATGCATCGTAAGACCGCTGCTCCTCAGGCCTCAGTGACGGACGTGCTATCCGAGTTAGCACAGTTGTTTCGCAGCATCCCAGCAATTGACAGTTTCTCGGTCGAATCAGGAATTATCCGACGGCGCTGGGTCGGTGCGGTCCGCGGTTGCATCAAGCTACGGACGACCGAACGCTTTATAGGGTCCGACAGGATGGCGAAAGGGATTCGAAAGATTTCGAGTTTTCCCTTTAGTAGTATCGGAAGATGCCTTTCATATCTTCTGGCATTTCTTCCAGTGATTATTTTTCGGACTTCATTGCTGCGATCTTGGATAAGAGACTTATAGCGTCATTGGACTCGGATTTTTCGATCGGTACAGGGACTTTGTCCCTGACTTACCGACGCAGTCCAATATTGTCATTACAACATGTGTTTTATTTTTCAACGCTATATATTTATATATATATACAAGCCTGCTACTAAGCATGATAGTTTAGTTTCTTGTCCGCGTGGCTCATTTCTGCCATTTTATCTTTTTTACAAATAGTTTATTTTGGCAGAGCAGGGCATACCGAGAGTTCATATGCGTCTAGACGGTGTGATTAAAGACTGCATATATTCTTTTTCGCCGTTTATGTCTTTTCCAATTTCAATGTTGGGAACGACATTATGTATAGTAGACTTAACTTAGACACTTTATTATACGTAATCCGCCTTACTGAGGCGTTATCATTACGTCTTCAAGAAAAGATTTACGGGATATTATTCTCAATGTAATTTCTTTTGAGGGCAGTAGTTTGTTCACGTATAACTCCGCCCTTCAGTGGCTGATTGGAGTTGGTTAGACGTGATGCAGCCCTAGCTACATCCACGCGTGGATAGTAGGTTAAGAACTCTCTCAGAGTCGCTTCGTTCTCGGAGGAGCTTCTCTTCGACGGCAACTTTCCGGCAATCCATGAATTGCTTGATTTATACATTCTCTTGTCTATCTAGTGTTACAAGAGATTCAGACTGGGGCAAACATTCGGTGGTTGACTCAGAGAGTGCCGCCGCAGTTGCCGGACCCGAGTGTGGCTGTTATGACGGTTGCCAGTCAAACAGATTGGGATATATACTGATCCCTACGGATTCGAAGTGCCAGGGTCTTTGGGTTCCGCAGTCTTTTAGCTATCAGTTTAACTTCCGCGGAATAATGTTTTTTAGGCTTGCTTTATGTCATTGCATGAACATTATTCAGAAACGCATGCCCAAATTCCTGTCCTTTAATTCGACAGTAGTGGCGTATCTCCGGAACCAGGGAGGCACTCTTTCGTTTCCGTTATTCAATTTAATGGAAAGAATCCGTCTGTTGGTTATAGTACACCAAGTTCAGTTTTGGTCCGTCATATTCTGGGTCGTCTGATTGTTTTATCGCACTCCCGTTCTCTTACGGGTCGCTTGTTGCTGTCAGAATGGACTCTCAACAAACAAGTATTCAATCAGATTTGCTATCTATGGGAGCGCCCAATGATGGTTTATTTATGACACAGCTTGCTAATCAATTGCAGACGTATGTGTTGGCTTGTCCAGATCTCTGAGCTAATACTGTTAACACTCTATTGATCTATAGGACGGAATGATAGGATATGCGTATCCTCCGGCGCTGTTGTTTTAGCAGGTATTGCTAAGATAAACAACCACAATACATTTCTGTTGATAGCATCTCTATCTTCACAGAGATCATGAGTAATTTACTCTCTTGTCTACTGTGGATCTTAACGTGAAATCTTCCTCTATGTGAGGATCTTTTTTCACTGGGTAAATCGTGTCATCTTTATCACAACCAGCAAGGTCGCAGCCTTTATGTATTCCGTTGTGTGGTCCGTATTGCATTGTAAGCACTGTACTGGACGAGCTTTGGACGCGATTTCTTACTATAGGAGATCCTCTTCTTCGCTATTCCATGCGACTAAAGTGGAGGCTCTTCCGTCGTGGTGTAGGGATCATTATGTTCATATTGTTGATCCCTCCATACTACTCATTGCTATTTTTTAGTATACTTGTTTCACAAGATCTACTGCAGCCTGTTGTTATTTAGGTTATAGGTTTATGTTACCTCATACCTATGCACTCTACGATAGTTTACAATTGAGTCTTTTGTCTCTTTATCTAAGTCAGTTAGTAACTTTTTGATAAATAGACTTAGAATCTTTAGATTAAATTCCTATACGGATTTTAACTTCGGTTCTTATTTAGCTAAGTAATCATTTGAGCCTCTGGAAACAGTAGTTTTCAAATTCTGACCTTTTAGACAGTAATTCTGTTGGTTTCTCTTTTACTGTAGAGTCAGTGAGTTTCATGCACTATCGATGGATGATTTTCACTTTCATAGTTTCGGAATCAATACTTCCGTTACTATTTAGGTTGGATTGTTGCATAAGAGTTAGGCTCCTATTATCCGGAACCTATTATTTTAAGGTCCTTCCGTCTTCGTATGGGCATAGGCCTTTACTCTTTCCGGGTACAGTTTATGTATTTATAAACAGATATCTGTTTATTACAAGGGCGTAAGCTTCTTCTGTCTTTGATGTCTAGTAGAAGGACGTTACGCTCCATTTTATTGTTAATGGATTCTATTAACTAGCGTACTGCTTATGGTATATCATTGGCTTAGCAGTTGTGCTTAAGATTTCGGCTCATGAAGTAAGAGTTCTTCTACTTCTTGGGCTTACATTAATAGTGTTGCTATTATACATTTTTGAAGGCTGCTCATTGCGCTCAGCCATCCACATTCATGAATTTTATCTCAGAAATATCGAGTCCATTTCTGGAGGCCTCTATTGTTAGGTCTATTATCTACTGCTCAGAATGTCATTCACTTAACAGTTGCTACTATAGCTAGGTAGGCTGTCTGTTTCGACAATGTCTCCGTCCGGCTGCCCTCTTCGCTCTGGGCTATTTGACCCAGCGCAAGAAAAAGGGTGGGGGGGGAGGGTGTTCCCTTGGGTCACCTGTTTTTACTATGAAAACAAGGGGATACCTCCTCCGGAGTTAGTAATTCTGAGCTGTTATTGGGATGGTTGTTTAGTGAGAAGTTTAAGTTTATAAAATTCATTCAAGTCTTAGTTTTTAAAGTATAGCTTTTGAATATTGCATATGTCAACGGACATGATTATGCAATTCTCACACACTTTTAGGAGTATAAGAGTCTCTATTCTCTAGACTTACTTTATTATTGGCTTACTTTAAAAATTATTAGTATAAGGATTATTGGATATTAATAGAGTACATGGATGTATGAAGCTCAATTTTTGGAAGGTGTTGTATCTTTCTAATTTATCATAAATAAGAAAGATACATGTAAGGCCTATTACTTCTTTTCCCTACAGGGGATGACTCTATTTTATTTTATTGAGCGTATTCCATTTTGCTCTATGTCCTTGGCCCTCCAGCCTTTTTACTATTCAGCTATGTCTGGGTCATTGGTACAGTATAAAAATGTTAAAAAATTTATAGTAATTTATATATTTTTTATACTTACCAATGACCCAGACGGGGATGGCCCTCCCAGGAGTTGGGAACTCTTGCCTCCCCGCTGAGTACATAGCGCTTACCAGGCACTGGTTATTAGAATGATAAATGGCGCCAATTTCGGAACGTCCTTGACACTGCGCATGCGCAGTAGGGGCGAAGTGTGGAGGGCCTTTCAGGACATGTTTTCTTTAGTTTTAGATGCAAATTTTGGGGATTGGGGGGCAAAATTTGTGTTTGGCCCTATATTTTAAGAGTTAGCACCAGCTATGTCTGGGTCATTGGTAAGTATAAAAAATATATAAATTACTATAAATTTTTTAACTTTTCTTTATTTTAACACTAACCCAAAAGATGTTGAAAAAAAAGGCCCGCCCCCCCACACGCGCACACATTCTGTCAGTTGTGACGCCAGAGGCCTTTTTTCAAGCTGTGCCTTTGTACAAGCCATCAGCTTTCACCGTCTCGGTATATTCCGTTGGCTTCTCTCCACTAAGCGAGAGATTGAAACGGACTCTCCCGACCTCGTGATCGCCTGTTAGCATGTGCAATTCACGCACAGCCTACTTTTCTCTGATGTTTACTTCCTCATTACAGACTTACCTTGGATTCTGGGGTTCGAATATGCTTCCCATAATGTGGTATGACATGAAATAATTATCATTTAATATGAACAATTCAATAAAGAACTAAATACCCACCTCAATGTTTTAGAAAACAACAAATTTTGTTGACATATATGTTTTAATAGTTTAATATAAATGATTCAATAAAGAACTAAATACCCACCTCAATGTTTTAGAAAACAACAACAAACTTTGTTGAGATATATGTTTTAATAGTACATTTACACGTGGTACATCTGTGATCAAAACAAAACGATACAAACGAAAATAGGTTAAATGGGCCCCTATCAGCAAACCTCTCGTCAACGACCACCTGTCATTAACGACCACTTTTGGTAAGTCCCAAGGGTGGTCCCCCATGGCAGATTCTACTGTATAATGATAAAACTACAGCTGTGCTGTGTCTTCATTCATAATTATTTTGCAAACAAACATGTCATATAGTATTAGTAATGTCATTAAAGATTCGATAAGATTATATCTTCATTGAAAAACATTTCTTGCGAGGATTCAAAGAAAATGAATGTTTATGGTATTTTTTTTTATTCAGTTGGCTGGAATATTTCTGTAGGTCAAAAGAGCAACTGAAATATTCCTGCCAATTAAAACTGAAAATAGGCGATGGATATTAAAGGGATAGACTGGTTTTAGGCCATAACAGAATCAGATTCATTTAAGAATTTGACTCTGCGGCTTGAGAGTTTGTTATTGAAGATGAGTCATGTCAAATATTATTTCTGGCATAAATAAGATCTTATATTTAAGTTTGATGTTGTGTTTTATCAAGATAGCTGATATTAGTTTCATGGTACAAGCAATACATTTTTATTTTTCAGACACTAAAGGAAAATGTTCATATTCGGATCATGTCATTGCCTGTGTGTCCTGAGTTGACAAGAACTTCACTTCCAAAAACAGCAAATATTGGACATTTCCTGTCTATAATAGGTAAGCTTTTACAGTTCATCTTACAAAGATCTTTTTCCAACTTGGGTAAACATTTCTATCTAAGAACTGTTGCTTCAACATGATGCATTCAAGTATTGAAAGTAGGGCCTCTCCCAGAAGAGATATAGACACCCAAGATTTGCCTGAAAATTACTCTGAAGCCAATTATGCTACTTGCCAAGGAGCAGCAAAAATGTTGACAGGTGTCCTAACCTCAATTTTATGGAGTTAAGTTTATATGAATGTTTAAAATATATTTATGTTGCAAGTTTTAAAAGAAATTGCATTATTTCAAGAGAGAAAAAATACAGAATTCATTGTGGTCCATGAAACCCTTGAAAGTCCTTGAATTGAAATTTGTTTTTTAAGGCCCTGAAAGTTTTTAAAATTTGTGTATTTGAGTTGAAAGGCCATGATTTTTAAGAATGGTTCAGAGTTTTTATTCTGTGCTGTGCAACAGAAATTAAAACATTGATACATTCTTGAGAAACAAGGATTTTCCCAAATAAAATCTGCTTCAGTGTGCTAGGAGATATTTTATATGACTAGTGATTATGCTTGTTTGTAGCAAACTTTCATTTATCACATAATTACTCTCAAGCAGCTCAATTCAGAAGTAGAATTGAATTCGTCTTCTCTTATTTTTAACTATCTACCTAGTACAAATAGCAGATGACATTTCCAGAAAACATTTCCTGAATAACTTGGAATCACGAAATATTTAAGTTTTTTGTCTTCAAAACATAGCCTATAACCCCTCATTGGAATGAGGTCGGTGAGCTCGTTCCACCGAGAGGTTATAAGCTATGTTTTTGTGGGAAAATTTGAAGGAAAAAAAAGGTTAACGATTTTGTTGAACATTGCTGGCCAGCTTTAGTCGTGATGTAAGCTTAAAGGCTAAATTAGACATTATCTGATAAAAAGAATCTCAAATTCATCACGATTCAACATGAAATTTCTGAACCTCGTTCACTACTAAAAAAGCCACATTTGTGAGACAGAATTTTAAAAGAAAAATACTAAAATTTGGATAGCGATGTTTGTCAATAGTGCTGGTCAGCTTTAGTTATTTGTTATGCCCCCGAAAAATTTTTGAGGGGGGTATGTCGTCTAGGTCTCCGTCTGTCCGTCCGTCCATCCGTCCGTCCATCCGTCCGTCCATTTGTATTATAACTCGAGCATCAGTTGTCGGATTTTAATGTTCTTTGGTATGGTGATAGGGCAGCTTGGTGGAATGGATGCCCTCATACCTAGCATTTCATCCATTCATGTTTGGTAGAGTTATGGCCCCTAAATGTTTTAGCCTCTGTTTCTGACTAAGGTAAATTGTACCATAGCCTATAGGGCAAAGTGCTGCCCAATGTTTTTTTAGTTCGTTATTTTTCTGCGGCCCAGTGCTTATTTATTTACATGCAAGTCCGACTTTGCTACCTTCGGGGGCATCAGCACACGCGTTAGCATTGCTCTTGTTAGTTAGCTAAAGCGTTAAATTACAGATTATGTGGTAAAAAGAATCTCAAATTTGTCATGATTTGACATGAAATTTCTGAACTTCGTTCACTAAAATCGATCTGAGCCGAGGTAAACTTTGGCTCAGATCGATTTTAGTGAACTCAGTACATTTCATATGAAATCGCCATTCATTAGAGATCATCTAAATCTAGTTTTGATAATAATCTAAAACACTCCTTTTATAACTGATATCTATATTCTTAATCATAAGCTTACTCAAAGTCAAGCCAGAAAATAAGCAGACTGTCATCTACAAAATGAGGTCCCCAGAGGGTGAATTTAGTGATGCTACCCTGCACAGCATGGTAGCATCACTAAATTGACCCTCTGTGAACCTCAATCTGAATCAGGGTCTCAAAACTAAACAGAAAGAGGTACCCAGAGGATAAACTGGCCCACTGTCTGGGATAGCATCATCAAATCACCCTCTGGGGACCTCATTTTGCAAATGTCAGACTGCTTATTTTCAGGCCTGCTCAAAGTTGTATAAGACTGCCGTAAAAAAGTAAAAAAAAATGTCTAAATGGTCCTTGAATGTCCTTTAATTAACCTGATCATTGAGCCACGACTTTGGGCCCTGCAAATCACATATTTTAGATTTAAATCAAATCTCGAATCAAATGAGGTCTATTGTTTGAAATTGAATCAAATCTCAAATCAAATTGGGGTGTCTAGAAGCTGACTGATTGGGGGATGGAGGGGGGGGGGGATGCTGTAAATCTGATTTGTTGTGGCTGTGATGGCAAGAGTCCTGACTGATAAAGTTTCCAACTACATCATCAAGGCATGACTTAGTTGAATGAATGCCTTGATGATGTAGCTGGAATATTACCCAGTAAGGGTTACAGTTCAAAAACAAATGAGTGTGTGAATGGCCAAGACTATGTACTGCACAGGACTAGCCACTAGAAACAGCTCATGCGTTGGGAGCTTTAAATTTGCTTTCAACAGTGGTAATGACTGGTGAGACTGGAATTAGCAGGGGTGGGGGGAGCATGAGTGCAGATGCTATTTGTGTTAATACATTGGAAATTAGAGCTGGGTGATATACCAAATTTTTGGTACAGTTTCGATATTTCTTTGATGTTGAATATCGTACCGAATGCAAGTGAAGTTTACCAAAATTTTCAATATTTAAACTTTGTGCAAACTGATCGGGGATAAGGCAGGAATTCTTCATAATGCACTAAAACATGACAGAACGCAGTCTAAGAGTGCATGGGTGACGCATTTTGAAAGAAATGACAAGAACTCTTGCTGGTGTAAACTTTGTAATAGTTTAGTAGCTGCATCAATGGCAAACACGACCAATTGACTGTCTCACATTCACAATCATCACAAAAAAGACTTTTACAATACTGAGAATGAAATTACCCTTGAAGATGATTTTGTTCAAATCAGGTCCCTGGGTTAGTATTTGGGCAATCTATTGGAGCCCAAAGTTTAACTTTGC